>CM052898.1:8386339-8515401 GCA_028534135.1 Potos flavus
TGGAAGAGATTATGCTGAGTGAAATAAGTCAAGCGGAGAGAGTCAATTATCATATGGTCTCACGTGTGGAGCATAAGGAAAAACGTGGAGGACATTGTGAGGGGGAAGGGAGGGATGAATTGGAGGAAATCGGAGGGGTGAAGAATGATGAGAGACTGTGAACTCAGAACAAGGGACTGAGAGATTTGGAGGGGTGGGGGTGGGGGGATGGGCGACCCTGGTGGTGGGTATTGAGGAGGGCACGTATTGCATGGAGCACTGGGTGTGGTACATAAACAACGAATCCTGTAACACTGAAAAAATAAAATAAAAATATTTGGGAAGAAAAAAAAATAAACTCAGTTATCTGAAAAAAAATAAAATATAAAAATTGTGTAAGTTTAAGGTGTACTATCTGTTGATTTGATACATTTATATATTGCAAAATGATTACCACCAAAGTGTTAGCCAACATCTCCATCCCATCACATAATTACCATTTCTTTTTTTGTAATGAGGCCATTTAAGATCTACTCTCTTAACAACTCTCAAGTATATAATACAGTATTATTAACTATAATCAGCATGTTGTACATTAGATCCTCAGAACTTGTTAATCTTTTAGTTTTATTTTATTTATTTATTTGACAGAGAGAGAGGGAATACAATCAGGGGAAGTGGGAGAGGGAGAAGCAGGCTCCCTGCTGAGCATGGAGCCCGATGCGAGGCTCGATCCTAGGACCCTGGGATCATGACCTGAGCCGAAGGCAGACGCTTAAAGACAGAGCCACCCAGGAGCCCCAGAACTTGTTAATCTTATAACTGGAAGTTTGTGCCCTTGGACCAATATCTCCCCATTTCCCCCACCTTCCAACTCCTGGTAACCACTACTCTATTCTCTATTTTTCTGAGTTTAGCTTCTTTAAATTCCACATATAAGTGACATCACACAGTATTTGTCCTTCTGTGTCTGAGTTATCTCAGTTAGCATAAGGGTCCACCAAGTTGTCACAAAGGGCACAACTTCCTTCTTTCTTGTGATTGAATAACAAACATCCCATTGTGTGCGAGTGTGGATATATACACACACACAGACACATTATAAACAATGTATATTATATATGCAATGTATACACACACATATACATATATCTTTATCCATCCATCTACTGATTGACATTTAGGTTGTTTCCACGTTTGGGCTATTGGGAATAGAGCCGCGGTGAATATGGGAGTCCTAGTGAGACATCTAATCTCATGAGTTTAATTTCATGAGTGCATGAGCTCAGTCTCATGATTTTGCATACCTGCTCTGGACCAACAACCCTGCTCGTAGATGGTTCCCCTAGAAGCAGATCCTGTGACAAGGATTCCAGTGGAGGTAAGTTAATTTGGAAGGTGAGCCCAGAAAGGACAAGTAGGGGAGTGGAGAAAGGAGAAAAGAAAAGAAGCTACTGAAGCATGTTTCTCAAGCAAGCTCTCCCTGTGGCAGTTGGGGTCATTCCCCGGTAATCCTGGCCGCTGCACGTGCGTGTAGAGTAAGCTTTCATGGCAGAGAAAGCCCTAGACAGATGTGGGCACTGGTTGTGGGAAGTCAGGCTGATGTGCACCGACCTGGTCAGAGCAACGAACTGTGGACGGGAGGTGGGGCGGGGGGGCGGGGGGGGGGGGGCGCTAGCTACCGACGGCATCTGCTACACCTGATTTTCCCCCCTTGGTCTCTGACATCCATCCCAGTCTCACTGGGGCCATTCAGGGCTTCAGTCTTGACTCTCTCCTCTCCCCCTGGCTGATCGGTGCGGTCATATGGAGTTAAATGCCATCCCCATGCCAGTACTCCCCAAATCTACACCCTGCATCAGTCATTCCCTCTGAACCCCAGACCCATAATATCAACAACCAGAAATCAATCTACATGAGGAGTGATGTCAGCAAAAATGTCAGGGTGATGGCCATCAAAAATTCTCTCCCTTAGGAAGCAATGAGAAAACTGGAATTAGACAGTGAAGGTGAGTGCACAGCCGCGTGAATATACTATAATCCACTGAACTGTACATGTCTAAATGGTGAATGTATAAATTTATGTTTAAACGGTGAGTGGGGAATTTTGCAGTATGTCTCAATTTATTTTTTTTTTTTTTTAAAGATTTATTTATTTATTTATTTGACAGAGAGAGAGAGATCACAGGCAGGCAGAGAGGCAGGCAGAGAGAGAGGGGAAAGCAGGCTCCCTGCTGAGCAGAGAGCCCGATGCGAGGCTCGATCCCAGGACCCTGAGATCATGACCTGAGCTGAAGGCAGAGGCTTTAACCCGCTGAGCCACCCAGGCGCCCCCAGTATGTCTCAATTTAAAAATCAATCAATGTGGGGTGCCTGGCTGGTTCAGCCGGTAGAGCATGCAATTCTTGATCTCAGGGTCGTGAGTTTGAGCCCCACATTGGATGTAGAGGTTACTTAGAATAAAATCTTAAAGGGGCGCCTGGATGGCTCGCTCGGTTGAGCATCCAACTCTTGGTTTCGGCTCAGGTCATGATCTGAGGGTCATGGGATCAAGCCCCAAGCCGGGCTCTACACTCAGCATGTAGTCTGCTTGAGATTCTCTCTCTCCCTCTTCGTATGCCCCTCTTGCCCACTCCCACACTCTAAATAAATAAATGAAGTCTTTTAAAAATTTTCTTTAAATTAAATAAAATCTTAAAAATAAATATCAATCAACATAATCCACCATACTAACAAGCAAGAAAAAAAAAGGAAAATTATTTAACTGTATCAATTGACACAGAAAAAGCCCTTGACAAAATCCTACACCCATGCATGATAAAGACTGTTAGCAAGCTAGAAATAGGAGGGACTGTCACAACTTCATGTTCTGCTTCTACAAAAACCTACAGCTAACATTCTACGTAAAGACTAAATGTGTTTCCCCTAAGACGTAAAACAGGACAAAGCTGTCTCCTTTCACCACTCCTATTCAATATTGTCCTGAGGTCCTGTCTCATGCAATAAGGCAAGAAGTTCCCAGTTATGGGACACCTGGGTGGCCAGAGGGTTAAAGCCTCTGCCTTCGGCTCAGGTCATGATCTCAGGGTCCTGGGATCCAGCCCCGCATTGAGCTCTCTGCTCAGCAGGGAGCCTGCTTCCGCCTCGCTCTCTGCCTGCCTCTCTGCCTACTTGTGATCTCTCTCTCTGTGTCTAATAAATAAATAAAATCTTTAAAAAAAAAAAAAAAAGAAGTTCCTAGTCACAACACCAAAAGCTAGGAAATGAAAACACGTGTGCACTCAAAAACCTGTACACAAAATGTTTATAACAGCTCTACTCATAATCTCCAAAACCTGGAAACAATGCAAAGTTTGCCAGTGACTAAATGGCCAAGCACACTGCAATACAACCTTGTTATGATGAAATATTACTCCCCCTGCTTGTGTTCCCTCTCTCACTGTCTCTCTCTCTGTCAAATAAATAAATAAAATCTTTAAAAAAAAAAAGGTCTGCCTTCGGTTCAGGTCATGATCTTGGGGTCCTGGGATCAAGCCCCGCATTGGGTGGCCTGCGCAGCAAAAAGTCTGCTTCTTCTCTGCTCCTCACCCTGCTCATGCACTCTCTCTCTCTCTCTGTCAAATAAATAAATAAAATCTTTTTTAAAATAAATAAATAAATAAATACCTTTATTATATGTTAGTTATACCTCATAAAGCTGAACAAAAATTAATGGATAGGTAAATGATGAAAGGAAGTAAGGGAGGACGGGAGGGAGACAAGGGGAGAAAAGGAAGGAAAGAAGGGAAAGAAAGAGAGAGAGAGGATGGAAGGAAGGAAGGAAGGAAGGAAAGGGAGAAAGAAAAGGGAGAAAGAAAGGGGAGGATGTAGGCAAGGCATGGTGCTGGACCTTGGAACTTGCAGTGATAGAGAGACTTTACCATCCCTAGACCTGAAGGGCCAAGGAGAGGGAGAGGGAATAAATACCCAGACTCACAGAGGGCAGCTAGGTGGCGAGCATCATAGCAACCCTGCAGGAGAAGAACCAGGGAAACATGTGCATTCTATTCTCTAATCTCCCATCTCATTGGCCAAACCCAAGTGGAAGCCAGAGGATAAAGGAGCCTAGTGACACCATCTACTTGAGTCATCCTCCCAAGCACAGAACACAGTGGAGAAGGGTGAGGGTAGATCTGGAGGGGCAAACAGCTGACACACAGCTGTTTTAGAACTGTCTTTTCAGTCAAGAAGTCAACGAGAAGCCAGGGAGGCTTAGTTGGTTAAGCATCTGACTCTCAATTTCGGCTCAGGTCATGCTCAGGGTCATGGGATCAAGCTTCGCATCAGGCTCCATGCCCAGCAGGGAGTCTGCTTGAGATTCTCACTCCCTCTGCCCCTCCTCCCCCCACACACAGACATGCTGTCTCTCTCCCTAGAATAAATAAATAAATCTTAAAAAAAAATCAACTAGGATAATGAATCTAAATGTCTCTGAACCTTGTGGGTACCAGTGAAGTCACATGCACATGAATCTTTGAATCTCACTAGCTCTTTGAGGAAGTGAACAGACTTCTTGTTCTTCCACGTGACACCCCTCCCCCAACCATTCCAGGGAGACCCCAGAGCAGAGAAGTCTCACATATACTTACAAAAAGCTGGCTCCACCAGACATGAAAATAAGTTCCCCCTTGTGGGACAAGCATTTCCAATGCCCTGGGTTTTTTTTATTTTATTTTAATATTTTATTTATTTGACAGAGAGTGAAAGAGCACAAGCAGGGGGAACAGCAGAGGGAGAGGGAGAAGCAGACTCCCCACTGATCAGGGAGCCCGATACGGGACTCGATTCCAGGACCCTGAGATCGGGACCTGAGCTGAAAGCAGATGCTTAACCAACTGAGCCACCCAGGCGCCCCTCCAATGCCCTGTTTATATAAAGTCAGAGTTGCATGATAAAGTAAGCAAAGTGGGTGGAGAGAATGACTTTCTCTTCCTTTGAGTAGCACTCAGGAAGAAGTATCCCCAAACATTTTGGTTTCTCCCCCTGAGTCAACTCATACACAGAGCTAAGATGGCCCTCTCTTGAGCCAAGGACTCAAGTGTAAAAGCTTTATCTGAAAAATTATTCCAGAAATATCCAGTATTAACATTCCAAAAAGGAACATCCCAGAAAGTCCCAGTGAGGAAGAGTTAGTTGCTACCATGGGCAATGGGCTCAGTCCCAATGGACATCCTCTGAGTCTGTGGAATACATCTCTGAATTTCCCCTACAGAGGAGCAAGGAAACTGGGGTATTTACCCATCAACTCCTATCCACCCCTTATTCTTGAGGGCAATTCCTGCCCCACACAAAAGAAAGGAAAGCCCCCAGATAGAGAGTTTTCAGGGTTCTGGGCTCTGTCAACATCTGGAATGGTAAGGGACATAGTGGCAGGCCCACTATCCATCCCCTAACTCGCCTGGAATTCTGGAATTCTGGAAGAGTAGAGAGTGAGCCATATAATTCACCATTCTACTCCCAACAACTAGTCCAGAATTTGGCCTGCAGTAAGGGACCAACAAGCAAGCAGAGGCTAGATGAACATACATAAAATAAACTTAAGACAATGATGAAAGAGATTGCTCCATCTCCAAAGATTTAGCCAAAGGAGGGGAGGTGGAGGGAACATGTATTAGTTGTTTCCACAGAATGCCTACTTCTGGAAACCTGACTGTCCCTAAGTTTACCACACACACACACACACACACACACACACACACACACACATCTCCAGTTTCAGAGCAGAGACTGATTGCTTTAAGAAATCAGCACATCCCACATCCCATTGCTGTAGTAACTGGTTGAGCAGTGGTGCTCAAAGACAACTCTCCCCACTCTCAGGGAACAATTGGCCATGTCTGGAGACATTTTCCACTGTTGCAATGGAAGTCGGCGGGGGGCGGGGGGGGGGGGCGGTTGCTGCAAGCATCTAGTGGGTGGAGGCCAGAGGTGCTGTTAGACATTTTACAATGCACAGGAACAGCCATAGCAAAGAATGATCTGGCCCCAAATGTCAATACTGTCAATGTTGAGAAACTCTAAGTCAGAGGACAGATACATGATCCAGTTTGGGCCAATACAAAATCAATCTCAAAACTAGATGCTTCTCAGGGTATCTGTGCGGCTCAGTCGGTTAAACATCTGCCTTTAGTTCAGGTCATGATCCTGGGGTCCTGGGATTGGAGCCCCATATCCGGCTCCCTGCTCAGCGGGGAGCCTACTTCTCCCTCTCCCTCTGCCCCTCCTGACCCCCAGTTGTGCTCTCTCTCTCTCTCTCTCTCTCAAATAAATAAATAAAATCTAAACAACAACAACTAGAAGGTTCTCAATTCTCTGGAAAGTGCAATATGGTCTATGCCCTTCGCACTTATTTTGCTAACACAGAAGGAGGGTTAGAGCTGTGTAGGGTGGGAAGAGAGGTTAGGTTGGGTCCTAGTGGAGCCTGAGGGTGAAAGTGATGCCCAGAGAAAAATCTATAGAGATAAAGAGAAATTCAGCCCTTATTCACCTCATTTGAGCCACTAGATCAAATCTCCCCTGAAGCTGGTCCTCTTTAGCTATCTGAGCTAATAAATTCCTTTCCTGTTTAAGCCGATTGAGTTGGCTTTTTTGTCACTTGCAACCAGGAGCACTCCAAATGGATAGAGTAGGCAGTCAGCTAGATGTGAGTAGGGAACAAATGCTTTCCAACTGACCAAAAGAGCAAAACCAAGTTCCACTCAGCAGAGAAGCCCCGTGGGGGGCGGAGAGGGTACACATGCATTCTCCCCTACAACTGCTGCCCTCCAGTAACCTCTAGCTTCATAATAACACATTTACCTTGTGGTTTTGCCACCCCCTGCTGGGGAGAGCTGCCAGGACAGTTCCCCCAGGACCATGGGGGGGGGGGAGTCCCTACCAGTAGGAGGAGTCCCTTAGATGATGGGAGGCAGCCCCAGGCAGAGACTACCCTAGCTGTGTGCCCTGTTTTAACCTTATAAAATTGACGAGAGCGAAAGGGAAAGAAACCTATCATAAAGCAAGTAAATGGAGAAGCTGCTTTTGTATCCCAGGAGTGTCTTCCTCAACCGACCCAGCTGCAGATTTGCAGAGCCTCCACTTACGTGATGTCTGTCTCAAAATGGCTCAAAATGATTTTGTACTGCAAAATAAAGCCAAACTTCTGAAACCAGAGAGAGAGAGAGACAGACCTAGCTCTGACCTATGACCCATGCAAGTATAAAAGCAAGACAACCCTGACCCCTGGCATAGTTGCCACCTCTGGACCTGCCCACTCTCCCTTCTCTCTACCTGCTGTCAAACTCTTGCTTGAGAATTTAGCTCTGAATTCTTTCTCGGCCAAACTCAAGAACCAAGATCCGAGGTCAGCGTGGAGGCAGAGAAGAGCCCCGCCAATGACAAAACGACAGGAGGAATCAATGAACGATCATCCCGTGCTCCTTTTCTGGAGGGTGCCGGTGTAAACACAACCTAGTTTGGGGGCACAGTTGGTTGCAAGACACGGAAACCCATTCAAGCTGGTATGTGTAAGGGACGATCTATTCCACGGTGCAGCATTTGTCTCCAGAACCCAAGGGAGTATGAGGTAGAGGTGAGATTCCTGCAGAACCAGCATCTGGCACTTACGGAGGCAATGAATAAGCACCTGTTGATGTCAGTGGGATGCATGCTCAATTCACCGGAATTGACGCTCCATCTGGAACTGAGATACTGCCTCCAATGCTCTGGAGCCATCTGAGCACTCATCTCTGCTTTTCCCTGCATGTCAGCCCCATTCTTCTGCTCTGTTTGCTCATCTGTACCCACCGCCCCAGACTGGCCACCCATATTTCTCCATCAGCCCTTGGCCTTTGACGTTCCAACAACTGACGGCTTTCTTAGCACCGTCAAAGACCTTCGGGCGCAAGGGACTCTGATTGGCTCACCTTGAGTCAGGTGGCCATCTCTGAGCCAATCAGTGGAGTCAGCTGCCAAAAGCGGAAGCAGGAGCGGGCGGACAAGCTAAATGGCTTCACGCCAAGATGGCCGCTCACACGCTGGCGCTGGAGATACGGAAGATCCACCGGTACCACCCCCACCCCCACCCCCACCCCCGTTTTACCGAGACACAGGCCAGTGACACGGAGTGTTAACTATTCCTTTATTAGGTGGTGAGGGGAGTGGGGGCTGTACAACGCAAGGCCTGGGAACTTAGCTACACAGGGATTGTGACCAGAAGCCACATTACAAAAATAGCCTAAAAATACTTCTCTTCTGCCCCGGGGCTGGGCCAGGGGAGTACCAGGAGAAGGGCGTGCCACCCAGGCGGCTTCTTCCCATCTTGCTGTCCCATATTTACCGGGAGACACAGTGAAATGCACACATCTCCCCTGGTCGTCATGTTCTCACCAGCCACCTCCATCAGTTCCCCCGAGGGAGTGGCCCAGGCTCTAGGGTGGGGGGACCTGGGGCGGGATCTGTGGGCCAGAAGGGCCCTTCCCGGGCAAAGCTATAGAACAAGTTCCATCTGGAATGCAGTGAAGTGAGGGAAGTGGGATAGGAAAGAGGCTCCCAAGTCTCACCCAACCCCTGCCCCGGAGGGTGCGCCCAAGGGTGCCTACTTGGTACACACCAGGGTTGTGTACTCGGTACACAGGATCCCGGTCATGCCTGTGTACTCGGTACACAGAATCCAGCTTGGCCGAATGGGCCCACAGACTCAGCCCCACGGGGGCACTGGGGGGTTTGCAGGGGCAGGGAGTGTCTCCATATATATATTTTGTAAAAAATAATAATAATAATAAGTTTGCTTAAATGAATTTGTTTCTATACAAAATGTAAAAAAAAAAAAAAAAAAAAAAAAAAAAACATAATAATAATCCACTCGTGTCAGAGCGTAAGGAGAGAGACCAGAGAGGGCAGGAAGGGAAGGCGGGAAGGAAGAATGGGGAAGGGGGGGGTGCAGGAGGAGATCCCAGGCTCTTCACAAGGCCCAGAGGGCGGGGGTCAGCCCGCACCCCCTATAAATAAAGGAGGACTGAAAAAGCCTAGGCTGGTGACCTATCTCAGTCAGCTTCAGGGGGGTGGGAGGGTTATAGGAGGGTGGGAGGAGAGAGAAGAGAATGGAAAGGTCTAAAAAGAAAGAGAGTGAGAGTCAGGATGGGATGTCTGTTCAGCCCCCCAAAATCCAGGAACTGAAGAGCTTTCAGGCCAACACCTGCCTCTTGGGGGTGACTTCCGGCTGGGGCCCCAGCTGGGTCTGGGCCTGAGCTAGGGGGCCTGGGACGGAAAGGGGGAGCGGCTGGGCGGGCAGCGCCCCAGCGGCTGTGGCCGTAGGCCCCGTGGCAGTGGCTGGGCTGGGCGTGGAGTCCGACCAGTCCGAGAGCGAGGGAGGTGAGGGGCTGGCCCAGTGCTCGGGGGACTCGGGGGATGGGGTCAGGTAAGGGTGCTCGCTCGGGACCCTCAGGAAGCGGGCCTTGGGGGGGCTGCCATGGGCGCCAGCTGCCAGGTACTCCTCGCCATGTCCCGCAGCCGCCAGATATGGCGGGGGCCGCTCCTGAGGGGACACGGGGGTCCCGGGATTCAGCAGCTGGGGTCCCGGCGCCAGCGGCAGCAGGAACGAGGGGCCTGGCGGGGCAGGTGGAGGCAGCCGGGCCCAGTCGAGGGGAACGGCCACGGGGTTCAGCAGACCCAAGCTGAGCACACAGCCCCCGGGGGGCTGGCGCCCGAGACCCGCCCGGCCCACGCCACCAAGCTGAGCCAGGGACACGGCTGTGGCAGTGGCTGCTGCATAAGGCCCCTCGAGGGAGAAGCCGCCGGGGGACGCAGGGGGCCCACCGAAGGGTCGCGGGGAGTCCAGCGAGTCCACGGGCGACAGCGTGACCGAGCTCTCGGCCAGGGGACCCGGGCAGGCCAGTGTCAGCTTCTTGCCCCGTCCCCGGGTGCCCTGCGGCCCCAGCCCCACCTTCCCTGGTGGCCTCCGGCTCTTCTTGCCCCCCGACTGTGCCACCTTGAGGCCGGGGAGGAAGGCCCCGGGGGGGCAGAGGAGGGGCCCCAGGCCATGTGGGCCGTGAGGGCTGCGGGGCCCACTGGGCTGGTCCAGCAGGCGCACGATGTCCTGGTGCAGCCGCTCCTGGGCCACATCCCGAGGCAGCCTGTCCAGGTGGTCCGTGATCTCACGGTTGGCAAAGTGGTCCAGCAGCAGCTTGGCAGCCTCATAGCTGCCCTCTCGGGCGGCCAGAAACAGTGGAGTTTCCTCCTGAGGGGGAGTGGGGTGCAGAACCCACCAGAGGTCAGCATCGCAAGAGCCAGGGCTAACTCCTGGCCAAGGTCTCATAGGCCCCTGGTGGACACTGAGAGCCAAGAATTCACCCTCTCCAGCCCAACAGAGTGGTTGGAAACCCAGCTCTGCTAAGAGAAACTGGGCAAGTTCTTTTAAAGCACTTTCATCCAGGACCTACTAAGCCCCATGCCCCAAAGCCAGGACTAGGGTAAGGAAAGTAAGATACTCTCTTTAGGCACAACATTTAAGGGGTGTCAAAAATCAATCATCAAAATAAATGATATTTTAATGCATTACTTTTTAAATTAAGAGTATTGCATGCCTGCCTCTCTGCCTACTTGTGATCGCTCTGTCTCTGTCAAATTAAAAAAAAAAAAAAAGAGTATTGCAAAAAAATCCATAATGAATAAAATATCAAAATGTCAGAGGACAGAATCTACCCCTTTGCCCCTCTGAGCCTCACCCTTCCCATTTATAAAGTGAGGAGAGTAATTCCACCTTGCAAGGGTTTTAAAACAACGATCATAACACTTATGTTTTACTGAGGATCTGCTAAGCATTTTGCAAACGTTTGATTTCACTGAATCCTCAGGAGACAAAAGTGAGGTGAGTACTGGTGCTTCCCCACTTCACAGATGAGGACGGTAAAGTTCAGAGATGTTAAGCAATTTGCCCAAGTTCACACAGCTTTCTCCTCTGATCCACTGTTGGAGGCTGTTAGGTCCAAATCCTACACTGAAACCTGGCTGCAGGCAGGATAAATGCCCCCACTAACCTACACCACCTTGCTCTTTGCCACATTTAGGGGGTTGTACCAGGGCTGACTGCTTGGTGGGTCAAGGGCTGGGGCTCACCTTGCTATCCTGCATGTCCTTGTTGGCTCCATTTTTGAGCAAGGCCAAGGTGGCCTCCACATTGTTGACTGCTGCTGCCCAATGTAAGGCTGATTTCCCTGGGGGGTGGGAGGAGAGGTCAGGTTAGGACTGGGTTCATTTGCTAGGATCCCATGGCAGAGGGAGAGGAAGTATCTAGAATATGGCTTTTGCAGGGGCAGGGGGCGGGGGGAGGATCTGCCACAAGTATCTGAACATGTGTTTGGGTCCATGAATGTGCAGACCTGTGGAGTGACTCTGTCCAGGGGACCTACAGTGTGTGACTGTCCATACACAGGGGGGTACTATGTGGGGTGCTGGTTGTAGCTAGAGCTGTGCTTGTCCAGTGCAGTGGCCACCAGGCACATGTTGCTCTTTAGATTTAAACTAATTACAACTAAACGACATAGGTGCCAAGACCACACGATGGGGAAAGGATAGCCTTCTCAATGAATGGTGCTGGGACAACTGGCTCTCCACATGCAAAAGAATGAAGTTGGATCCCTACCTCACACCAAATACAAAAATTAACTCAAAATCAATCAAAGACCTAAACGTAAGAGTTCAAACTATAAAACATTCAAAGGAAAACATAGGAATAAAACTTCATGACCTTGAATTAGCAAAGGATTCTAAGATATGATACCAAAAAAGAAGCAGCAATAACAAGAGACGTAGATATACTGGACATCACCAAAATTAAAATGTTTGTGCTTCGGGGCGCCTGGGTGGCTCAGTCGTTAAGCGTCTGCCTTCAACTCAGGTCATGATCCCAGGGTCCCGGGATCGAGCCCCGCATAGGGCTCCCTGCTCAGTGGGCGGAATGCCTGCTTCTCCCTCTCCCACTCCCCCTGCTTGTGTTCCCTCTCTCGCTGTGTCTCTCTCTGTCAAATAAATAAATAAAATCTTAAAAAAAAAAAAGTTTGTGCTTCTATGTGAAAAGAGACCCTACAAAATGGGAGAAATAGTTATAAACCATATATCTAATAAGAAACCTATACCTAGAACATATAAAGAACTCAAAACTCAATAATAAAAAGAAAAACCCACTATGTTAACTATACTGGAATTAAAAAAAAAATTTTAAATGACCTTCCCTTTTTTTTTTTTTAAAGATTTTATCTATTTATTTGACAGAGAGAGAGAGCACAAGCAGGGGGAGCGGCAGGCAGAGCGAGAGGGAGAAGCAGGCTCTCCGCAGAGCAGGGAACCGATGCGGGACTCAATCCCAGAACCCCGGGATCATGACCCAAGCCAAAGGCAGTTGCGTAACCAACTGAGCCACGCAGGTGCCTGGAATTAAAATTTAAAAAATAGGGCGCCCAGGTGGCTCAGTTGGTTAAGCGACTGCCTTCAGCTCGGGTCATGATTCCAGAGTCCCAGGATCGAGTCCCACATCGGGCTCCCGGCTCCGCGGGAAGTCTGCTTCTCCCTCTGACCTTCTCTCCTCTCATGCTCTCTCTCACTTTCTCTCTCTCTCAAATAAATAAATAAATAAAAAATAAATAAAAAATAAAATAGAATTTAAAAAATAATAAAAAAGACCCAAAAAATGACAAAAACCCAATTTAAAAATGGCAAAGGATCTAAATAGACATTTCTCCAAAGAAGATCTACAAATGGTCAATAAGCACAGGGAAACATGCTCAATATCATTAGCCATCAGGGAAATAACAATCAAAACCACAATGAGATACCAATTCACACCCACTAGGAAGGCTAGCACAAACGACAGACAGTAACGACTGTTTGGGAGGACGTCGCGAAACCAGAACAACTGGAACCCTCCTGCACTGCTGGCAGGGGCATCAAACAGGGGCAGGCGCTGTGCAAAACAGCCTGGCCACTCCACACGAGGTTCAACACAGAGTGATCACATGACCATACGACCCAGACCCAGCAGTCCCGCTCCTGGATGTGTACCCAAGAGAAATGAAAGCATACATCTGCACCAAAACTTGTACACGAATGTTCATAGCAGTGGTAGCCAAAAAGTAGAAACAACCCTAATGTCCTGATTAACAAAATGTATATCCATGCAACCGAATATTATTTGATCATTAAAAAATTAAAAACAAATTAAAAGTACTGATCCCTGCTACGGCACTTCGTAAACCTTAAAACCATTACGCTGGGTGAAAGAAGCCAGTCAAAAAAGACCACATATTATTTGATATGCCTTATAGGAAATATTCAGAGTAGGCAAATCCACAGAGAAAGTACGTTCGTTAATGGTTGCCCAGGGTTAGGAAGACCAGAATGGAGGGGGTCAGCTAACGGTGAGAGCTTGTTTTCCAAGTGATGAAAATGGTCTAAAATGTATTGTGATGACAGTGGCACAACTATGTGATTATACGAAAAGCCACTGGATGTTACACTTTCGATAGCTAAATTGTATGGTATATGAATTATATCTAAATAAAGCCTTAAAAAAAAAAAAAACAGAACGAAGGTTAAAAAAATTAAATAAGGGCACCTGGGTGGCTCAGTCAGTTAAGCATCTGCCTTCAGCTCAGGTCATGATCCTGGGATCCTGGGATCAAGCCTGGTGTCGGGTTCCCTCTCTCTCCCTCCTCCCTCCTCCCAATTCATGCTTACTCTCACTCTCTCTCTGTGTCAAATAAATAATAAAATCTTTAAAAAACAATTAAATAAGACATTTAGCCCTTCATTCACCCTAGCTACACTTCAAGTGCTCCAAAGCCACCAAGTGTGGCCAGCGGCCACCACAATGGATAGCACAGACCAAGAATATTTCCATCATCACGGAAAGTTCTATTAGACAGCGGTCCTCCAGAGCCACAGTTCTCAACTGGGGTGATGCCCCCACCCAGAGACATTTGCCAATGTCTGAAGACATTTTGGGTTGTCACAACTAGGGAGTGGGATGCTGCTGGCATCTAATGGGTCAAGGCCAGCTTAATATCCTATGCTGGATATATCCTATATTGATGCTGCTTAATATCCTACATTGCAAGGACAGCCCTCCGCACAAAGAATCATCCAACCCCAAGTGTAAATGGTGTAGAGGCTGATGTCCTGATTGAACACCTGCTCCCAAGGATGTTTATGAGCATCTGTGTCTGCAGCTGTGTGAGATCCTCCGGCCATGAGGGCAGGTTGCTGCGAATCTGCTCCAGCCAGGACCTGGGCCAGCAAGCCACCTCCACAGAGGTAGTTACACCACGTGTGGATTTGGCCAATTTGCAAACGTAGTATGCCAGCTGTCCAGCAGAGGGCAGCAGAGTAGGTTCTTGGAACAGAGCAGATGGAAATGAAGTGCCTTGGGGAAGGCCACCTTTTTCTAAGTCACTGAGGTGTCCTATGGGCTAGGGGACGCCATGAAAATAGAAAAAAAAGCATGTGAGTTTAAGTCCATGTCAAAGCCCTCTTATATATGCGTGAGTTTCAGTGATTGGGTCTCAAGATAATTCACATAATTCACATGCCATACAGGACAGCCGGGGCCCAGGGGAAACCCTCTCAGCCTCCACCCACTGCTACTCCCCACAGCTTACCAAGCTCATCCACGGCATTGACATCAGCATGGCTGGCAATAAGCTCTTCCACCATGCCCTCCACCGCCAGGCGGGCTGCCAGGATCAGTGCCGTTGAGCCATCCGCCATGCGGGCATCCAGGTCTGTGGAGCGGTTCCGGATGAGAATCTAGTAGAGAAGGCATGCAGAAGGGAGGGTCACGGCAGAAACAGAGGGACCAGGAGCATCTCTAAGTCCCCTGAATTCCCCAATCCTCAGAGCCCCTAGACTCCACGAAGTTCAAGAAGCAGCTACCTGCCAGCCACTGTATATCGCCACTTCACAAAAGAGAAAAACAGAGCTCTATTTTGCAGGATGAGGGCTCAAACCCAGGTCTGTCTGATGCCTGTGCCAGCTCCAGAGTCCAAAGGGGCCGGTGCATCTCACCTGGAACACGCCCTGGGCATCCGCAGTGACCGCAGTGTGCAAAGGAGTGCGCCCTGAGTGGTCCTGGGCATTGGTGTCTGCCCCCGCATCCAGCAGCCGCTTGGCTGCATCAGCCCGGGCATAGCGGGCAGCCAGGTGCAGGGCCGTCTCGCCTGTGCGGTCAGTCCGTGCCCCAAGCTGGGCTCCCTGGCAGATCAAGTCTGAGATGATGCTGGCTGATGTGTCTTCTGTTTCATCCTCCTCGGTGGGCATTGGCTCCAGGGCCCCCCCACAGAAGGAGGCCAGCATCAGTGGGGTGAAGCCATCTGCGGGGACCAGGAGTCTGTCACAAGGGAGGTGGGCACAGGGGGCTTTCCAGGGAATATGATTGAGGGCATTGCATTAGGAGGAAGTGGGACACGTGGGAGCACAAGAGGGAATGGCACGCGCGTGCGCACACACACACACACACACACACACACACACCTGTGTCAGGTACCCCGGAAGCCAGCCCAGATGAGGATTCACAGGCAGCCCTTTCGTGATTTGTCACAGGAGGGATCCAGGAAGCAGGAGGGGATACAGGAGGGAGGGAGGGAGGGAGGAGGGAGCCTTCAGCCTCAGGCAAATTCCCAGGAGGTTACTTGAGCCTGATCCTGAAGGGGGACTCTGGAGGCTGAGCTGTACCTCAAACAGTAATCCTGCTCGAGGCGAAGGAGCTGTGCCTTTCCCACGTCCCCGCCCACCGGTTAAGAGCCACCCCAGGGACATAAAATCCCAGGCACCTCAGACCCTGGTAGCTTGAGGAATTTCCCGTTTGGAAAAAAAAACAAAATGAGCTGGGGGAGGACTACCCTGAAATGTGGCAAAGACGGATCCAAGAGGATCCAGATAATGTGATCTGCTACCCTCTGCGTGAGCATTTGCCCCGGTTTCCCTTAGGGAACCGTGTGCACCCCATTCCCCATCCTCAAGCCCTGGGTAGAGCTAAACGCAGTCCCTGGCTCAAGGAGAGGCCTTAGCCCCGCCCCCTGCAATCAATCTGCATATTCCAGCCCCCGGGGCACACTGATTAGTTGAGGGGTGGGCACGTGACTCTAGCCCACCCAATCAGAAGTCATTCTGGAACTTCTGCTCGTGCAGCTGGTAATACAGGTTTTATACGGCTGGTGAGGCTTGTGGCTACGGTGCCCCCAGGAGAAAGCCTCCGCGGGCGTGAGTCATGGACCCAAATATCCATGATGCTTCCGGTTACGAGAGCCAGTAAATCCCTTGTTTTACTTCAACTAGTTTGAGTTGGGCTATTATCACTCACAACCAAGAGTCCTGATTAAATACACTCCCACAGACGCATGCTAGACACACCCAACTCTCCCCAGAACACAGACCCAGATGCAACTTGCCACAAGCAGGACGGGGAAGGGGCATCCTCGGCCGGGAGGCCCCATCACTGACCTGGGCCTCGCACGTTGACATCCATGCCATCGGCATCCACGTCGCCCTGCGGGGGTGTCAATGCCATGGCTGGTGCCACACGGATGTCGGCAGCAACCAGGTGGTGTTGGGTCCACTGGCGGCAATCCACAGTATCCTCAGCCCCCACACCGGGCTCCTCTACCTGGAGGCACAAGGACCAGGGTTCTCACAAAGAGTTGAGAGAGTCTGGGCACCCTCACAGGTTCCTCTCATGGAAATGCACTCACAGTCCCAAAAAACCATGAATATCCTGCTTCTCTTATACATACGGAAACAGGAAATTGACATGCTGGAGCTCAGAACTCATCAAAGGAAGAACAGAGATTTTACTCTGGGTTGGAAGTGAGGAGGGCTAGGAACCCAAGGTGGGTGATCAAAGAGACACAGAGCATAGCACCTGTCAGAACACACCTGTCTACACACGAGACATAACACACCGACAGTGAAATTAGGGGAACAATCCTATGACAACAGTATCAAGAAGAATAAAATATTTAAAATTAGATTTAACAGAAGAAATGCAAAACTTGCATTCTGGAAGCTATAAATCACTGGTAAAAAAAAAAAAATGCGGGGGCGGGGGTGGGTGGTCCTTTACTGATCAATTTTAATCTGAGAAAAGGGTGATTGGGCGGGAGGAAAGAGAAAAGCAGGGAGATGCTCTGGGTACCACATGGGACTCCTACCCAGTACCATGAACATGAACATGAGGTATCAGGACAGAACAGTCATACACAAATGTATCGATTTCCCTTCAGAAGCATAGCACCTGGGTCCCTGGCAGGAGCTTGATAAATTTCAGGCTCAGGGTCCAAAAGACACAGTGATGTTATGGAAATAGGACGGAGTATTCTTAACTAGCTTGCCAGGACATTTAAGAGCCTTCAGGCACCAAACACAGCCTGATCAAGTCAGATCTCAGCTTAAGGACCAGGGTAGAGAGTTGAATTTAATGGAAGGGGAAAGCCAGGTGATGGACAGCTGTCCCACCCTCCCTGACCCTTTCTGGTGAGCTGTCCCTCAGCTGGCAAATCACACTAGAGCTCTGAGCGTCTCATAGCAAAGTCAGGATAATGCTGTCATTCCTCAATGTGAAAATGCCATCAAAAACATATTGTGCTGGGGCGCCTGGGTGGCTCAGTGGGTTAAGCCTCTGCCTTCGGCTCAGGTCATGATCTCAGGGTCCTGGGATCGAGCCCCGCATCGGGTTCTCTGCTCAGCAGGGAGCCTGCTTCCTCCTCTCTGCCTGCTTCTCTGCTGACTTGTGATCTCTCTCTCTGTCAAATAAATAAATAAAATCTTTAAAAAAAAAAAAAAAACATATTGTGCTATTTACTTAATACCCATTTTGGGATGAGAAAGAAAAAGAAAAGCCTGAGGTGGACAGATTTCTTCAGGTGTCAATTGTAATATATGTCTCCATTTCACGAACATTAAAATCTAGGCTCGGGGTGCCCGGGGGGCTCGGTCACTTAAGCATCAGACTTGGTTTTGGCTCAGGTCATCATCTCAGGGTGGGGAGACCGACCCCCAGGATGGGCTCCATGCTCAGCACAGTCTCCCTGAGAGTCTCTCTCCCTCGTCCTCTGCCCCACCCCCGCTTGTGTGTGCCCTCTCGCTCTCTTGCTCTCTCTCTCATAAATAAAGGGGAGAGGCAGGTTGAGAACTGCCTCTAGGCAGGGAGAGGCAGCTGAGAACTGAGGTGTATATTAATAGGTGCTTTATAGGGTCCTCATAAAGATGAAATAGGATGTTCGTGTGTGTCCAAGACATTCAGCAAGTAGAAGGAAATGCTAGCAGGAACCTGTTACACACAGAACTGTGCTCCCCCAGAAGTCATATGTGGGAGCCCTAACCTCCAACATGACTAAGTTTGGATGTGGGACCTTTAAGGAGGTAATGAAGGTGAAACAAGGGCATAAGAGCGGGGCCCTAATGCAATAGGATTGATATCCTTGGAAGGAAAGGAGGAGACACCAGGGCTCTCCCCCTCCAGGCCCATGGAGGAATGCCGTGAGAGGACACATGAAGAAGGCAGCTGTCAGCAAGTCCAGAAGAGAGCCCTCACCAAGAACCAACCCTGCCAGCACCTTGATCTTGGACGTCCAGCCCGCAGAACTATGAGAAAATAAGGCTCTGCTGTTTAAGCCCTCCAGTCTGTGGTATTTCATAAGGGCGGCCCAAGCTAACAAAGAGCCCATGGGTGTGGCCCCAGCAGAGGACATGGTGTTTAAAACCCGCCAGGAGCACTTTCAGCTTGCGCACGCTGGGCAGAGTTGGACCCAGTGGAGAGGAAGCAGAGTCGCTGTCCGGGCCAGGGGCTCCCCTCCTGGAAGACCCCACCCTGGCCTGGGAGCAGGGGCCTGGTTAGAGAGGGGCAGGATGGGGCGGGTGCCATGACTGTTCCCCAGAGCCGGGGAGAGCAGAGATTTCCCCTGACTCTCCCCCTGGCCATCGGGGCCTCCACCCAGAACCCTGAGGGCAGGGGTCAGAGAAAGGGGGCACAACCTTCAGTCGCTTAGCCTCGGGGCACTCCGTATCCATCCAGTCTGTGGCCACCTCCCCCATCAGACTTTCGCTCTTGGCCATGTTCCTGTGGGGACAGTTGGAAGCGGGTGGGGGAGAGGAGACAATGGAGACGTGCGACCTGATTGGAGGATGTGGGGTGGGGTCAGAGAAGAGCTCCCAGGGGCCGGGGCTGGGGCTGGGGCTGGGCTCTGGGGTCCTGGGTCAGTAGGCACAGGAGACAGGGTCCAAAGAAGGGATGCAGGATGAAGTCAAGGTCACAGTGGGGGGTAGTCAGAGGTTCTGACGAGTGGCAGCCAGGGTCTGAGGTAGAATTGAGGAAGGGACAGGAGTGGAGTCAGGGCTCAGAACAGTGGGCTATGGGATAGGTGAGGGTCACAGGCATGCGGCAGAGATTACAGAAGATGACATCAAGAGTCATGAGGATGGAGTTATCCTCACCACAGGTGGGAAATGAACCCAGGATCGAGGAGGTTGTAGTGAGGAGTCAGGAGGTCATTGGTCACAGGAGAGGAGTAAAGTCAGGGGTTAGGTCAGGGTGAGATTGGAGGTCTTGAGGGACACATCAGGGAGTTGGAGGCAAGGCCCAGGGCCAAGGCCAGGATTGAGGGTCATGTAGAATGAACACTGAGCCAGGGTGGAAAGAGGGTCAGAATGGAGTCAAAGGTCAGGGTTAGTTAGAGCCTGAGGTGGTACTGGGGGGCCATAGAGGATAGGGCCAGGGGTCAGTAAGGGCTGAGGCGCAGACAGGGGTCATGAGGCCTGCAGTCATGTGGGAACAAATTTGAGTGTCACAGTGAAGTTGGAGAGGCCAGGATCAGGGCAGGGTCACGGTGGGGTCAGAGTAGCATTTGAGTCAAGGAAACTGAAATACAAGAAATGGGGTCGGGGGGGTCATGAGTCCAGGGTGACCCCCAGGGATCACGGAGTCAGTCAGTGGTCAAGGGGATGAGCACTGGGGGCCGGGCTGGAGTCTGAAGGTAGGGTCTGGTTGGGATGAGAGGCTGGAGTCAGGCCACACTGGGCTCAAGGGCTCCCAAGCCCCCTGGTCAGGCACGGGGAACAGGCAGGGTCCTTACTTCATGCCCAGCGAGTCTTGGCCCACGGGCTCCCGCCGGCCCTTGTGGCCGGCAGCCACATCCTTGTGGAGCGCAAAGCCCTCGGGGAACCAGAGGGTGCTGTGCTCGCGCTTGCGCCGGGCCACCATGACCCCCAGGACGAGGATGACCAGCAGGAAGACGGCGCTCGCAGCCAGCAGGGGGAGCAACGGCACGCTTGGCTCCGGCAGCTCCAGCGGCTCCCCTGGGGGCGGGAAGCAGGGGGGCCTTCGAGCACAGGCCAGGGCGCCCCTCCCGCCCGCGGAGCCCCGGCTCCGCCCTCGTCACCCACCGGGCGGGGCCTCACCGCGCACGGCCCGCAGCGGGTACGGAAAGTCCAGGCGCTCCACCGCCGACAGCGCCCCCAGGTAGTCGGCCGCGCTCTGCGCATCGGGGAAGCAGTGGTCATTCTCGGGCGACTGCAGGCACAGCCGGTTGTCAATCTCCAGCATCACCACAGAGCTGCAGGGACGCGAGGGAAGGACAGGCGGCTTCCATGGCGCACCTGCCGTCGGCCAGGCCTGGAGCCCCATCCCTGGGGCTCAGAAGAGCCCTCTCCTCTCACCATGTCATCAGGGCCCACCTGCCCCGAGTCTGCACCGAACCCCACCACGCCCCGAAACCAGTCTTGCCGAGGCCACTAGGGTCCCCCTGGCCACAAATCCAGTGGCCATTGTTTTCACGTCCACATCTCTAGCGGATGCCGTTGGCGCACATCCAAGTCTCCAGCTTCTCACAGCTGACAGCGGCCTCTTCTCCCGAAAACTGACCTCAGCAAAGTGGGGACCTCTTCACCTGGGAGGTGACACCCCTTAGGACAGCCCTCAGCCTGTGACTGGCTGATACAGGGTATACAAAGTGGCCCTCCTGTCTCAAGGGGGGACTGACTCGGGGTGCTATTCACGCTCTAGAGCTCCCTGAGGAATCACGCTGAGGCCAGACTGAGACCCCTTCCTGCCCCATCCTGCTTGCCTCCTGCCCTCTCCCCTGAGAGCACCCCTTCCTTGCGGCACATACCTCTGAATGCCCATCTCAGACTCTCCAAACTGCCTCCCGCCTCGAGATCCCATCCTATCTCTCTGGCTGCTCCCTCTCGTCTTTCGTGAGCTGATTTCCCCCAACTAATCCTTAAGTCTCTGTGTCCCCAGATCAGTCTTTTGTCCCCACTCCTTTGAGTCCCTCCCATGGCTTCAACACCCTTTTGTCTCTCTTGTCCGTGTCTTCAGCCTCTGGCTGTCTCCTGGGGGGGGGGGGCTCCACGATACCTCCAGACTCCCCAGATTCTGCAAGCCTGAAAGTGACCCCTGTTTATCACCCTGTGTCCTTTTCTGGATGAGACACACCCCCCCCCCATCCCTGCTGCCCAGAGACCCTATCGCCACACCCAGGGAGCATCCAGGGACCGGTAGGTTAGCCAGACTCCATCCACTCCCCCACGCCAGCTGTCCCTGTCAGAGCCCCTGCCCCCCATCTCTAGAATCCAGCCCTCCTCGGTCAGAGGCCCCCTCCCTGCTCAGAGGCCACACCTCCCTTCTGGCCTCTCTCCCAGGCCACCCTCAGGAAAATTCTGTTTTCCATTTCTAAAAAAACAAAAAAACAAAAGCAAAAACTACACATGTCCTTAACCACTCTGCTCCCCAGAGGACCCTTGCAGGTACCCGGAGGTACTTCTGCCACATCTTGGGGGGAGGGCTGGGGGAGGCCACCTGCACATAGTGGGTGGAGGCCAAGCACACTGCTGCTGAGCGTCCGATAGCACCCAAGACAACCCCCTCCCCAGCAAACAATGACGGGGCCCCAGATGACAGAGGTACCAAACGTGGGACGTGCTGGTCACATCACCAAGAAGGCTCCCCAAGATGTTAAGGGAAGTGAAACCCACAAGCCCTGCTCCCCTCCCAGACCAGCACCCCCAGGGCCCCCGCGGCTCCTCTAGGGTGCAGCACTCACCCGATCACCTCCGGAGCCAGCTCCCGCCGGTTCCGGGACTCGGACCCAGGCCCCGGCCGGTGGTAAGGGAAGACCATGGCCTGGCCGTGCTCGTCCAGGCGGAAGCGCAGCGAGGTGCGCAGGATGCCGCTGAGCCGCTGCAGGAAGTCGGCGCTGGAGCGCAGCAGCTCCTCCGGCGGCAGCAGCACGGTGAGCACCAGCACGCCGCGGGCCAGCAGGGCGGGCACCTCGCCCGCACAGTCCAGCCCGTCCCAGCCGCACTCCTCCGTGTTGCAGCCCTGGTCACAGCGGCCATCGGCAAAGTGGTCCGCACAGTACTTCTCGTACACGGGGCTGGGGGAGGAGAGGAGGGCGGTCAGGGTCATCCAACACCCCCGCACACACGCCAGAGAGGACCCAGACTCCAGAGACACAAGGAGGACAGACGGAGAGGGCACAGAGGGCTCGAATGTACCCAAAAGGTGTCAGGCTTTCTGCAAACCCAGCCGGTCCTTCAGTAACTAGTAATAAATAAATATGGACAGATGCCTGCTGTAGGCATCCAGGAATGTGGCTCAGACACAAATCCCCGCCCAGGGAGAGCAGGCATTCCAGTGGGCAGAGACAGACATTGAAAGAGATGAATGAGCAGCAGAATACAGAGCATTTCAATTACCCATCAGAAAAAGCTAAATATAAACATACACATACACACGGTACTATAGGGAATTAAAGGCTAAGGAGAAAAATTAAGTAGGGGAAGTATGGGGGGTGGCCAGGGAGGAGCTCGCTGAGAAGGGACTGCTGTTGGAGCAAAGGCTAGAAGGAGGTGAGGAAGGAGCCGTGTAGCTTCCTGAGGGAAGAGGATTCCAGGCAGAGGGAACAGCCAGTGCAGCGCAAAGACCCTGAGGTGCGACCGAGCCTAAGGTATCTGAGAAATGGCAGAGGCCAGGGTGTTTGGAGCACAGTCGGTGAGGAGGAAAGCGGGGGTAATAAAGACAGGGAGATAAAAGTGAGGGAAGTGTTCTAGGCAGACAGAGGGACAAAAGAGGCAGAGCAGAGGGATGGACAGATGAGGTCCAAGAACGGACCAGAAGACGTGTAGAGAGGGGCGCCTGGCTGGCTCAAGTCGGTTAAGTGTCTGCCTTCAGCTCAGGTCATGATCTCAGGGGCTTGGGATCCAGCTCCGCATCAGGCTCCCTACTCAGCAGGGAGTCTGCTTCTCCCTCTGCCCCCTCCCCAGCTTCTACGCATGCTCTCTTTCTCTTCTCTCAAATAAATGGATAAAATCTAAAAAAATCTTAAAAAAAAAAAAAGTAGACAGACATTTGGGTGTACTGAGGGACCAAAGGAATTCACCGATGGACAGAACAAAGTCCAAATATGGACAAACAGGACATAGGGAGAGACAGATGGAGTGCACAGGCAGAAAGAAAGATACAACATGGATGGACAGACGGATGGACACACTGATGGACAAACAGGTCATGTCATGTGTGGACCGAGGGACAAACAACAGTGGCACATGGATGGGCAGATGAGCCACAGACAGACGAACAGCACTCAGACGGGCAGACAGGGTACACGAGGAAACGGAGGGGGCGAATGAGTGGACATCCAAGGGACAGTCTAAGGGTGGACTGACATTAGGCCTGTGAAGGGGCAGATAGAGAGGCGGGGCCCACGGATGGGCAGGTGGGGCACACGGACGGAGAAGATACAGATCGGCGACCGGTCAAACGGACCGGTCGGTCGGAGGGACGACGGACAGACGGAGGGGCTCACTTGCAGGCGCGCTCGCGGCCACCGGCGCGGCAATCGAAGTTGTCGTAGAGGCAGGCGGGCGAGCTGCAGGCGGGGTCGCAGCGGCTGTTGTTGAAGAGGCGCCAGCACTGCAGCGCCGCGCACTGCCGCCAGGGGTCGCCCACGCTCAGCGAGCAGTCGCCGCCGTCCCAGCCACAGCCCGGGCTGTTGCACTCGCGGTCGCAGCGCTTGTCCCCGCTCTTGGCCTCGCAGGCGGCGCTCGGGCACAGAGGCTCCTCCGGGGCCTCGGGCGCCGCCGCGGGCGCCTCGCACCTTGGTCCGGCCCAGCCCGGCGCGCACGCGCAGCGGAAGAAGGGTGCAAGGGGCGCGGGGCGGCAGGAGCCCCCGTGGAGGCACGGGGAGGCCACGCAGCTGGCGTTGGCGGCCCCCGGCGGCGACCCCCGCGTGCTCCGGCAGGCGGGCCCCGACAGTCCTGGGGGACAGGCGCAGCGCGGCCCACGGACCGTCTGCTGGCACGGGACGCCGGCCGGACACTGCAGCTCCCGGCAGGAGCGCGCCACCCGCTCGCAACGCGGGCCCCAGAACGGCTGGAGATCCCATCCGGTTGGGGAAAGAGGGGAGGGAGGGATTTGGAAGGGTGGAGAAGAGAGAGAGGGGAGGACAGGGGTCAAGGCTTCAGAAGGTTGAGCTTCCAATCTCCCCAGGTCCCGCCCATCCACACCCCTGCTCACTGGAGGCCCCACCTTGCAGATAAGCCCCGCCTTCCCCAGGAGGCCATGCCTCCAAACTCCAGTGCCTCCCCCCAACACAACACACACACACACACACACACACACACTCTCTCTCTCTCTCTCTCTCTCTCTCTCTCTCTCTCTCTCTTTCTCTCTCTCTCCAGGTATTTTCAGTATTTCTCTGGAACCCCCTTCCCTTCCACCTCTTCTCCCCTAAAGCCACGCCCTCCAAAGAGGCCATGCTCCTACTCCTCTCCCAGAGACACCGATGTGACCTACCGGAATGCAGTGACAGGTAAATGTCAACACACCCCCAGGGCCTGGGCTGGGACGGCACTGGCCTCCATGCTGGCATGGCTGGGACTCGCAGGGAGACAGGGCAGTCTGACAGCGGGGACCTAGACAAGCAGGAGGTAGCGGGTCAGTCACAGCGTAGGAACACAGGCAGGATCCCAGGGCAGCCGCCTCTCAGACGCTTACCTGTGAAGCCGGGACGGCAAATGCAGCGGAAGCCCCCACCTGGGTCCTGCAGACAGTCCCGAGTGTGGGCATCGTGACAGGCACCCGGGTGACACTCATTGATGTCCGCCTCACAGCGCAAGCCAGTGTATCCCGGGGGGCAGGTGCAGCGGAAGCCCCCCACCAGGTCCACGCAGGTACCATTGTGCAGGCACCGGGGGCCCTGGTCCAGGGGTGGGCCTGGGCCACAGTCGTCCTCATTAATCTCACAGAGCACGCCTTGGGGAGGGGAGGATGGGGGAGCAGTCAGGAGGGGACGGAGACCCAGCCTCCCATCCTGTCCCCCAACCCTGGCCCTGGCATACCCAGTGTTCCTGGGGGGCAGGAGCAGAGATAGCGGGCCACAAGGTCAATGCAGAAGCCCCCGTGCTGGCAGGGCTGGGAGGCACACTCATCCACATCATCCTCACAGTTGTCCCCCGTGTAGCCAGCTGGACACTGCAGTGATGTGAAACAGGGACCCCTAAGCCCAGAGGAACACAGATACTCCCCATGAAGACACAGAGATCACAGAACAAAAGGACATACAGTCTCATCCAACACACAGAGGCATGCCCTGTGCACAGAAACACACACACACAGTACAAGGAAACACACCCAGTCACAGAGGGTTAGAGACTCAGCCAGTGCAGAGGGACACACACACACAAATGCACAGGACAGACACACAGGGGAAACATCCAGATGCCCAGATGTACCCAAGACGCATACAACCAGACATGCACTCGGACACCAGCACGTGCACTCACACCCAAAGGGCAGGGTACACGGAGGGATACAGAGATACATCTAGGAAACAACCAAAGACAGAGGCACACCCAGACAGACAGAAAGTCCCTCAGATCCACCAAGAAATACACCCACAAGGTTATACCCAAAGACACAAAAGCAAAAACCCAGACACACCTAGAGAGACACACCCACACCAGCTCACAGACACACGGAAATGTGTGTACACACCCAGCACGACTAGCTCCCATCCCCGAGTCTGGGTGCCCCTTACCTCGCACACATAACCCCCCATGTAGCCTCGGCAGGTGCCCCCATGCTGGCAGGGCTGGCCCGAACAGGGGTCCACCTCCTGCTCACAGTGGCTGCCCGTGCGGCCTTCTGGGCACACGCAGTAGTGGGAATTGTCCTTGTCCACGCACTGCCCACCTGTCTGACACAGCTCTTCCAACCGCACCCCTGCGCAGAGGAGAGCGGGGTCAATCACGTGTTTGCCCCTCCCTGATTGCATCGCTCACAGCATCACTAAACACCCCTGCTGGCATCAGTCACCCGGGCCTCACCCACACCCATCGGGTTGTCACACAGCCCCCCAAACTGGCACGGTCTCAGTCATTGACACACAAACACATACCCACACCTTTGCTGCCCACACTAGCTCAGTCAAACACAGCTACCTCATCCCAGCTACGACGTCATCCCAGCTACCTCATGGTGACGGAGGCATCCAACATCCTGGCACTGGCCAGCTGTCCCAGTTACACACCCACCAACACTCAGCCACACACCCCATCCCGCGCATACGCTCTGCGCTCTGCCGTAGCAGCATTGGGCTCTCATTAGCAAGAAGTATGTGCACACACACCCTCCGGAGCCCCACACCCCGCCTCCGTGCTCCCCCTCACCGATCTGGGCTGCAGCCTCCCTGCAGGGCAGACTCCGGATGTCACAGAGGCGACCGCTCCACCCCGAGGGGCAAAGGCAGTAGAAGGTGGCCCCGGTCCGGGCACAGCGACCCCCGTTCTGACAGGGCGCGCGGCTGCACCAGTCTACCAACGTCTGGAGGGGAAGCGGTCAGCGTCAGCACTCGAGGACCCCCGAGGAGCCGCACCCCAGCTTCTCCAGGGTCCCAGGCAGGCCCCTACCCTAGACCAGCCCTCCAAATTCCTCCCCCGGGCCCCCGGTGACCCCGCCCACCTGGCACTGCGCGCCAGTGATGCCCTCCGGGCAGGTGCAACGGAAGCCAGGGTGGGCAGCAGAGCAGACGCCCCCGTGCAGGCAGGGCCGAGAGAGGCAGGGGTCGGCCTCGTGTTGGCAGTGTGCGCCCGTGTAGCCGGGGCGGCACTGGCAGCTGAACGAGTTCACGCCGTCCACGCAGGTCCCGCCATGGAAGCAGGAGCTGGAGGGGAAGTGAGGGATGGGTCAGGCCCCGCCCCCATGCAGGCCCCGCCTTCCTGGCCCCTCCCCGGGTCTCTCTGGCCCCTACCCCCCACCAGAAGCTGCAGCCCCAGTAGAGGCCCCGCCCCTTCCTGTCCGTTAGCCCCAACTTACCAAATACTTCAGAGCTAAGGCGCGAGCTATGTGGAGCCCCCGCCCTGACCTGGCCTCGCTCCTTTAGGGACCAGCGTCCCTAAGGTGACCTCCAAACAGATGCCCTGACCCTTCCCGGACACTGCTCCATCACGGATCTGAGCCGTGAGGTGGGCGCCAAGCCGGTAGAGACCCCACGCACCTGGGGCTGCAGTCCGGTAGATCCTGCTCACAGTGGAAACCTCCATAACCAGGTGGGCAGGTGCAGGTAAAGGAGGCCACGTGATCGGTGCAGGTGCCCGGGCCACAGGGGCTGCTCAGACACTCATCCACGTCTCGGGCACAGCGGGGACCAGCGAAGCCAGGAAGGCAGGAGCACGAAAAGGAGCCCAGGCCGTCCTGACAGGAGCCACCATTCAGGCAGGGGTCTGAGGTCCAAAGGGAGAAGGCCTGGTCATACACCTCGCCCCCCATCAGCTCAACCTGACCCAGCGATGCCTTTTAAAGAAGGGAATCAGGAGGAAACCAGACTTAACTGGGAGGGGCACATTTGGTCAGAGGGATCAAATTCTGTCCCCTCTGTGGTCTCATCCCCTCCCTTATCTGGAAACCTCACCTATGTGCAAGGAGGAGGGAGATAGGGGAGCCAAAAGGTCCCTTTGAGCTGCCAAGCACATACTGCTAGTTGTGTCTATTTAATTCCTGGGCACAGCACAGAAGGCCTGCAGACCTGTGCCGGCCTGTCTAGTGGCCATTGGCCACGTGTGGCTAGTAAGCCCTTGACATGTGGCTAGCCCAAACTGGGATGTGCTATAAGTGTAACATAAACACTAGATTTCTGATTTTGAAAACTTCGTATGAAAAAAATGAATGTAAAATATCTCAATAATTTGATATTGATTACATATCAAAATAACATTTTAATATATTAGTTTAAATAAAATATATTATTAAATTTAACATCTTTTTTTTTTTTTTTTTTACTTTTTCAATGTGGCTACTAGAAAAATTTTAGGTGTATATGTGGCTTGCGTTTCTGGCCTCTCGGTGCTCCTGGAGCACTCACTGGGGGCCTATTATGTCATACGTTACACATAATGTATGTTGTCGCCAGAGGCAGTCTGCAGGCTTCAGACAGACCTGTGGTCCAATCCCACCTCATCCCTCTTGCTTCGTGACCTTGGGCAAGTCGCCTAACCGCTTTGGGGCATCAGTTTTCAAGAATAAAATGGGGAAAGTGAGAGAAGAGTGAAGATGAAAGCTCAGTGCTGGGCACACAGTATGGGCTTGAGGAACGTGCTCTCTAGAGCAGCCCCCCCCCCCGGGGCTCCCCTGAACTCACTGGGGTCACAGTCATCGATGTCCTGATCACAGGAAGGGCCACTATACCCCCTATGGCAGGTACAGCTGAAACTCCCCTCCAGGTTGGTGCAGGTACCGTGGGAGCCACAGGGGGAGGGGCCAGCACACTCATCCACATCCTGCTGGCATCGTGGGCCTGGGGACGGGGAGCAAGGTAACATCCAGGGTTAGAAGGTGCAGGGTAGGGCCTGAGAGTACCCGGCACTCAGGAAGAACCTGAAGGCTGAGGGGGGGGGAGTGAATACAAGAACAAACTATGTGGTCATTTGCCTCTGGGTGTTTGCACATGCTGTTCCCAAACTGCCTTCCCCTTATTTCAGTAGGTAGTGAATGCTTTCTGATTGAGGTCTGCCCCCCAGGGAGCTGTCCCCGAACCTTCCATCTGAGTCCTAGCTTCCCCACCCCCGAATCCCTTCGTCTTCTCCAGAACTGACCACACGGCTGCAAGTGTCTGTGTTCGGCTCGGTCCCTTCCTAAAAAGAAGCCCCCTCAAAAGACAGGGCCAAAGGCACGTTTCCCTCTGGGTCTCCAGCACCACCCACTATGCAGCGGGGTGCAGAGGAGGTGAAAGAGAGGAGGAGGAGGAGGGGGAGGAGGAGGAGGAGGAGGAAGCAGCTGGTGTACCTTGCCAGCCAGGGGGGCAGGAGCAGACAGGCAGCTGACCAGGGACAGATTCGCAGTGGCCCCCATGCTCACAGGGGTTCGGGGCACAGGGGGATGGCAGCTCACACTGATGACCTGTGGTGGACAGGCAGAGTGAGATAGTCTTGACAGATTCCTTGTCCCCATCTCCGTCCAGAGTCCCCACCTTGTTACCCACCTCCAAAGCTCCTGGGGGGGGGGGGAGAGGGAAGGAAAAGGGGGAAAAAGGCAAATGTAGAGGAGGGAGAGTGGAGCAGAAAGGAAATGAGCAGGAAGAAATGGGGAGGGAGAGCCTGGGGTGGGAACGTGGGGACACACACCCTGGACACCAGGGGGACAGGTACAGTGGAAGCCCGTTCCGTCACTGGTGCAGGTGCCGCCAGACCGGCAGGGCTGGGATTCACAGGCATCTCGAGCCAGACTCTGGCTGCATCGGGGACCACTCCAGCCAGGCTCACACACACAGCGGAACCTGGAGGGGAAGGCAGTCAGGGAATGCCCATGGAAAGGGAGGCAGCAGGGGTTCAGGGGTTGGGGAGAGGCCTCACCCTCCGGGCGCATCGTGGCAGACACCGTGACTGCAAGGTTCTTGGGCACAGGGATGGCTCGCGGGGAGGCAGAGTGGGGGCAGGGAGCCGGGAGGGCAGAGGCAGCGGAAGCCATTTTCCCCATCCACACAGGAGCCTCCGTCACCGCACGGACTAGACGCACACTCGTTGATCTCCACGTTGCAAAGGGGCCCTGGAGAGCACGAAGGCAACCTCATCCCAGGACAAGGACGGTGGTGCCAACGGGGAAAGGCAACCTTGCCGCATTTAGCACGGCCACACCCTTGAGCAAGAACAATCTCACCTTCATAACACATCAGCTTTTGTAAAGATTAAGACAGCTAGCTCCTAAACCCGGAGCTGCCCCAGATCATACTCGTCCCCAAACTTCCATGAAATCACCTTCGTTTTCACCAAGGATTACTTTGGCCCCAGGCAGAAACCCCCCTGACACCTGAGACTGGACCCTCATCTGTGTTCCAAGATAACCTTGAGCTGATATGGGGACAACCTCAGGCCAGTGGGAGAGAGCACAACCTCAGGGCTAAGTGTGGACAATCTCATTGGACAAGCGAATGCAAAGAGAGGGGCAAACCAAGAATAGAGTACTTTCATCCTCACCCTCTCAGCCTATAAAGAACCTCTTCCCATGGCAGCCACTTGCCCACCTGTAAAGCCAGGCTGGCAGACACAGTCATAGCGGTTGATGCCATCCCGGCAGACTCCAAAGGTGCAGGGGTTGCTGGCACAATCATCAATGTTCACCTCGCAGTTCACTCCTGGGGAGGGGGAACACAGCAGGGGTAGCCACCGCTGAGCCCCACCAGGGGCACCACTCCCAAACCTGTGCCCTTCCAGATGTACTGTTTCTGCCCCAGCCCAGCCTCCAGTCCCACCTGTGGTGCCAGGAGGGCAGCGGCAGAGATATTTGTCCACCAAGTCTAGACATTTGCCTCCGTGGCGGCAGGGCTGGCTGCGGCACTCGTCCACCTGGCTCTCACAGCGTGTGCCTGTGTATCCCGGGGCGCAGGCGCACGAGAAGCTGGCAATGCCGTCCACACAGCGCCCATGGTGGCACGGGTCCGGGGAGCAGTCATCCACGTTGCGCTCACACAGCGTGCCCTCGAAGCCTGGAGGACCAGAGGGTCAGGCTCCACCTACTTGCCAAGGTCCTGCCCACGGCTGTGGCCTCAGCCCAATCCTGGCCCAGCTCTACCTCAGGCCCTGCCCATCCAGCCAGCAGGAGGTGGGCTCAATTCAGGCCCCGCCCCTTAGCTCCATCCAGCCACAAGCTCCAGGACTCGCCCCTGGCCAAGACACTTCCACAGACAAATCCCATCCCCAACTGTAACCCCTCCTCCTATCTTTACACTATCAGCCCTGTTCCGCCTCACTCTTCACTCTGGACTGAAATGGGGACACATGGGAAGTGCCTGGGTATAGAGGGATTTGGACACGCCCCCTCTACCAAAGTGCACCCGTCTCTGCCAGACCCACTGGCCTTACCACTGCTTACATCCATCATTGGCTCCGCCCCCTGGCTCTGTCATTGGCTCTCTCGAGTCCTGTCTTGCTGCAGCCCCACCCCCAAAGTTTCCCCAAGGCTGTTCTTTGCCTTCCCCCTCCCTTGCCCCGCCTCCAGACTCTTGCCGGCCTGTCATTGGCCCTCTCTCACCCTCTGCGCAGCGGCATTCATAGCCGTCGGGCTGGTCCACACACTTGGCTCCATTCCGGCAGGGTGTGCTCGCGCACTCATCCACATCCAGCTGACACATGGCCCCACTGAAGCCTTAGGGTGGGGAGTGGGATGGGCAGAGACCAAGACAGGGTCAGAGAAGTCACCCCTTGCCAGCCCTGCCTTGTTTGGGTGGGATGAGTGGGATGATCATTTACTTAGTTTGTGTGTGTGTGTGTGTTTGTCTGTTTTTTAAGTAGGCTCCATGCCTAGCGTGGAGCCCAACGGAGGACTCGAACTCAAACCCTGAGATTAAGACCTGAGCTGAGATCAAGAAACAGATGCTTAACCCGACTGCGTCACCCAGGCGCCCCAAGCTGGTTTTAAATTAATTTCAATGTTTTTATAGCATGTGGTTTCTGTTATGATACTTATCCACTAACTACCGTCTTATGATAGTTATCACTAACTAGAGCCTTTGCCTCTGCAGGGACCTTTTTCAGGCTCCCTGGCCCAGGGTCCTCACCCGAGGGGCAAGTGCAGCTGAAGCCGTTGACTCTGTCCTTGCAGACCCCACCATTGACACACGGGCTGCTCTGACACTCATCCATGTCCACTTCACAATAGGTGCCTGTAAAGCCTAGGAGTGAGGAAGGGGGATTAGGGCAGTGGGGGTTAGCCTCTGGTCTAAAGGGAGAGCACATGGGAAGGTATTCCCTTTCCCACCCATAGACCGTTCCTCTGAGCCTTGCTTGGCCTTGCCCCTCTCTCCCCCGCCCCCACAGTCCAATCCCAGATTCAGCTTTTGGCCTCATGGTGGACCCTCACCCGACTGTGGATCCAAATGGTCCAAGGCTTATGAGACTCCATATGGGCCTTGCCTTCAGACCACCTTCTTCCCTCTGCAGTCCGCACACTATACCGGGTCCTCAGCTACCAGCCCCAGGACCCACTGTAACCTTGGGCCCAGCCTCAATCCCACCCCGGGGTTAGTGCAAGACTGTCTGCAGGCTCCACCGTGACCCATTCCAGCTCCCGGTTCCGCCCGCATGTCATCTCCTGCCCCCCAGTGGGTCCTAAGGCACAGACTCCAGTCCCAGCCCATCTGAGGTTCCACGGACTCCCTTTGACCACGGCCCCAGCCTCGCACAAAGATTCTGCTCTGGCCCAGCCTCCACTTCGTCTCAGGGTCCCGTTCCAGACACAGTTTCACTGGGAAACGGAGTGGGGGGGGTGTTGTGGCCTGCAGGCTTCCCTTGCTTCGCCTCCCCCCAGCCTCGGGCTCCGCCCCGGCCACACCCACAACGCACCTGCCATGCAGATGCAGGTGAACTGGCCTATGCGGTCGAGGCACGTGGCCTGGTTGCGGCAGGGCCCGGATAGGCACTCATTGACATCAGTCTCGCAGCGCGGGCCAGTGTAGCCACGGCCGCATTGGCACAGGAAGGAGCCCTGTGTGTTCACGCAGCGGCCCAGGTGCTCACAGGGGTTGGCGCCTGCAGGAGTAAGCATGGCCAGTGTGAGTGTCGGTGGCTAAGGACCCGCCTCTCCCCTCCCTCCCAACTCTCAGACCGCAACCCCCCCTCACCGATGGAGCACTCATCCACATCCTGGTCACACGCCCCGCCAGTGAAGCCTGGCGGACAGGTGCAGATGGCCCGGCCATTCACGGGGTTTGTGTCGCAGATAGCATCCTCGTGACAAGGGTTGCTGACGCAGGCGTCATCCAGGTGACACAGAAGCCCTAGAAAGGGGTAGGCAGAGTTCAGGGGTGGGCCCTCCAGCTCTGCCCAAAGGTCCCACATCTGCCACATATTGTTTTTTGTTTTGTTTTTATTAAACTGCAGTGTATTTAGGAGCTATTTTTCCCAATCATTTATTATGAAAAATTTTCAAATATACTGCAAAGTTGATTCATACACTCACCACCTAGATTCAACTCTTGTAAGCTTTACATTTTTTTTTTCCTGAATCACTTGAAAATGAGTTGGAAACATCCACACATTGTTTTAAAATATGTTGACTCCTTTTCTGATTATATACCCTCAAGCCTTTGCCTCTGCTGTATCCTCTGCCTGGACATGCCCTGCTCCCCATATCCAAGTCCCCCTCCCAAACACCTTCCCTGACCTAGGCCACTTGCAAAGGTCCCCCCTCTCTCAGTCACAGGAGAGCTCTCTATTCCCATGGCTACCGCCCTGGACTGTGGGCCAGCCTCTCCTTAGACCCCTTCCAGGCTCACCACGCACCCCAAATCTGGCCTCCAGCATAATCATTCTAACACTCAAGTCAGACTCCATCCCTGCCCAGAACCATCAATGGCTCCCTGCTGCCCATAAGGAAAACAGTCACTCACCAGTCTTGCCCATGGGACAGGCACAGTAGAACGAGGCTACACGGTCATGGCAGGTGGCCCCATGGAAGCACACAGCCGTGGCACAGTCATCGATATTCTGACTGCAGCTCTCGCCGGTCCAGCCATTGACACACACACAGCTGTGGCCACCCAGAGTGTTGAAGCAGGTGCCCCCATTGTGGCAAGCGTTGGGCTGCAGCTGACATTCATCCACATCCTCCGTGCAGAATTGGCCTGTGGCACACAGACACACCAGTCCACACCCGCTGCGCGCCCACCCGAGGTCGGCCACCTGGCTCTCTTCAGCCCTGCTGCTCACCTGTCCATTCAGGAGGGCACTGGCAGTTGTAGGTGTTCACGCCATCCACACATGTCCCCCCGTTTAGACATCGGTGCCCTGGACAGTCGTCCACATTGACTTCACAGTTCTGGCCCTCGAACCCTAGCAGGGGAGTGGAGGCAAAGATGGTCACTGCCAGGCGGCCAGCTGTCCCTGCACTCCTGCCGCCTCCCCAGGGGACAGCTCCCTCACCAGGAAGGCAGGCGCAGTCATAGGTGAGATCACCGCTCTGTCTGCATGTGCCCCCGTTACGGCACGGCGAGGGGGCGCAGGGCACGGCAGCGTTCTCGCACAGCGGCCCCGTGTAGCCAGCTGGGCACTGGCAGCGGAAGGAACCAGGTGTGTTGAGGCAGGTGCCACCGTGGCGGCAGGGCCCTCCCCCCCGGCACTCATCCACATCGCTTCGGCAGCTGCGGCCCTGGTAGCCAGGCGGGCAGGAGCAGATGTACCGGCCATCGGGCCCCACCGAGCAGCGGGCGCCGTGGGTACAGGGGCTGCTGAGGCAGGGGTCCGGCAGGGAGCAGTCGGGACCTAGAGGGACCAGGAGAGGGTGAGCTTGGGCTGTTCACACCGTTGCCTGGCTTGGGCTCCCCTCCAGACCATCCCTTACCTCGGAAGCCACGGGGGCAGCGGCAGGAGAACCGGGCGGTGCCTGCCACCACAGAGCTCTGGCAGACGCCGCGGCCAGCACAGGGACCCGAATGGCAGGGGTCTTCCAGCTGGCACCGCTCGCCCACCCAACCTGGTGGGCACCTGTGGGCAGAGATAGCTTAGTATAGGGCAGTACTAGGGTGGAACCGGGCAGGAGCATCCCAGACACGAGATACACACACATGACAGCAAGAAATACACAAGCAAGCAGCCCAACAATCAGGCACGCCCGTTCGTGCAACCAATATTCACGGACTACCTACTACTATGTTCTTAGCAAGAGGAATACAGTCACAAACACATTAAGTCATTCCCCACCTTCCTTATCCTCACAACCAAGCTGGGCAAAGAGAAGATACACAAATAATGAATTAGATAACATGCCAGCATGGGGCGGTAAGGGCCATGAAGAGTCCAGTGGGTTTTGAGTCATGGCCCCAGAAGAGAAATGCCCATGTCCCAGAACCTGTGATTCTGACCTTATTTGGAAAAAGAGTCTTTGCGGATGTAACTAAGTGACAGATATCAAGATGAGATCATCCTGGATTTTCCAAATGGGCCCCCAAATCCATTGGCAGAGGGAGATTTGGGAGAAAGAGGAGAAGGCCACGTGGAAGACAGAAGCAGACACTGGAGTGTTGCACCCACAAGCCAAGGAGCGCCTGGAGCTGCCAGGAGGTGGAAGAGGCCAGGAAGGGTTCTCTCGGAAAGCCACCGGCGTCGGCGCGGCTGCCGACACCTGGATTTCGGACTTCTGGCCCCCAGAACTGTGAGAATAAATTTCTGTTTTTTTAAACCACCCAGTTTTTGGTGGTTTGTTATGGCAGCCAGGAAACTAGGACACAGGATGAGGGAGATGAGTAAGGAAGGAAGGCAAACATGATATTTGAAGGGGAGGGGAGGGGGGCACGGGGCTGTGTGAGGAAGAGCCTTCCCTTCCGGGCAGAGGGAATAGCAAATGCAAAGTCTCGGACTCCAGAAGACAAGCACTCAGGCACACACAGACAGACTCAGAAGCATACCCAGATAACACAGCGGCACAGACAATTCGACATACTGGCCAGGCGAACATTCAGACCCAAATCCACAGCTCAGTTCACAGGTGGGTAGCTCTCATGTGGACAGAGAGTGTAACTCTCCCCAGTCCTCCACTCCTTTCCTGGAGGCACATACAACCCGTCCTGCCACGGAGGAGAAGGTGGACACCAGTGCTGGCGCCCTCTTACTGGGAGAGAGTCCTCCAGCCTGCAGCCCCTTCCCCAAACCCGCCAAGGCAATCTTGAGTAGAAAGGAAATAAGGCGGTTGGCCTTAAGACTGGAAACCTCCGGAGGGAGACTGGCGGGGTGGGAGGGAAGGATTTGGACTGGCAAAAGGGTCCAAGGTCCCGCCCCCGACGCTGCCCACCCCTGGCGCGGTCCCTCCCGCTGGCTCATCCCAGCCGCTTGGGACTAACCTCAGGCAGCTGACTCAGTCCCTAGCGTCACCCACAAGATTCCCCCACCCCCGCCCCCAGCGAAACAGGCCAGGGCACGGCACGGCAGGGGTGCCAATGGTGTTGAGAAGGGAAGGCCAGGCTCCCAGCCCCCTCCCCAAAGCCCCGCAGGGCGAGGACGTCCGTCACGACGGCGCGCCGAGAGGGGGCGCGCTGCGCCGGGCGCCGGGGACTGCCCGTCCCACCGCCAGGCAGGGCGCGGCCGCGCGGCCCCCTCCCGACGCCCCGGGCGGGTTCCCACGCTCTGCGCCCGGCTCCCCCGCCGACCGGTCGGGCCGGTTCCAGCCTCCGCCCGCGCCCCGCCTCACAGCCAGGGCTTTGGGGGAAACCGAGAGGGGGAGAGCACACTTGGTTGGGGGTCGGCGGGAGGGGAGAGGAGGGGGTGCGGCAAGGACTGGGAGACAGAGACGCAGGCTTGGGAGGCTACTTTGAGGAAGAGGCTAAGGGGGGATCCGTGGAGGAGTGACATATTGGGGCGTTCCTGAAAAGACACGAGTATCTAGAACCTTGAAGGAGATTGGGGGGCCCGTGGGAGTGGTTCCCACCGCCCAGCTCGGGGAACAGCCCACTCCACTCCGGGTAATCCGGGCTCCGGGCGGCCGCGCGCGCTGGTGATTCACCTGTTGAGGGGCGGGGCAGCCGCGGCAGCATTCACCTGTCGGCAGTATTCCAGGTGCAGAGCTCCACTGCGCAGGCGCCCTGCCCCGCGGCTCCGCCTCCCAGGTGAGTGGTTCCAGATAAGGTCACACTTTCCCCCACCTCCACCATCTCAGACTCCCAACCCGAGGAACCCGCTTGGCCAGGCTAAGCCCCCACCTGGGTGAGCCCAAGTGGGCTCCAGTCAAAGCGCGTGTGTAACTTCAAAGGGGGATCTCCGGGATCAAAAGTCACCGCAGACCGGCCCAGCTTAGCACACACATTCAACTTGTTGAATAAACGAATACATTAATGAATCAATCAATGGCTACAATTACTAATGACGATATTATAAAAGGAACCACGCATTTCCCCAAAACCTTGAGACATTCCCCTTCATGGCACGTATTTCCTGTGCCCCTACTATTCATCATCATCACCATCATTATCCCTATTTATGGAGCACGTACTGTTCGCTGAGCACTACCTTGAGTTCATCCTAGGAAGGGTCTCTTAATCTTTACAGTCAACCCTGTAAAGGAGGGACTATGATTGCCCCATTTTCCAGATGCAAAAACTGAGGTTCAGAGAGTTCAAAGCACTTGCTCCAGGTATCCCAGAGCCCAGAATTCAAACTGAGTTCTGTCTCCCTCTGCTCAGTTCTTTCCCAGCCTCTGCTCAGCAACTTCAACCCTCTGCCTTTCCCTGTATTATCCAACAACTGAATTCTTGAGCCCCTTCATGGTCACAAGCCAGGGAAAAGCACCCGTATTTCTGAGATCCAGAGAGAAGTGACTAACCCAAGGTCACACAGCAAGAAAGTGACAGAGCAGAGCTATATTATAGGCCCCCTGTACCCCCAGCACTAAAGGTTGAGACATGGGAGGATGCAATTGGTGTACCCACTAATGCCGAGCCATTGGTCCCTGAAGATCTGTTGACTGAATAATAACTACCTCCATCAGAGGCTTTACACGTGACCTCAGGCAGCCAAGAACTCTGTGAAGTGGGATTTAGCGAGCCTGTTTTCCAGACCAGGACACCGAAGCTTAAAGGGTTTAGGTCCCAGGCAGTCAGCAACGCGATGTGGGATCTGAACCCTGGCCAGGCAAATTGCAGAGCCCCTGCTCTTAACCTTCCTCAGTTCTCAACCCTGCTCGATTCCAATGGGGAAACAAGAGGTTACCCAAGCCATACACATGTCAGAAGTGGTAGAGGCGTCCGCGGTGGACACAGAGGCAAGGGAAGAAGACAGACTACCTCCCCACCAGGACCCACTGATGGCTCAGAGCCAGGCACTCACAGGCAGGCAGCCTCCCGGGAGGGCAGCTGGGTGCAGCGACCTCCATTCACACACGGGCTTCCATCCAGGCAAGGAGGTGCTGTGTAGGGGCAAAGGAAAGTGGGGGGTCAGCCAGGCACGCAGGAACCCCAGCTCAGAGTGACAGAGACTATCTTTCCCTCCCCCAGGCAACAGCTGCAACGGGCTGGGGGTGTCTCTGTGGGTGCATGGAGCCCCCGCATCCCCAGTTCCCACGGCCCGCCGCCCCGGCCCCAGCTGTTGGGGCTGCAGCTGTCCCTGCCAGCTCAAGCCCTGGGAACCACAAGGCAGGGGCGGGCAGGAGGAGGTGCTGACTTGTGCCAGATGTGGGGACTCAGGAAGCTGCCAGAATGGGGGGTGCAGAGGCAGGAAGTGAGGGTGCGGAGCGTTGAAGCGAGGTCCGGGGCTGTGTGCCCAGATCCCAGGGTAATGGAGAGGGCAGGGGCAAGGAGGCCTGGGGCCCTGGGTCTTTCTTGGCCTGCTGATGGGCATCTGCTCCGGCTGGGCAGAGCTGCGTGGTGCTCTGGTGAGAGGGGCCGAGGCCCATACCCCATGCACAGCCAGCTCTGGATGCTGCAGGGACAGGGTGTGGGTTGAAGGGAGGAGCAGCCGGCACTAGGCATGTGCTGCCCTGTCCAGCGTCCCCATCCCTGAGGGCTGTGTCCCTCTGGGGTGTGGCAGTCTAACTGTCCTGCCAGACTGGTCTGGAGCACGGCTGGGTGTGAGCTAGTGGAGAACTGTGTATGCCGGCAGGTGTGGGGCCTCTGCGTGTGTGTGTGTGTGTGTGTGTGTGTGTGTGTGTGTGTGTGTGTGTCACGATGGAGAGATGGAAAGAGATGGAGGGAGACACAGAAAAACGGAGACAGACACAAGAAAGGAAACTCGAAGCAGGCGGACAGAGAGGAGGCAGAGATGTGCAGAGAGAGAGGGAGAGACAGAACAAGTCGAGCTGGACATGCTAATAGGACAACATGGCCTGTGTCCCCTTCCTCAGGGGACAGGCAGAGACAGGACACTACCACCCAGACATGGGCCTGTGGGCGTTTGCGAACTCACACTAGGAGCCACGTGACGCAGACTGTGGGCCTCACCAAGTGGCGGCCCCATGAGCCCCGTGTGCGTGCTGGAATACATGCGTGTATTGGTGCCTACGCCATCTATGTGCGCGCGGGGTCTGTCTCAGGTGCCCGCGCGTGTGGGCCCCGCTCAGCTGATACACAGCCGTGTCTCTGCGTGCAGTGTATTCTCAGGTGTGTCTGTGTATGGGTCGTGTGTGCCTGTCTGCGTGTATACACTGCGTGGAGGCATGCCTTGGATCTGTGTGTGTTTGAATGCACGCAGGCAGCGTGAACAAGGCTCTGGGCTGCTGATCCCTGGTGTGTATGAACATGTGTAATTGGATGTGGAAGTATGTTAGTGTGCGAGCTGCGTATCCACTCTGCGCGGGTAGTGCGTGTGCGTGTGCACGTCTCCAGCTGCCCGTGTGACCCAGGGCTGTGTGTGCCTCCGATTGTGTGACAGGCCATGTGTGTGTGCGCCAGCCCCGCGGGGGCGGCAGCTCCTGCCCGATCCTGCCCCGTCGGGCACCGGGCTGGGCGGTGCAGGCCCTACCTTCCCAGCGCCCGAGCCCCACAGCGGCTCCCCGGACCCCCGGCCAGGGCCGCTCGGCCCGCGTCCCTCTTCCGCCGGCCAGGCCTCCCTTGGGGGTGTGCGCCCCCGCAGCCCCCGCCCGGGCCCCGCCGCCCGTCCCGCTTTGTCTGGCAAAGAAAGCGCGAGGCCGGCCCGGGGGGGAGGGGGTGTCTAGACGGCGCGGCCATTGTCCCGAGCGGGGGAAGGGAGAGCGTAGAGGGGGAGGGGCGGGGGGCCCCGGGCTGCTGGGGAGGGGCTCGGGCTGCGGACACGGGGCGCTGGAGCTGGAGAGGAGCACGTGGGCTCGAGCCCCCCGCCCTCCTTTTCCCTCCCCTCGCGGGGGCGGGGTCCCGTGGCCTCCCGGTCCCGGCGGCCGGGGGAGGGAGTGGGGCCGCGGGCGGGTAAAGGGGCGCGGGCGCCGATGTGGCTCCAGCTCCGACTCCGGCTCCGGGTCTTGCCGCGCTCCGGCCTGAGAAGTTTTTCCCCGAGTTCGGAGCTCCGAGAACTTCGCGCCCCCTCCCCGTCCCCCGCCCGGCCCGGCCAGCCCTGGGTGTGGAGGGGGGCTTTTGTGCGAGGGCTTCCCAACCTGAGGGGATTGGGCTCCAATCGTGACTTTCCCAAGACTGCACACCGACGTGCATTGGGAGCGAGCCCCAGACTCTTGGTCTCCCCGATCCTTGGTCTCCCTGATCCCCGCACCTCAAGCTTCCAGTCCCTCATTCCTGGGTCCCTTCATCCCCAACTCTGATCGCTCCTGGTCCCCTATTCTGCGGACCTCTGGGGCCCTGCCCCCTCCCCCCACTGAGCCCCTGCCCCCCCGGGACTGGCACGTAGCCCCCGGGCTCCTGCCCCCTGCCCCCGCTCTGGTCCTTGGCTCCTAGACCAGCTCCCCAGTCCCAGACTCGGGGGTCCTTAAACTCCGCTCTTACCCTCCCCCAACCCACCCACACAGTCCCGCCCGCTAGGTCCCAGCCCCTCACCTGCAGCCCCGGGCCCCGCCAGCAGTAGCAACAGGGGCAGCGCCCGCACGGGCGGCAGTGGTGGCGGCGGCGACATCGGGCGACGGCGGCGGCGGCGGCGGCGGGTCCCCGGCCCCATGGCGGCTGGCCGCGACCCTCCCTCCTCCCTCCTCCCTCCTTCCCTGGGCTCCGGGCGCGTCCCGGGCCAGCCTCCGCGCCGCCAACTTCGCCAAAGTGAGGCTGCCGGGCCGCCCCGCCCCCAGCCCTGGGCGGCTCGCCCCGCCCCGGGGCCGGCCCTGCGCTCCCCCGCACCCCCCACCGCCCCCTCCCCGGCTTCCCGGGGTCCCTGCCCACCCTCCACCCACACAGCCTGGGACCCGCAGACCCTAGGAAATTCAGGCCGGCCGTGCGGTGAAGCGTGGGCTGAACCCGCAGTGACAGACGTACCGGCTTCGTGAACACCCCGGCCCCCAGCGCACACTCAGAGCCAGGACACAAACACAGACCTCCAGATACCCCAAAACTGAGGCCGAGCATGTCCTGAGAAGCTCATGCACACCCAGCTACCATGCACAGATGCAGACGCATGCCCAGAGCTGCATGGGGACTTAAAATATAAAACATAAACCCGAAGCTCAGGCCCAGCCAGGCCCTGGGGGCGAGGGGGGGCGGGAGGGGGGGGGTGTAACAGCATCTGCAGCCTCAGACCTCAGACACGTATTAGGAAGGAGCCTCACACATGTGGGCAAACGCACACACACAGACATACACGCCCTCTTACTCTCAGCTCTCCTAGAAAGCTCCTTACTACCCAGTGTGAACTCCAAAGGTCCATCCCAGCCCCCAGCCCCACCCATACCCGACACAGCTTTGCTGCTCAGCCTTGCTCAGTTCGATCAACCGCCTTTTCCAAAATCAGTCCTGCTGCAAAGATGCAGAGCAGCCCGCTCTGTCCCTGTGGTGATAATGGGGACCCCAGAAGGCCCCAAGCCCAGCCCTGGAGAAGCCCTCAGTCTGGCGAAGAAAAAGCTGGACAGAGACCCCCGCCCCCACCCCCAGCACTGGGGGTTCAGAGCTGGCCCAGAGGGAGGGACAGAGTCTGGGAAAGATACCTAGAGGGGCTGGGGAGGGCTCTGCCTGAGGGTTGTTACTTATTTGTTCATTCATTTATTCAACAAGTAGATATAAAGCTCCAGCCCTACATCTGACTTTGTTCCAGGGGCTGGGGGTACACCTTCGTTCCCCAAAGACAGCTTCCCAGAGGAGGGTCCGGAGGAGCTCAGCCAGGAAGGATGAATTAGAGGGAAAACATCCCAGCAGAGACACAGGCCTGCACCCACAGGAGGGAGCAGAGAAAGGAGGAGTGGACAGGCCAGGGTCACACTGGCCTGGATGAGGAGGAGCGGAAGAAGGCCAGACTGCCTCCCTGGTGTATGGCTTGGTGGTAAGGCTGCAGGGGGGAGCAATGGTCAGGGGGTGAGGTGCTGAATCCGCAGAGCCCGGGGGTCACCTATGTGCAGCCGAACACTGGGGCCGAGCACGGCGAAGCCATGGTGGGAGATAGTCACAAGGGCACCCCGAGATCTTCAGGCAACTTTTAACCTTTTTATTTTAAAATACTCTCAAGTGTAGGGCACCTGGGTGGCTCAGTGGGTTAAAGCCTCTGCCTTTGGCTGGGATCATGATCTCAGGGTTCTGGGATCGAGCCCCACATCGGGCTCTCTGCTCAGCAGGGAGCCTGCTTCCCCCTCTCCCTCTGCCTGCCTCTCTGCCTGCTTATGATTTCTCTCTCCGTGTCAAATAAATAAAATCTTTAAAAAATTTTTTCAAGTGTAGAATAACATAATTTCCATATTCCCTTTGTCCAGATTCACCAATTCTTTCCGCACTTGGCCACATTTGCTTTATATATATATATATATATATATGGACACATACATATCTATGTGCCTTTTTAATTTTTTTGACTTTTTATTTATTTTGAGAAAGTGAGACAGCCCGCACAGGCAGGGGGAGGGGCAGAAGGAGAAAATCCCAAGGAGACTCCCCTTGGTGCTGAGCACCTCTCCACCCAGAGATCATGACCAGAGAGCAGAAACCAAGAGTCAGATCCTTAACCAACCGAGATCCAGGTGCCCCAGCTGTCTTTTTAGTTTTGAGAGCATATTGTGGATGAGATGTTCCTTTACCCCCTAATAAACCACTGTGTGTTTTCTGAGCATGAGCCCATTTTCTTACCCAAACCGACCACAGCTGTCACCCTTAGTCTGTGTTCCAAGTTTTCTGTTGCCCCAATAGCATCTTCGATAGCATGTTTCTTTGCTGGTCCAAGTTCCAATCCCTGACCATGTGTTTCATGAAATGGTCATGTCTCTCGGTGTCCTATAATCTGAATCAGTTTCTCAGCTTTTCCCCGTCTTCTGTGATATTAAACATTCTTGAAGAGGAGATCACCTGTTTCACAGGCTGGCCCACTGGTTCCTTCTGACCCGGTTCAGGTGTGTGTCTTTGTCTGGAACCACAGAGGTGATGCTGGTCCCTCCTGATGCCTCCCTCGTATCCAGAGGTACCTGACGTCAGTTCCCAACATCGGTGACATTAGAATTTTATCATTTGAGTGAAGTTGGCCAGGTTTCTCTACTCTTGAGGTACCATTTTCTTCCCATTCCTCCTCCCATAACAAATCGATATCAATATCATTGAGATGATGTGACTATCTTGGTGCCCATCAAACTTTCCCCCGCTGGTTCTGGCATAGACTGATGATTTCCTCCGAAGTTTTTTTAAACTGAGATAAAATCCACATACCGTATAATTAACCACTTGCCATTTTATTTATTTATTTTTAAGATTTTACTTATTTGACAGAGAGAGATCACAAGTAGGCAGAGAGGCAGGCACAGGGAGATGGGGAAGCAGGCTCCCTGCCGAGAAGAGAGCCCGATGTCGGGGCTCGGTCACAGGACCCTGAGATCATGACCTGAGCCGAAGGCAGAGGCTTAACCCACTGAGCCACCCAGGCGCCCCTAACCAGTTACCATTTTAGAGTGTACAATTCAGAGACCTTAATGCAAGTATCACCTCTATCTACTTCCAAGACAGTTCCATCACCCCTAAAGGAAGCCCGTCCCCGAGGGCAGTCACTCCCCAGCCCCCTCCCCCAACCCCTGGTAGCCACCGGTCTGCCTTCTGCCTCTAAGGATTTACCTGTTCTAAACATTTTGTGTACAAGGAATCAGACAGTGTGGGGCCTTTTGTGTCTGGCTTTTTTTTCACTCAGCCTCATGTTTTGGGGGTTCTCCATGTAGCATCATTCTTTCTCTCTCGTGGCTGACTAATATCCCATTGAATGGGGGCGCCTGGGTGGCTCAGTGGGTTAAAGCCTCTGACTTCAGCTCGGGTCATGATCTCAGGGTCTTGGGATGGAGCCCCAGCATCGGGCTCTCTGCTCAGCAGGGAGCCTGCTTCCCCCTCTCTCTCTGCCTACTTGTGATCTCTCTCTCTGTCAAATAAATAAAATCTTACAAAAATATATATCGCATTGAATGCCTATACCATATTTTGCTTATGGTTTCATCCATTCATACGTGAGATGATTTTTAAATGCTGGAAGAGGAAGAGGGGAAGGAGGCAGAAGTGCTGTTAGCGAGAAAGAAGAGGCATGAGGAGCCAACGGTGCAAGTGGAATGATTGGCTGGAGCCTGGCCTGGCGGGTACAGACAGGCCAGCCCCTGGGGACAGGAACTGAGGATGCTCTGCCCCTCCCCCACCATCTGGCTGCCGCTCCCATGCCACGGGAAGGGACTATCTGCCCATCTTCTGGCGACTTGCTGGAGGATTTCTAGAGGAAGAACTGACATTCGAACCCAGGTCCGAGTGACTCCAGGCCACGCGGAGTGTAGGGGTGCGGTGGGGTGGGGCTGGGGAATGGGCAGCGAAAAGGACAAAAGCTGCACAAGAAGGGGTGCAGCCTGATTCACAGTGAGTGTGCTGAGTCAACAGGCCCTAGGGCAGGTGCAGCTTCGGTCTCTCCCTGTGCCCATCACCCCAGGAGGAAATCCAAGCCTCCTCCCTACCCTGGCTTTGCTTTCAGAGCCCTTAACCTGTCCGTGCCCTCTCCAGCCCTCCCCCCCATCACACTGAGTCAAACTGCCTCCTCACCCAGCAGGCCTTGCACCCTCATGGCCTTTGCCCAGGTTCTTCCCTCGGCTGGGACACCCAGCTAGCTAAAAGTATCTTTCGCTTCCTTCCCCAGCAGGAACTCAAAACTCTTCAAAAATGTGTTTTCTTCTAGTTATGGGGGATGCTCTGTTGTTTCCCACACGTGACACCCCTTTGCCCATGCGGATCCCTCTTTCCGGCTTGCCTTCCAACTCCCCATTCCTGTACCTGGAGAACTCCTGTTTATTCCTCAAGATTCCAGCTCCCGGGGCACCTGGGTGGCTCAGTCAGTTAAGCGTCTGTCTGTGGCTCAGGTCCTGGGATCCAGCCACATGGGATCCCTGCTCAGCAGGGAGTCTGCTTCTCCCTCTGCCACCGCCCACCCCCCCCCCCGCATGCTTGCTCTCTCTTTCTTTCTCTGAAATAAATAAATAAAATGTTTAAAAAGGAAATAAAGAAGAAAGAAAGAAAGAAAGAAAGAAAGAAAGAGGGAGAGAGAGGAAAAAGAAAGAAAGAAAGAAAGAAAGAAAGAAAGAAAGAGAGAGAGAGAAAAAAAAGAAAGAAAGAAAGAAAGAAAGAAAGCAAGAAAGAAAGAAAGAAAGAAAGAAAAGAAAGAAAGGTAGGTTGGTTCCAGCTCTAGGAAGGCCTCTCTGCCCCTGCAGGCAGAGCCCCCCTGGGCTTTCCCAGCATCCTCCTTCTCTCTCTCTCTCTCAGCCTTATCCATAAGTGACTGGGATATCTGTGTCCTCTCTGTATCCCCACCTAAACCAGGAGCTTCCCAGGAACCAGGCATCACACAGCATGCTGTGGACACAGAGGGGGTGACATGGGAGGGTTTGGTGACTCAGGAATTGGCTGAAGGAGTTAGCATGCCCAGCCCAGAAGGGCTGCCACAGAGGGGCCCAGATCACTCTCTTCAGTACCTTTCTAAAAGTTTGGGCTCCAGGGGCAAAGGTAGGGGGCAGGCTAGCTCCAACCCTGACCCATCTGAGAAAGGACTTTTTGCTGGAATGGATGTCCTAGGAGGTGCTGAGTTCCCCATCAGAAGGAGCAACCATGGAACCTGGACCCACATTTTGCTAGACAGGAAGTCTAGAGTCTGTGACTCTGCCGATCTGGTGGACTGTGGTCTGTGGCAGAGACAGAGAGGGAGCAATAAGAGTGAAAACCCAGATGAGGCCAGCATAGGGGGGAGTGGGCACAAAAGAAAGTCTACAGAGTGCCTTGTGTGTCAATCCCTTTCTGAAGTCCCATGACTCTGCCAGCAGAATGTGGATTCCTGGCTCCAGCTTCCTGCCACCCTCGAGCCACAGTGGCAGAACCAGCCCAAGGTGTCAGGATCCTTGGGGGACAGGGTAGTCTGGAGCGACCATTCCTGCAGCCTTGCAGTGGGTTGCCACACAGTTCCCAATGTGGCGGGGGTAGGGGTGAGCTCGAGCCCTCTCCCCTGCCCCTGCCGGCCGCCTTGGCCCAGGACTGCATTTCTCCTCAATGAGCTCAGTCCCCAGGGACACAGGAGTTGGGCCCAGGCCAAGATGCAGCTGCTAGGCCCAGGGCCGATGACCGGGAACCTGAGAACGTGCCCTCGGCCTCTCCTCCTGGGACCACAGTCCTGCCCTCGTCATCAAAGCTGGGGCCAGGACCTCATGCCCAGGCAGTGGGCCACGGGAGTCCAAGAAGAACAGGCAGGGGTGAGGGCTTCTGGGTGTGGGCCCTGGGCAAGAGTGGGAAGGCTGGACTCCAGGGGCCATTGGCTATAGACCTAACCAGTTCTTTTGGCCACTGCCTCCCTAGGGCCCTCTCATGCTCCAACCCTCTATGGCTCCCCGCTGCCCAGAGTGACATCGTCCTCGCCTTACCAGCTTCACTTCTGTCTCCCAGCCTTCCCAGTCTTGGCACGGGTTGCACCCACCACAGGAGCACCTTTCTCATACCCTGAAGGCTCCTTTCACCTGGCAGTTCACTAGGACCCTCCAGCTCTTCTCACCTTCATTCATTCATTCATTCATTCATTCATTCATTCATTCAACAAACATTACTGACTACCTACTCGGTGCCAGGCCGTATTAAGGCAGAGGTGACAAAGACAAAGCTGTTTCCTGTCCTGATGGAGGAGACAGACCAGAAACAAGAAGGCAGGCAGATAAGAACCACTGAGTGTGACTCGAGGGAAGGGGAGATTTCAGTGTTGGGGGGCAGGACAGGCCTTGCTGAATTAGAGGACATAACAACTGAGACCTGACGGAGAAGGAGCCACGCAGGAGCACACAGCCAGAGGAAGGGGGCGCCAGGTAGAGGGAACGGCAAGTGCAAAGGCCCAGCCAGAGGAAGAAGGGGCAAGTGGATGAGAGGAACAGGGACGAAGTCAGTGTGCTAGGCACAGAGCGTGCGAGGGGTGGGAGGTCGAGGAAGATGATGCCGGCCAAGTCTCAAGGGGCCACAGGGTCTGGGATTCTGTCACAAGCATGGTGGCCGCCACTAGAGGGTTTTAGCAGGGAGAGGCTGATCTGACGGAGGTTGTAGAAGACCGCTCTGGAAGCTCTGCCTTCTTCTCTCCCAGGGAGTCGTCCCTGAGGCTCCACCGTCTCCTCTGGCCTCCCACGGCCTCTTCACTCCATGTGACCCTTCCTGGCTCCCCATCAGATTCTGAGCTCTGTGAGCATCTGTCTGGCTTGCTGCTGAATCCCCGGTGTCTAACATAGAGTATATTTCACAGTAGGTCGAATGAATGGATACACCGAGCACCTCTCAGTGCAGAGCAGGACCCAGGAGCTGGGACTTGAATGTGCCCAATGCCAACCCTTGGGACGTCCCCATTGGATCAGGGCTCGGTCACAGCAGGGATGGGGGCTGGTGGGGCTTCTCAGAGGAGGAGAGGGGGCGAAAACTGAATATGGAAGAGAGTGAAGGGAACTCACTTCAATTGAGAAGCTACTGGCCCTGCAGCTCTGGACAAGCAAAAGGGGAGGGCACCCCCCACGCCTTCTGGAAATGGTGGCTTCCTTGTCTTAGGACCCTCCGTTGGGTGGGACACGCACTGAATGTCTTGGCCTCACGGACCCTGGGCTCAGACCACTCTAATCTTCCATGTCCGTGACCTTAGCCCGGACCCCATATCCTCCTGCTCAGGTCTGAACCATGATGCTCTGATGTCCCCTGCCTGTCCTTGGCCCCCTAGTCCTTGAAGCTTGTCCTTCCTGTAGGTGTGGCGCCTGTCGTCCTGCTTCAGAAAAGGGGAATGCCTCCCCCAGGGCTTTTCATCACCTCTTCCCTTGGCCATAGGTTGAGGTCTCTTCTGTGATAAATTGAAGTTCGCAGGAATCCATAGCAAATGCTCGTCTCACATTCCCCCCACCCCCACCCCCTGACTCTCTCCCTTGCTTCTCTGCACATGCCTGGCTTCATTCTTCCCCTTCTCCACTCCACTCCATGCCCCCGGAGGCTGACCTCTACAGACCGCATCAATGGACGGCCTTGTCCTCTGGCTGCCAGGTGCGTTTGTCCAATAGAAGGCACTGGCAGAAGATGAAGCCGAAGGAGAGAATGGGATATTAACCCTCCTGCATCCCTTCCCACAGGGTCATCTGAGCTGATTGTATCCCTTGACCAAAGGCCCTGTGCACATAAATCTATCCCTGGGCTCTAACATTCTTCTTTCCCCTTGTCTGGTCAGGGGGACCGGGAGATGGTAATGGCTCTCCATGGGTGCTTGCCCCTTTGGTTTCCCCAAACCCTGCCCACCGTAGCAAACCTGCCTCAAATTACGCCACTGGAATGTGCCACTTATCTCCCCTAGGCTCCCAGCTGGGGTCCCCATGCTTCCCTCCTCACTCCTGCTTAAGGGTGCTCAGAACATATGAGTCCTGTGTCCTCAGCCTCCACTCAGATTCCCTCCCTCAAGATGTGCATGGCTCAGTCCTCTCAATCTGTCAGCAGCTTGTGACACCATGGGCTGTGCCCTCCTCCTTGACACCCCCCCCACCACCGCTGCTGGGGCACCATGCTTGCCTGCTTCGCCTCCTAACTCTGGTTTCTCTGCTCTGCCTGTCCATTAGATGTTGGCGCCCCAAGGGCTCAGTCTCCAGTCTTGTTGTCTGCTCTGTTCTGGGGAGACTTAATCCTCTCCCAGCTTCGGCATCCCTCTGCCCCACCGCACAGACATGGTTGCTTGGCCATCTTTGTCTTTAATCCGCAGATGAGTCTAGGTCCTTGCCCCAGGGATTCAGGCCCCTTAGACTGAGCATGACCCAAACCTGCTTCTGGCCTTCCTTTGTATCTGCTCCTCACCCAGAGCCTGGATTTGCACCTCATCCTTTATTGCCCGAACCATGCCCACCCTCCTTCCAGGCCTCCTGATCCTGTCTTCCCTCTCTGGCCAATTCCCCTCACCAGTCCCCAAGTAAGATTCCAAACACGCAGATCTGTCCGGAAACCTCCCCCGCTGGCGCCCATCCTGCTGGGGATCAAGCTCCCCGCCCGCCCGATGTTTGAAGTCCTTTGCAATCCCCCATCTTCCCATCCCAAACTTCCTCCCCACCCCAGTCTCGCTGAACACAATCAGCTGTGCGTGGAGGCTTGCATGGGTTGGAGCACACCCTTGTAGGGTTTAGCTCCAAGGTTGCCTCCTCCAGGGAGCCTTCCCTCCCACTCCTCAAGTAAGCGTCCTGTTCCTTGTTCCCCTCGAGCCCGGCTCCGTCGGCGTCTCCCCCGTCCCTCCGGTGCGGGGCCAGAGGCTTAGAGCTGGTAGTAGGGACTGATGAACGAGTGACTGACTGACTGACCGACTGGTGAAAGGCGATTCGGACGGAGGCGGGAGCTCAGAGCACCGAGAGGGAGTTGTCGGGCCTGGGAGGGGCCTCAGCCGGAGCCGACCCCTGCCCCGCCCCGCCCCGCCCCGAGCCCTCAGGGTTCCTTCTCCCGCTCCAAGGGCGGCGCGCGCCGAGCCCCTGGGCCGGGAGAAAGGCGCGCCCGGATTGACTCAAACTGGGAGAGGCGGGCTTTGGCCGAGCCACGAGTCTCCATTGGCTCACTAGCCAGGACTCTGTCCAATCACCGCGATTAATCTTCGCCCCACCCCTAGACTCTGACTCCCTCCCGCCTGCGGCAGAGGAGGCGGAAGACGGCGCCTTCTAGTTGCCCTGGCAACCGTCAGCGGATCCGTCTCCTCGGCAACTGTCCGAGGCCTCCCGTCAGGCTTCGCCTGGGCCCCTTCAATCACCCAGACAACTGCTACCCGTTCCGGTCAACCATCAGCCCTTTCCCCGTCCCCCTGGCAACCGTCGCCAGACCCACCGCCCCCTGGACACACAGTCCTCATCCTGCCCGCAGGCCTCCTCGCCCCAGGCTCCGAGATCGCGGGGTCCCCTTCCCCTCCCGCGCATCTCCTCGCCCCTAGGGGGCACTGCTCCCACCCTGCGAGGGGTGGGGGTCCCCGGCTCCCATCGGGTCTAACGGGCCGCCCCGTGGCGAGGCCGTGCATAGCCCCCTGCCTGTCTCCCCGCTCGCTCTCTTGCGTGGGACGGTCCAGCCACAACAGGGAGCTTTTCAAAATGCAAGCCATGTCCCTCCCCTGCTGAAAACCCTCCCCTGGCTCCCCTTGAGAATCGAATCCAAAATCCTCGCAGCCCCTGGCGGTCTGGCTGTGTGGCCTCTTCTCCTTCCTCGCTCTGCCCTAGCAGCCGCTAATCCCCACGTCGTTACTCCAGTAGCCGGCCTAAGCTTATTTCTGTCTCCGACCTTCCTATTTACTGCTTAGAAGTGCGTCCCCCAGCTAGGGAAGCCTTTCCTGAGCCTTCACACTCTCACATAGCTCTCTATGCCTGTTCTCTGCTAACTCCACAACGAGGGCCTAGTTCAGTGCCTGAAACACATGACGAGCGAAAGGATGTATGGTGGAGACAAGAGAGGACAGAGGGGGATGACCAGCAGGCAGGCATTAGCCAGGCTGGCCCATCCCAGGAATAAGAGAATGTATATCTGAGGTTGCTGGTCCCCAGAAAGATTCATCACACGGCAGGTCATGACACTGTCCCCAAAGGCCAGGCAAAAAAGCGGGGGAGATGGAAGTGCTGTCAGCAGCCTGGGGCTGGATGGGTCACTCTCTGGTTGTACCACCCTCACCCAGAGGCTGGAGCCAGAGGACCTCAGGAAGAATCAGGAGAAACTGTGGTTCATTTGGACAAGATTCCTGGAGCTGGAGAGGCAGGCCTCAGACCTCAGATGATCATTCAGGGAGCTGGTCCCTTCCTGGGCCAGTCCAGAATCTCACACATCCATCCTAATGGAGCCTAGAGCCGTTTTTCCGTGGTCCCAGGGATCTTTCCCAGGCCGCAGCAAGAGAACTTGAGCTTACAAGGCCTGGAGTCACGGCTGGGAGGAAGGTCGTGGGAACTGCTCAGGGCCCAGCTAGACAGGAGTCTAGACCCTCAGCTGCTGGCACATGAGGGTCCTCCCTTGTGGAGCTGGTCAGGAGCCAGGTGTGGATACCCCTATTCTAGGAGCACCCTCCTCAGCACTGTCCAGTGGAATGCTTTATACCGCTGTGGCAATCGAGCCCCTGAAGTATGGCCAGGGTGACTCGGGAACTGAATTTTTAGTTTATCTTCTTTTAATTACTTTGCGTGTGAACTGAAGCAGCCAGATGTGGCTGCCAGTACCTTATCGGACGCAGCAGCATTTAGCTGAAGACTCGGACTGGAGAGGAAAGCCAGGGACAGGAAGGTCAGTCTGTGGTTGGTGCTGCTCCAGGAGCTGACGTTGGCGAGAAGAGTGAGGCACCGGGGGAGGGGAGAGGTAGGACACTCCGCATCTAGCTCCACGAGGAGAGCTGTACCTGGTTCTCTGGGATTGAGGTGCTTGCTCACCTGCACACACAGGCACACCTGCGTGTGAGCCCACAGGTTGGTGCGCCTGAGGGCCTCCGCAGACACCCTTGTGTGCAGCCTCGAGTTCCACGCCTGTGCACCATCCGGGAGTCCACCCGTGTACTTGCGCTGTGTGGCCTCCCAGGTGCACACAGGCCAGTGAGCGAGGGCCACTAATCCAGCAGGTCTCGCAAGAAGGCCCACATGTACTCATGCATCTCCCCAGGGTTGCTCTGTGGGATCCAGTGCCCCACGCCCGGCAGGATGTGGGCCTCCAGCCGGCCCGGCACAAAGCGACTGCTGATGGCTGCCACCAGCCCCTGCTCGAAGTAGGTGTCCTTCTCTCCCCACAGCAGCAGTGTACGGGTGGCTAGCTCCTGGGGCTCCAGAGGGAAGTTTCTATGGCCAAGACAGGGACAGGCAGGAGAATGACCATCCCAACTCCCTGCCCCCACAACTCTCCTGAGCTTTCCGGCCTGGGTCGGGTCTCACCTGAAGAGGTTTCGGTAATAGTTGAGGGGCCCAGTGAGACCACCGGGCTGCGAGAAGTCATAAAGGAAGGCCTCAAGCTCGTTGGGGGTTAAGTGTGGAATGCCTCTCTTGCGGTGGGTAAGGGTGGTCTTCAGGATCTGGGAACACAACAGGACTGTGGTTTCAGTGCCCTGCCTGCCCAGGCCCAACCCTCTACCCTCCACCTACCACTGGCCTTTGCCCCACTGCACCTGGAAGTCAGACATGGACAGTAATTTCTCAGGCAGCCAGGGAAGCTGGAACAGGAAAATGTAGTTGGAACGGAAGAACTGGCCGATGTGGCGTATAGAGTAGTCTGGGGGCAGGGGAAAGACAGATGTGAGGCCTGGGCCTGGGGTGGCCCCATACCCCTGCGCTCCTACAGGCACCCAGGTCAGGCACACAAGATCTGCCAACACTCAGGAATGTCATCGCTGTCTGCCTGAGCCCCTGAGGGTGCTTGACACTCCTCCCGGCCTGGGTACCACCAGCTTCCCTCCCTGCCAAGTTGTCACTGTGCCCACAGAATGAGGGCACCTCCCTCCACAGCTCCCAGGAGCCCCCAGAGCCACTGGTGTGCTTCCCTTGCCCAGGCCTGGATGCATTTCAATATTTATTGAGCACCTACTGGATGCCAGAACCCGTTTAAAACCCTGGAGACACAGCAGTAAAAGGAACAGACAAAACTCCCTTGCCCCCGGGGAGCTGACAGTCTAGAGACAGAGAGAGATAAGAAAAAACAACAAAGAGGGAGGGAGAGAGGAGAGAGAGAGAGAAGGAGAAAGAGAGAGAGGGAAAAAAAGATAAGAGAGGCCATGTTACTATGTCACTTCGATTGTGATACTGGGAATTAGAATCAGGTGAGGTGACAGGCATCTCATGCTATTGTAGTTGCTTACTTATCTATACCTTCCTTGGCAGAAGAAAGGCATTTAACCTCTCTTGCCTCAGTTTCCCTCAACTGGACCATGAAGATAACACTTTCATCTGCTCAGGAGGCTTGTGTAGGTTACTGTGTGCAACTCCTTGTTAGAGCAAGGGTTACCTGTAGGTGCTCAAAACATGTGAGTCACTCCTAAGTGCTGTCATTGACTGTAGATCGGGAGTGATATGTGTGTCCCCAGCCCCTGGGGTGTTGACTGGTGGACAGGGAAGCGTAGACACAGACACAGGCACATCCCAGCGCCCTGGACTCCCCAACACACCTTGGTACACAGACATGGGGGCAGCACTGACAATTACCATCCGCTCGACCAGGGATGGGTAGTAGATGGAGAAATTCCAGGCGATGAGCGCACCCCAGTCATGGGCCACCAGGATACACCTGGAATAACCTGGGGGGCCAGAGGAACTGGTGTAAGCGAGATGCCAGGGAGAGGCGAGACAGGGGGAGGGAGGCCAGGCCTGGGAGGGGGAGTCTCCCCACCCAGGCCCAGGATGACATCCTGGATGTCCGTCATCAGCAGGTCCACGGTGTAACAGTCTACATCCCGAGGGGCGTCTGAGGGGCCGTATCCCCGTAGGTCCACAGCCACCACGTGGAAGCGGCTCTGGAACTCCCTAAGCTGGTAGCGCCAGGAGAACCTGTCAGGCGGGTGGGGAGGAAGGCGCTCAGGGTCCCCAGGGTGCATCTCCACCCTATGCCCAGCAGGGCCTTCACCTTCCTGCTCTGGGCTTCCCAGAAAGGAAGATGGGGGAACCCCACGCAGACGCAAGGTCAGCTGCACTCTGGATCCAAGACCTCTTTGTCCCATCCCTTCAGGGCCTCCTCCTGTGGTCAGATCCCTGTCCTCCCGCACCCCATCTACCCAGCCCGTGTGCCTGCCTCCTGGGTGCCCTGGTGGGGCGAGCTCCGTCTCCAGCTCCACCGCCGGCCTTGTGTGCCCCAGGACCCTGGGCTTCAGACCTACCAGTTCTCTGGGAAGCCGTGCAGAAACAGCATGAGGGGCCCATTGCCATGTCCGGCGGAGACATAGTGCAGGCGCAGGCCCGAGCTCTGGGAGAGGGCACAGTCTGAGACCCGAGGAACCCTTCCTCGCTGAGCTTGAACACCCCAGACCCAGATTTGGATTCAACTATTTGCTGTCTGCTCACCACCCTCCCTGCCCCACAGGCCCCCCTGCCCCACAGGGCCCGACTTCCGGGGCCACCTGACCCGCATCCAAGCCTCGACCGCCACACCCCCCTCCCCCCGCCCCGGGGGGCACGCGCGCGTTCACCTTGAGGGTGAGGAAGCGGTGTTCGCCCAGCGTGGGGTCGCTCAAACAGGCGGGTGGGGCGCTCCGGGGGCGCCCGCAGCAGCCGCGTCGGGGCCGGCACAGCACATGTGTGAACGCGATGCAGCCATAGACGGCGGAGGCCACCAGCGCCGCGGAGAACACGAGGCTCCACATGAAGGCGCGCAGCAGCTTCAGACTGAGGCGCGACGGCGCCAGTAGCGCTGTCACCACCAGCTCGGGCATGTCGCCGCGACCCGGGACGACTTCGGCGCTGCCTTTTGGGGTGTGGGCGGGGGGCGCGAGCAGCCGCACCGAGGCGGGATCCGGGCTGGGGAGCCCACCGCCTTTGGTCTGGGGCCCCTCCGTGCCTTCCGGGCTTGAGGAACGCTCCGGGAGAAGAGGCGGGAGGCTTAGACCGAAACCGCCACCGCACACGACTCACCTAAGTGCAGGTAAACACCTGAGCGCGACGGCGACTGGGAACAGGATGGGGTGCGGGGATGGAGCCTGTGAGGACCGGGCTTCGGTGGCTGGGGAGGGGCCTTGGGGACAAGGGATGTGAATTGCGGGCGGGGCCTAGGCAGGCTTGGGCGGGGCTTAAGAAGGGGGCGGGGTCTAGTAGGACTCCAGGCGCGGGTGGTTGGGGATGTGAAGTGTAGGGGGACATAGATTTGCGGACTAACATGGGGGGGTTGGGGGAGTACCTGGGCGAAATGGGAGGAGCCTGGCGCGAAGGGGCGGAGCAATGCAGGGTAGGTGCGGCCTACGAGCTAGAAACTTGGACCCAACTTGGCCAAGAAGCGTTGCGGGAGTGGGGCAGGGCTTAAAGGGTGGGCGGGGGAGAGGGTGGAGCCCAGACGAGGAGGGGCCTGAAGTTGGGCGGGAGAAGGCCCTAGGCTGGGCCGGGAGGGTTTGGGTGCGAGGGCTGGGCCAATAAGCTAGGGGTGGGCCTGGGTCCCGGCCAATGAGACGGGGGCGGGGCCGGAACCTAATATGGCGGGGCCGGTGGGCCCGGAAACGGAAGGAGGGGACAGGTAGTGCCTTGGCTGGAATTAGGAGAAAGGCGCGGGCGGTCGCCGCAAGCCGAGGAGGCCTGGGGGGGCCCCTGCCGCCCTCCGAGAGCTCCCCTTCCTGGAGCGCGCGACCCTGTCCTTGGCCTGGCTGGGAGAGGCCTAGCAGCACCCTCACCCAGGCCTGGTTCCAACGGCGAGTCCAGTGGCCTCGACCCCGCGCCGGCCTCCACCAGTTAGTACAGCGGGTCCGTCGTCGGCCCGCCCCTACGCTGCTGTGATTGGAGGGCGGTGGTTATTGACGTGCGGGCGACAGGTCTCGCCCGGCAGCCAATCGGCAGGTGTTGAGGCCGGGGGCTCCGCCGGTGCCGACCAATGAAGGTGGGGAGACTCTGACTTCTAGGGGACTGGCCCGGCCCGGGAGCCGGAGGACCGGGTAGAGCCAGTAGAGCTCGGTCTGAAAGAGGAAGTGGGGCAAGGTCGGGCGGGAGGCATGATAGGGGCAGCTTCCTCCTCTGTTTCGCAACCTCCCCCCAAGATCCTGAACATTTCAGGGTCACTCATCGTTTAACCCGTATAACACCCCTATTAAGTGTAGGTACTATTATCACATCTCCGTATTACAAACCACGAACCCGAAATTCGGGGATTGTCATTTGCCTAAAGCCACACAGCTTGCTGAACAGGACTTACAGAAAAGAGCAACAATGTCGGGCTCCACCTCTACTTCCGCCTGGAGGCAGCCATCGGAATGCTTCTTTCTTCTGGTGGTTATCCAGGTATCTCGCAATCCGCTGTGTGGCTATTTCTTGATGACCAATTTGGGGCATTACGCATTGCAATCGACTCCGTCGTCACCACTGGACAGGCCTTACCCGTTTTTAGTTTTCTTATTGGTTTCCTTTAACTAAAGTTAAAGCACTCCACTCATTGTTTTCGTCACCTCCCACTACTAGCCTTACCTTTGTATTGTTCTGCCTGCTAAACATTACACTGTCCCGGGACCATAATTAAGTCTGTGGGTTCCCAGGGGCGCCTGGGTGGCTCAGTGGGTTAAGGCCTCTGCCTTTGGCTCAGGTCCTGATCTCAGGGTCCTGGAATCAAGCCCCGCATCGGGCTCTCTGCTCGGCGGGGAGCCTGCTTCCTCCTCTCTGTCTGCCTGCCTCTCTGCCTGCTTGTGATCTCTCTGTCAAATAAATAAATAGAATCTTAAAAAAAAAAAAAAAAAAAGTCTGTGGGTTCCTACGCTAAAGGGGAAATGCTGGTTTATGTGGTTCCGCCTCAGTAAACAATGTATCTCAGCCTCGGGAAGACGGCTATGATTACACAGCCAGTACTGTACAAAGGGTTATTCTCCTTGTACTTAGCACCTTTCTTTTCTTGCACGATTAAACTGTATCATAGCTTTGGTTTCTTTTACACTTCCCGTCAAATCAATTTTCCAACCACTGGATGATCCCTCCCAAGTCCTCTAATCTGGCTGGACGGCTAGTGTCTGGGGATCATCCTTCTTGCTCTGCTACACAAAACTGACTCTCACCATCCCCCTACCCCCAGTTCTACCCTCAAACAAAAAGACAGCAGTAGTCACGGGATGGTAATTTTATATTCAGTACAAATGTTTATTTTTGCAATGAGAACTGCACAAAAAAAAAAAAAAAAACCTTTAGTATATAAGTGAAAAGTCTACGAATTCCCTTCTACAAATGTCTAAAGTGTTGTTAATACAAGTCTCAGATTCACTGACATAATTATTGGCCAAGCGATCCGTGCATACAGTACAGTGGGGGCTTGTACACACCTCTTACTCTTGTATAGGACTAAGATTTCTAGTACTGTGGGAGGGAGTGGGTAATGGCCAGAGAAATTAAATAGTAGACCCAAGTTCTAATTACAACCCAGTTAGAGAAACGCCCATCAGGAAGGTGTGGAGAGGGCCATGGCAGAGTTAAATCTTTAGAAGGAAAGTGCAGACAAAACCATTTCTCTAAAGAGTCGGACCTGGCCTGGGGAAGTTAACCAACAAACCACGGAACAGAAATAAGGGGGCGGGAGGAGATGGAAGAAACCCCAAAGAACCAAAGTCTAAGTCCCACTTGAACCAGCACAGGGGCATACAGAGGAAGTGCCTGCTGGGGGGTGGGGGCAGGGGCAGGGGGAGGGAGGCAACTGGGGGGCCTCTAGCTGGATGCCTGAACCACACCCTTGCCAGGAGGTTTCGCAAATCCCAAACACAAGGAGATAGAAGGGCTTTTCTGGTTGATAAAGGGGGATATGGGTTAATAAACAGTGCTAGAAATGTTTCGGTTTGTGTTTCTGTACACATAAATGATATACTTTCATCTTACATCCTAGGGGCCACTCTTAAGTTCTGCCCTTGCCTTGTGGCACGCTGGTGGGTACACCAGCAGCCACATGGCGGGCTCTCTCGGGCGGGAATGTGTGCGTGCGTGTCTACATGCGTGCGAGGTTAAGGATCCTGGTTGGGGGGGGGGGCAGTGTACACATCTAAGAATATCTGGTTAACCCTGAGCTTAAATGAAAGGAGTAGTTAGAGACAGGCGAGGTGGGAGAAGCAGTCCAAGTCCTCTGGTGAGTGGGGGACCAGGATGGAGGAGGGCGAGGGGGAAGAATACTGTCTGGAATTTGGCCAGGTTCTGCTGGAGCATATTACCCACCTAGAAGGCCAGGGTCCACAGGAAGAATGGGTACCTGGGCTCCCTGTCACAGCTTCAGTTTGGTCACGGGAGATGGGCTAGGTGGCCCCTGATGGTAGTTCTTGTACAAAGGTGGTTGGGGATCTGGGGGCCCCTGGGCCTAGCCTAGGCAACAGGTGGTTCACAAAGAAATGTCAGGAAGACGCCAGCATTAAAAAAGAGAGATGTGTTTATTCCATGATCAGTACAGACCAAATGCATATTCACCGTATGAAAGTCAAACCAGTCAGTGACTCCAGAGTTTGGCCAACACTGAGGCAACCAGCGTTGTGGTGTAGAGTGGGTTCTCATGGCACACGTAACCTCACCAAGGGCTCCAATTATAAAATTAAAAAAAAAAAAAAAAAAGTGGGGGAAGGGGCAGCCGGCTGGTCAGGCTGGGTGGGGAGCCTCTACCTTGGGGGTCTGTGGCCCCCCAACCCCCGGTGCCTGCCTTGTCCCCTGGCCCTTCCTTTCCTGGTAAAAAAAAAAACAACTCAAACAGATTTGACATTAAAAACAAATAAGGGGGGGAGGGAAAAGAAAACATGGCTTTATAATTAAAAATAGACTAATAAAGTTTGAAACTGAGTAAAATATAGGCAGTTTTTTTTTGTGTTTTGTGTGTTTTTTTTGTGGGGTTTTTTTTTTTTTTGAGTTTTTTACACCAGTTTGGTGGAGTCACCAACAAACTTCAAACAAAGATATGCCAACTATGTTCACTACACAGTACAGCCACGGTCACACACTACCCACAGCGCGGTGGCAGCCGCCGCTCAATGAGGAGACGATCACACCATTTCGGAGATAAGCAGTGCCATTGTGTCTGGAGGAGAAGAGAGAATTAAAAATAAAATAGAATCCAACGAAAAATATATATATAGAAAAAACAAAACAAAACAAAAACAAAAAAACCCAGAAACACAGGTGGGAAGGAACTGACTTTGGTTGGTGGCCTCACTCACTGGGCAAGGCCGGCCCACACACGCGCGTGTGACAGTCACCTCGCTCCAAGTTGCCATGGACACACACACACCTCCACGGCACTATTCCCTTTTGCACAAGCGAACACTTACAGAGAGCGGCTCTCGATTAAAGGCTTGTGGGGGGAGGGGAGGGGTGGGGTCTGTTCAAGGCAAAGTCAGTGCCAGCAAGGGGGTGGGCCGGTGCCCTCGCCCGCCTCCAGCTCGCTCGGGCCTGCCCTGGCCTCCTGGGAGCGGGTGGTGTTGGCTGGGGTGTGGGGGAAGGACTCCTGGTGGGCAGGACGTCACGAAGTCACGTTCTCGGGGACAGAAAACCAGTCACGGTGGCGGCAGCAACAATGTCCTGTGTATACTGTGTAGACATTTGGCGGAGAGCAGGACCTCTGCCCCGCACGCGGGGACGCGCGGCTGGGGTCTGGCCGACACTTGCTCGTGGAGAGGCGTGCTCTGAGCTGACGTCCTGTGAGGGGGTGGTGGGTGGCAGGACGTCCGGCTGGCTGTAAGGCAGACAGGCTCTGCGATCCTCAGCTGCCCGTCAGGCCTGCCCCGGGCATAGCATGCAGGAGGGCCAGGCCCGGAGACACCCCCTTGCCGCTGCTACCGCCTCCACTGCCGCCCCTAACACTATGGAGAGTCAACGTTTTGCCAGAAAATCAAAGTCAGAAGTCACCTAGGTGCTCTCAGAAAAGATTTTCTTCAAATATTGACAATAGATCACTCTGGAAATTCATGTCAATGGTAGCTGCCATCTGGAAGGGAGAGGAGGGAGGGAGGGAGGGAGTGAGACTAGGTGCCCTACCCTTATTTCAGCTTCCAAACTCCCCCTCCCCCAACCTCCAGCACTGGCTAGGCCCTCAGGGCCCACACCGAGGAACCTCCCAACACTGGGCCTGAGCCTGAGCCACCCGTGAGCCACCCGTGAGACCCCGAGGTCAGCACAGAGCAGCCAAGCAGGAGCCCGGTCCTGAGCACCCACCCCGTGAGCTCCCTGCTCACCCCACCTGTCAGAGAGTAACTGCCTTCACCCTGACGTTCCCAGTCCCCTTTCCAAGCCCCTCCAAGGGTGGACCCCTACCCAGAGGTCCCCTACTCACAGCTTCCCGGCGCCTTCGCTCCTGCTCCCGCTTTCGGGCCAACTCCCTCTGTTGGTCCAGCATGGACTGGGGCTGGGAGCTCTGGGCCTGGGGGGCTGCGGCGGCGGCCACGGCGGCGGCCTGCTGCTGCTGCTGCTGCTGCTGCTCCTGCCGTTGCTGCTGCTGCTGCTCCTGGCGCCGGCGGGCCTCCTCATGGGCTCGCCGGGCCTGCTCCAGCGCATCCTCATCCTCACGGCTCCTGAGCAGAGCAGAGCAGAGCGGCCGGTCAGCACGGGGGGCAGCGCCAGCCCCAGAGGCCCCAGGCTGCCTGCGACCCCAGCCCACCTCATGCGCTCCTGCCGAAGCCGCTCCTTCTCCTTCTCTGCGTGCTCAGCCTGTGCCTTCAGGGCCTTCTCGCGCTCCTCCTTCTCCCTGGCAGCGCGGCGGAACTGCTCGAAGCTGTCACTCGAGGACTTGGCTGTGGAGGACGGGGTGGTGGGATGCTTCTGCACCAAGCTAGCCCAAGAGCCCATGTTCTTGATTTTCAAGTCCTGCCAGGCAGAGAAACCACAGGGTGGGTGAGGGGTCCTGCCGCACCTGGACTCCTCCCGAGAGGCCCAAAACTTGAGGGCACATCCCCCTCCCTCAAGGTGCCTCCCTGGCAATGGGAACACTTGTAGACTCACTGCTCCTACCTTTTTGGGTGCAACTGGCGTCTTCGGCTCCTGTTTCTGTTTGTCTTTGTCAGGGGCCCCTGGTGGGGGTGCATTCTGCTCAGGGGGCCGGATCACAGGCCTCCCGACATCCACAGGCTTCATCTCGGGCCCTGGAACACAAACAGCTTGAGGGCCAGAGCCGGGGCCCTTTCCCCCCAGTCCCCAAGCCCAGCAGGGCAGAGTCAACCAGCCCACAGAGAGTCCCGTCCAGCGCAGGTCAGGCGCAGAGAGGGCACTCACGTTGGGGCAGGTGAACAGGTGCCTTGATGCTCTCTGGGTGTTTAGGGGGCTCTGGCCGCAGTGAGGGGCTGAAAGGCTCGCTGCGAATGATGGGTGAGTGGATCTTCTCCTCCTTCACCACGACCAGGGGCTGGGGCTGGACCACAGAGGCTGCACGCAGCTCCTGGGATGGTATAGGCACAGTGGCCGGTGAGGCAGGTGGGTGCCTCTGGCACCGGCCTGCACCTGGCCCTTGGGGCTGTGGCCCAGCCATGCCCTTTACCTGCTTCTTAGGCTGAACGTTTTGCTGGGGTGGTGACTGGTGGGTTAAGCTCTGGAACGGTGGCATCTGGGGGGAATGTATCATAAGCGGGGAGGGGGCTTCGCGGAGGTGACCTAGGAGAGGGGACAAGAAGCATGTCAGCAGAATTTGTGTGGATGCCACTGGCCTGGGCCCAGCCAGGTGCCCCTGTAACCTGGGGGGAGACCCACACTGGCTGGGCCCCAAGCACATCAGGTCCCTAGCTCAGTGTACAGCAAGGCGCTGTGGAGCCATGAGCTCAGTCCTGGTGTCTGATGCCCGTGTGTCAGAATCATCAGGAATCTCTGAGAAGTACAGATCCTGATGTAATTGGTCACAGGTAAGGTCTGGCCCTGAGTCCTTTTTAAAAGTTCTCCAGATGGCTCCAAGCATAGCCTGAGCTAAATACAAAGGACATCAATAGGACACCTGGGTGGCTCAGTCAGTTAAGCATCTGCCTTTGACTCCGGTCATGATCCCAGGGTCCTGGGAATGAGCCCTGCATCGGGCTCCCTGCTCAGCGGGAAGCCTGCTTCTCCCTCTCCTTGTGTGCACGTGCTCTGACAAATAAATAAATAAAATCTTTAAAAAAAAAAAAAAAAAAGGACATCCGTAACCTTAGGACATCAGTAACCTTAAAAAACAGACGGCCTGGGCTCCCACCTGTCCCCGTATATGGCTTAACCTGCCTGCATGGACGAACGCTTTGGGCCTTGGACTGGATCCCCAGGAGACCTTCCCCACACAACTCAGCCTGCGAGCTGCACGCAAGGGGGATGCTTGGAACTGGCCTGCACCACAGGAGAGCTGGCAGAACAGGTCCTCGGCTTTGGTTCTTACAGGAACTGGGCCAGCCCACCCACCACCTTCCTCAAACCATAGGCGGGGTGGGTGGGACAGTGGAGATCCAGGCAGCCACAAGGTCCAAGTTACCTGGCACAAAGCAGGAGCTTGGAAAGCACCATCGAAGCACTTAAGTCCGACACCTCAGCTTCACTGGTGAGAAAACAGCCCTAGGTCACAGTCACCAAATCCTGCCTTGACTCTTCTACCTACTCTAGCATGGAAACACCCTCTTGCTTGGATCCCTGACGTGTCTTGGCCAGCTCCAGCATGGGACAAGCCAAACTTGTCCACAAAACAAAGCCACCTCTCTCTGCAGTACACTTGCTCCTGGTCCTGCCTTGCGCCTCACACTGAACAACCTAGCCCAAGCTCTGCACGAAGGCCCTTCCACTGATTTCCTCCAGGCCGGATTCCAGCTGCCACCTGCCAGCAGAGATAGCAACACCCTTGGCCCTCCTCCAGCCCCCTAGGCCTGGCATAGACCACAATGCCTCAGGTATCTCTCTGAAGCCAGAACTTGCTCCTAACCCCAGAAAGGCAGAACAGCTGCTCAAGAGACAACATGGTGGTGAAGACCAGCTCACACCTGCACCTTGGTCCCCAGCCCCGTGTGGCTGGTTTCTCTAGCCTTGGTGTTGGGGGCCCCACTCCAGGCCTAGGGATCTGCAGGCACACAATGGTGACAGTCTCTTGCCTGGGGTGGCTCCCTCAGCAGCACCTGCTCAGGCTTGACCTGGGTGATGACAGGCAGATGCTTGGATCTATGATTTGTAGGTATCACCCGCCTGCCAGTGGCTTCATCCACCAGCAGTTAGAGGGGAGGCCCAGTGGCTCAGGGGTAGTGCCTGCAAGCTGGCCAGGTACCCTGGGATGCACCTCCTTGGGACTCCAACTTGGCCTTTGGCCCAAAGTCCTCGGCTGCGCTCCAACCCACGTTGGCTCCCTGTGACCCACCCCAAGCTACCACAGGCCATGGAAGCTCAGGGTAGGTGAGCCTGGGGACTCACAGCATAGGTCGTCAGAGGCAACTTGCCCCACCGCGAGAACTAGCTCTACTGAAGGCATCTCATCTGCTCATCACTGCCCCCACTAGGGAAGCCTGGCCCTCCTTAAGGGTGAAAACAGTCACAGCTGCCAGGACTAGGACCAGCACCGGCCTTTCCCAGAAAGGACGGCCAGCTGTTCTTGGCTCAGGGCGTCCAATGATCCACTTGGCAGCTGACAGCTTTCGCTAGGTTTCACAGCAGTCACAGCCTAAGATCAACAGCCTTGTTCGATTCGCAGGTGGCACCTGCACTCCCTAGCCAGGCTACATGGTCTGCACTGCCAAGTCCAGGGGCCTCAACCGTGACCCTCACATGTCACCACACCATGAGGCACTGACTGGAACGATTCCCTTGCTGAGGCTAGGACAGTTTGGTCACAGACGCTTAGAAAACAAGTGCTAGGAAAGGCGAGAGGGCGTGGCCTGATTAACACCGTCGACAGAAAAAAGACAGCCTGGATCAGTGTGGAGACGGAGCAGGGAACGGGAAATGGCTGCTGGTTACACCCCAAGCTACCTTTCAGCTTTAGCCCAATTCTCTCCCACAAGGTCCTGACTCCCACCAGGTGAGCCTCACTGAGAGCAGAGCACCTGTTCCTACAGGTTCTCAAATAGCCCCCTGCTGCCCAGGCCTGCCCCTAGCTCTGCCTGGACCTCACTACCCACCCTGTTTGTTAAATTAGCTCTGGCTCACCCTCTGATCACCTCCTCCAGGAAGCCTGCCCTGACTTCCCCACCTAGCAGGATCACGATGTACTGTAATGCTCTTGACTATCAGTTCCAAGAGAAGGGCGAGTGGAGACCTTGTTCCCAGTTGTCAGGTTGCAAGTCAAGACAAACTCCAGATAACAATGCTACGTGAAGCACCAACACCCCCTTTCAGCCACCTCTGCTACTAACAGAGACTTCAAGATGGGGCTCTGAGTCCACCTCAGCCTAAAGCATGAGCTGACCAGTCTGGCTTCTTAAAGACAAAATTCTGGGCCCAGCATCAGCCTCCCCAGAGCCCAGGGGCAAGAGCCAACTTACCGGTTGAATAGGGGTCCGACTTGTGGTGCCGGGGTGAAGGGTGATGCTGGATGACCTGCTGAGGCTTGGCAGGCTGTGGCGGTGGTGGCTGCTGGCCCGGGGGCGGGTGTGGGGGCTGCTGGCCTGGGGGGGGCGGGGGCTGCTGGATGTGGGTAGGGAACTGCATGGGTTGCATATGCACGGGCCGTGGGGGGGGCTGGTGCTGCTGCTGGGGCGGTGGCTGTGGCTGGGGGGGCGGGGGTGGTGGCTGCTGCTGTAGCTGCTGCTGCACTGAGGGATGGGGTGGGGGGGGCAGGGGGGGCGGGGGCTGGGACTGCACCTTCACGGAAGGGAGTAGTGGTGTGGGGGGCTGCACCTTCTGCAGCTGCTGCAGGTAGAGCTGCATCTGCATGGAGGTGAGGGGTGGGGCAGGTGGCTCTTCGTCCTCCTGCAATAGCACTTGGGGGGGCTGAGCCATGGGGGGCTGTGGGAGAAGGGGTGGCTGGGCCAGGGCAGGCGACACGGCCGGGGGCCGGGCAGGCTTGGGGGGGAGGGCGGCGGCTCGGTTGCTGGGCCGCGATGGCTGCTGGGGCAGCGCGTTGTGCAAAGCTGGAAGGACATGATGGCGTGGCGGTGAGGCTCACAGCTTCTGCACCCTGTGACCCCCAGTCCAGCCTTTCTGCTCCATCATGACCTCCTGCCGGTTTCCCTCCAACTAGTCATCTCGCTCCGCCCTCCTTGGCTTCCCACAAACTCCAGAATAAGAAGTTTCCAGAGAGGTCTACAGGATTGGGCTCCTGACTGCTGCCATTCTGCCCCGCGCTCTGTACCCCTAACCTTCCTCCCTTCCCTTCAGCTGCTCCCTATTTTCACACTTGCCCTTCAGGTCTCAGAGTAGGCCTTCCCCGAATCCCCCAGGGGTGGGTGTGGGTGTGTGGGTGTGTATGTGTGTCCCAGCATCTCCATCCTCAACCGGGAGCTGTGGCGGTGGCGGGAAGGGGGCATACACATCTTTCTTCCATCTCACACAATGCTTGGCCCAGCAGAAGAAACGAGTCAGTATCTTCCAGATCGAGGCACTAAATATGCAGAGCCTGTGCCTCAGTGGTTCATGGTGTCCTTAACAGCTTGGGAAAGCCACCGACCTCCCCTTGAAGGCAAGACAACTACAGCCAAGGTGGGGGTTCCACAGGTCACCCAGAGTCCCTAAGTACAGTGAAAAGACCAGGATGGGAAGGGGGCCTCCCCGCACCTCAGCAGGTGTGGCTGCAGCTCACCTGGAGGAGAGACCACCGAGTGCTGGTTGAGATGAGGTGGAGTGCTGTGCTCGGGCGGCTGGGGCAGGTGGGGGGGCAGCTCAGGCTGCGGCAGGTGCAGGATGGGCTGGGTGAAGTGGCCAATGGGGTCGAAGACGCTGCCTGGGAGCTGGGGCTCCAGGACGGGCACCTGGGCGGCGATGAAGGGCGGAGGCGAGGACTTCATCGTGGGGGCTGCCTGAGGCGGCATGGAAGGCGGGGGCGGCGGGGGCGGGGGCTGCTGCTGCTGCTGCTGTGGCTGCTGTGGAGGTGGAGGCGGCGGGGGCTGCTGGGGCGGCGGCGGGGGCTGCTGGGGCACGGGGGCCGGGGCCTGCTGCATCTGCTGATGGTGGTGGTGATGGTGCTGCAGACAGACAGGCTGACGTCAGGCAGGCGGCATACCACCTGGGTACCCTCAGGGCCCACGAGGGCAGGTGGCCACTATTCACCTGCTGGAGGACACCCCTGAGACCACGTACCTTCTTCTGCTCCCTCCCGGGGTGCCCCTTCTTTTTTGACTTCGGAGCCATCTCTGCAGAGGGAAAGAGAAGGTGGTGAGGCTCTGGAGAAGAGGGCTGTGAGCTGGCCTCGGAGGCAGAGCAAGGAGAAAACAGAGGGTAAGTTCAGGAGAAGAGCCGGTGACAGTCACAGGGAGGGTAGCTCGGTTCTGTCTGGGATGGGAGTCGGTCACGGGAAAGGGGAAAAATGTGTGGGGTGTCACCTACCCATTTGCCTGCCGCTTTTCCTAGTGGGGACCGTATTTGAAAAGCCTCCCTGCCAATTTCCAGACCACCAGCTGGCTCCATGAAAGGATGACACCCGGGTACACTGGGAGCTGAGCTATGGACACCTCCTTGCCCAGTGTCTCCCCCTACTTGCTGGTCAGACGCCACTATGGTGACCCAAATGTCTGCACCCCAGCCCGCTTTGCTTTGGAACAATTGTGACATTAGAAATCATCACCTCCATTTGATGGATTAGCCAAGTGAGACTAAGAGATGTTAAGGGACTTGCCCTGTCACACAGCTAGTAACAACATGGTGGCCTCCCAACTGTATTGCCCTCTACACAGGCTCCTTCCCATCCTCCCAGGGGAAGCACAGATGCACCTGGGGGTGAGGGAGTGCAGCGGTATCAGCCCATGCCAACGGGCCTGGCCGCAGAGTGAGCACTTTGGGGAGGATGGGAGCGAAGGAAACAGGCTGGTCTCCCAGGAATGACCAGGAGGAAATAGGGAAGGTGCTCACTACCACTGGCCAGCAAAAGGAGGCCGCCAACGAGCACCCCCTTCTTCATGGGAGACCAGCCTCCAAAAAGTCCCCCTGTTGGGACACAGCCAATGTGCTGCAGGGACTCTCCCTGCCATGTGCGCCCTGGTCCCTCAGGAGCTGATGGCTGGTTGCCACCGTTGTGTGGACTCGTCCGGGGTGGGCCTGCCCCTGCAGAGAATGTGCAGGAACCAGTGCACACGCCCGCCTCCGCACCCATTCCACAGATCTGTGCTAGGGACGTCTGGCCAGGTGTTTGCCCGTCACCGATACTGGCTGGTGTGCAAACCTGAGAGGGAGAGGAGAACCATTCAGTAGTACTCATGGGCTAGGAAATGATGGAAGTGACCAACCAGGTGGGAGGTGTGACCCATGGTGCCTTTTGAATTCCTGTCACCAAGACACCTCATGGCTTTGTCCGGCATCCCCTAAGCTCCTTGCCAGGGTGCCGTCTCTTGCTGGTGTTGGAGGACACATGCTTTGCTACCTCCACTTGCAGCTGCTTCACAGAGGGCCGTGCTAAGCTGCTGTGAGGTGCACAGCCACAGGGTACACCGCACTACCAAAAGGGATGAGAAGGGACCTTGTGCCCTGCGAAAGCTCACCACTCCATGCAAGAGACAAGACAGTGTGACACAGACCTCAGCAGCTAGACACACGTCCTCATACACATGGCAGCAACCGAGGACGTCTGGGACACGGGAACCATATGCCCAGCCTCAAACGTGGGCACTGGAGATGCCAGGAGACAGGGTTCAGGGCTCTCTGGGTCACAGCAGGAAACCAGGTGAGAGGAACACTCTTGTGGGTGGGACATACAAAAGGGGACAGTTTGAGCAACTTGCAGGATTAGGGCCATGGGGCTGGCAGCTGGGGGGTAAAGGAGGCACACTGAACTCGAGAGGTGGGAAGCCCAGGACCAAAAGGACCCTACATGTGCTGGGAGAAAGCACGGTATATAGAGGCCACTGAGCTGAAGGGAGCAAGAGGAAGGGGCCGAGGGTCCCTCCAGGATGGGTACCTCTCCCAGCAGATTCCAGTAACATACACTGAAGCTCGAGGCAGGCTGGAACAGCTGCTCACACATTGGGCAGGCCTTTGGGAGGCTGGGGGATTGGAAACTGGGGGTAAGAAAGGGGCCAATGGGTAAAGTCTGAGCAGGAGAAGACATCGTGTTGCGGGGAGACAGCTGGTGGCCTGTCATCTCATGGCCCCAGGAGAAGCACTGTTTTATCCACCATAAAGGAGGGATGGTGGCTCTGAGCCTTCACTATCTCCCCGCATTGGGTGAGCAAAGAGGCCCACCTAGCACTCATGGGGACAAAATGCAGTGGGGTCCCAGCAGCTCCCGAGAGCGGGTCTCGGCTGCCTTAGAAAGTGTCCCAGGTCCAGGTCTCTGTGAGGAAGTGCGGGGGGGAGGGGGGGCTGGGAGGCACAGATTGGGAGAGCCAGTGGGAGGTGTATAGCAGACCTCTAGGACCAGAGGACACTGCAGGGGCCGGCGGTGGGGACCAAGGCGTGCTGGAGCCTGTCTGGGACAGCTGCATCTGGCTCAGCTGGCCCGAACCTCCTGTCGGAGTTACTGGTAGAAGACAAGACAGGAAGTGCACAGTTTCACAACACACCAGCCCCAAGACACCCCACACAAAACTCTCTAGAAAGGGTTACATGAAGATGGCCTCAAGTACTGTGTGATCTTTATTCCATGAAAATCTTGAACTCAACACAAATTTCATCTTTACATAGGATGGTAATTGTACAAAGAATTAAAACGTTTTTTGTAAAATCTGGTTAAAACACTGATTCCTCCCGCCCCACCCCCACCCCCACTCAAGGGAAGGGGACAGGATTGAGAGAGTAAGGGCAGGGCAGAGGTACAGAGCCCCTCAACTCAACTGACTGGGGAGCCTCAGCACTAGCAGATGCCCAGGCCACCCACCCCTCCTACAGCAACTCCTCAGGCCCCTGCAGGCCGGCTGGTGTGTCAAGGCCCAGTTGGCATTTCCCCCTGCCCGCACACAGGAGGCTGCCAATAAGGAAGAGGTACTGCTCTCTCTACTCTATTCCTGGGGCACTGGGCACAGGTGACGGCTCAAGTCTAAAGATCAAGTTCTCTGACAGATGGAAGCCCCATGAGCAAGGAGGCCAGGATCCACAGACAGAAAGGGTGCAAAGACCCTGCAGGAGAGCTGGCATGTGGCTATAGCTGGTATGCGTGAGTGTGGGAAGGGGTGGGACAGCACACAGCCCAACGCTGTGGGAATCCAGGCTGCCATTTGTTCCAAGACAGCAGAATCTTCCCAGAAAGACAATGCCAACAGCTTCCCAACTGTCCTGTGGGAATCTCCGGGCATGAAGCCCCCTGGCTCCAGCCAGGGCGAGCTGCACTGGGAACACATCAGGCACAGGCCAAAGGGCAGCTCAAAATAGTCTGTTTGGCAAATGGAGCCTGACTGGAAATCAACTGGCCAGAGGAACTTGTAAGCATCACTGCAGGGCCCTGGAGGCTCTGGAGGGGCTGGATCTAGAACACAAAGCCCAGAGGAAGGGTCCCAGGGTTTCTGCACAGGAGGTGGCCAGTGCCCGAGGGCCTGCTGATGGTGAACTACATGTCCTCAAACTTGCTTCCAGCTCCAGAAGGCAGGCTCCAAGATGCCAGGAAATTGCTATAGGCCTTGAAGAAGTACACACAAACTACACTTTAAAAAGGGGGGGAAGCACTCCCTGAAACACAGATGCTGTTCCTTTGGGGACTTCTCATCAGTTTTCTGCTGAAATGCTGGATTCATGACCAAAAAAGGGCCGTTATGTATTTTTAGAGCAAAAAATCCTATTCAGTGCCTCTCAGAGGGCTTCGACGATGCGGCCACCCCGGCCTGCCCCACCCCTGGGGGCTGTCATTATTCTAGGGCACTGAAGAATGGGAGGGTGCCTGCACTGGCAACACCCCTCAGAGATGTGCATGGAGCAGGCCCCAAGGGCTCAGATGGCCTCACTATGGACTGGTCCAGTGCTCTGGGTCTGAGAGCCCTTTCTCATCCACTAGCCCAGCACCCCACCCCATTGGCGACAGGAATCATGGACTCAAGGGGTTAGGTCAGCTGGCTGCATGGCTGTTTCTCCTTGAGTGCCCCTCAGCAGTTACCCTCATGAAAGCAGCTCTTGACCACTGCAGCCTGCTTCTAATTACTTGGGAGGGACAGGGAGGCAGCCTAAGAGGTACTTTCCCCTCTATGACTTTAGGCAAAGAGGCCAAAGAAGTTGGGAAAATGCCCAACAGGCAACAATGGGAACAATGAAAACAGAAGGAAGACTCCAGGGGCCTGGGAGTCAGCTGCAGCTGGTGACAGCCTCCAGCTGATGGAGCCTCACAAGCCACCAGAGAGAGGGCATGCTGAGGGACAGTCCCATGAGCTTTCAGGCCCAACTAGGCTTGCCTCGAAGGCCCTTGTTCCTCACTGGGGAAAGCTCTAGATGTTAAGAGTATCCTTCCTTAGGCTGAATGAGACCTTCCCTGGCCTAACGTCATTTTAAGGTCCAGGAGGAAAGCGGTCAGGATCCAGACAAAGAGGGAGGGATGAAGAGAGAAAACATACTTGTGATGGGGCCTTGCACACGGAGCAGCACCACATGTATGTGTGCGTGCGGGGGGGGGGGGGGCGGGGCGGGATTGTCATCACCCGGTGGGAGATGCCACCCACCCAGAAGACCCCAGACGACCAGGGAGGCTGGGTAGGACAGCCAGGCAGTCTTTACACAGGAGGCCCGGGTGGCCAGCCAAGCAGGCAGCCTTCCCGGAGGCGGGACTAGGCGTGTACTGTTGGACATGACTAATCCACCCCGGGGGACAGGCCCAGGGCTCTGAGGAATTCCATAACTTGATGGAGTCCTGTCCCTTTCACAGAAGAAAATGGACTTAAGCTATAGCTTGCTGGGAAGGAATCTGGAACTGAAGACCGTTTTATTAAGAGTCCGTGTCCAATGATTAGGCAGGACCTACATAGAGGGAGAGAGAAACCAGTGTGAGAGAAATGGTGTGGAATGTACCATTCAAGTCACAAGAACAGAAGAACCACAGACCGAGCCAGCCTCCTGTGCCCTGCCTCCTGACAGGGCACGAGAGAACGGCGCTGGAGCCTAGGAGCCCTGCCCCCTGCCTGGCCAGCCACGGGCGGTGACGGACCCACCTTCCTTTTACAACGGGCACAGTTCCGGCATTATGTCTCCAAAACCACCCAGAGCCCTGTTTATGCTTCTATACAGAACAGCTGCTTCCAGTAACAAGTTCCATGTGCACCCTGAGCGCAGGCTGGCATTTCCTTTACTGAAGGTCTCTGAATGTGAGAGGCGCCCTTGCCTGCCCTACTTGCCATCATTCCTCAAGACCAGCCAGGTGTGCCACACCCATGAGGCACCCCTGACTCTAAGCTTGTCCCCTGGATCTGCTTTTCTGCACACTGTCTACCTAATGCAGGTGATGCCAGCCCTTCCTCAGGGCCTGGGCAGAGATAAGAAAATCCCCCAGAAAGGCGCTCTGGAGTGCAGAACCTCCAGCAAACAGCCTCATTTCTGCATTCTTACAAACCCCAAGAAACCACCACTGCCACCGCAAAAAAAAACAAAAAACAAACAACACCCCCCAAAAGAAAACAGAAACACCAAACCTCCTACCAAAACAAAACAACACACCCAAGTTATAAAAAGAGAAAGCAATTATACACACTGTCAAGGTGGGGGGAAAATATAAAGACAGGCCGAGGAGCAAAGCTGTCCTCCTTTTCCCAGGGCATCTAGTGTGTTTCCCCTTGACTAGGGAGGGGCGCAGGGCACGTTCCCACCCACACAGCAGAGCGGATGCCTCTATTAGAGTCACGGATGCAACCAACACTGCGCTCCCATGGTCTTCAAGTGTGTGCGTGGGAAAAACCCACCCACCGGCCGGCCTATCATTCAGGGCACATTCCACAAGGCTCACCCTCGCCCACGAAGCCCCACAGTCCCTCCAGCTGCAACCCCTGCATGTGGGTGTATGAGGGGTCACCTGACAGTATAGCCAGACCAGCTACAGTCCCATCCTCCAGGTCTCCTATCCCCCACTCCACCCCACCCCTACCAGGAGCCTCTCCCTTTTCCCGAGAGTAACTGTCGCACCCTGGAGCAGGCAGCAGGAGACCCTAAGATGGGATTGGAAGCCAGTCCCTCAAAGACCCCAGGGGTTGGAAGCTGAGGCTGGTTGTCTGGGAAGAACGCCCCATGGCCTCTGTCTGCACTTTCCAGCTCAAATCTTTCCAAAACATCAAGCATTCCTTTTTCCCCTGGAGCTATTAAGAAACACCCACATGCTCCAATCCTGGGAAAAGGAAACAAGGAGACTAAAATAGCTGGAGTGTGCTTCCACTGCAACTAGAAGACCAGGCCCAAATCCAAGAGCATTGCCCCATACCTCCCCGAACCCGTCCCCAGGTTCCTACCCCAGGTAGCTGGGGTAGGAGGATGTGCTCCTAAGAGAGACATGAGCTGTGTGTCCACCCTGCCCAGAAAGACGTGTGGATGGCATGTGGAAAGAGTCCATCATCAGCAATGTGATGGGGTGGAAGGCTGGACAAGAAGTCCCAGGACAACCCTCTTGGCCCCACGAGCCAGGCAGACATGATCCCAGCACGGGTGAGCGGGGGAGGCCACAGCTCTGCCCACAGCCCACCTGGGATGGCCATGGAAAAGTGGCATTTGTCCCCCATCCTGTCCCAGTACTGAACCCTGAAGTAGATTCAGTCATTAGCCAGAACTGAAGCTCAACAAAAGACCACAACGGAAGTAATAGCTGGGTTCGGATGATGTGGCAGGACTGGCCAACAGTGTGCTTCTGGCCGGGCGGGACATGACACATGGTGGCCTGGGAACGTAGCTAGGAAAGTCCAACCCACCTCCCCATCCCCTGATCCCCATCTGTGGGGGCACTGTCTCCCTGAGCTACAGCTTAGCCCCCACGGACCAGCCCCGTGCCCTGAGCAGCCCACAGCATCCTTATCTATGGAGAGCGGCCAGGAGGGGTCTATGCAACCCCCCATCCCCATCAAGCCTCTGGTTTCATGCCTCTGGTTTCTTTTAGTGATTCGTGTCTCTGGGCCCTGTCAGCAGAAATGACCCTTAGTACAAGTGACAAAAATAGGCCCTTTCAGGAATTTCGGCTCTGGTCCAAATGGAAACACAAGAACAAGGAGGGCAAAAAAATTAAGTCCCAAAAGACCAAAGGAAATATCTTCAGTGCCCCCCACCATGCCCTATCCCCACTAACTGGTCACAGAAATCAGGGCTGCCTAGCTCCAGGGACCTAGCTCAAACAGCTGCTGGAGGAGCTGCCCTGGAAGTGAGTGCGGTTTCCTGTGTGGGATGGGGTGGGGGATGGTTGCAATTCAGTGGTGCAGGGGTACAAGCTCCCACTTTGGGGCTGACAGTGTCTGAGCCCCAGGGCACAAACCCACAGGCTGCAAGCGTTCAGGTGACCTACAAAAGAGCTCTCCAGTGTACACAGATGAAAAAGGAAAAGCCAGGACCCTGAAGACAAATGGGGGCCTCCTCCCAAGACTCAAGGTAGGGAGGGTGCCTGGAAAGAGGGATGAGCCGGAAGCAACGGAGCAAGCCACTGGGGCCGAATCGCTGGAGCCTGGGAGCCTAGAGCTGGCGGCTCGGAGACTGTAAATCTCACCCTCCTTCCCGCCCAGACAGCTGTTCCCAGGACTCTCAGATTACTTGTTGCACAATCTTTCCATTTCTTTCAAAGGGGGGACAAAAAGGGAAAAATAATCTGAGCAGTCAAGAGCTGCCGGAGATGCCGTCACAGCCACCCCACAGCACACGGCAGGAGGTGGGTGCAGGGCACTCAGGAGCCCAGGAGAACTCCCTCCTCAAGTAAACATGCCCCAAAGAAAAGCGTGGGGATCACGGACAAAGGCCACAATCACAGACTCCCCATCAGTCCCTGACGGTCCGGTGCTATATTGGAGCCAAAACAGTCTATTCTGGGCCAACCCGCACTGTTTTAACAATCAAGCCCCCTGCCAATTCCAACCTTTGGGGTTTTCTTTTGGCCACACAGATCCTTAGGAGAAAACGCTGTGAAACCCCTAGTAGGAGCAGCCTGCTAGGAACCGCAGGAGATGCAAAAGCCCAGAGCAACGGCAAACCTGAGGCGTGGCTGGAACCGAAAGTGAGAAGTCAGTGGCCACCAGGAATGCTAATTGGGCCCAAGAATATGGCCATTCATCCTACCGAGGGCAGTGGGCCCTGGCTTGGGGCCAGCCCTCCCTGGCAGGCATGGGGTGTGGCGCCCCCTGCTGGCTGATTAAAAAGCCATGGAGGGGGGCTGCTGGTTAGGAAGAAAAGGACAAAGGATAGAGACAGGAGGACAGCAAACTGCCCACAGCAGTCTCTGCATACAATGGTGCTCAACAAATACAGAATATAGCTTAGTGAGTTTCATTTGACCCCACTGGAAATGAGGTAGTCCACAGAATTTGGAGTGCTGGAGAAGCCCTTAGCCCACCCCAAGGCAACCCTCCAACCCATTAGGGAAGTCTGGTACCCTTTACCATAAAAGTGATAAGGAAAAGTGAGAAGGCCCAGAATCCCTCCCCTCCTCTGCTTCCCTGAACAGAGGCAGGGTGAGCCCACACAAGGACCTGTGTGTGTACACGCCTTGGCGCGGGATCACCCAGCTGCTGTGAGCAATCCTCGCACTTCCTTGGCACGATCAGATCACATTATTTCCGTGAACTGATTAAGCGGGGCTTACTGTTTATTTCCAGTAAGAATAAAATGCCAGAGAGGGGACAGATCTATGAAAGAGAACACCAGGGGTCTTTGTTGCCCAAACACGCTTCCCACTGTGGATATGCGTACTACAGCCTGCTGGGAGGGGCATGTGTAAGGCCCCAGAGCTGGCTCCCCAGTGGTCCGCAGAGACCGTCAGCTCAGTTGATGGAGCTAGACCTGCTCAGGGGCAACCACGCTCACCCAGACACACACGGCCAGCTCCAGCTCACAGCACAGGCTGGGGGCCAGGCTTCTTCTCCAGCCTCTCCTCCGGGCCAGTGTGAGCACCTGTCTGCTCCCCGAGAATAATCAGGAAAGCACACACCTGGACGAAAAGCTCCTCTCCCTACCACCATGCAGCTCTCAGCATCTCTGCCTGCCCTTACTCGCTCCCCCCCATCACACCGAAGCTGTGGCTCAGGCAGGGGGTGAGCTATGCCAGGGCACCAGGGGGCACACATGCGGGCCCATGAAACCTGGAGAGAGGAACTGTTAGAGGTTGCAGAACACGCTGGTCCAAGTGCGTGCACAATCAGGAGCAGCCAATGCAGCTGTGAGCACCCTCTGGGGAGAAAGGCAATGTCCTGAACCTGGGTGACAGCAGAGCCGAGAGCAGACTACTCCACACCTGCAAAAGCACATCACCTGGAACAGCCATGCTGCATGCGACTGAGACATCGGGAAGACCGTTAAGACTGGGCAGGGTCACACTAAAGTCAATGCCACCACCTGGGCCCCAACACCCAAAGTCCTCACCAGCTCCCCCTCAATCCACCCAGGATCCTGCAGTGTCAATACCCTCAGCAACTCCTTCTCAGGGTACAGGGTCACCCACTGCCCCAGGGACAGGGTTACCATGGCAGCCCTCTAAGATGGGAGGCCCCAGAAAGTTTTTAGGACCACCATCTCTGGTCTCAGCAGCCTGAACGCATGACTAAGCCCGACACAGGCAGGAATGCGACGAGTCACGAAGGAAGTACACCTAACCTGTTTCGGAGTCTTCGCTGTCAGAGGAGCTGGACTCGCTGGTGCTCTCCGACTCTGAGGATGAGAAGCCTTTCATCTTGGAGGAGCCAGCAATCACGTCAACTTTCTCAGCTGTAATAAAGCAACAGAGACTGAGTCAGGCAGGGCCCCGACCTAGGAGGCTGCCATTGGCCACAGGCACATCCCAACAGCCTGCAGAAGGGCCAGCAGGGAGTCAGTGGCTTGTGAGCCAGAGGGGGCTGCTGCTAAGAGGCCCTGCCAGTCCCATATTTCCCAGTGGTAAACTGCTAGCCTACTGCATGTCAGCCAAAACTTGGCTTAATATCGGAACTTCAACGCCCCCTCCGACCCCGCAGAATACCCTGTGCTGGGTTCCTCAGAGAGTACAAGAAAGGCAGGAGGGGATTCCCGAACACGAGGAACTGCTGGGCTGGGGCTCCCTCAGCTACTTCTCGGGCAGTGGGTGAAGGCAACCCAAAGGGGACATGACAGCAAAGACAAAGTAAGACATAAAAGAGCCCCAGGAGTCTCCCAGCACCTCGGCATGTAGACCGAGGGCAGAGCGTCATTGTGCAGCACCCCAGAGAGGGGCCTGAGAACCCCAGGAAGTAGTCCAGGCTGGGAGAGAGGCTGTGCATCACACTCTGAAGTGGATCCTAAGTCCCAGTGGTCTAAAGACAAAAGCTGTGAGCTAATACAAGGCATTTCTAATGGGAAAGAATGTCGTGGAGGGGATCGTGTGGAACTAGAGAACAGCAGCAGGCAGGACAATGCTGACCTACGATCTTTCTTGCTGGCCCCACCCCCCAACCCCCACACCTGTTGCAAAGAGGCGGCAGCAAGGTGGGAGTGGGGGAGGCTCAGCGGCAAGAGTGAGAGCAGTGCTGCTCAGAGCAGGGCAGGGACCACTGAGGTGCAGGGGGGAACCAGGTGGGTACCAGCCAGGAGTCCGAGAATGGCACCCACAGTCCAGGGTCCAGTGTAATGTCACCACCCCCCGGAGATTTCTTCGCCTAGGACAAAGCTTTTATAATTGGAAAAACAGCCTGCACAGGGAGAGGGCCATGTCTGGAAGGCAAAGTGAACTGTGGATAACCTCCTCCCTCTCAGCTGGGATGGCCAGGACTGAGAATACACCCTGCTCCCCCGCCCCAAGGGGGCCCAAGGGCACCTTGAGGTTTCCTTTTCTTCCGCAAACAAGAGGTTACATAGCGCTCCAGTTCTCGCAGGGTGGACGGCTTCAGAGTCTCAAAGTCAATCTCGATCTCATCAGGGTTGGAGTTCTTGAGGGAGGGCTCCCGCGACTGGATGATGTGCACCACACGGCCCAGCTTCTCACCAGGGAGCTTGTTGATGTCCAGGCTGAGCTGCCGCTTCTCCTCATACGACATGGGCTTGCACTTGTCCTCCTCCTCTGACTCGTACGCAGGAGGGGGCTTGCTCTTCATGGGCGCTGGCTCCTTCTTGCTATGAACGGATGGTGTAGGCACGTGAGGAACAGGTGTCCTGGGAAAGCCAAGCACCCATTTCTCCCTTTGGGGCTTGGTGGATGGCTTCCACACCCCCTACCCAGATGGACTTCAAGGGAAACAGGGGAGGCTGTTATAGGGAGCACCTGTTGGTGACAAGACTGCAAACCATGCTCTGTCCTTGCCTTCCGCTCCATGCTACCTGCTATCCTCCCTCACTTCCCAAACACAGTGGGTGCCAAAGATCCATCTCAGCGGAAAGGGCAGAGATGCAGCCTCTTTACCCATCATGGCGGGCAGGGGTCCCCACCCAAGGGAGACTGGGGAGCCACAGACCTCGCATTGCTGTTGCTGCTGTTATTTTTCTTGGTCTTTTTGGGAGGAAGTTCCTTGGCTTTGCTTTTCTTATTCTCTTCTACTTCCTCTTTCTTTTTGTGCTTTTCCTTTTTCTTTTCTTTTTTGTCTTTCTCCTTTTTCTTTGGTTTGTTCTGCTGGGGCTGGGAGAGGGCTGCAAGCTGCTCGTGTACGGCTTTGAGCTGTGGGACAGACAGGCAAGACACACACACCCATCATCCTGGTCACTGTGTGGACCCCCAGGTGTCAGGAAGCAGGGGAGGAGGGAAGCACAGGGAGAGCGCTTGGCCCTCAGCCTTGTGACCTGTTGCCTCACCAAATTTTCAAACTGCCCATGCCCACCCAGGCCACAGATTCCAAGGGTGGCCAGTGTCCTTCCTTGCCAGGGCAGCTGCCCAAGCTGGCAGACACCAAGTTCCACGGCCATCCAGGAGGAGGGTGCCTAGGAAGCTGGGTACTAAGGCCCTGATGTCTGGCCTGTAGGGCCCCAGGAGAGATGGATATCCTGGCTCAGGCTCCTCCTTCCAGATACTGGAAGGATCTAAAGCCTCACCTCTACCCAGAGAACAGTCATGTCTCCCCAACAAAACATCTACGTGTGTACAAGTGACTCTTGAAAACCATAGGTTTAAACTGTGCAGGTCGACTTATATGTAGTTTTTTTTTTTTTTTTTTAACAATCAGTACAATACTACAAATATATCTTCTATTGCTTACGTTTTTTTGTTTTCACTTTATTAACAGCTTATTTTATTGTTAAGAATACAGTACGTAACGAGTGTAACCTACAAAACATATACTAATTGACTATGTTACAGGTAAGGCTTCTGGTCAAGAGTAGACTACTGGTTACGTTTCCTGGGGGAGTCAAAAGTTATACACAGATTTTTGAAGCACAGGAGGCCAGCACCCCTAAACCACACATTGCTCAAAGGTCAACTCCGTGTTTACAATGCATGTGCACCTGGCACAGGGGGACCATGGGAATTCTGCTCCTGCTGGAACTCCCCATGTCATGGAGACCTCTGGGGAGACTGCCCAGTCCATGGATTCTGGGAACGGGGCCGCCTGCATCCTCACCTGCTCCTGGAGCTCTGCCAGCCGCTGGGCTCGCTCCTCTTCAGAGTCATCGGTGGAGCTGTCACTGTCTGAGGAGCTATCACTGCTGCTGTCGCTGGACGAGGGTGGGGCCACCACTTTGGTGGGGGGTGGCACTGCTGGGGAGGACACGGCCACCACAGGCTCCTCTGGCTCATCTGGCATCTTGGCAAAGCGCATCTCGAACACATCCTGGTGGGGGAGAAGCCGTGCCCATGAGGGCTCCCAGGTGCCCAGGCATGTGTGGCACAGGGGCTGCCTGGGATGTGGCTCGGCATCACCACAGCCTCCTTGGCTGCTAGGGTTGACTCAAGAGGAAGTAAGCAGGAGCGTCAAAGAGGGCTGGGCTGATGGTGACCCCTTACCCTGCCCATTAAGGCAAGGGGTGGGCAAAGGCCTCTTGCCAGCTCTTCCAACACTCCTCACAAATTTCACTTTGAAAAAAAATATGCTCCTGCCATGGCCTCGCACCCACTCCCCAGGAGACACAGCCCAGGTATGTACATGTGACCCAGGTCACAGGAGGCAGCTGGCCCACTGAGGATGTCTGCTTGGGGATCGGAGATAGATGACTGGTCAAGGGACAGACCCACAAAGAGTGCCTAAGGTTCTCATCAGGTCAGTGCTTACACAGCACTTCCTGAGGGAAGCTTCTGGATGCCAGGGTCGGGCACCAAGAAACGACAGTGAACAGAACAGGAGCCTCTGCACACTTCGGGTTCATACTCCTGCAGAAAGTGGGTGTGTTCTGCAGCATTCCAGGCAAAGGAAACAGCACATACAAAGGCCCAGCCCTGGAGTAAATGGGCCTGGCACGGAGCCCATGGCCAGTGAGGCAACTGAGCCTCGGCTACAGTGGGCACGTGTCTGCATCTGCCTCCCTACTCCTCGGATCACCTCTGGGGCATAGTAACTGAGCAGAACCATGCCACTGGCTGAGGTGGTCTCCAGGGCATGCCCAGCAAGGTAGGAAAGTATAGCAGAATGGCTGTGAGGGGTGCCGAGGATGGGCTGCAGGAGGGAATAAGTCTTGCGAGGTGCCAGTGACCCAAGCAAAGGCCCCAGGGCTATTAAGCACAGGATCCCTTGACAGGAGACTGAGACCTTCCAATTCTAAGACCCAGGAATCTGATGGTACTCCACGTGGGGTCACAGAGCTTGGGGACAACAGCTTCGCCTGGGCATGTGGGTCCACCTGTGCTGCCTCAGCAGCCAGCCGGCAGGTCCCTTCCTACCCTGAGGGCTCCGGGATCATGAATCCAGTGATGACTCAGGAGAGAGGACAGCAGTGAAGCTAACAGAGCTAGCTTCCCAGCAGGATTTTAGGACCTGCTTTAAGCCTGGAAAAACTTCGTCAACATGGCATCTCATGTAAGAGAAGGGGCCTTCCCCAAGTGTGTCAATACTTCAGAGCAGCATGGCCCAGGAGGGCTGCGGGATCAAGCTCCAGAGCTGCTGTGTCAAACAAACTAGGGTACACTTGACAGAGCTGGCCCTAGAAACCTCTCCTTGTATCTCTGGAAACCCAGCTTCAGGTTCCCCTCCCCAAGGCAGCTGGGAAAGGTGACCCAGGCAACAGGGTAGATTCGTCCACGACTGTAGTGCTGTCCCCTCCCCGCCACACCACCCAGTTCAGCCTCCTCCAAGGCAGCTCCTCCTCCCCGCAAGGTGAGGACCTAGACTTTGCTGTCTAAATGGTTTTGCTACCAGACTAACTACTGAAAGGGTAATACCTTTTTAATTCACACAGAAATAAATTCTGGAGCAGGTCTGAGGGCAATGGAGAATTACACACCCAGAGGATGAGCAGAGACCGTCATCGCCCAGGCTGCCGAGGAGACAGGGGCTCACACCAGAGCAGGGGCCCCACAGTTCCCTAGATATGGGCAGGCCTGGGTCCCCAACAGACCTACATGAGCATCCACAAAAAGCCAGGCCTGCTGCCCAGAGGCAGAGGGCAGGTTAGAGGAGTGTCCCTGACGTGTCAGGACCCCACCAAGGGAGGAGGGTGGGAGGCACGGCCAAGTACTCGGTGTTGCTGGGAGGCGAGCCTTTACCAGGTGGGAGCTGCCTCATGCCACTCATCTACGTACACCCGGCCTCTCCTGCCAGCTGCCAGACAGCACTACCCTTGCCACAAGGACATCCCTGCTGCTCCCCAACAGGCTGTGGCTGGTGTGGAAATGGGGGGGAGGGCAGGACTTACCCTGAGGCCTCCTTCCACTCCCAGGGTACTCTAGGGCCCTGCCACCCCAAGACCATAAACAGCGAAGAGCACAAGGTACAAGGCCAGGTGGGCTGGCTGGGAAAGCACTGCAGGGCCTGCAAGCTGGGGCTTCTGGCTTCCTGGCCATGCCCAGCTGCCAAGACCTGTCCTCCTCCCATCTGCTCTGGCCCCAGTGGGGGACATCCTGGGACATGTACTTAGGCCTGAGTGCCAGTGAGCCAAAGGCTACTGCAGAAGAACCTTCCCAAGTGGCTGAGATAGGCTGGCACCTGCTGGGGCCTGCTGTATGGTAAACACAAATGATGTGCTCCCTGCTCTCAAAGAGTGAACAAGAATAGTTGTAAAGTGCTGTAAGTGTTAAGGTGGAAACAGAAAGGGGGTGGCAGAGAGCCTGTGGGAAACCTGAAAGCTAAGGATGAGTGGGGGACATGATGCCAAAAGCTACAGAGATCCAGCAAGGATGGCTCTAAGGAGAGAAAGGTGTGACTCATGAATCCAGGTGCTCATCCTGGTGGCCAGGTGGAGAATGGGTGGAAAGGGTGTGCAGCCAGCCAAGAAGATGCCAAAACCAACTGAGACGCACCTAAGCTGAAGGTGTTGTGAGGGACAGTGATGGTGAGGAGCAGTGAATACCAACAACCAGCATTCTCTAGGAGATCAGGGGCTCAGCCTCCCACACTAGGACTGGTAGTGTCTCCAGGTGGACCCAGCTCTTCCACCTATGCCATCACCTCCACCCACACTGCGACTCTAAGCATCAATCAGCAAAGCACACTGGTCTCAGAGCATGCGTCTCTGCTTGCTAGAATGTTCACTGGGTCACCTACTCTGGGCTGCATCAGATTCATAGGGAAGCACACCTCCCACCCCCTCTAGTTAAACCAGCTGCTGGAGTGTCAAAAGGTCAAGCATGGCCAAGTCTGGATGTGGCTGTGGGGCATGGCCGTACCTGGGCATACCAGGCCCCAGAGGATGGGGTGGTGGTGGGGAGCAGAATGCAGTCAGTAGCAGGCCACTAGGTGCCAGGTGCTAGAGATGCAGCCATGAGTGGACACACACACAATTTACACACACTTCAAAAGCTTCCTGCCTCTGGGATCTAATGCAGGATATCCCAATGCAATTTTCATTTTTCCTTGCTGTAAAAATAATTGCACACCACCTTGAGTTTGCACTTTTTCTTGAAATGTAAGTGGTAATCTACATAGGTACCAAATTTCCTAAATGACTCCTCACTTCATGAGAGTAGCAGACAGTACCCACCAGCAGCTCTGGGCCTACCAGGTAGGCCGGCAGGCCTTAGCCCAAGCCACCCTTGGGCTGAAGCAACCCTGAGCCCAGACACTCCTGGCTGTCTTTGTGACCAGGTGGTGGGATGTGAGTTTTCTAAAGGCCTGGACTTAAGAGATGAGAAGAAGAAAACACAGTGGATCCTTTTCCATTTAACTTTTCAGGTAAACCCCAGTCCCTGGGCACAATCTACTTAAGAGGAGGCATGTCTAACATCTCTTAAAGAGGCAAGCAAGGACTGGGACTTTGTTGCTCCTCCTTCCTTCTGGACAATCTAGCCATCTAAAGCATGCTGATCCAGGAAAGCTTAAGAGAGGAAGAGGAAAAAGCTTGAAATGCCACAAGCACAGCAACTCCCTTCCAGACAAGAAGCCCTTCATAGCAACTCTGCACTTGAAGCAGATACCTCCACCTGCCTTGTGGCAATGGAGAAGTGACATTACTTCCAGTAACACTGCAACCTACCATGAGGTGGGCAAAGCAGGCTAGGGGCAGAGGCTGCCCCATGCCAAATGGCTCCCAGGCACTGCCCCTGCCTGAAATGGACCCTCTTTCAGGGCAAGGACCTCATCTAGTCCAGCCTGGTATCTAGAACAAAAATGTTTAGATAAAGGGTACCGTATGGAAAATAGCTCAGCACTCTTGCTATGGGTAAACCGCATGTTTGGGCCATGTTCATGCCACTCCCAGGAGAAAAATGAAGAAAAACCAAAACCAAAACACTTAAAACAGTCACAGAAATTGGAGAGCACATGCTAGAATATACTAGAGGATTCTTTTTTTCTGTTTTTTTTTTAAAGTAAAGTAGCTCAGAATAGCAATCTTGGTGCTTACAGAGAACTTGTTTTCATTTAGCTGTTTGCAGGAGGGCAAATAAAGGGTATGGGTATAAATCTGGGCAAAAGCTATCCCCTTTCCCCTGTCCTCACAAGAAGAGGTTGAAGACAGATCTGAGAGCACCACTGCCACCTGGTGGCCATGTATGAGAATTGACATAAAATTATAAAGTCTGAGCTCCTTTAAGGATGGGAAATGCAGAAGTAAATGAAGGGCAGCTTTGTGAAGAAATCAGAGCACCAAATTAAGAGCCACCCCCCATCCGAAAAACAGCCTTAGCGAAAATAAGACCAAAAAACAGTAGAAACCTGTAGGAAAGTTCGAGGCTGAGTGTGCCATTTAAATAACAGCCAGGTTCATACTAGCAGTAAGTCTGTATCTACCATAAGAGCTTCAGGACACATCCTTCGAACCAAAGGTGGCCCAAGACCCAGACCACGGGCCAAGGAAGGATTTGACCAAGGGGAGACCACACCTTGGATACAGCGTGAGGAGGTAGGAGACACTATGACGGTGAGTCTGGGACAACAGGTGGAGCTACCAGAACTAGGAGGGGTGAGCAACAGGACTCAGGCGGCCTCTGAGCAGAACAGATCCACAGATGCCAAAGGCAAGTCCTCACTTCTGCCCTGGAAGCACTCCACAGGTGGCTACGGAAGCCAGGTGTGAGGAACCACCACCCCACCCAGCCATCAGGTGGGGAGTGGGACAGGAGGTGTGCAAACTGGCACTGGGCTCCAACCAGACTGCCTGCCCCTTGGGATGGCAGGTAACCCAGCCCAGGGCCTGCTCTGAGAGCAGGAGCAACCCAGGGTCTTGGGGAGAAAAGACCGGAAATGTTTATTTACATGTGTAATTTTAAACAATTAAAAAAAAAACCAGATTATATAAAAGTACTAAATATAGACTTTATTCTCCATATTTTTAAGAGATTTCCCCCCCTTTGGTAATCTCTACACCCAATGTAGGGCTTAAACTCATGACCCTGAGATCAAAAGTGGCAGGGTCCACTGACTGAGCCAGCCAGGTGCCCCAATTCTCCATAATTTTTAACCCCTGATCTTTCTACCCAAAGATAAGCACTGTTGAAATTTGGTGACATTTTTCCTTTTTTAAATAAAGCAAAGTGAAGTTAGTTCGTACATTATGTGATCACGTGCCCCCCTCCCTTCCACCCACACTTGCTTGACAGTGTGCACCGCCCGGATCAACCTGAAGGTGCTACAATCCTCAACAGCATCCATGAGGGAGATGTGACCTCCCAGGATGCCAAGCAGCTCCTACCCTGCAGCTAGAAGGCGAAAGATATCAAGGCTCTGGTGAAGAAGTGCCCATAGGCAAACAGTTACTTCAGCTCACAACTGTGTCAAAGTATCTATTTTACAAGAGTGTCATCCACCAATGTGAGACAAGTCTGTTTTGGAGAACACACTGGGCCATTCACAGCACGTGCATTCGTCTTGGCCAAGGGCAACCAAATGCAGTTATTGGGCAGGGGACTTTCAGTGGGACACCCCAAAACAAAACCCCAAATACCCAAGACCCAAACTAACCACCCTGCTTTAATTATAATGAAATAATCTCAATGTAAAATGACACGTTATCCTGACTTGAGCCCATCTTCAAAACAACATGGCATTATACCAAAGCAAATGACAGACATAAAATATACAAAGGCCCATAGAGGTCTGGCCTATCCAGGACTCCAGCCTACCTACCATAGGATGTTGTGCTCAGAGCTTCCCCAGAACCTCACCTGGAGCTTGCGGGCCATGGCCACCACCTCATGGTCAGGAGGGTTGTACTTGTAGCAGTTGGAGAACATCAATCGGACATCAGCACCAAATTCCTGAGCATCACGGTACTCACGGGCCTCCAGCTTAGACTGAAAAGACAAGACAGGTCCCTTGTTGGTTAGTCTGCCCCTGCTCCAATGGGGATGTGACGCCAGGAGGGCTGTTTGTAGGAGCAAGTTAGCTTCTCAGTGGAGCAGAGGAGAGGTCATCATCACCTTAGTTCTTCTCTATGTCAAGCGGACAAGGAGACACTCAAAAGCAAATCTCAGGGCCGGGAAAAGCCCTGCTACCATGCCAAACCCACCCACCCTGGTCACTATGATGGGCTATGGGGAAAGAGGACACAGAATAAATGGAGGCAGAGCTTAAGCCAGACCGTAAGGGGCGGGCGAACCAGTTCTGACCTGACATACACTTGTCTTGATCACACAGGACAGGGTACTGGTCAAAAGGAACACAACCAGAGGCCCCTGGGTGGCGCAGTTGGTTAAGCATCTGACTCTTGGTTTCACCTCAGGTCATGAGATCAAGCCCCAAGTTGGGCTCTGCGCTGAGCAGGGAGGCTACTAAAGTTTCTCTCTCTCTCTCCCTCTCCCCGTTCTCCTTCTGCCCCTCCCCATATGCTCACCCGCTCTAAAATGAATAAATCTTTAAAAAAAAAAAAAAAAAAAGGTGGTGGTGGGGGGGAACCACAAGTACTGCCCCGCCCCCACCCGTCTCATGTTTGGGCAGGCTTACTCCACTCCCAAATAAAAATGCAAAACAGCTTAAAATAAACAAACATAATCAAAGGGCCTCAAAATCCTACAGTGAAAATGCCAGCACTGTGTGCCTCCTACTGAGAGGTAACATCAAGGCCCCCTGCATGACAGAGCCTGGCAAAGTCACCAACCCTCAACCTATCCTGGAGCATCTACTATGGAAGGTGCCTATGGACAGTGGGGTCCAAGGTCACAGAGGGCTTGTGCCCCCCACAGAGGGGGCAGCAGTGCTGTCTGAGAAGAAAATGCCCAAGCATGGGATGTTGGAGGTTGTCTCCACAATTCCCAGCAGGGGGCGCTGGGCTTCTTTGAGCTGGTTGAGAAGAAAAGCTACTAGGGCACAGGTCAGCAGAGCCCAAGGTCAGGGCTCCTCTTGGACCAGCCTAGGATGTACAGCCCTTCTTTGTCCCAGGAAGCCCCGCCTCCAGCTCTGGGAGGGGGCATCTGCTTACCTTGATTGTGCTCATGTCCATGGGGTGCTTGATGATGTCACAGTAGTCGTGCAGACCCAGCGCCTCTACATCCACGGGCTTGTAGAATGGCCAGGCATAGGCTGCATGCTTCTTGGCAAACATCTCCTTGAGGATGCCACTGCAGCACTTCAGCTGCTCCGAGACCTTGCTGCTCTTATCCGGCACTGGGTGCTGCTGTGAGTCGGGCACATCCTTTTTGGGGGGCTTCACAGGCCGGCTACTCTCCCGCCGGGGGCCCAGCTTGGTGGTCTTAGGCTCCGGCGGTAGTGATGGTGGTTCATGAATGGGGTCGATGGTGGTGGGGGTGGTGGTATCCGCTTTCCTCTTAACTCCCTTCTTTGTCTGCCAAGAGCACACGTGCAATAAGCATGGTCAGAGGTGGCGGCTGGCACAGCTGGCCCTCAGGTCACTTCTGAAGCTAGGTCCTTTCTAGGGTTCCAACATTCTTGGAGGATGGGGCTCAAAGGTAACTCCATGAGTGAAGGACCAAGGCAAGAAAAGACCCTGTCCCACCACTCTGCTCTGCAGCTGGGACAGGACCCCCGCCAGGGGCAGGAGGAAGCATACACCCGACTGCAGAATCTGCTCACTGGAGCCCAAAGAAACTTCCAGAAGCAGCTTCCTATTTAATGCCAGGGAAGTCGCTCAGAGCCAAGCCTCGTCACACTGGCCCCCCCACAGGAGGCATGTTTTAGAGACTATTTAGGGAGCATCTGCAAAAATGCACAGTCTATATAAGAAATACAGGAAAGGAGGTCAGCAAGCCCCTGGGAGGTGGGTCTCAACTCTGGACTCTGTGGGCCAGCAAGGCAGCAGCTTCTAGGCCATGACTTAATAAACACTAATACAATCCCCCTGGAAAACTCTCAAGTGCCTCGAGAGCCAGGCCAGGCTCTGCGTCAAGCACTGGCAGGGACAAGTGACTGTCTCCTGCCAGCCTCATTGCTATGGAGAAGACAGGAGAAGGAGCGCTAGCTGAGGTGGGAGGAGCCCGCCAGTGACTGGGCTGGGCCACACACACGCACAGGATGCTCACCTTCACAGGCTGTGGGGTGGCCGCGATGATGGGTGGGTGGCTCTGCACAGGCTGGGGGTTTGGCGCGGGTGGGGGTGGTGGCTGAGGGGGTACCGGTGGGGGTGTCTGCAGTGGCTGGGGAGGCACCACTGTCATGACGGGGGTCTGGACGATGAGGTCTGGGGTGACCGCAGGGAAGGGGTGAGGTGTAGCCTGCACGGGCGGAGGGTTCTGCTGGGGGGTCTGGGTCTGCGGAGGAGTCGATGCCTGCGTTGTGTTTGGTACCGTAGAGACGCCAGGTTTTGCCGTCCCTATCAATCATAAAAGGGACAGGTGGTTAGATGCCGAGCCCGACACATGCTGGCTGACCTTATGGGGACACTGTCACATGTGGAGAACACACATCTGTGTGGGCATGGCACACACTGTCATGATAACTACTAGCCTTAGAGACAAAACAACCCGAACACCCCAGACCTCGGCCAAACTGGTCCACCTGCCCTCGGGTTCTCTTGAGAGCAGTGGCACACCGCATTCCACAGTTCCTGAGGCGTCCTGGCTTCAAGTCCCAAATCAGGCACAAAGACGCCTTCATAAGCACGGAGGCCTGGGCCAAAGGAGCAGGAAACACATGCTGAGAGTTAGCACCAGGACGGTAGATGGAGAGCGGAAAAATGTTCCTTGGTACTTTCGGACAGAGCTGTCCTCATTCCCAGAAGCACTGCCTTCTGAGTAAGCAATTCTGGCAGGGGGCCGGCATCGGGGGCCCTGGCCAAGATTTCTGGAAACTGGCAAGCTTCCACCTCCCTGAGCTGCAGGAGGAGGCTGGACGGCTGCTGCCCTTTGTGACCGGCTCAGACTGCCTCCTTGCAGCTGTGCGGGTGAGCCCAAACACACAACGCCCCGCGTCTGTCCCATGTACAGACCAAACTCCTGGTCCCAGACCACAAGGGCAGGACTCCTGGATGTTAAGGATACAGGACACCTCTTGGCAGGATCCACGGCTAAGGGGTGACCTTCAGGACCACCTCTCCTTGGCTACCCCTCAGCATTGCCTGGGATCCAGCCAAGCCCCTTTGCTCCCATGAAGGCACCACTTCTGAGCAGGGTGGGAAACCAAGTGAAAGCCCTCTCTGGAGAGAAGCAAACAATGCATAGCATGGGCCACCGCAGCACAGAGCTGAGGACGGCAAGATGCAAAAGGCAGCTGTTAGAGCTTTTCCTAGACAGAAACATTTCATTGTCTCCCCGCAAGCTGGCCTTTGGAATCCTGTGTCAGGCTAAGAGACAGGGGCAAGGAGTGGAGGGCTTCACTTCAACTTCAGCAGCATCATAAAGCAGGCCTGGCTCTGACATAAGCATTTTAAGATAATTCAAATAACCAACCTTGAAGTTCCAAGATAGGGATTATTAATTAAAATTGCCCTTGGCCGTATTAATTTCTTTTCTCTAAAATGGGGTGAAGAATTCAAATAACTTAAAAATGCTTTGAAAAAGTTACACTTTCTTTTTAACCAAAGTCAATCAAAAAAGGCAGGGCCCAATTATTTCTACTTTGTGGGAGGTCACCCAGTCATGTGACCCTCTGGGGCATGTCCAATGCTAAGTCTACCCCCCCCCCACCCCCCACTGAACCTGGAAAAGGAGCAAAGACTGGGGAGGAGGAAAGCCAATGTCCTTGCTGTTTCAGTGTGAGGCCAACAGTGCTGGGCGCACTGGAGGTACCCTACCTGCTTCTTTCCTCCCACGTCCTCTTCCTTTTGCCTGGACTATCATGATCTCGGTTTCTTCAGTGGGCAGTTCATTGATTTTCTGCAAGAAGAGCTTCTCCAGAGCTTCTGCCATTAAGACTATGTCATCTCCAGGCTGGAAAAGGAGACACAGGGGTGAGCGTCAGAAAGCCCTCACCACCTCTCCAGACAGAGCAAGAGCTCCCCACCCTGTGCCACCCACTCCCTGCTCCAAAGCATCAAGTATCATAGTTGGGGTCCTTCCTGATCTGAACCCTAAAGGGCCACAACAGTTATACCACCAGATATCACGAAGGCTCATGTGCCTGAACCAGCACCCATCCACCTGCACCTCCCTCTCGTCTTTTAAGCTTTAGACTGAGAAGCCATCCTAATGCCTTAAGTATCTAACAAGCCCTGCCAATCGCTGACAGAAGCCCTCCTCTGACACAATTCAACTTCACTATAAATACTTGAATTACACAGGATTTCTTGCCACAGATACATTAGCAGGGCTCTGATAATGCTCCCCAGTGCACCCTCAAGGCAGCTCATCGGGGCTCGGGGCAATGCCTATCTTGAACTGCATTATGGGTCCCCACTCTGTTGCCTCATCTACGACATGCTATTCCCACTCAGCTCTAACCCGAGAACCTCATTTGTGCACATGTCACTTAAACCTAGCGGTGGGAGCTAAGATTTAAAAAAAAAAACACAGTAAACTTCAAGAAACTCACCTACCCATCTCTTCTGGGCAATTTTACCCACTACACCAGCAGAGGCCAAAAGCTGAGTTCTGTATAGGGTCTCCCTCCAGAGCCGTTCTATATGAAAGGGTTGGTTTTAATCACATCTGTGGTCTGAACTGTAAACAAATGATCTGGCTTCATGGCACAGCCGAGCCAAAAGGTTTGGCTAACGGGGTTAAGAAGTGACTTTCAGATCTACATGTGAGATCAGGGGACATTAAAATTCTATGGCCACGAGTTGTCAATGGTCATGTCCACAGATCCAGATGTAGTGGGCCCCATCGCACCCTCTCTTACGTTGAGGTTTGTTTGAGCACACCTTTGCACAACTACATTTTAGTAGGCTCCTTCCTGACCATTTACATCACCCAAATGGACTTTTTAATGAGTCGTCACTGTCCTCCTCACACCTTCTCTAGACATGCTCAAGAACCAAAATCCCAAGGGCACTGGAAGCACATGCTTCAAGCTAACAAGGACGGCTTGGAAGTCAAACAAGGCCAGCACCCTCCTCCCCGAAAAAGAAACACCCTGTCACAGGCAAAACCACAGGTCCCATTATTTCTCCTCCAAATGATCTCCCATTAGACTAATCCCACCTACTCCCAAGCACCCCTGCCCACAGACTCCAGATATGCCAGCCTTCTTCTCTACCCCTCCCCTCCCCTCCCCGCAGGGCAGCTAGACATCTGCCACTACATCTCACCTTGTTGTAGATGTAACAATTTGTAAACATAGTGTTGAAGTCCTGGATACATTCCTGAGCATTCCAGTAATAGTTGTTTTCCAAGCGCTTCTTTATTGTTCCCATATCCATAGGTGTTTTAATGATTTTATAGTAATCCTGAAGAACAAAGAGAGCAAAAGGCCAGTGTCACCTCCCCGGCCATGCAGCACTCATAGTGGGCCTGTGGATCTCACTCAAGGAGCACAGATGAGAGCCACAGCACAGACTGAAGCTCTTCCACGGTCTCAGCAAGCAATCTCAAGGGGAACCCCAAGATAAAGTGAATCAGGGAAGAATTCTTAAATGTTGGGTGGCAATTTGGAGGGAAAATGTGCAAGTTTGTTAACTGCCTTGTCTGAGAACAGGTTGTATTTACGGAGATCTAGGCTTTTTTTCTTTTTTTTGCTGTTAGTGGTGGTGATGTTAAAATCCTCTAATTTTTAATAAATAATGGGGAAAACATACAGCCTTCTTAAAAGCACTTATCTAATGAAACAACCCATGACAAGTTCTACTTTTCTCTACCATTTGAAATGTTACTGGTCCATAAAATACAAAATTCTATGGAACCAGCATTAAAGCCCACCTGGAACAACTGGACTCCCTGCTTCTGGGCACAATGAAGAACCACGGAGCAGAAGCCTCCACCTTCACTCAAGTTCATCGCACTTCCATTTCTACTAGCACAGTCTTTCTAAGGATCCATTAGTAGTACCTGGATATAGTTGAACAACTAACCAGGTTAATGAGGAATCTGGACAATCTGTACAATCCTCAGTTTAAAAAAAATCCACAGACCCCACTCCTGAAAGCTTCAGATCTTACTCTACAAGTGCCAAACAGAAGGAGCTGGATGGCAGGTGTAGATGTCCTAAATCCCTTCAAATCAGACTCTACTACTGTCAGCTTTTCTCTAAATCTAAACCTCTAAGTTTTTTGTTTTTGTTTTTTAAGATTTTATTTACTTATTTGACAGAGAGAGAGAGATCACAAGTAGGCAGAGAGCCAGGCAGAGAGCCAGGCAGAGAGGCAGGCAGAGAGAGGGGGAAGCAGGCTCCCTGCCGAGCAGAGAGCCTGATGTGGGGCTCGATCCCAGGACCCTGAGATCATGACCTGAGCCGAAGGCAGAGGCTTTAATCCACTGAGCCACCCAGGCGCCCCTTAAAAGTTTATTTTTAAAAACCACCACAGGAGGTGTCTTGGGGCAGAACAGGCAACACAGCAGGTTCCCAGACAGAAGCATCAAACAGAGCCAAGGCAGGGGGACCTATGTCATCTAGCCCACTCCACAGTCTGCAATCTCAGAGGCTCCCGTAATTGGGCATGAGTGGGGTAACAGAACCAAGTCCAAGTGGGAACCGATGGCAGAAAAGACAGGCCTATCCTTTACCAAGTACCGAGGTCTTACTCGGAAATGGTGGACAGTACTGAAAAGGTGAGCACAGGGTGTGAGGTTTTAGGTTGCTCTTACACCCGCAAGAAAGGAACAAAAACAACAAGCTTACACATAACACATGGCAGAGATGACATCCCTGACCTGACGAAGGAAGCACATACATGCCTGGGTACCCTGGCCAGGAGGCCACGAGGACACACTGCACCAGACTTTCTATGCTATACTATGGCTCTGACCACCTTTCCCAAGAGACCTGCCAAAACCAAATATATGTGCCCCAGTGGAAACATGTTTTATTCTATGGCCCACAGGGGTGTCAAGTGCTTGAATTGCCCATGGCCTGTCAAGTGGCTCAAGGCCAAGCAGGACGGTGGTTGAGGGCAGAGTGCGCTGACAAGGGGGCAGTGGGTTTAGGGGCATAACAATCCAGCTATACACATTTACTGAATAAAAGAGGCAGGCATTCTAGTGAAAAGTTCAGCAGGGATCAGAGGCCAAAACTCAGGTCAAGATTCCTGGAAGGTGTCAGAAAAGAGAAAAAGAAGGAATTCTTCTTTTGGTGGCTGTATTAACATTTCCTCAAGGAGGGGGGAGGGGTCCCTGGAAAATCAGGCTTTAAGCATGACATGCTCCCAGCTGACCAGCCCTGCCCTGCTTCTCTGGGCCAGCTCCTTGCTCTCCCACCTCCCTGGAGACATCAGATTAGTGGCACCTTCCAAAGGCCTCTTCTTCCTAGTCAGAGCTGCTGAGGGTGACAGTGATGTCCAGCAGTCACAGAGACAGGGATTCACCCTGTGACCCCTGGGGGCCTGGCCTCCACTTCACAGTGAATGACCTCAAACTCCCCAACCACTGGGCCTTACAGACCACCCACACCCATGTCTGTCCTGCTGGCTGGGACACTGCCTCCTCGGGATCTTAGGTCCCCCAGTACCCTCCCTGCCCCCTTCTCCTCTGTCTTCACCCTCTAATCCCTGTGCCTTCCTGAGAGAAACCAATCCCTCCTCCACTCTGGCCCTGCCGCGCTTTCTCCCTTCAAAGCCAAATTTCTTGAAATGATGGCTTCGCATCCTCACCTTCTCATTCACACCGTCGGGAATCTGGTTTCTACTTCTGCGTCACATCTTCCTAAGGTCACCAATGCCCTCCTAAAGGCCAACAGGAGGGTCAGGTCGGAATCCTCATCTCTTTGACCTCCCTGTAGCCTCTGATGTGGGAACTGGGGGGCTGCTCTCTGCTGGTGTTTCCCCTGGCTCTTCTGTAGACCTCCCACCGCCCTCTCGTGCTATCAAAGCCTCAGGCCCCCTGCATTCCACCCCCCCCCAAAACTCCTTCTGTCCCCATTCTTTGCATTTGCTCTGGGAAGGTCACCCTCACCTGTGGACCCTGCGTGGCTTGGCCCAGCCTAGCCCACTAAGCCAGACCAAGGTTATGCTATAGCAAGCTCTCCCAAAAACCTCCCCCCAGTGACAGGTTGTCTGCCTCTACTCCTCCTCGTGGTCAACAAAAACAGTAGCCTCTGAAGCCCAGATCTGGCAAAGACCCTCTTTTGTCTCCATCCCCTCTCTTGAGCCAATTCATGATCTCGACCTGCAGTGTATCCTCCTGACTTGCTCTTCCCAAACGCGTATGACACTTATTCAGCAGACAGAGGTAACTGGACAGTTGCCACAGACACTTTCCAGATGGAAGGTCACACTACTGTATTCATCTTTCTTGAAACTCGATGCCTGGCAGACGATGCGGTTCCTACACTGGTGCAGCTCTAACACTCACAGACCCCTGCCTGAGTCTAAGGCAATAATCACCTAATTCCTCATCCGGGGGTGTGTGGGACTTAGCAAACAGCAGGGGTTAACTTTTTTCAGATTGATTTATTTACTTGACAGGGAGAGCGAGAGAACGCACACATGTGCGCACAAGCAGGGGGAATGGCAGGCAGAGGGAGAAGCAGGCTCCCCACTGAGCAGGGAGCCCAATGTGGGGCTCAATCCTAGGAACCTGGGATCATGACCTGAGCCAAAGGCAGACACTTAACCGACTGAGCCACCCAGGTGCCCCAGCAGAGGTTAACTTAAAGATAATCAGTCCTTGATTCTTTGAAGAAAGAAAAAAAAAAAAGCATCTATCCTGTTTCTTCCCTGAGATACAAACTGATTTCCAGAACCATCTGCTACGGATACGGGCAAAAGGAAAACTCTCTAGGGGAAGAGAAGAAGAGGGGTACAAAAGAACAAGAGCAAGTGCACTGTGGCTACGACACAGTAAGTGGAGGGTGCGTGCAGAGGCCGCTGAGGGCACAGCTGCACCCGTACCTCCGCTCTCCAACCAGGCCCCCTGCATGTGCTTACTCCATGGGAGCTATTCTGCTACCTTTTCCTGCCCTGTGTTCTGGGTGATGACAATGATGATGATGATGCCGGTACCAAAGAAGATACTGCAGCAAACCAGTCCCACTTCCACAGTGTGACCAACCATGTCTGAGAAGTAGTGGGCCTGGACCACCGGCTGCTCCAACTTCAGCTCCCCTATGGAATCAGAAGGAAAGCTGCAAGCAGTCCTTCACCCCTATTTCAATATCTCTACACAGTATCCCCTGGATCCTAACATCTAAGAGCCAGTTACTGTGTGAGTCAGCAGGTTCTCTTCCCCTTTCCTATTTCAACCATCAGGACAACTGAAACCACTCACTGAAGGGCCTTGTGAGTATTGGGATTTCAGAGCTGGGCCCCAAAGGTATCGCTGCCCCCGCCACCCTCTGGCCCCGACCTTCAGCCCACCCTCACCAGCAGCAACACAGGAAGAGACCTAGGGAACAGCAGCCCTGGGCCTTGCCCAAGTTACTCACAGGGAGGTTTAGCTTGACGGCGTCCACAGGCTGCTGGAAAGGCCACGCAAACTGGTGTTTCCATAGTGTCTTGAGCACCACTTTGAGCAGATATTGCAGTTGGTTCGTCTGCCTCTTGGGCTTGTTGGGGTTGGAGGTCTCTGGGGGCGGGGGGTTGGTGCTGGCTGCGTTGGCTTGCTGGGGTTGGGCCTGGGCCTGCGTTGTAGACATTTGGGTAGTTTCTAGTCCATCCCCCATTACTGGCAGATTTCTCAATCTCGTCCCAGGGCCGCTCTCCGCAGACATGCTACTGATCCCATCACATTCTTCACTGGGTACTCTACAAGGAAAGAGAAAAGCCATCATCAGAAACCAGGCATCAGATGGGGACCACTCAGAGTAACACATGGCTGTGGCCTCCAAGGGCTGAGGTCCTCTGGTAGAAAGTGGTCAAGCTGACCAGAGAGCCACTCCATGCACTGACTGAAAGGGCCCCTGTATCTGGTCTCCTCAAAGATGTATCCTACAGCAGGGAAGAAGGATCAAGCACCAACGGCGAGGGGCATGAGGGACAGAGGGCTCAGAAAGAGGAACTGACCAGAAGCAGGCAAGGGCTGTGGACACATACTGAATCCACTCAAAAAGGAGCAGAATAAGCAACAAACCAGGTTTTCATGACATCTGAATGTTTTTAAGGGACACTGCCTATGTGAGAGAGAGGAGGATTTGCAAGCCTCCAAATATGTCCTTTACATTAACGTTCTCTGTACCTGTGGCTCATGAAACATCAAGACAAGTCAGTAATTCTGTTTGGTGATTGGGGACAGGAAGGGAGAGTAGCCCACGTAGTCCACTCCCAAGTGCTCAGGGTAAAGCCTCACCCTCACTGAGAACACTTCCTTGGTAACTGAAAATAATGCATATTTGGTGATTCAAGAAATCCTACAGGGTAAATGCTGATAACCTAAAAATGAATCCACACTCAATCTGCCACTTTATTAACTAAGTTTTCAAAGCTTATTTAGAGAGATATAAAAAGGGCACCTCTTGTGACTTGCACAACGGGTGCGGGACCCTCAGCTCAACGCCTGTATAAGCACCCCATCCTGTGCACTCCCCTCACCTGAATGACCCCTGCTTTGGGCCATGCCAACAACACAAATCCTGCCACGAGCATCCTCGCAATGGCAACTCTGTGCAACTGGGTCCAGTTATTCTAACAAAACCACAGATCCCAAGTACATGTTGTTACTGCCGAACTGCCCTCCAGAAACACACTAACCCACCCCTTACTTGCAGTGCTGAGAGTTCCCACACTCTATTAATGAGAAGAAACATCTGTTCAAACATGTACTCTTTGGCATTCTTTCTGTCTACCACGTTTCTGACACTTTTCTGCTGGCAAGAAAAAGGAAGTATCACCTTTAAACCCAGTCCCTGAAATTAGAAAGACTCTGTGATCTAGGAGCTGCCTATATCTAATGAGATCTCTAGTAATAAACACAGGAGTTCAGTGGGGGTAAGAAAACTTCTCTGGCTGAGGAAGTCAGGCAAGGGCTGAGGAAAAACAGGCAGATTTTACAACCACACTCTGGTAGGCAGAGGGGACGAAAAAAAGATAGGAAAAGTTCGCTGGCTCTGTCGTGGCTTTCTTTCTGGAACACACCACACACCAGGCACTCTGGCTGCTAAAGAATTCCTTTATAATTCAAACCAAGTGTAATTTAAACCAAAGTCCCCACAAAGGTTTTTGTAAATGCAGTTCTGGCGAGTTACCAAATTCGAAAAGCACCAGGGGAAAGCTTGCTGTGTAAATGCAACTCAGCGCTGAGTATGTCCTAAGGAGCTGTGGAGAGCTGGAACTCCTGGCCTGAGGCTGACCAACCCCCTACATATGTTCTAATTGCAGCGTGAGCCCAAGAACTGACAAAACTGACCTGGTCAAGGAGACAGCATCCTTCCAGAGTGCTTTGGCTGACTGCAGGTCTAGCTGTCAACTGGCTAGTGACCATGTGGAGAGGACACTGCTACAAGGAGAAGGCTGCTGCAGAGAGGGGACCCGGGTGGAAACAACCCAAAGCCATCACGTGCAAGACCCTGAACTTAAAGACTCAGTCTGGGAACTGAATCCATGTTTGCTTTAAGAGGAAAGACTGTTCTTTATCCTTTTTCACCAAACAAGTAAGAGATCTATGACTGCCTTTTGCCTTTTCACAGATGGGATGACAAGCACTCAAAACCCAAAGCTGAATAACTCATTAATCACTGAGCTCACAGGAGGGATGACACTGTGGAGAGAAACACTAGTGCTACTATCCAAGGCACTGGAGGGGGTGTTATAGCAGGGCAACTCAGAGGAGTCTAGATGTGGCCTTTAGCACCCGAGGCTAAACTTAAGTATTTAATGAGGCCCAACAGTGTCCAAGACACCAGGTGAGTATTTATAGTCTGTGCCTTCTCAGGGTCCTCCGGAGACTCGAGAAGGGGAGGGAAGCTCCTATGGCAACCTCTATGATGGGTGCGCTCTACTGTGAGAACACTAGCCCAGGAAGAACACTTACAAGAGAGCAGGGGAGTTGCAGGTATGAAGCCATTTCCTGGTACCTCTAACATGGTGCTAAAGATGGGGAAGGAGCACCCAGAGCTGAAACCAGTCATCTGGCATCAGAGCCTGCGAGGGGACCGGAGGTGGGGAACTGGGCAGCAGCCTGCAGAGCACCTCACAAGAGTGGTGCTCCAGGAATTCAGGACAAGAGAGGGACATATCCCCAAATCAACTTCATTTGAAGATGGGGAATATTGTGCACTACAATAGTTTCCAAAGGCAGACGTGACTGCATAGGCCTGCTCCAGACTTTGGGGACTTTGGCCAGAATTAATGGCCATGTGGTCCTGGAAAGAAGTGCTTAGGGCATGAATCAAGGCAAGACAGCAGGGACAGAGGCACTACTGTTGGGAGGGAGGCATATGAGGGATGCATGAGGTGAGCCCAGCTGGAAGCTAAGAAAGGACGGGGTGGGAGCCAGAGGCCAGTGATCTGAGTAAATGCACCCCAATGGGAGCAGGAAGAAGGCCACATACAGATCCTGAGAGGGGAAGCACCCAAAGGGTGGGATAAGGTGTGGAACCATCAGAAAGAGCTTGCTTAGAGGAGGGAATAGAGGAAGAGAGACCAAGGGGCCAAGCTGAATCACACGTCATTGAGTAGGATATGGGGAGAAGGGAGGAAGCATCCCAGAAGCTGCATTCGGCCATGCAAGGAAGCCTTCAAAAAGTGTGCCTTCATTGCTGAGGTGAGCAGCAAGAAAGAAGAAGGTTTCTCTTTTTCCAACCTCTGAGCTTTAATCAACGAAGAGTGGGACCTCGGGACGCCTGGGTGGCTCAGTCGGTTAAGCGTCTGCCTTCGGCTCAGGTCATGATCCCACCCTGGGATCGTGTCCCACATCAGGCTCCTTGTTCGGCAGGGAGCCTGCTTCTCCCTCTGCCTCTGCCTGCTTGTACTCTCTCTCTCTCTCTGACAAATAAATAAAATCTTAAAAAAAAAAAAAAAAGAGTGGGACCTCAATCTCAGAGAAGCAAGGTCTACAGCCACCTCAGAGCAACATGCAGTGGCTCAGGTGGGGCTGTGGGAGGGTTCACAGGGCAGCTTTTAGCTGGATGGCATTTAATCACCTGGTGTCTGTTCCCTGGTTTTCATTTCACTCATTCCAGCGTCGATAAGGAAAGTCCCCATCTGATGCCAGTGTAAAAGGTTGTACACAGAGGTGCACCGTATGATCATCACATAGAATTTAACAACGCTGTTTTGTTCTCACGATATTTAATTTTACTGATACCCATGTGTGGCTTCTGATTGAGTTTCCTTTCAAAATAAAGGTACTATAAACAAAACAGTACATGGATTTAAAAAAACAAAACTGAACACCTTCTCTCTGGAGGGGAGCCAGCCAAGACCAACTACAGGCTCCAGGTGGAGAAGCCAGTGGATCTGGAGAGTTTGTAGGAAACTAGGGGGAGGACGGGAAGCCATGCACAGGACTTCGGAGCACTCCCTCAAAAATTCTCCACAGGTAAGTGGATGGGAGTAATCATTTACTGGGCAACTAAAGAAACGAGTGGGGCTAGTGAGGCAGGAGGGGGAGACAGAGGGAAGAATGACATGGACAATGTGCCAGCTGGCCAGGATCCTTTGGTATGGTGGCCATGGACCAGGCAGAGAGAGATAAAGGACTTGCTGAGTGCCTGGATAACAAGTATCAACAGGAAGGCAGCAGCACAGAGAAAGAAATATGTCAGTGGGGTTTTTAAGGAGTCCTGGAGTCAGCGAGGAGAGAGTCTCCATGCAGTAGGACCAAAATGTCCAAAGGAATAAAAGGGAACAAGTGCAAATGTGGCCCCATCATGAAGGGAGGCCAGATGCACTGAAGTGAGCCCTGGAGGGAGGGTGGCATTAAGTGAGGATAAAGAATGATGTGCAGTTTGGTTTCCGCTATTCGATTTCTCCTAGAAAGCAATGTGAGAATTATGCAGCCAAGCACATGCCAGGTAAGCTGCAGCAGGCAAGGGGCAGGAGGGGCACCATCCTGGAGGAGACATTCTGGACCCAAGGCAGTGGAGGAGCCCTGTCAGCCACAAAGACACTTAATGTCAGGGCGCCAAGTGCATCCCACTAGGAGGAAGCAGTCCCACACATTTTCCACTAAGCAATGACATTCTGGAAATCTTCAAGCAATGTCCTGGAGGCAAGATGAAGTCAAGGTAACTGACTTCTGGAACATGTGGGCTGGGCTGTTGCCTTTTTATCTTTCCAAATGGACTCTCAGTGAGGCTAAGGGATAGAGAGCTCTGGACATAACCACTTTTCTTCACCTTCAAGCCAAGCCGATGGGCCCTTGCGCCAAGGAAGCTGCATAATTGTTCGCCAAATGAACAGAGCTTTTTCTACAAAAAGCCTGACCCTAAACTTTGCCTCATCTCTGTGGTTTAAACCACTACCTTCACCACAAAAGTCAAAAGACCCTTCCCTAGCCAACCCTCTCACATTTGATACACAGTAATATTTAAATCCTCAAAACAACTCTGAGATTGCTTCTGGTCTTATTCCCATTTTAAAGATGATGAAACTAAGGCATAAAAAAATAACTTATCCAGGAAGTAGAAAGATCAGGCCTAACCAGCCACAGTGGCCCAGAGTCTAACACGACCTCTAGGAAGTTTCCGTTGGACTTGGAACCAAGGAAGTCCCCATTTTGGAGATAAACATTCAACCCTAGAAGGGTCCAGTGCAAATGGTCGGGACAGACAGGCCCATCTTAAGTAACATGAAACATTAAGCACAAGATCCACACACTTTTAACGACCAAGGTCAATTTCATAAGGAAAGAAGCTGCCGGAGTTCAAATGGAAGGCATGATACAGTTTAACAGATAGACAGACCTAGGAGACACAAGCACCTTAAAGTTTCTTTGAGGAGGCTGTGAGGACAACCAATGACAGGTAACATCCATGGCCCCAATGTGAGGGATCACCATGAGATGCCTAGGATGTCCTCTTCCGCACTCACTCATGCCTCAAGAGCACCCACACCTTGAGAGGCCATGTCCAGACAACCTGTATCTCGCAGCTCGGCCCTCACAGAACTGTAGGAAAATCCTTATGAAATTTCCAGAAGCCACTCACCTGCGTCACAGCAAAGAACATGAGGGAAACCAACGAGACTCTCTAGTTTGTTGTGGGCCAAGAACGAGAGGCACTGGCAAGCAGCTTTATGTGAGAGCCAGGGTGACTTCTCTGACACACAGATCCAACAAGGTTGCCACCTTAAATTCTTCCCACAGCGGTCACCCCCACCCTACACTGCCCCCAGACCATAGCATCAACACTCAACACAGAGGCCACAGTGGGCCCCCTTCCCTGTGACCTTCAGGTCGTTCATCTGCTGCACCTGGTGCTTCCCTGATCTGTTTATAGTGGGTTTCCCTGTTGGCTCCACGCGTGCACACACAGGGAAGCCCCAGGGCAGGGCCATCTTTATGTCACACTTGTTCTCCCAATACATAGCAAGTGCTCAGTGAATGATTCAGGTACAGAAGACACCCTACACTGACCACACGTGAATGTCACCCTGAGGATTCTGTTCCAGATCTTGAAGCTTTGGAAAAGGAAAGCAGCTCATGCTCTCACACAGAAAAATGTGGTGACTGCCAGACTCTCATTTGCTCAGCCAATGCATCCCATGTCAACTATGTGCCAGTCCCAGGACTCCGCGGTCAACATGACATTCTTCCAGTGATTAAGCAATACTTGGGCAAGTACCGTAAGGAAAAGGGCTGGGCTGCTCTGGCCAAGGACAGGGAGGGTGTGCACTCATGTGGTGGGTGAGGCAGAGAGGAACAGAAAGGGAGCAGGCTTGTAAAAGAAGGCAGGACCAATGTAGGAACACAGGCACAGGTCTGGAGGCAAGAGAGATACCAGCACATTTTTTTTTTTTTAAGATTTTATTTATTTATTTGACAGAGAGAGATCACAAGTAGGGAGAGAGGCAGGCAGAGAAAGGAGGAAGAGGCTCCCTGCTAAGCAGAGAGCCCAATGCAGGGTTTGATCCTAGGACCCTGAGATCCTGACCTGAGCCAAAGGCAAAGGCTTTTAACCCACTGAGCCACCCAGGCACCTTGATTCCAGCACATTTGAGGAGCTGATTGGGGGCAGGGCAGGGGGGCAAAGCACAGGGGCCATGTGACCACACTGGACTTTTGTCCTCCATTTGTCCTTGACTCAAGGTAGAGAATATAGTGGGAGGAGCAAAGGTGGGGTTATGCTTGGATGGGGGCATGTGGGACAGATTCCAGGGTCATTCAGAACATGTAGATACAATAGGAATCCCATTCCTGCCTGATATTTCATTTTTAACTACATCTACACCAATGCAGTTTACAGATGCAAAAGACAGAGAACCCAAGAGGGGATGCACAGGGACAGAGCAAATCAATGGCTCAGCACCAAGGCTAAATGGGGGAGAGACAAGCTGAATGCTAAGAAACTCATAAACCTACCTGCACATGTAAGAATGGAGGATTCCTGTGATACAGTAGACATCATCTTCAAGCAAACTTCTGAGTCTAAAAGATCCTAAAATACTATTGTCTGTTTTCATACTGACCTGTGGCCAAGAGGCAGGAGCCACCATTCACTGTGTTGAGTTAGTTAAAGGACGAGGGACAGGAAGAGAATTTCACCTATTGTTTCCAACCCAAAGGCGGCTGCATGATTCAACTGGGTGTCCTATTCCTGGATCTATTCCCAACTAATATCCTACAACAATTTCCCAATTTAAGCAAAAAGAAAAAGATGAAGAGAGATTAGACAGTTAGTGCCCTGGTCCCCAAACTGAGTGCCAAGGGTGTCGTGGTACCTCAGAGGAGTACTATAGGAACTACAGGTACAAGGCAATCGATAATTTCAACATTAGATTGTATTATATGCCTTCTGACAATGTCACATCTTGCAAAGCTTGGCATTCAGCAAATGCTGTAATGAAAAGCAAATACCACAGGGATGCCTGGGTGACGCAGTCGGTTAAGTGTCTGGCTCTTGATTTAGGCTCAGGTCGTGATCTCAGGGTTGTGGGGTCGATCCCTAGGTTGGGCTCTGCGGGCAGCGGTAGAGCCTGCTTAAGACTCTCTCTGCCCCTCCCCACTGCTCTCTCTCTAAAAGTAAATAACATCTTATTTAAAAAGCAAATAACGGGGGCGCCTGGGTGGCTCAGTGGGTGAAAGCCTCTGCCTACAGCTCAGGTCATGATCTCAGGGTCCTGGGATCGAGCCTCGCATCGGGCTCTCTGCTCAGCAGGGAGCCTGCCTCCCCCTCTCTCTCTGCCTGCCTCTCTGCCTACTTGTGATCCCTCTCTCTCTGTCAAATAAATAAATAAAATCTTTAAAAAAAAAAAAAAAGGCAAATACCGCATAAAACCCGGTATGGAACAGGAAATGCAGGTGACAGGTATCAGATCTGGCTCTAAGGTCTGGGTAGTTAAGCAGTGGCCAACAGGCAAACACATTCCATTAGGGAGTAACTGTGATTATAAAAGGTTATAATATTTTCCCTTTCAAATTATCTGTTTTATTTCTTCAAACAGCTGTACAGTTGTTGGGACATTAGTACTTATTCAGTTGTTTGTATCTAAACTACCTAATAAACGAAACTGTTAGGTATTTCCTTTGGCCTAGGAACATCATGAAAAACAGAGATGCTAAGGATGCTGTGAACCAGAAAGTTTAAGAACCTCTGAGTTAATGAAAATAAAAATGCAAATTCTTTTCCTAAGTAAGTCCCTGATTAAACATTCCTGCTTTCAGAGGTACTATCTGCTAACATCCCAACTCCTCTAAATGATCTGAGAAAAATTTAAGGATAGACAGTATTTAGCAGACAACACAACTATAATGTTTTTCAAATTAACAGTAATTTTTGTTTTCTGGAGATTAGAAAGCAAGACAGAAAGAAACAGACACGGATAGGCTTGGTTCTGGGACATTGAGGACAATGCAAGAAAAAGGCCATATACAACTGCCCAGAAATAGGCTGATTTCTGGATATTTCTGTCCATCACAAGAGGCTAAGTAAACCTAATGGCTTATGGCCAGATTTTGTACTTGTAGTTCCAACTGAAGTCCTGGACTCCCAGAGGGCCCATAAAGCCGAAGGACCCCACCTCCACTTTGTCATATTCACCCTCATGTGACACAGCATGTAGGCAGCAAGACACCAGGGAAAACAGGAGCAGTGTAACTGGAAGGCCTTAAGAATTCTCCAATGAAATTCTGTGACCAGCTTTGTGCAAGCCATCACCACACTCACCTGCACTAGGGCCTAGGCAAGCTTGTCAGTATGTACCTGCCACGTCCTGGGCTGGTGCTCTATCCTGAGCACTTGAGCTGTACCTGCTTAGCTAATCCTCACGGCAACCCTACAAGGCAAGTGCCAGTATCATCTTCATCCCTGTGGTAACACAGGAGAGTGGATGGTGGCCTGGTCAGTCAGCTGGAGGTCACCTGGGGCTGCGTATATCTCAAGTACTCTGTTCCACAGTTGCCTCTGCTCACCAATCACAGAGGCAGAGGCCCAGTCAACCAGCACTGCTGGGCCTGGCAGGACTGGTTCGCCAAAGGGCACCCCACTTCCACATTCTGGCAGGTATTAATCAGCGGGCCTACACTGACCTCTCTGCAGAAGCAGCTGAATGCCTTGTGACCCTTGAGCTGGGACTCAAGTCAGATTTCCAGAAGTGTTTTTTCCCAAGAATTTCACCCCCTGAAACAAATCAGAGGCAAGACAACTCTCACAGCACCTGGCAATCTGTCGGTTTATAGTGTGACTCAGTCCACATCCTTGGTGAAATCTGAAGCAAACTTCCCTGCTGATGTCACATGGACAGAGTTGAGGGGAACAGAGTCCAAGTTGTTATTTATGTTTCCCACACAGTAAGGGCCACAAGGAGCTGGGCCTTGAACCTGTTTCCTGCCAAGCAAAATGCTAGCCAATGCCAGCTGACCATAGCCCCTCATGGAATTACAAGTGCACAGTTACACACATCCTTCAGAGAAAGGCACCTCCCCACCACTGCAAGGTTCTCCTATAAAGAATCACTTGGGATAAGTGCAAGATTCTACCCAGAGATAAAAAGAAGTTGAAGAATCATGACTTTGGTAAAAATCTGGCAATTTCTCAGTACCAGTCAATTTGCAGAAAATCTTATCCTGTCCTAGGAACCTCTTTCTTGAATGGAACACTAGTATCGGAAGGTCCATTCCCTCCTGGTCCCAGAGCAGAAGCTATTTCCATTCATGGCCACAGCCCATTTCATTGTGCATGTATGTCAGTGGGGAAGCACAAACAGGATTACTTTTCCATCTGACCGGCTCAGGCAGCTGGTGAGAATAGCACTGGTGTCATCAGCCAGACCGCACTGTCTGGAGCCTGGCCAGTGGCTGTGTGCTGAGGCAGCTCTCAGAAGACTTAATCCTCCTTCATGCAGCTTGTAAGAGCCCTAATTCCCGCCCCTCAGACCTGCCAAGCAGGGGCCCATTACCTCAGACTAGGCCCTTCAGCCTGCCTCGAGCCAGGCGACCCAAGGTAGAGATGAGCCACCTTCCTGCTATGGGAGTGTAGACACACTGAAGCTCTCTGTTCCCCAAGGTGGGTGGGAGTGGGGGAGGCACCAGGCCCATATGGACCTCGTAGCCAGGAGGACCGGGAGCCAGGCCCAGCAGATCACAACACTGCCAATCAGAATTCCTGTCCTTTTGCTTTAGAAACCAATCAGGAGGCCCATTAAATTAGGGGCACTGAGAATTTTGCACCATCTTTTCCTGCAAAAGCTGCCAGAAGCTGGAGGGATAACCAAGTCAGGCACAGTAAAAAGTTCCACTGTTACATACGGTTTACATCATGGTGCTGATGGTTAGAAGTGGGTGGATGGACTTGTGAATTTGAAATGTTCCTATGGGGGTGCCTGGGCAGCTCAGTCAGTTAGCCATCCATCTCTTGATTTCAGCTCGGATCATGATTTCAGGGTCATGAGATCAAGCCCCACACTGGGCTCTGCACTTACCATGGAGCCTGCTTAAGATTCTCTCTCTCCCTCTGCCTCTGCCCCTACCCTCCCCAAATAAAAAAATAAAATCTTCTTTAAACAATAAAAAATAAAATGTTCCTGTGAGGGGTGCCTGGGTGGCTCAGTTGGTTAAGCGGCTGCCAGTTGGCTTGGGTCATGATGCCGGAATCCTGGGATGGAGCCCTGCATCTGGCTCCTTGCTTCTCCCTCTCTCTCTCCCTGCTTGAGCTCTCTCTGTCAAATAAATGAATGAAATCTTAAAAAGTTCCTGTGATAGGCATGCAGTATAAAAAACAAACAAATAAACAAACAAACAAAAACCTCTGATGTGGACAAGATCAAAACTGCTAGACTAAAACATTCCAGCAGGGGCAGGCTGATTTTTCCTATGAAGGGTCAGAGAGTAAATACAGTCAGCGGTACAAGATATACAGTCTATTGCAATACTACATTCCACTGCTGCTGTATTGTGAAAGCAGCCCACTGACAATCCTTAGACAAATGAGTGTGGCTGTGTGCCAATAAAACTCAGATTGACCCACACGGGCTGTAGTTTTGTTCCAAAGATTTGTAGGCTTTATTTAAGTCAGGGAAGGGAAACATACGTGACAAAATGTTATGTTAGACAATGTTATGTTTAGAAGGGCAGCTGGATGGCTCAGTCCATGAAGCATCTGCCACCTTTGGGTCAGGTCATGATCCCAAGATTCTGGGATCAAGCCCCATGTCAGGCTCCCTGCTCAGCAGGAAGCCTGCTTCTCCCTCTCTGCCTCTCTCCCTCCACCCCCCCGCTGGTGCTCTCTCATGCCCACACGCACTCTCAAAATCTTTAAAACAAAAAAATGAAAGAAGGAAGGAAGGAAGGAAGGAAGGAAGGAAGGAAAGAAGGAAAGAAGGAAGGAAGGAAGGAAGGAGAGAAGAGAAAAGAAAAAAGAATAAGAAAAAAGAAAAAGAAAAACAGAATACAAAATTATAGATGAAATTAGGTAAAGATGGGCAAATGAGTGGGCACATGGAACTGTAAGATAAAGTGGGACACAGGTGGTGGGTCTGCAGATGACTATACCTATTAACTTTGTTTTTTGTTTTCTTTTTTAAGATTTTATTTGTTTATCTGACAGAGAGAGAGATTACAAGTAGGCAGAGAGGCAGGCAGAAGGAGAGGGGGAAGCAGGCTGCCTACGGAGCAGAGAGCCTGATTCGGGGCTAGATCACAGGATCCTGAGATCAAGACCTGAGCTGAAGGCAGAGGCTTTAACCCACCGAGCCACCCAGGTGCCCCTATACCTATTAACTTTGAAAACTGAACCAATATATATGTAAAAACAGCCTGGCCTCTTGTTTCAGAAAACCCACTCACCTGTGTTGGTGTGGTGGATCACTCTGTCTGCCTTTCCACCTGGTGAGCTAGCCTCCAGGCACTGCTTCTCAAAGCAGCCTTGACCTGGAGCCAAGACTCCAAATTAGAGGCTGGATGGAAGGTTATGACAGAAATACGATACCATTAATATAAATGATACATTCCCACTGACCTGCGTCTAGGGCTGTGCCCTTCATATGGTAAGGTTAAGCGACATTTTCCTCAGGTTGCCTCTTTTTAAAGCTATTACTCCAGGGACGCCCAGGTGGCTCAGTCAGTTAAGTGTCTGCCTTCAGCTCAGGTCATGATCCTTGCCCCCGTGCACGCTCACTCACTCAATGAACTTTCAGCATGTCAAGAATGTCAAGCTCTCTTGGGGCGCCTGGGTGGCTCAGTGGGTTAAAGCCTCTGCCTTTGGCTCAGGTCATGATCTCAGGGTCCTAGATCGAGCCACGTCGGGCTCTCTGCTTAGCAGGGAGCCTGCTTCCCCTCCCCCGCCCCCTCCTGCCTCTCTGTCTACTTGTAATCTCTCTCCTCTCTATCAAATAAATAAATAAAATCTTAAAAAAAAAAAACATGTCAAGATCTCTCCTGGGATCGAGCCCCTCATTGGGATCCCTGCTCAGCAGGGAGCCTGTTTCTTCCTTGCCCTCTGCCTGCCGCTCCCCCTGCTTGTTTTCTGTCAAATAAATAAAATCTTAAAAAAAAAAATAATAAAGCTATTACTCCAACTTCTTTACCTGACTTCACTTTCACACCTTTTTTCCCCCAGTTATTTGCTTATCCAAAAAAGCTGGTGTGGTGTATGTGGCACTGAGTTTAATCTACACCGTAGTATGGAACACAAAAGGACTGTTAATTCATGTAGAAAAGTCCTGCTTTGAAAGATGAACTCTGAGATGGCCACAAAGCCAAGCAGACTGCAAAGCTGAAGTAGAGAGTGAGGCTGGGTACTTATTCCTTCACTTAGATGAGGGTTTTCCAGTAGGAAGGACACACAGACACTGAGAAAACAGAAGAATCTGCAAGGCACCAAGAGTGGGAGTCAATGTTCACCTCTCACAGGCCAGTGAAACTACGGAAATGAGGGAAAAGTTCAAGAGTGAGAAGCTAGGATTAGTCCCAACTATGCTGATAATATACAGTCTTGGGCTACCTTGCTGTAGACCAGAAAGCTTCTGAGGATGACATTACACGGTATCCTTTGGAACCCTCTCAATTCCAACAAAAGGATAAAAATCAAGTTCAGGATCCTCATTAACAAAGCTTAAAACTATAAAAAAAAAAAAAAAAAAAAAAAAGACAATCAGCTATGGTGTTCCCAGCACAGGAAACACCAGGGAAACATGTTAGTGTCAACCTCCAAGCAATGATCAATGTCAAGCTCTTTGGGAATTTGGTAGGCCAAGAAGAGGGAGGTGAGTGAAGTGCAGGTGATGAACAACGTACGCAGCCAGTGGATAGCTCCACAGAGGGGAGAGGTGGTCCACTGCCTGTGGCTGAAATGATCCAGAACGTGACAGCTCAGCAGAGTTTGGTCTGCCGCATGTAAGTGGAAACAACATTCAGTGCATGAACAGACCCACAAGTGGGAAAGGCAACTTTGCAATCAACCTTCCTACAATTTCCTATCCTGGGAAACAGGGTGGGGCAGGACAGATTTCCCAAGAGCACATCCTGCCTCTAAGCTTCTTTTCGTATCAGTAGCATGGTGGCTCAGGGCAAGACTCAAGGCGTCCCTGGGACCCACCTATGCTCCTTGGGGACAAAAAGGGATCAGAAACAGGGCCAGCAAAAGTGTTTTCAGAGATGCCATGACCACTGAGAGCCCTCACAGAGAGGAAAGGCCAAACCAGGCCTTCAATGGCCAAGAGGACACACAGAGACATGAAGACGTTCTAAGGAGTCAAGAACAGTGAATCCATGAAGGACAAGGGCACATGCGGGCTGCGGGTTTAGAGCTGCAGGAGCTCGGTTACGTTGATGAAGAGCTGATGCTTAGTAGGTAGCCTTTACCTCAACAGTATTACCCTCTGACACTCACTGTGAAGCTGAATTTAAAAAAAAAAAAAAATCTGTGAAAAAGATTACATCTGTCAGTATCAGGCACTCTCAGGAAATGACTCTAGGAGAGATGACTTTTCTTCTCACCATGCCTCAGTTTTCATCAGGAACTGAACCCAAATAACATGGGTGGGAGTGAAAGAGAACATCATTTTTCCCAAAGGAAAGGGAACACAGAAAGTGACAAAGTTAGCATCAGAACTAGAAAGACCCCAAGTCCCCAGTTGCCAAAGCAGAACTGAAAGACTGACCCATGGCCTAAAGACAACCAGTCATGAGAGCTGACAGCATCAAAACTAGAGATATTACTTGAAGAATATACAGCAAAGACCAGTCCTCTAAGAGTCAAGCAGCACCAGGGAAACAGGCCAAGGGGCCCACCCTTCACATGGCCTTAGACTTCCTGTCAGACACCTCCACTTTCAGGTAAAGGGTAAGCTTGCCAATCCTTTGTCTGTTGGGAGGCCTCAGCCCTCAGCAAACATTCAGGGTCTACTTCTGCCCTGACAATCTGTGTTTGAGATGGATGTAAATAAACCAGTCTTCTCTTGATCTCAGTAACTTTCAGACTGCAAAGGAGCTGAGCAGGGATAAAACTCACATCATTTCAGAAGAGAACAGCTAAAGAAGCAAAAGAACTTGAAGGGATCTGTCGTTTTGTGAGAATTAGTGCTCTTATTGCCATTAATTCCACCTAATTTGCACCGAAGTAAATGACCCAGAGAGGTTAAGTGCCCCAACTCTGACACTGACAGGAGGGGGGATGCAGATACCACATACCACAGTGAAAAGGGACACATGACACAAAGCATACCTGATCTCCTTGCAGGACCCACCTGCCGCCCCACCCCCCTCCCTGATCCTCCTATCTCCAGCCCACCACTCTCCCCTGGGCAGCATGGGCCATGACGGCAGGCAGTGATCCCTACCCCAGGAGAGCCTTGGCCACAGCCAAGCCAGCATCTCAGACTCAGATTCTGTCGCACAGTCCAAGCTTACTCCCTGGCAGGCACAGTCAGCTTCTCCTTAGCGTCCACTTAGGAATAAGAGCTGCTCAATGGTGAGGAGATTTCAACTTGTGAAAAACCAAAACAGCTGCCCCCGTGCACACTCACTCACTCAATGAACTTTCAGCATTTCCCACAACTCCTCACTACCTTTATATTAAAACTGAAAAAAATTTAAGGAAGTGGAACTAACGTTCGTCATGTATGAAGCTTCTAACTAGGGTCTAGCATACCTAATGACTAAGTAAACAAAAATGTGCACACATCCATGTTCCTCAGCAAAAACGGCCCCGCACTGGGTCTAGTAAGTGGTTTTCAGGCTGTGCACAGGGAAAGCTGGAGACCCACATACTGGGCTGCTTCAGGCCCAGGCCTTTCCCAGCTCTCTATCCTGGGCCTGTGTCACCTGGAGCAGAGCTGAGCTGAGCTAGTACCCCTTCTATCCACTTTGGGGTCCCAATGCCCTTCCACCAATGATTCCCACACCTCTGCTGAGGACCTGGGGCAAAGAGTTAGACTGAGAAGGAACAGAGGGGTCATCTCCCATGTAGCCAGGAACACAGATCAGACCGCATGTTCCTCCTGCCCCCAGCAAACCCTGCACAGGTGAGAGATGTAGCAGAGCCCCTTCCACTAAGTATAGAAGCACAGGTGTGCCTAAGGCTCATATACTCACAGGCCTGAGGCCTTGTTAAGACAGAAGGACCCAGCAAGTGGAAGAGACTCCAGTGAGAATTCGCCAAAAGCCAACAGGACCTAAAATCTTCAGTAGCCCAGAAAGGGAAGTAAGAGGACCTGGAGGAGGGTGGTAGTGGAAGCTGCTGCACAGAGAAAGCAGATACTGCATGCCTGCACCATATCTACACGCGTCTGACAGAAATATAATATGGTCGACTCAATTCAAAATTTTCTAGTAGTGGGGCGCCTGGGTGGCTCAGTGGGTTAAGCCTCTGCCTCCGGCTCAGGTCATGATCTCAGAGTCCTGGGATTGAGCCCCGCATTGGGCTCTCTGCTCAGTGGGGAGCCTGCTTGCCCCTCTCCCTGCCTATCTGCCTACTTGTGATCTCTTTCTCTGTCAAATAAATAAATAAAATCTTTCTAAAAAAATTTCTAGTAGCCACATTAATATAAAAAGGTGAAGTTATCCATATATTTCATTGAATGTATAATAGTATTACTTCACTGAATCCAATATACCATCCCAAGTACCATCTCAACTTATAATCACTATAAAAGGGATGCCTGGGTAGCTCAGTAGGTTAAAGCCTCTGCCTTTGGCTCAGGTCATGATCTCAGGGTCCTGGGATCAAGTCTAGCATCGGGCTCTCTGCTCAGCGGGGAGCCTGCTTCTCCCTCCCTCTCTACCCGTCCCTCTGCCTACTTGTGATCTCTCTGTCAAATAAATAAATAAAATCTTAAAAAATAATAATAATCACTATAAAAAGCTGGGAGGGGGTGTCTGGGTGGTTCGGTCGGTTAAGCATCTGCCTTCCTGGGGGTCCTGGGATCGATTGACCTGTGCCTGTGTTGGTTCCCTGCTCAGCAGGGAGTCGTCTTCTCCTTCTCCCTCTCCCTCCATCCTTCCATCCCTCCACCTGGCTTGTGCTGCCTCTATCACATGCACTCCTTCCTCTCAAATAAATAAAATTGTTAAAAAAAACAAACTGGGACATTTTACATTTCTTTTCATACTAAATGTCTGAGATCCAAGTGTGTACTCCATGCTTACAGCACATCTCAATGTAGGACTAAATTTTCATTAAATATTTTCAAAAAATATTTTATCTGCATTTTAGATTCTATAAAATTTACAGTTGAAAAAGTAGTTTCACATACCTAAAGTATTCCAAACATTTTTAAAACTTCTCCAATAATTAAGCAACAGTAAAATTTAAGTTCAGTTCCTCAGTCACTCAAGCCACATTTTGATGCTCGAGAGCCCTAAGATGTTAGCACTGACCTTACCATAAACATCTGGAAGATTCCTCTTTCTAGAAAGGAAGCCAGGGGATGCACTTCAGGAACTTGTCTCTAGGGCCACAGGGACCTACACCGCTACACATTCAGGGTTGGCTGGACCCTAGTCAGTCCACACCTACCAACTTCATCACCCAAATATCCACATGTACTTCAAATCAACTTGCTTTTGGGGCACCTGGGTGGTTCAGGCAGTTGAGCATGTGGCTTCTGATTTCGGCTCAAGTCGTGATCTAGGGGTCGTAGGATCAGGCCCAGTCTCCAGCTCTGTGCTCAGCACAGAGTCTGCTTGTTCCTCTCCCTCTGGTCCTCCCCCCACTCTTGTGCACATGCGCGCGCTCTCTCTAAAATAAAATCTGGGGCATCTGAGTGGCTCAAGTGGTTAAGCGTCACGTCTGCCTTCAGCTCAAGTCATGATCTTGGGGTCCTGGGATTGACCCCACGTCTGCCTCTCTGCTCAGGGGGCGGGGCGGGGGGGGGGGGAGTCTGCTTCCCCATCTCCCTCCCTCAAACAAAAAAAGTAAAATCTTTTTAAAAATAATAAAAAATACATAAAATCTTTTAAAAAGTCAACTTGCTTTTTACAAACTTAAATGTTATTTATTTAAAAGAAAACATTTAAAAAATTAACATATTTCATGTGAAGTGTGAACCTACTTGAATAAGACAGGCATTACGGGAGACAACATGGGAAATCTTAACATGGGTTACAATTCTCATTGATCTTATATGTGACCATGTTTATTGTAGTTCTATAGGACAATGTCCTTATTTTTTTAAAAAACAGAATAAAAACTTTAATAATCTGGGACACCTGGGTGGCACAGTCGGTTAAGCATCTGCATTCAGCTAATGTCACGATCCCAGGGTCCTGGGATATAGTCACATCAGGCTCCTTGCTCAGCCGGGAGCCTGCTTCTCCCTCTCCCTGCTTGTGTGTGTGCACTCTCTCGGTCTCTGACAAATACATAAAATCTTTAAAAAAATAACCTTAATATCTTTAAAAATCTTTTCATTATGGTAAAATAGCCTTCATAAAATTTACCATTTTATCCATTTTTAAATGTACACCTCAGTGACACTAAGTACATTCACACTGGTGTGCAACCATCACTACCATCCATCTCCAGAATTTTGTCTTGCAAAACCAAAACTGTTACATTAAACACTAACTCTCCATTCCCTCCTTTCACCTGGCACCCACCATTCTACTGTGTCTCCATGAACCAGACTACTCTAAGTACCTCTTATAAGTGGAATCATTCAGTCTATCCTGTTTTTTTTTTTTTTTTAAGATTTTATTTATTTATTTGACAGAGAGAGAGAGAGAGAGATCACAGGCAGGCAGAAAGAGAAGGGGAAGCAGGCTCCCCGCTGAGCAGAGAGCCCGATGCGGGGCTCGATCCCAGGACCCTGAGATCATGACCTGAGCCGAAGACAGAGGCTTTAACCCACTGAGACACCCAGGCGCCCCCAGTCTATCCTGTTTTTGACCGGCTTCTTTCACTTTGCGAAATGTCCTCAAAGCTCATCCATGTTGTAACCTGTGTGAGAATTTCCTTCCTTTTTAAGGTTGAATAAATATTCCACTGTATGGCTAGGCCACATTTGTTTATCTATTCATCCATCCATGGACACTTAGGTGATTTCTACCATTTTGGCCATTTGCTGCTATGAACATGGACATTTAGTCCCTGCTTTCCAAGAAAATGCCCTTATTCTTAAAAAAAAAAAAAAAAAGCCCTTATTCTTAAAGGGATGTTTACTAAAGTACGTGTGGTAAAATCACATCTGCAATTTACTTTCAAAAGATTTACCAAAACAAAAAAACCTGTGCACTAATATATGAAACTAGAAGAAAAAAGTCATTAACTTAAAAACCAGCACCACCTACACTGAAGAGAAAGCCAGTGTAACAATAAGTACAATGAAAACAACATCACTGGAGTGCCTGCTGGCCCAAGTCTGAGCACACTCAATTTGCACAAAGGGAGGAGATTAGCACCCGGTGAGACTTTCTCCTCAATGTGAGGACTGCAAGTAACTGAGGGGCAAAGTGTGCTCTCCTCCCACAGGGAATGCCAGTCTCTGGTCTAGCTAGAGACCAGAGGCATCCAACTTAGGCATCCAACAATTTGGGAACATTACGGGAGGGTGCAGAGCAAGTTTAAATGGAAGCTATTTATTGTAGGAGCAAAACAAGACTAAAAAGGGCAGAGGATGGGGTCAGACTCAGAGACAATTTAAGAGGCTGAATCCCAACTGTTGAGGTCAAGGGAGAGTCCAGGATTAACCTCAACTGCTGAACCATCACAAGACAAACTGGTAAAAAGCTGATTACCAGGGAAGAGGAGCAGAGCACAGCAGCAGCTGAGTAACAGGGCTGAGTGAGACCACACAGGAAATTTTGTGTCCAGAGAGGAGAGTACCCAGAAGGTCAACTGAAGTCCCTGCTGGGGAGGGAGAGAGAAGGGGGGTACTCTGCAGCGTCTTGGATGCGGACACTGCAAGACAAGTTAGAGACATGGCGTGGGCCATGTGGTCTCAGACACCACAGCTGCTCCTGAGATTTTCAATCAGGCTTCAGGCAACTTAACCAGAGGACTGGGAGAAATGTGTTTGTCCTCTGAACGTTGAAGAGTAGTATGAAAGGGAAGGAAGTGGAAACCGTCCTAGAAAAAGGCACCAGATCCTAAAGGAAAGTTTCAGACCAAGGTAAACACAAAAAAAGGGAGAGGCGAAATGTGAAAGTAAAGTCCAAAGGTTTCAGAACCTGGCCCCCAGGCTCCTCATAACTAGGACAGGAATGGCACAAAGGATCCAGCCATAAACTTAGCTCCTTCCCAGAAGCTGTTCTGTGAGACACAGAACTACTAACACTGCCTTGAGCAACACCCCTCCCACCCCCGCAAACTCAGGTGGTTCCTCTCCCTGGAGTAGAAGCGTAGAGAGACTCTGCATTTCTCTTGTTCAGATTTGGCTGCTAAGCAGCTGATGCTACCCGGGACAGTGCCCGGCATCGGGCCAACATGAGGAAGTCAGCACAGGAGGGCGGCCTCCCAGCTGGGTGACAGGTCCCATCCCCAGCAGATGGAGGCGGGCAGAGCTCTGAGTCCACCCTCAGTGAATGGCATGAATGAGCTCTTTCACTGGCGAGGGAGAACATGCAACAGTACCATCTGCTGAGGGGAGAGAAAGGTCAGAGGAACAGGCACTGAGTCCTCAGTCCCCCACACTCTGGCAAAACAACTGCCCAGGTCCCTATCATTCAAGGTGTCTAGAACAGACAAGGCCTAAACACAAGAAGCTAAACAGAAGCTACAGTTTCTCTGTCTTCAACAACCGGGGGAAACCAAAGTGCAGAAGCACACCAAATTTCTCCCTGTCTTTCTTCTACCTCTGGCTGCCCTTGTTCAGCTCCCCACATCCCTACCCAGCCCTCCCACCCCGCTTCCAGGTTCAGACACAAGTGCCTAGAGCAAGCGAGGATTGAGATGCTTCACCCCAAATTTCTCCAAACCACTCCGTGTAGAGCTTAGGCTTCTGAGTTAAAATCAGAAAATAGGTGGTATCATTACCCCAACCCCAAACCGCTATGAGGAGAGCTCAATCTGATGAAATCAAGAGCTTGGAAGCAAGAAAGGTGTGGCTCGGGATGGCTGGGTGGCTCAGTGAGTTAAAGCCTCTGCCTTCGGCTCAGGTAGTGATCTCAGGGTCCTGGGATCGAGCCCTGCATCCGGCTCTCTGCTCAGCAGGGAGCCTGCTACCCCCCCCCTCCCCCAGCCTACCTGTGATCTCTCTCTCAAAAAAATTAATAAAATCTTTAAAAATAAATTAAAAAAAGAAAGGTGTGGCTCACGAGTAATGGGAGCAAAGTGTGCTCATTGGAGTACTGGACCACCCCCCTCCCAACAGGAGGCCACCCACTACTAGCTCCTTGCCATCACAGACAGGAAGGTGCAGGGCACTACCTCCCAGGGGGCCAATGGCACCTCAGCAAGGGGCTCAGGTCAGGGAAAGATTCCTGAGGAAGTGAACTTTCTCAGGTCCACAGCAGAGGAGTTCACTTTTTTGTTTTGTCTCTCGGTGAGGTCTGGTTTGAAGGTAGGAGAGACCCAAAAAAAAAAAAAAAAAAAAAAAACCTGACCTGCAGGCTCAGGTAGGGGGGAGGGTACCACACACTTGAACACAAGGTGCGTGAACAAGGTGCTTTTGAAACTTTGAGAATGGAGCTCCCTAAGATTTTACTGAGGACCCATTTGGGATTAAAAATAAGCTCCCATCAATCCCCTCCCAACTCTCCAAAATCTAATGACATTTAAAGCAGAGACTAAGTTAAGTGACATGCAGATTATTACAAGTGTATTCAAATGGAGTCAATGTTAAAAATTTAGTACTGGACCATTTCAATTCTCTTCAAAATGCAGCACTGACTTATAATGGAATTTTAGATGTGCCTTCACTAATCCTGTTACCATGTTAGAGCACAAAAATAGAATTTGTTCCCTTGGAGTTCACCAGTTGCCATAGAAATGGCATCAAAATGCATTATACTTTTGGGTAAAAAAATGCACCATGGGGGCTAAAGAAAAATCCCCATCAAATCCAATTCAACTCAAATCCTTTTAATAATAAATGGGTGCAAGCACCTCAAGTATACCTACACCACCACCCAAACAGATGTGCTGCAGGCCTGGTAGAGAAAGGAATTTCACTCATTCGCACAACACAAACATATAAAACAGCAGCTCTAGGGAAGATCCTGGAGGCAAACACAACTCACCTGGCCAGGCTGCCCTCCCACTGAGACTCAGCCTAACTCTGCCCCCACCCTAGCACACCCCAGACAGACAGACAGACACACACACACACGAGCTTGTGGCTTACTTAAAATTGCAGCTTCCATTCAGTGATACCATCTTTACACTATCATCCTCGAAGACAACAAAAAGGACAGAATTTATTTACCTTTGATAATCTACACACAAGACAACACAGCTCATTAAGCCAGTTCTTTATCACAACTCTACTTTTAGTCTAAACATTGATTACAACCAGCACAGACACATCTTGTTGCAGAGTCAAGGGTCAGTCAGGTGGTCCTTAGACTTTACCCCTCAGGCAGGTTACAGTGACAGCAAACCCTAGGTTTATATTGTTACAGTCGGAAAGATGCTAATTCCTTTCAGTACCCCTGTTATTTTGCTGGTAGTTACTAAATGATTCCCTAATAAATGCCACAATTGTAAGCTGAATGACAGCTATTCGGCTGACCAAATCCTGATTTTTCACTTCACAAATATGCTCCATCTCTAATTTAGGAAAGTGAGCCAAAAAGAGTCCCCTAGTTTGTTGTTGTTTTTTTTTTTTTAGATTTTATTTATGTGTGAGAGAGAAAGAGTGAGCATACAAGCAGGGGGAGCAGCAGGCAGAGGGAGAGGGAGAGGGAGAGGGAGAGGAAGGCTCTCTGCTGAGCAGGGAGCCTGATGCTGGGCTCCATCCCAGGACCCTGGGATCTTGACCTGAGCAGAAGGCAGATGCTTAACCTACTGAGCCACCAAGGTGCCCTAAGAGTTCCCTCGTTATAAAAACAAGCCACTTAACGACCTGGTCTTCTCTCTATCCCAGAATCCTCAGAGGTTTCCCAGTTCCTATGTGCTGAAGGCAAAAGAGTTTCACGTCACAACCATGTGGGGAGATGCCTTCACGACCCCTACCCTTCACTGCAGACTGGTGACTTCCCTACATGCCAAGGGTCTCTCTCTGCTGCTGGAAACCCTGGCCTCAGAAGCCCTTGGCATTATTTGGATTACACAATGGACTGTGTGCAAAGCTGTTTGTCTAATAAGGCATCGTAAGCACATGAGAAAACATCTACACAGATGTTTTCTGAAAAGCCCAAATGCCCCAAACTGAAAGCATCCTAAGTCCCGGGTTTCACAATTTCAGGCCCAAGCAGATTCCAGCAAAGAAAGAGAGGAGCTCTCTGCTCATCACTGGGCAGGCAGGAGGACGAGCACCTCCTCCTGATGTTCAGTGCCGTTGGAAAGGCTGGCTCATGTCAGACCACTACACCAAGTGCACACCCAGGCGTCCTCACATCGGCCATCTACAACTGATGCCAACAGCTTAAGGGAAGCACCATTCAAAACAGTGACTTTGAGAGAGAAAAACCAATGACTAACGAACACCTCTTTAACTGAAAACAAGATTAGCTGAACCCTGGATACCAATGTAAAAACCACCTAAAAAATAAACCTGAAACTCAACGGTTTAGTTCTACCAGAGTGGTTGATGAGAGGGGTTCCTGGGCACCCTAGGAGGGTGGCACTGGGTAGGGCCACCACAAAGCCTCACACCACTGGGAAGGCAGGCTTATCTCTGTTCCCAGAACACCAGATTAGAGGCAACGCGCTGAAAGGGGAGCAGAGCAGTTGAAGGCACAAGAGCAGGAAGCAACAGCTGGCAATGTGATAGCAGGCAAGGAGACAACTATGTTGTTTTACCAAAAGAAAAACAGTGAACGATTTAACTGCCATGGCAGAGGCAACAGCAACCTGTGTAGGTGCCACTCATTATTCCATGGTGAATAAGATCAAAACACAGTGAGGGGGCCCCCAGCCATCTACCTGGAAGGGGCAAGACACACTCATTTAAAAAAAATTTTGTGTGTGTTGGGGCGCCTGGGTGGCTCAGTGGGTTAGGCCTCTGCCTTTGGCTCAGGTCATGATCTCGGGGTCCTGGGATCGAGCCCGGCATCAGGCTCTCTGCTCGGCAGGGAACCTGCTTCCCCCTCTCTCTCTGCCTACCTCTCTGCCTACTTGTGCTCTCTCTCTGTCAAATAAATAAAATCTTTAAAAAAAATTTGTGTGTGTGTATGGTTAAATATACACAACATGAAGCTTACCATTTTAACTATTTTTAAGTGTACGGCTTAGTAGCATTAAGTACATTCCTACTGTTGTGCAACCATCAACACTACCCTCCAGAACTTTTTCATCATCCCAAACCAAAACTCTGCCTTAAATAACTCCCACTCCACCTCCTGCCGCACCCCTAGCACCCACTATTCCATTTTCTTTCTTTTTAAGATTTATTTATTTATTTGACAGAGACAGAGCGTGCACGAGCATGCACATGCAAGCACAAGCAGAGAGAATGGCAGGCAGGGGAGAAGCAGGTTCCACGCTCAGCAAGGAGCCCAATGTGGGGCTCGATCCCAGGACGTGGGATCATGACCTGAGCTGAAGGCAGCCGCCCAACCAACTGAGCCACCCAGGCGCCCTCCTCCACTTTCTGTCTCTAGGAATTTGACTATTTTATAAGGAATCGTACAGTATTTGTCCTTTTGTATCTGGTTTATTTCACTTGGCATGATGTCTTCAAGGTTCATCCATGCTGTGGCATGTGCCAGAATTTTCTTCCTTTTTCAAGTGAGTAATATTCCATTATACAGCTATGCCATACTTTGTTTATCCATTCATCTGTCAGTAGACATTTGGGTTGCTTCTACGTTTTGCATTCTATGAAGAGTGCTGTTACGAACATTGCTGATGGCACACTCCTTTTTACTCCAGGGCAAAGATTCATTTCAGAAAGTTTTCCATCTCAAATGAATAGCAGAAATAGCTTCAGCACTTAAGTCAGGGCCTTACTTCCCAGATTTCAGCAGTCAGTAACCAAAAAAGTTAACTGGGTCTTAATTTAATAAACCAGACCATCATTCCCTCAAGTCCCCAAACTAAGAAGATGGTGCTCAGCTGTGAAGACAGCAAAGGAAAAAACCAGGGATGGAAATAAATAAAAACCTTTAGCCAAGCATTCCCAAAAGAGCCTGCAACTTGTTCAGTATTATGTCTCTCCTTATGACACTGTGCCCCTTCTGTATACTCTATGTTCAGCACCTGACCAGGGTAAAATGGGATACAAAAACAGCAGTTTAAAGAAGTCTACAGCTGGTAGCATTCAGGAAACCTTAAAAAATATTGACTCCTGGGCCCCTTCCCCCAGAGATGCCAATGAAAAGGATCCTGGATGGGGGCCAAGTATTAGGATTTTCAAAAACTCCCCGGGTGATTCTAATATTCAAGCCAAGATTGTGAACCACTGTACAATCAAGATCAAGAAATGAGGTACCATGCTAGGAAATAAGAGGAGTCCATGAGTTTTCACAAATGTAATCTGTGGGAATTTGCTCATAATCTGAAGCTAAATATTTCTGTATTGAGTAAAATATAAATGAAAACACCAAAGTGGAACGTTATCCTCCGCTTGCATTTCTGCAGCTGTAACTGGTGTTGGTCTGGACGCGCAGTTGACAGTGAAGGGGACACCCTGAACTCTATGTACACAACTGACAAGAGAAGGTACCAGGCACTCCACTGTGATCTCCACCAGCTTAGATGGAAACACCCTCATGTAGAGATTTCCTGGGTCCATTCGTTTCCTCTTCAGTCCAGAAGCCAAGAGGATGGAAAGAGAATGGTGGGACAGGATTCTGCCACTAGCACTGAATATGACTAAAAGTTGGCTATAATTCCAGGGCTAATTTCTGGGTGTGGAAATTTCCCCTTTCCCATTGTTCTTGCAGAAAAGTCTTCTTAACATACCATGGGCAACCAGCAACCTAAGGCAGGCTCAGGTTCCAAAGGTACATCAAGCCAGTTCCTGGGACTTTTTCTCTGCTGGATTCCCAGGGAAGAATGCTGTAAATGATGGCTGGGTGCCAGGGCTAATCCAAAATGAACAGAATCACTGATCTCCTCGGAGCCTGGAGCTCTAGGGCCTGGCTGACATCCAAGATTCCTAGGATGCAGAGAGCCAGTGTGGGGCGAGGCCTGGAGTTTGGGGCCCTGTGTGGTGAAGTGGCATAGCAGTCAAGGAGAGTGAACAGTGTGGGGCAAGCTATCCTAGACCCCAGAGGCCATTCAGAGAACAAAGAACATGTCTACCTTCAAAAAGAGAAGAAATAAAACTACTCTTTAGCTGTGATTGTTTCCGCAATTGCCTTAACATTCAACACCGTAACACTACCTGTGCTGTGTAGACTCTCCAAGTCAGCCACCAGTCACAGGGGCCATGAAGGGGGACACTGGCCCAGGGAACAAGCAATACAGTTGAAGCTCGACCTTGGTAGACCCTGCCCACCCTAGAGAACCAGCTTGCTAAAGGAAGCTGTGCCACATCTGAACTCCAACTGCAGCCTCGGAGTGGTCTGGTACCTATGCAAAATGTGTCCCTGCCACCTCAGGGCACCTGGCACATGACAGAAGCCCAAGAATTCTAGTCAGGTTCCCCTTCTCTCTCACAGATATGCTCATTGTTGCTTGCACATGTACCATTCTGACACTTTTTTAAAAAAGATTTTATTTATTGAGAGCGAGAGAGCCCGCAAATGCGGCAGAAGGGGAGGGAGAGGGGAGAGTAGCAGAGGGAGAGGGACAAGTGGACCCCATGCTGAGTTTAAAGCCCAATGCAGGGCTCAGATCTTGTAACCCTGAGATCATGACCTGAGCCAAAATCAAGAGTCGGACATTTAACTGAGGCACCCAGGACCCCCCTGACACTCTTGATTTCTGACTTTGAATAAACTAGACCTTCCCTGTCTGGAATACCAACCCTGTCCCCCACAGCACCCCATCCTGGCAAATCTCTCTCCTTCAAAAAGCCTTCCCTGTGCGGCGCCTGGGTGGCTCAGTGGGTTGGGCCTCTGCCTTCAGCTCAGGTCATGATCTCGGGGTCCTGGGATCGAGCCCCGCATCGGGCTCTCTGCTCGGCGGGGAGCCTGCTTCCCCCCCCCGCCTGCCTCTCTGCCTATATGTGATCTCTCTGTCAAATAAATAAATAAAATCTTAAAAAAAAAAAAAAAAAGCCTTCCCTGAATCCCTACCCCCCCCTACACACACACACACCAACTCTGCCTTAGGTGGTCTTCTCAAGGATTCCTGTGGCCAGATTTTGTCTCATCACAATCACAGGATCTACTCAATGCTGAGAAACTCGACGTTTCCACCTAAGATCTGGACCAAGGCAAGAGTATCCTTTCTTACTACCCCTTTCAACATTGTCCTGGAAGTCCTAATGAATTAAGAAAAAGAAATGAAAGAGACACATACTAGAAAGGAAGGAATAAAACTTTATTTGCAGATGACAGGATCGTCTATGTAGAGAATCCTAAAGAATCAAAAACCACCTGGAACTAAGACGCAATTATAGCAAGGCTGCAAGATACGAGGTTGATATGCAAAAAGTTATCTTTCCTGTATATCAGCAATGAAAAATTGGAATTTGAAACTAGAAGCAACCACAGCATCCACCAAACTATGATGGTGCGTGCTCCTTTTCTTCCAAGTTCGTACTGCTATGAATATCATCAAGTCAGCACCTGGCAGGTTGAAAGGTCCCAATAAATGTTTAAAGAAAGCCAGAAACCAACCACAAATGCCAGTCCACAAAGCCTTAGCCTACGACAGAGACCCGCTAACCCCAGAAAGAGGGCAAGACACCTGCAGATGAGCCAATGTGTCTTTAGACAGCAGTAATCCAGAGTATGTCACGGCTGCTAAAGTCAACAGGGAGCCCAGGGAATCAGCATAGGAGTGAGGTGGCACCGCAATGCAGTCTCCTGACCTCTCAACTGCACCGAGCTCTGACTCCTGAAGCAGCAGCACTCTGCTCAACTTCAGGCTTTAAATATAAGATTTAAAAATCCAAGAGACTAAAGGAAGACAGACTAACTTATTCTCAAATCCTCTGAAAATCCACTTAACAAAGGAGGTATACTGACAGAGGCATCTCTAATCTGGAGAACAACTGATTTCTCTCCCGTTCTCTAAACACATGACCCTTTTTGCCTCCCTTTCATGGGGAGTGGTCTTTGATGGTGGCTGACACTTCCCCTTCCCCCCGTGAAAAATGTACTTCAGATCCAGCAAGACCTTAGTTCAGATCCCGTCCAGATGACCCTGGGCAAGCACCTCAGCCCAAGGCCCTTCTTGTAGAATCTTTAAATATCTACCTTGTGTTTTTGTAAGGACTAAAAAAAGAAAAAAGCAGTTGGCACAGCTTCTAGCAGATGATTAAAAAAAAAGAAAAAGAAAAGAAAAATCAGCTCCTCCCTTCCCACACACAAATAGGTAATGTCAAGTTTTTTTTTTGTTTTTTTTGTTTTTGTTTTTTTTACGGAGAGAGAGAGAGATCACAAGTAGGCAGAGAGAGAGAGGAAAGCAGGCTTCATGCTGAGCAGAGAGCCCGATGCGAGGCTCAATCCCAGGATCCTGAGATCATGACCCGGGTGGAAGGCAGAGGCTTTAACCCACTGAGCCACTCAGGTGCCCCAGTAATGTCAAGATTTAAAACAGTAACAGCCCCTGGTTACATTCTCACAATGCTGACAAAAGACACAGCGTGGCAACCAGTATGGCACTTTCACAGGTCAGAAAGGCCAAAGAAACCTGTCACCCTCCTGTGACCAGGCTGTAGAGGCTGTGAGGCCTTCCCAAGTTGTTGGTTAAGCAGTTCTAAATGTACTGAGAGCATTACCCTTTTCTGTTGCTAAGCATGTATCAGGTGGAATATATTATTCCCTCATCTTCATGCACAAACAACACAGAGAAGAATGTAGAGCCCCTCAACTATGCCTTCACAAAATTTGTAAATAGCCTTGTGGGGGGTTTCCTTTGCTTAAGTTTTTTACTCATCCAAACCTAACACACTCCCACACCTTCCTTTGTTTTGTCTGCTGGACAAGTACAAGAAATTTTTGTTTTTGTTTTTTTTTTTAAGATTTTATTTATTTGACAGAGAGAAACACAGCGAGAGAGAGAACACAAGCAGAGGGAATGGGAGAGGGAAAAGCAGGCTTCCCGCCGAGCAGGGAGCCCGATGTGGGGCTCGATCCCAGGACCCTGAGATCATGACCTGAGCCGAAGGCAGACGCTTAACCCGACTGAGCCACCCAGGTGCCCCGTACAAGAAACTTTCTATTTGCATACTCAGTAGGTCTCTTTCAGAGCATGTTGACTTTTCATTTGCCTTTTGATCTCTGCCTTTGCACGTGGCTCAGGTCTAGTGGGAAATGCCCCAACTGCTGACAAAGGGAATACAGATGTGGGCTCCCACTAGGAGTGTCCACATTTCCTGTCTGAGGCTTGCCCTCATCACAGGGGATGATGTAAGAGGCAGAAAGCAGCTGTTTCAGTTGGAAATCAAAGATGGAATGGTAACAGCAGAATAGAAGGGCCCAGCTCAAACCGAACGCCTTGAACTCCCAACGGACCAGCAGCAGGGAGAAAGGGGGGCTGTCTGCATGTCTCCAACCCCAATCCCAATCAGGCCTTTCTGCAATCTCATCTTTAAGATGAAGGTGAAGCACAACAGGAACTTCTGTTACAACCAGTGTTGCTAGCTGGGAGAGTCACTATAAGCCACAACACGACAGGAGGCCAGACACCTGATTACTCGGCAGCCAACAACTGTAGTAAAGGTTTCTTTATGCCTGCCGTATTCAGGCAGCAGGGCACAGGTACCCCAGACAGGCCAACATACTCACAACCCAGTTAATTTGAACTTCATTATTAAGCACTCGTTTATTGATGGGCTCTGCAAAACACACAAACATGGGACATAGGTAGAAGTCCCCAAACAGAAATACGTACTGTAAGCACTGCTTTAGTATTTGGTTAATTTCTGCCTGAATCTTCGCTTAATCTGTAACAAGACTGTGGTTAATTCAAAGGGCTGTCCAAAAAAAAAACCCCTGCAAAATGCTTTCCTGGCATTCTTAACGTAAAAGCCTGTGGTCACATCGCTCCTCTCCCTACTCCCCACCCCTCACCCCCCAAAAAAGGAATGAAAGTACACTTCTTTTTTTTTTTTTTAAGATTTTATTTATTTATTTGAGAGAGAGACAGTGAGAGAGAGCATGAGATGGGAGAAGGTCAGAGGGAGAAGCAGACTCCCCATGGAGCTGGGAGCCCGATGCGGGACTCGATCCCGGGACTCCGGGATCATGACCTGAGCCGAAGGCAGTTGCTTAACCAACTGAGCCACCCAGGCGCCCCAGAAAGTACACTTCTATACAGCTTCCCTAACAGTTGTGAACTAAACCAAAATTGTAACGTTAAATCTACTTCCTACAACCAGAGAATCAGCTTAAAAAAAAGAACACCAAATCAGTCATCCCTAGTTAAATACACACTCCAACTCCACCCAAGGTCTTAGCAAAGAAAATAGGTCCCACACTGCTATGAGATCCCTAAGCAGTCCAGGCTAATTTCCTAGGATTCCAGCACTTGGGTAACTGCTGGCACATCACTATGTCACCTTTATGGGTGGTGCCCTGTGCAGTGTAGCAACAGCCTTCTTCTGCTGGCACAGAGCTGTTCCTTGTCACAGGGCACAACAAACACTTCCAGACACAGACATCTGGGGAGCAAATGTATTCGGCTACCACAGCTACCTACATGAATACCCGAGGCTCTAGCCTGACACTGCTCACTTGTGATCCAGATGCCTGTCTTACAGCAGAAGGTCCTAGCATCTTGTTAGAAGGTGATAATGCGGGCCCCTGTGTGGCTCAGTCATTAAGCGTCTGCCTTCAGGTCCTTGGATCAAGCCCCATTATCAGGCTCCTTGCTCAGCAGGAAGCCTGCTTCTCCCTCTCCCACTCCCCCTGCTTATGTTCTCTCTCTCTCTCTCTCTCTCGTTCTCTTTCGCTGTCTCTGTCAAATAAAATCTAAAAAAAATTATTCATGAATGAGCAGAGTGTCCCCCCATATTTTTAAAAGAATCTTCCCCTTAGAGTTCTGCAACTTTCACTAAGTCACACGATTCTTTTGCAGTGATATATGTGCTCAGTCAGCAATCCACTCAGAGTCCCTTAGAAGTGGGGGATGGGAAGGGGATGGGACACCTGGGGTATCCAGGTTTGGCCAATCCCAGCTAAAAAAAAGCAATTTGGGGATTCCCTGTAAAAGATGCCCTAACCTCAGGCAGAATTCCCAATATGGACAGATACAGAGAGGCAAATGGGACAGGTATATATTTCCAGGGCTCCTTTGGTGGCCCGACATGAGTGTACTTTGTGGCATGCCATCAATGCTTCCTCCTTCCTGCAGCAACTCAGAAACAGGACCCAATATTCTGGTGCTGTCTGTGCTTACGGCAAGTGGCCACCCACTTCTGCATCTCATCCACCAAGGATCGTAAGCAAAAAAATGCTGCTCTGCAAAGCGCTTGTAAAGTGGTAGCTCTCATTTCTGGCTGCAAAGAGAATTTTGGGGGGAGCTTGTTTTAAAAACACATGTGTGGAGCTGAGAGTGGGAGGAGGAGCTGACTACAAAGAGGCACAAGGAGAATTTGGGGGGATGCTAGAAATATTGTTTCTGACTCTGGTAGTGTATTTGTCAGAGTGAGTTTTACAGCAAAGTTAAGAAAATAAATAAACAAACCACAGCTGCGCCCCACCCATTCAGACCTGCTGCCATGCAAGGAGGGCAGACACAGACCTGCAAGTGCTGAACAAAAACAGAAATAGCCTGGTCTGAACACCAAGCTCCAGAGCTGAGCTGGGAGACACATGCCACTGTTAGGCTCTGACTCCTCATCTGTGAACCAGTGCTTCACAGGGGATACCCTCAGGGCTGTCCCATGGATTAGCAGGCTTAAAAAGGGTGCCTCGCATGTGTGAAGTGCTCGGTGTTGTTCAATCACAGTTATTAAAGAGCAAGGGGTAAGGAACCCAAATAGTCTATCTTCTGAAATAGAAATTCACCTGTGTAGACTAAGACTCCTACAAGTTCAGAGCTCCTGGAACACTGCTGAACAACTAAGTGTTTGAAAGTACTTTTCTGAAAGAAAAACTCTAGTTGAAGGTAAAGAATGGGTTCTGTGACTTGTGGTTTATACTTAAGACAGCAAAGCAGCAAGACTAACAATCTTAAAAGTAACAAAAATCCTTGTGGGCTGTACAACCAAAGCATTTCCTGCACTCACATCAATTGAGAAAGAGGACTACTCCTAACTCCGAGCAGGGGGGAAACTGATACTCAGCTCTCCCAGAGTGATTCAAGTACAGACCGTTAATCTTTTGAGACAACTAACTTATCATGATACACAAAGCTACTGGGTAGAATAATTTTTCAAACTAAATGCTTCCTAGAGGGGCTTGGCTCAATTTTAAAGCTTTGGTTGAATCTCAAAACTAGTAAAGGGAGGGGCAGGAGTGGGTGATGTGGCTCCTAGACAATGAAGTGTCAGAGAAGCAAGCAATTCCCTCCTGGCCAAGAGCAGAACACCTTCAGGTTCAGAGGGAACAAGCAGCAGGACATTTTTACCTGTAGAATGAGGTCTTCTGATTAAAACATTTCACTGTCCTTACAATAAAATGCAACAAAGCCACAAGCAGGGAAAAGGTCACCCCATATCATAACACCTATTTTCGGGCACCTGGGTGGCTCAGTCAGTTAAGTGTTTGCCTTCAGCTCAGGTCATGATCTCACGGTCCTGGGATGAAGTCCAGCATCAGGCTCCCTGCACAGTGGGGAGTCTGCTTCTCCCTCTACCCCCACTCCCCGCTCATGATCTCTAATAAGTAAATACAATCTTAAAAAAAAAAAAAGTAATAGCACCTATTTTCGTGTGTAGAACCACACAGGACTACCCACAATCAATATTTTCCTCACATCTTGTGTTCTAGTGTTGATGGGATGTGTATACAGACCCGTCACCTTTTTTTTTTTTTTAAGATTTTATTTATTTATTTGACAGAGAGAGAGATCACAAGTAGGCAGAGAGAGAGGCAGAGAGAGAGGGGGAAGCAGGGTCCCTGCTGAGCAGAGAGCCCGATGCCAGGCTCTATCCCAGAACCCTGAGATCATGACCTGAGCAGAAGGCAGAGGCCTTAACCCACTGAGCCACCCAGGCGCCCCCAAACCCTAACCCCAGACTTCACACAGTGAAGTGATGGCCACTGCTACCCATCACAAAGGCCAAAGCTCACAAACCACACCCAGCTGTTTTAAGTTGAGATATTTCCAGTTTTCCAATGTAGGCATTACAGGGTTGAGAGGGATCAAGAAACATTTGATGGTTTGTTATTACATGCCGTTAGTGGTCCCCTCCACAGAAGGTGTATGATAAAGCCCCTGGTCAAAACGTCAGCAAGAACACCAGGAGAGCCTAACTGCAAAAGGCTCACAGAGAGGGCAGTATCCACCGCAACAAATTCCATGAGCAGGCATTGGAACCAATGCCTTTCAGTCTCCCAAAGTCCTCATTTTGACATCTGACCTCCCAGAGCATACGAAGGTATGTCCACGTCTGCATACTCAGTGTCAGTCACTAAACAAGCTCCACTCAAGGCCCAAATCTCCTGGTTAGGAGAGTATCTTGGACCCCGGCTTGTGACTGCACTAGGGACCTAGGAAGCAGCCATTTCTAGAATGCATCAGATATCACACCAATTAGCTCTGGTACTGACTGAGCACCTGCCTGAATCAGGCAAGCTTTGCATACAGCTGAACATTCTCCAAGCTAGCCAGTGCCCTGCCAGAGGATTTGCTGAGCAGCCAAACCCAGCCTGGCCACGATGCCTGTAGTGGCTGGCAGGCGATGTGTAAGAAACAACTTTCCCAGTTAAGCGCCAACTTTCCCTGAGTGTCCACATGCTTAGGGAATGCAGCTGGACTCAGACCAATGAGCAATTACTGAATGTTTACTGAGGCTCAGGCCCAGTGTGCTAGTATGCTGTACCCCACACCCCATGAGAACTTTGCACAGGTAGGGACTAAGATCTCAGTTTCATGGAGGAGGATACTAAGGCTAGAAATGTCATTCATTCATCTGCGGTCACAAAGCCTGCACTACTTCTCACCCTATACCCCAAAATCATTTCCTGATGAATTAAGGGCATCCATTTGAAAGGGAAAACCTTACAACTTTTATAAAACAATATAGAGTATTTTTCAGGTAGTGTTCTTCCCACTAACTGTAAAACAAAGATTCATATATTCACCCATGTTAATATTAACATCTCCTGTTTGTCAAAAGACTACTGGGGGGGGGGGGGCACTAAACTAGGGAAAAATATTTGCAAAAAATCTATCCACAGAGATCCGGTACTCACACTCTATAAACAACTTCTGCAAATCAATTTTTTTTTTTTAAAGATTTTATTCATTTATTTATTTGACAGAGAGAGAGAGATCACAAGTAGGCAGAGAGGCAGGCAGAGAGCGAGGGGGAAGCAGGCTTCCTGCCAAGCAGAGCCTGATGTGGGGCTCGATCCCAGGACCCTGAGATCATGACCCGAGCCGAAGGCAGAGGCTTTAACCCA
>CM052898.1:8515501-8536212 GCA_028534135.1 Potos flavus
CCTCTGCCCCTCCCCACCCACCCTGCTAGTGCACGCACATATTCGCAAAAAAAAAAAAAAAAAGATAAACGAGCTAAGAGAAAATGAGCAAAAATCAGAAACAGACATTTCAGCAACACTGAATACACACGGGAAAATGCTCAGTCTTGTTGGCGAGGATGCCGAGAAAGGGGAACCCTCTTACACTGCTGGTGGGAATGCAAGCTGGTACAGCCACTCTGGGAAACAGTAAGGAGGTTCCTTAAAAAGTCAAAAATAGAGCTACTCCAGGACCCAGCAATTACATTACTAGATATTTACCCAAAGGATACAAACATAGTGATCCCAAGGGCCACCTGCCCCCCAACGTTTACAGCAGAAATGACCACAACAGCCAAACTATGGAAAGAGCCCAGATGTCATTGTACAGATGAATAAATAAAGATGTGGTGTGTACATACACACCACACACACTGGAATACTAATTAACTATTAAAAAGAATGAAATCTCACCGTTTGTAATGATGTGGATGGAACTAGAGGGTATTATACTAAGCAAAATAAGTCAATCAGAGAAAGAATTATCATATGATTTCACTCATATATGGAATATAAGAAAACAGGATCATAAGGGAAGGGAGGGAAAAATAAAATAACATGAAATGAGAGAGGGACACAAACCTTAAGAGGACACAAACCTTCTTAACTATAGGAAACAAACAGGGTTGCTGGAGGGGAGGTGGGTTGGAAGATGGGGTTAACTAGGTGCTGGGCATCAAGGAGGGCATGTGATGTAATGAGCACTGGGTGTTATATGCAACTGATAAATCACTGAACTCTACCTCTGATCTAAAACTAGTAATACACTACATGTTAACTAACTGCATTTAAATAAAGTTAAATTTTAAAAAAAGAAGATGTTTAGCCTCATCAATCTTCCTTTCCCTGATAACTGAAGCCACAATGACATTTTGTATCCATCAAGACTGGTAAAATATAAGAAGTCCACTAATGTCAATGTTTGTGAAAATGTGGTTCAACATTTTAGGATGTGGGCAGGTAAACTGATGGGACTGTTTCCGAAAATCATTTGGTATTAAGGCATCTCTGATGATCCAGTATTTCCACTCCTGGCACTTACTGAAACACTTGTACATAGGTCTCAGGTGCATGTCATAGCAACAATGCTTTCTAATGACACCAATTCCACCTTTCCTTCCCCCTTCAGTAAAAATAAATCTAAAGGGGGCACCTGCCTGGCTCACTTGGTTGAGCATGTGACTCTTGATCATGGGGCTGTGAATTTGAACCCTAAGTTGGCGGTAGAAATTGCTTAAAAACAAAACCTTAAAATCAATCTGAGCACCCAAATGTCCACCAATATGAGAACTAATCGTGATACATTCACACCCTGGTGAAAATGAATGAGGTATAGCTACCACAAATGCATGAACTTAAATGAGGAAGTAGCAAAACTCTGCAATAATGTGTTGGCATGGGTAGTAAAGCTGAAAAACAGTTAAGACTAAGTAATGTACTCTTTAGAGGTAATATGCAACTGAGACCAGAGTAAAAAAGGATGGTGACTTCAAAATTCAAGATGGGCAAGGAAATGAGGTAGGGAAAGAAGCATACACAAAGCAGACATAACTGAACTGGTTAAGCTGCAAGACAGAAATTAGAATCACTCAGATTTAAAGTGCAAATCACTGCACCTTTAATCACGTATGACTAAACTCACAGCACCTTTTATGCTATCAGAGCATGTTCCCTCTGCTGCGCCTGACAGCAGCAGCTTTTTACTAACACTAGAGCTACTTGATCCCAGACAGATCTTCACAAACTTGAGATGGGGTTTTTGTTACCCCATTTTACCGACTGTAGGGAAACAGAGGCTCAGAGGTTAAGCAGACTGTCCCAGATCACTACCCATTTCTCCAAATGCCAGTGAGTGTCCATTTTCAGTGTTAAAACTACTAGTCACAGCTCATTTGTTTATGTGGTTCGTTCCATTTTCAGCATGTTCTACTGGCTAACATAAAACACAACAGAGGTAAACAGAATGTCTGCTAAGCATGAAACAAAACGCTGAGTGACTAGCTCATTCTGGTACCAGGACAAGAGAAAGCCAACTGTTGTTAAACAGTAAAAAGAGTGACTTCAAGGTTATGGCTGGTTTCGAAACCTGGGAGGCACGGTCTGCTTAAGATCCTTGATGAATCAAGCCCTCATCCTCTCCCCTGGACCAGAAGCTGTTTCACCACCAAGCATAGAGAGTATGATGGGTTCTGACATAAATCTTTAGCCTCAGGGACACATGCATACCTGTGAGTAAAAAACTGGAAGGGAGAATGTGGACCCTCACCTAAAGACATCAACACTGTTATTACCTAAAATATCAATTCACGTATCACTAGAAAAAAAGCTCACAGAAATAAATCCCATGATACGACTTAAAATTCAACCTTTTTTTTTTTTTTTTAAAGATTTTATTTATTTATTTGACAGAGAGAGAGAGATCACAGGCAGGCAGAGAGAGAAGGGGAAGCAGGCTCCCCGCTGAGCAGAGAGCCCGATGCGGGGCTCGATCCCAGGACCCTGAGATCATGACCTGAGCCGAAGGCAGAGGCTTAACCCACTGAGCCACCCAGGCGCCCCAAAATTCAACCTCTTAACAATACCATGCATTCAGATCTGCATACGGTGTCTTGTAACTGGCATGTCACACGATAAGACTCATCTGGGCAGAAGTATCCTGCAAGAACATGAGGAAAACAATTCCTTATCCTGCAACTGCTGCTTATCCAGAAGATCAAAAGGGAAAGAGTAAGAAGTAAAAGCTGAAACGACTTCAATTCTGCTGGGTTGAAAAGGAACTTGTTACAATCAGAAAGGAAGATAAACAACAAATGTTGACAAGGATGTAGGGAAATTGGAACGTTCATACATTGATGACAGGAATGTAAAAACAGGGCAGCAACTTTGGAAAGCAGTCCGCAGTTCCTGGAAAGATTAAACATAGTTACCATATAAGGAGGAAGTTTCACCCCAGCTATATACTCAAAGAAAAGGAAAACCTGTCTACATAAAAACTTGCATGTGAAACTTTATAGCAGCGTTTTTCATAAGAACCAAAAAGCAGAAATGGACATGTCCATGAACTGATGAATGGATGGTCCCATTTATAAGAATGGGACCAGATTTTCCGAAAAAGAAAAAATCAAAATCTAAGCTGCTTCCTTCTGGGGAAGTAAGCTGTCTAGTTTATCTATCCTGAAGCTCTATGCTCGCTTTCCAAGGACAGGCGGCATTTGGTGCTTCTTGCACTGGGCAGGAGGGAGGATGAAGCAATCCAAGTTGTCCAGGCATAAGTCACAGGACACTGAATGCAGGGGAAGGCAGAGCCTGTCAAGACTGACACTGGAAGCACCTCTCACCTCTGCTACATCTACCTGATCATGAGTTGGTAAGGGCCATTCCACTTAAAGGATTTCAAAAGTTAAGCTGCTCCGGTCACATGCTGAGGCAATGCATAGAGAAATGTTCAGTTACAGTGATTCTGTGAGCCTTTTCAGGATTAGACTGGCTGAAATGAAAACATGAGTCAAGCTACTTGCCATGGAAAATGTCGTTAATGGGCTGGGTTGAGAAGCCATGGCTGTGGGGTAACCGACAGGATAAGACTCTAAGAAGGGGTAGAGTCCACTGCATTTGCAACCAGTCACGTATTTTCTTTTAGGCTGCCTTGAAAGACACCTGGCTGGACAGGTGACTCCAGATGCACTATCTCCCTCCTTGTACCTTTGTGTCCACTGCTCACAGCTGCCAAATAAAAACCCTCCAATCCCAGATCAGTTTCAGCATGCAAGCAGGATATGGGAATTTTGTAGCAGGCTTCTGTATCCAACTTCTAAATTGAAACCTGTGTTCAGGGACACCTCAGTGGCTCAGTCGGTTAAGCATCTGCCTTCAGCTCAGGTCATGATCCCCAGGTACTGGGATCGAGTCCTGCGTTGGGCTCCTTACCCAGCAGGGAGCCTGCTTCTCCCCTTGCTTTTGTGTGCGCTCTGAAAAATAAAATCTTATAAAAAAAAAAAAAAAAGAAACTTGTGTTCAAAAGTAGGCAAGTCGCTATTTGTAAACCCAGGTTCATTTCACTGCAGCACTATCCCTAACAGCCAAGAAGGGGAAGTAATCCCAATGTCCATTAACATATGACTGGATTAAGAAGATGTGGTAAGTATGTACAATAGGATATTTTCTGCCTTAAAAAAGGAAATCCTCTCATATGTGACAATGTGAAAGACATTTGCTAAGTGAAAAAGGCTTGTGACAAAAAGACAAGTACTGCATGATTCCACTTATGTGAGAGGTATCTAAGATAGTCAAACTATTAGAAACAGAAAGTAGCTTGTGGTTGCCAAGGGGCTGGAGGGAAGGGGAAAGAGAGAGTTGTTAAATGGACATAGTTTCAGTTTTGCAAGATGAAAAAGTTCTAGAGATCTATTGCACAATAATGTACACATACTTAAAAACATTAAGACGATACTTTTGTATGTTTTTTGGGGGGGCAGTGGGGGGGGGGGGAAGAAACGCAGATGGCTTCACCAGATTCCTCAACTCAGAAACAGAGATAAGACTGTCCCTCAAAGGGCTGGTGTAAGTGTCAAACGGGATGCAACAGAAAATAAGTGCTCAATAAACTCTATTAATCATACTATTAATAAAAGCGAATGTTATGATTTGGTATTAACTTTGCACATTTCATAACGTAATCACAGAGTAAACGCAATAGGCCTTGAGGTCTGCAGCACACTAGCACAAGCTCTGTGGGCAGGCTTCATCTGCCTGGTTCAGTTGACTCAATCCAGGCAGACCGACCACTGGCACTTTCTATAACCACAGCTCAGGCTTCAGTCACTGCTTCAGCCTTTGTTCACATTCTCCACACCCAAAGATAATGGGTCAAATGCACCAGCCCTCCCCCAAAATTCTGCTCACAAAATGGGGGAGAATGGAAATATATGGAATGAATGAAATGGAAGATGTCAGATAAAGCAAATTCCAAGGAGGAGTAGGAAATTTTCTAGCCATAAAAACAGAAGGGCAGAGATTGGAGAATACCATACTTAACCTAGGTAACTAGAGCTCACTTCCACAATGCATAGTTTTCAAAAGAAAAACCCTTTTCCTAAGCTGATGAAGGTTAATTCTCCATGTGCTTTCTTAGGCTATACAGGCTTGGCTTTCTCTAGCCTGGGACCTTGCTGGGACTCCACTTCCAACCTCCTGTGGGAATGGGAGCAAGGTATTTGCCATTCTCCACAAATCAGGATTCAGTTCCTGACTGTCCTCTCACTCTAAATGTAGCCCCAGGCCCCTCCTCTTCTCTCTCCACACAGCCCCAAGAAGACCTCGCCCACCCTCCCCGCAATGCCCAAAGTCCCCACTTCCCGCCTAGGCCTGCCCCTGCATTCCAGAAGTGCACTCCACCTGCCTACAAGGCAGTTTCAACCACAAGTACCAGGGGACTAAAATAAGCCTATCTTCTCTAAAACCTGTCAAATCAGGCACACTTGCCACGTGGTGATAGTGGCTACCATGCTGGATGGTAACTCAGAAACTCAAGATTTTCCATTACTGCAGGAAGTTCCAGAGGACAGCACTGCTTTAAAAACTGGGTAGGTCACAGAGTACCTGGCTGGCTCAGTCGGAAGCATGTGGCTTTTGATCTTAGGGTCGTGAGTTCAGGCCCCCACATTGGATGTGGAGCGAACTTACTTAAAAAACAAACAAACAAAAAACAAACCGGGTAGGTCACTGTAAAATAAGATCCAAACTGGACCATGAAAGATGGGGGGTGGGGGGGTGTCTAGAAAAAGCAATGAATCAAAGACATTTGATTCAAGGACAACAATCTGTCATAGAAGCTAGGGCACAGAGTACCACAGGATGGGAGTCTGGGTTTTAGGGCAGCAGAATTTTCCTGCAATAAATCTATTACATTTTGATCATATTCCAATCAGCTTACTAGTCTAGTTTTTAGTTTTGCATGAAGCCTGTTTAACCACTTCTATCACTTTCTCTTGACTGGATTTTGCTCACAGCTACTCAGAGCCAAACTCTTACTCAATGAGATCATTTGTCATCTTACAAAGTCAAAGAAAGGTCTTAAAAGTAAAATGATCTGTTTCTTCAAGATACTCTTATTAAATAAATTACCACCTTTCTAGCACTGAGCCACTGCCCACCACTGGACATATTAGGACCCCTTAAACACTTGCCTCCAAGACATGCTATAATTGTACATGGCATATAGACATGGAAAATAATACCTTTATTCACCACTGAATCTTCACTACACACACAGAATATAACATGGTGCCTGATTACCTATTAAGTCCTACACACAACCTGGCAGAATTTGGCCTGTTTGCTTCAGGCAGGAAATTCCCTTTAAACAAGAGTCCCTAAGTGGGAAATAAGCACCCATGAGCGGAAACTCGATTGCATCCTATAATAAGCAGCACTATGAGACAGAAAGACTCACCATAATCCTAAGAGATCATCCAGTTCACACCCCTGCTTTAACAAGCCTGAGGCACATAAGCTAAAGATCAAGTTTACTCCAGCCCCAACTCCCTCTTCTGTATTCACTTTCACTAAAGTAACAAGGAAAAAATGGAGATGAAACCAAATCAAGGCAGGTGAAGTTTAATTCCACTTATGTGAATTTCTTCATGAGACTCCTCAGGAGAGTGGCAATGCATTTAATGACCAAATGCCCAGATGAAAAGGAGATCTACCCAGAGTAATGACCCCCCCCACCATTCCCCACCCTGGTGAGTGCCTCCAAGGGACAGGTGCTTGCAGAACAGTCCAGATCTCCATCCAGGCCTCAGCTGTCCTCAGATGGGCCAGCCAAAATGCCAGCTTTTTCCTATGCTCACAGATGGACGGTCTCTCTTCCTTCAGAGTGGCTGGCCTATACTTCTCAGAAAGCACTCCCGCAGTCTACCTTGTGCACATTATGTACCATCCCAATCATCTACACGTGGCAGATTCCCTCCTTTCACAGCTTCTACAAGTCAAGAACATGTGGGAAATCCCTGGCTGGCTCAGTCAGTGGAACATACAACTCTTGATCTTCAGGTTATAAGTTCAAGCCCCATGCTGGGTGTAGAGATTACTTAAAAATAAAATCTTGGGGGAAAAAAAGAGAGCAAGCGAGCAAGCACGTGCTCTGGAGCCAGGCGCTGCCACTTACCAGCTCCATGCCCTTGCATCCCTGCTCAAGTGATTGAGCTCTCTGGGCGTCATCTTCCTTTTACAAAACAGAGACGATACTAGTACCCAGTTAGTAAGGTTGTTTTCTTAGACTTAAGGAAAACATAGGAGCCCTTCTTAGAAATCTAGCACCTGGGCCACAGTAACCACTCAACTACTCACTAAAACAGAGTGCTCATAAACATATGCTCAAGCTTCCCATCTGGGCAAACAGTGAGAAAGAAGAGACCCACACTGCAGCTCCACACATTAAGGCTGACAGACAGCCAGGTGACTCATGTTTGACTTCACCATTTCAAAAAAAGGCAAGCAGTAATAGAGGAAAAAAAAGAGGGGGGAAAAAAAAAGTAGTTCACGAAAGATAGTTCTACCCTTAACAGGAAACCTTTTCAGTCACGGATCAAAGATAAGCACTGCCTCAAGGTCAACAAAGGGAATGTGGGGGTCTGGAAAGCAAGAGGAAAGAGCCACAGGCCAGGGAGGGCATTCAGCCCTCATGAGTACAAGGGAAGGATGCTCACACAGGGTTCCCAAAGCAAACGGGCCTGGAGATGTCCTGAGAGAGGACCCTGAGGACAGGCCAACTAAACTACAGGCTGCATGTGCTGCAACTCAAAAGGGCTCCGACACTGGTAACTCAAAACTGCATTGCTGGGATTACAAAGATGCGTGTTATGATTCTGAAATAAATGAACACAAAGGTGGTGTTATTTCCAGACAGCTAATCTGTCAGCTCAATTGTTTCCTAGTGTCCAAAGGAAAACAAATGAAGACATACACATGACTTACTTAGCAGCTTTTTATAACTGAAAGCACTTGAGCACCAAGTAATTTTCAACAAAGATTATAAATGAAAACAATCTACACATCGATGGCACCACCTTTTACAAAACTCTTCCAGGTACCTTATCTTGCTTGTTTCTCTTAACTACAGAGTAGAAAGGGGAAAATGCTCAAGCAACAAAAATCATGCCCGTACAATAAGATTGTAATTCAACTGAGCAGAGCAATGGGATTAATTACAGCCAACACCATCAGTAAATGAAAGGGTGAAATAACCATCAGCACCTAATAAGTTTAATCTTCGAACTTTAGAGATTAAGGAGGAGTAACGGAGTGTTTAATATGCACTATTCTCAGAAGTAATAGGAGTTCTTTTCCATCCTCCAACAACTCTGCCCCAATTACAGAAGTATGAATTATTCAAGTTTATGGTATTGTGTTTCCTATTCCTTCCACCACACAAGGATATGGGGAGACAGCAGAGTGGCACCATGCTCCACACCTGGAGTAGCATGTTCATGTTCCTAAGCTAAACATTATGCTGAAGAATGATACTTTGCCATCCCACAAGTTCTCCCTCCCTCAGCGTGTAGTTCTAGTGTATGCATGAAGAACAGGCACTAAATCACAATAGGGACCCACAGCCATAATTCGAAGTCTACCCACATCCAACACCACCAAATGACAGGCTAGCTAATGGCTCACTGGGTTATCCTCTGAAGCAAAAAAGCTCCAGGCCAACACAAAACCCTGGAGACAGTTTTACAAACAGTGGCAACTGCACTGAACCAAAACCTCTCTTCTTCTGCAGCCACTGATAGGCCCATTCTGACATTCCTCACCACCAAAAGAGAAAACAAGCTGGAAAAGACAGTACACAGGGGTCTTGGGTAGGTTTGTACCACTGCTGACACTCACACTAACAGCTCTATAAAACCCTCTGGAGGATTTTACAAGGACAGACCAAAATGGGGGCTCCACACTGTTTCCACGTCATATATTTGTAAATGTCTACAAAAGCAGGCTATGTGCAAAAAGGAAAGCCTTCAAAACCAAGAGCCTTTTAAAAAACATAATAAACTCATTATCGAAGTAAAATTCAGGAAACTCATTTTAATACATGCTTCTTGGATGCGCTCTGGTTCATGAGAACCATCTCCACAACTGTTCAATGTTCACACATAAGCATTTTTTCTGGAGAAAGGACCCACAGCATTCGTCACATTCTCAAGATGATCTCTGACCTCCCCTCAAGTTAAGAACTGAAGCTCTGGGGCGCCTGGGTAGCTCAGTCGGTTGGGCGGCTGCCTTCGATTTGGGTCATGATCCCAGAGTCCTGGGATCGAGCCCACGTTGGGCTCCCCGCTCGGTGGAAAGCCTACTTCTCCCTCTCCTCCTGCCTGCTGCTCCCCCTGCTGTGCTCTCTGTCAGGTAAATAAATAAAATCTTTAAAAAATATATTTTAAAAAAAGAACTGAAGCTCTAGTGAGAAGCAGGGCTGGTCTCATCCTTGGCCACTGGATCCTCAATTATTCCAAGACCCTTAAAGACTGAATAAATCCAACAGCAAGAACTGTAGGAAAATGATTACTCTAGCAGTGCTTAACACTTGTTTTTGATTATGAAATCTGAGTAGGCTTTCTGTAATACTAGAGGAATGCCAAGCAGCAGACTTTACAAGAACCTAAGTACAGAAACAGCTTAGCAAATGGCAAAATTACAACTGTAGTTTTCACAGGCATGGACGAAAGATGAACCCAGTCTACTGAAATGCTCTCCATTACAATCATTCATACAAGCGTTTACTGAAATTTATCTACCTGGTCTCTTTTCCAACTCTTGCCCTGAGCTTCCTGAGGGCTGTTTTTCTGGCCAAACTGAACCCTATCGTCACTGGTGACCTGAGTCATCTCACTCTTCGGAAAGAGTCATTGAGACTTGGCTTAACCCCTCTCACAGCTCCCCACAGTGGCTCCTTCTGTACCCAGCACCTAGTAAAATAAACCATTTAATCCTCTACCAAAGGACTTGGAATACATGATTCTTAACCATCTTCACTTTACCCTTTTCTTGAGTTACTCACTCTAAGCTGATTTTAATTCTGGTTTATGACTTAGTATGGAAAATTAGCTTCCCTTTCAGCCATTCAAAATTTCTTGCTTCCAGTTAAGGGGCACACTACTTCTAGTGAAAAGACAGACTGCTCAACCCAAGTATTTCACCTAGCATGCCTCATAATGATGAACAAGATGCTGCTGGAGATACTACCGGGTGAGAAGTGGAGGGCAGAGATGGGTACAGGTCCCATGTTTGAGGCACGGTGGTTTGGCATTCCCATTCTGCACACAGTCAGTGATGGGCAATGATCCAAGTAGAAGTCTTCTGCCATCAGACAGCACTACTGGGAAAGACGCAATCTTGACCCGGAGATCAGTATATCAGAGATAGGTAACAAGCTGATGTCCATCTCTGAGACCCACTCAACTTCTTGTCACATCAGCTAAAAGATTTCCCTTTTAACAGTTTTACATTAGTTATTTATACCAGAAAAACTTAACCAATAAAACTATTTCCAAAGACAGAGAAAGAGAGAGAGAAAGAGATCTTAATTAGAAAGTTGGAAGGACAGTTTCCGAGAACAAAGGACAGGTAGTTTGCCTCACACACTTGAAGAGATAAAAGGCCCCAAACGGAATCACTTGTGCTAACCCCCACAGTCACCAAACTGGGACTTAATACCTAATTATGGTTTCAACTTCTCCCAGGATTGGAATTTTAAACCAGTCAATCTGGAATTACCTGGTCAGCACTAGTGAGGTAATCTGCCCAAATGACCCCAGCCCCTAAAGGAAGGTGACCTTGCCTAAAACAATCTGCTCTTCACTGTTTGTAACTTCCTTATCCTGCCCCCTTCTGCATATAAAAACCTTTCATTTTATTTTATTTTTAAGATTTTATTTATTTATTTCAGAGAGAGAGAGAGAGATCACAAGCAGGCAGAGAGGCAGGCAGAGAGAGAGAGGGGGAAGCAGGCTCCCCGTAGAGCAGAAAGCCCGATGCGGGGCTCGATCCCAGGACCCGGAGATCATGACCTGAGCCGAAGGCAGAGGCTTTAACCCACTGAGTCACCCAGGTGCCCCAAAACCTTTCATTTTATACAGCTCTTTGGATTCTTTTGTATTTACTAGGTGAGATGATGCCCAATTCATGAATCATCAAACAAAGTCAACTAAGATCTTTAAAATTTACTCCGTTGAATTTTTTTTAATACACACACATTCTTTATATACTTGTTTTGCCTGTTGCAGACTACTGACAACCTTAACCAATACATGCTTCCTCAACTCCCCCACCCACTCCAGCCCCTAGAGAGAGGGCTCAGCAAGCAGTGGGTACAAGGAAGAAAAGAAACTGAAGAGCAATGCAATTCACCTGCTACTAGAAAGCACATGCACGGGGCGCATCAGCGCCGTAGGCATCTCTGCCTACTTGTGATCTCTCTCCTCTGTGTCAAGTTAATTAATTAATTAATTTAAAAAAAAAAAGAAAGAAAGCATATGAAAGCATATGCAGGAGTCCCTCAGACAAGTGGGGAAGAAATAGATTGCAATAAAGTTAAGAGGAAAAACTACCATCAAGGCACCTACAGTTACAAGTGAATGGTATGTAAAACAATGTTATTATTTCACACTGTTCTGACAGGACCCACAATAAGATACTCATTTTATCATGTACACAACAATACATAAAGTCCAAGTAAAGTTTTTATGAAATATTCTTCAATGTGTAACACCCTTTGACATTTCCTTTTTCCCCCTTAAACAATGATTGCGACCCTTAAGTTCGGGGGGGGGGGAAGGATATAAAATAAGAATGACTTTCTTTTAAAATATAGATTCTGGTTGAAGTTGTCTGGAGCCCAAACCTATTACCCCATTTTACATGAGAAACAGAGACTTGAGAGGGTATGTGACTGGTCCAACACAAGTACAGTGTGCCCCTGTACCCAGTTCTCATGCATGCACGTACACATAAGGACAGACAGAGACTCGCGCGCGCGCGCACACACGCGCGCGCACACACACACACACACACACACACACACACACACAGTGCTGGCAGGTTCCATACTCCATACAATTCTCCTGTTTAAACCCTCACATTAACAATCTGCTCCCACCAAATATAGGTTTCCTCAAAAACGGTGGAAAATATTTCAGCTGTAAAATCCCCAAACTGATCTCACTCTCTTCCTTTTTCTTTATTCTTAAAACACAAAACAATTTCAAAGGCCAATTTGCCCACAGATGTGTATGTGTTATTGCCTGGGGTTGGACAAGTGGGTATATTAGCCACCTACAAGGACATAGGAATTACTAATTCCTGTTTCTGGAAACTGCGTAATACCAAGCCCAACACCTCTTCCCTGTCACTGCTTCCACAGTGTGCCAGTGCCTCTTGACTTAACAGCAACAAAGAACAAATATGGACTTTTAGCCTTAAATAGAACCAAGACAAGGAAGGTGACCACATTCAGAGTCTGGACAGCTTTTCTCAAAGCCCTTAAGGCAGAGCAAAGCAAGCAGTCCCTTCAGACCCCACTCAAACCGAATACACTACAGATGTGAGCCCTCCTTCCCCTGCACCTTCTGGCCATCTGCCAATGCTCAGGTATACAGATTCCACTTTACAGATAAGGAAACTTGAAGTTTAGAGAGATTATGTAAATCACCTGAGGTCAGGACCAGAAAGGGGCAGGGCTGGGACTGAACCTTGACAGTCATCTCCACAGTTCTCCCTCTCCAGTGACACAGCTCCAACCAAGCCTGCTCTCCACAGCCCAAAGACCTACAAGTTCCTACCCTGGGCAGAACAGGCCACTACTTGTCAAGGAAAAGATCACAGATTAGCCTATACTTAGGATGAACTAAAAAAAATCTTTTTAAGTATGTCACAGATCAAAAAGAATAGCATATTCATTGAAGCACTCTTAATTTGCAGTTAAATGCTCAGATTTGCCGGATCTCTGAAAGTTATTCTCCAACTGGGTTTAAACACAAACAAAAAACAGCCCTATATGGCACTGGATCCTCATGGTCCCTAGTAATGGTGACTGCCATCAACTGGTTTGTTGGGTCAACAAGGTCCAAAGTCCCTTAGTAGGACCTCAGCCTCCCAACCAGGAACTCCACTTTCCTGGCCCATCCAGCTGCCTGCCTCTCTTCCAGGGAGAGGGTAATTTGTGACACAAACCTTCCTGGAGATCGGAATCCTTCTGTCACACCCAGATGTTAACACAATTCAGATTAGGGCCAAAGAAGGTAGAGAAAGATGCTGTGCTTGTGCTCTGGAAAAACTTTAGTCCACCAGCGACTTCAAGTTTTAACGAAATAGGCAAGTTACATTTTAGGCCTGAAAATACACCAGGCTACATTTCCCTGCTGGATCATTACCCCAAACTCTGCAGCTAACATTCCAGAATGGATGCCCCCAAACCACTGAATTTCCCCTAATCCTATTAGGATCTCTTTTAATCTCAATATCAGATAAAAACAAATCCTCACATTAAAAAAAACAAACAAACAAAACCCTAATCCCCACTTTAAATCATCTCCTCCACTGGTCTCCATGAACCATTTACTTGGAAGACACAACATATAGGGGATGTCTTCTTAAAAGGCACCCGGCAGGGCACCTGGGTGGCTCAGTGGGTTAAAGCCTCTGCCTTCGGCTCAGGTCATGATCTCAGGGTCCTGGGATCGAGCCCCACATCAGGCTCTCTGCTCAGCGGGGAGCCTGCTTTCCCCTCTCTCTCTGCCTGCCTCTCTGCCTGCTTGTGATCTCTCTCTCTCTCTAATAAATAAAATCTTAAAAAAAAAAAAAAGGCACCTGGCGGAACTTGGTGTCACCTGGTGACATGACTTCTAGGAGTACCAGCTGGTGTACTTTCCTAGCCTTGAGGAGCTCTACTCTCATACCTGGCTACCTTTTCCCCACTTTCATTTTTCACCCTGGGCAACAATAGGAAGTAAGCGGCTAACCCTGAGACCGAACCACCTCATTTTACCTCAGATGAAAAAAAGTGAAATTTGCAGGAGGTTGAGAGACAAGCTGAAGGCCACACAGGTGGCAGCAGGGCCAGGACTCAAACTGGGGTCTGTGTCATACTGGTGGTATCAGTCTTTGGAGTAGGCTAGCAAATATGAGACAGTATCAGATGTCAAGAGGCTGCACAAGCCGTCCCCAGTACCCTTCCCCAGAGCATTCAGATAACACTGGGTTCCTATCACAGGATCGGGAATTCTGAGACTTGATTTCAAGAAACAAAGTCCAACTCTGGCAGGAGAGAGTAGAAAGGTCAAAGAGCAAGGATGTGGAGACACATCTGCTTCTCAGAAGCCTTCAGAACACACTCAAGAAGACATTTTGTTTTTACCCAATTGCTTTTTATGGGGGAAAAAATGTTAAAAACCTCACCTTTATAAACAAGACAATATCAAGCTGTAATTGTGGAGAAATGGACATTCATGGAACTTTTCTGGAAAACTAATTTGTATCAAGGTTTAAAAAATGCACACTCTTTGATCTAGTGATTTCCTCCCTAGACATGAGAAAAGAAAACTTGAAAATCATGTCCAAAGATAGCAGAATTATGGTACATTCATATGGTAGAATATTAGACAGCTATTTAAAAAGAGCATCTTGAATAAATAAATAAATAAATAAATAAATAAATAAATAAAGCATCTTGGAAGTGTTCGCAATGTAATATCTTCTTTGAAAATTTAAGAGTATAATCTAATTTTGTTACTCATAAATAGAAAAAATTGGAATATAAATGAGATTAAGGGATAGTTTCTGACACTTTACGTTATTAACATTGTTTTTTTTTTTTCAGATTGTTTCAAATGACCACAAACGACTTTTGTTTAAGGAAGGAAAACAAAAAACAACAACAAAACACTTACAATCTCATTTTCAAATGATGGTGGATCAATCAGTGCTATTCCCCTTCAGGGTTCAGTCAAGAATGAGACCGATGCTGTTTGCCCTAAATTTGACACTGGACTTTATCTGTTTCTTTAGAATGGAATATATCCCATGATTAAGGCGGGATGTGTGGATGCAGTTTAATGAGTTGTAGCCTGTTTAGACTGAAAAAGAAAATTAAGGGTTTTAACAATTACCCTTTACAACAGAAGTTTGGAGTGCATCTTCAGACGGGTTTCTGCGCCTTACCAGCATTTCAAACTGTTCTCTAGGAATGTACAATTTTTAAAAACTAAGTTGGGATCAAACCACACAGACTGTAGTACATGCAACATGCTGACACCCTTGCACTTCCATTTCCTCATTTTTTTAAATGGGTACACCCACAGCTCAGGAAGCTTTTCTTTTAACCCTTTGTGAATGCACTAGAAAATCAAGGCAGTTAAAAAGTCATTGCACATCGTCAAATAGTTACCATGATCCAGCAATTTCACTCCTAAATATCTACCCACAAGAAAATGTCTGCACAAAAACTTGTACATGAATGTTCACAGCGACCAAAGTGGAAACAACACAAACATCCACCAACTAATGAATGGATAAATAAAATGTGGAATGCATTCACATAATGGAATATCATTCAAAAAGAATGAAGTACTGGGGCGCCTGGGTGGCTCAGTCCTTAGGCATCCGCCTTCGACTCAGATCATGATCCCAGGGTCCTGGGATCAAGCCCCGCATTGGGCTCCCTGCTCAGCAGGGAGCTGCTTCTCCCTCTCCCACTCCCCCTGCTTGTGTTCCCTCTCTTGCTGTCTCTCTCTCTGTCAAATAAATAAATAAATACTATCTTTAAAAAAAATAAATAAAAATAAAGAATGAATTACTGATTCATACTATAGTACAAACCTTGAAAACATTATACTGAAAGAGATCAGACACGAATAGCTATATATTGTATGATTCCTGAAATAACCAGAAGAGACAAATTTATAGAGATAGAGAATAGATTAGTGGTTGCCAGGCATTCGTGGGCAGGGCCGGGATGGAGAGCCGCTGCTAATGTATAGGGATTTCTTTTTGGAGGGATGTAAATGTCTTAACATTCATTATGGTGATGGCTGCACAATTCTGAATATACTAAAAACCACTGAATTGTCCACTTTAAATTGGGGAACTGTATTGTATGTGTGAATTGTATCTCAAGAAAGCTGTTATTTCTTTAAAGAAGGATATTTGGTGGGATTTTATTACAGTAACAGTGTAATGCTCAAGTTATACACAATTTACATTCAGTAAACGTTTGAAGATAAATACGCTAATAAGAAACCCACCAAAGAAAACTCACATGCAAATATCTTTTTTGTCTTCCTTTGCACATAGTAAGAGCTCAGGAACTAATTGCTGAAACTGACTGGGCAATCATATCCACATGAAACCCGAATATTAAAAAGAAAAGTGCTCAATGTTAAAAAAAAAAAAAAGGTCAAGCTTTTGTTGACAACATGAGATTCACATTAAGAAATGCTACCCATACATGTTTATTACCCACTTCGTCTCCCTCTTAAAATACTTTTCCCAGGCCAGTGTTGAACCACAGCCCAAACCCACTCACCACATTTCAAACTAAGTGGGAAATGTACAGTAGACAGTGCACAGAAGCAACTGCATGCCACAATGCCCAGACCATAAATAAGTTCACTGCAATTTCTGGACCTTACCATCCTAGTTAAAAGTCACATTACTTATAAATCACTACTAACCAATTATGTCCCCTCCCACCATTAATTTAAGAGGAATTATTTGCACTTGGTATGCCAAATTCTTGCTTAAATATCTTTCCAGTTTGTTCACTCACAGAATATTTTAAGTGCTCTTCTAGGCGCTGAGGATACAACAGAGAATTAAAATAGGCAAAACCAAGCAAACATAACCCTGCCTGCATGGAACTTACATTCCAGTAAAACAAAACAAACAGAAAAACGTAAAATTTTATTTTTTACAAATTCAAGTCTTATGAATTAAAAATGAACTGTCAGCATTTGCAAAGAATCCCATTTCTCACCTTGCAAACATGCAGTCCTTGCTAAACACAAAATATCACAAAGACTTATAAAATATCAGTAGCAGTTTCCAATGACAAGCTTTTCCATCCTTTTTATACACTTGCCGGGCACATAAATACAAACATGATCTATTTTACAAGTTTATTCAAAATCAGAAACCGAAATACTTTACAACTGTGACAGATGACAGGGGGTTGTCAAAAGATTTAACAGCCCTGAGTCTTCAAATCATTGAAGTACCAAATAATTTTTGCTTTAAATTAAGAACAAGGATTCCAATCTCCTTCTAGATCTGTAAATCTCAAGTCATTCAATAACCTGAATTGTGTAACAGAAAAATATCGCATCCTCCCAGCCTCCAAAACAAAAGCGCAATTTAGTACAAAGATCACCACAACTGGCTCAAAAGGGTAACTTTTGGAAACAAAGTCTAAATTCCTTTAAACAATTCAATAATTTAGTGGAAATTTTACAAAGTGGCCAGTAATTCTCTTGCAATTCTTAGGTAATTTTTTTTTCTCTTCACCATCCTAAGCTAGGGAAGCTAGTCATATGGGGACCCTGGAACAAACTATCTTGAAAATGTAGCCACTTTCAAGTTCCAACTTTAATCTGTACGCAGAGGTCTTTATCTTCAGCGAATTGGCTGGGGCTGAATTCTAGCTAGATGTACACGGGTGGGCTCATCTCCTTCCAGTTATAACCAATTAAAGTGATCTTATTAGGAGATTTACTCCACAGCTTGAGCCCTTAGATACTATGTTTTCTACTAAGGAAAGCGGTATGGGTAACAGGGAAGCAATGCATTTTTTTTTTTTTTAATAAATCATGCTTTTCCTTCCAGATTTAGTCACTGGAAACCATCTGAGAGGTTTATCCTCCCCAGGACGAAGTTCTGGGAGAGAAGGGCTTGGTTATCTGTACCACCTTGAAGAAAAGATAATCCCCATCCAAACTAAACCAAAAGGAATGTTTTATTAAATTACTGGCAAGGTTATAAAACAGATTTTACCATCCAAAACCTACTTGGAATTGAAAACACACTCATAAATCCTGTTGAGTATAGCTTTCTTTACCACTTCCCAGACTACAAATTCTAAGGACTAACTTAAGGAACTTGACAGCCCCATTCATAAAAATCTCCCAACCATTATTACAGCACCAAAGAGCCACTGGCTTAGAGCTACACTGAGACTTGGTTTTTGTAAACACGGACAGATAGAACCCTCTCAAAGGGAAGCAAAGACAATTCAAGTCTCACGAAACAGGTTCCAAGAGGTCACTTCTTGCATCTCACACACATAAAAATGAACCCAAAGACCAAGACCATAAACCCCACCAGGTTGCAGAAAACATTAAATGAGTAAACAAGTAAAAAATAACATTTCAAAAAACAATGCGTGGTCTTGAGTAAATGGGAGGTCAGCCACTGAGCAAAAGCACATGACTCATCCACGGGCCTGAATATAAGTATTTACACTGTCCACTACACCAAAGTGGGATTTCCCATTTTCATCCGAGGCCAAGGCCTTGGGGGCAGCTCAGCCGGGTAAAGTTGTGCCGCTTCTGTAGGGGCGGGGGGGGGGTGTCATTTTATTTCGCTGAATCACAACTCCCCCACATCCCCACCCCAAACCACCACCCCGCACAACACCGCGAACAGACGAGGCCGCAGCAAGGACGCCAGCGAGCACCGACCGAGCAAAACAAAGCGCCCAGCGCAGGGCTGCCAAGCTGGGAGTGGGTGGGTAAAGCGAGTCAGGTTCGCCCCACACAGCACCGGTCCCACCCCCGGGGGTGTCTCCGGGCAGGCGTGCAGCGGCAGCCTCCTCCCTCCACCTGGGGACCAGCCCCATTCTCCGCAGAGCTCCAGAGACAGCCAGGAAGGCTAGGAAATGGGGGCGGGTGCGCGCTGCCCCGACTTGGGCAGAAGGACCCGGGCGCTGAGGGAGAGCGCGCTGAGCTCAGCCCACGTGAGCACCGGCGCCAAGGCCGACTCGGGGACCGCGGCGCCCGCGGCCACCATGCCGGGCCCGGACTTACCGGGACCGGGCGCGCCGCGGGCCCCGCGGCGGCCGCTTCCTCCTACTCCTCCTCCTCACTTGACAAAATGGCGGCGGCAGGAAGTGCCGGGCGCCTCGGCCCGCCCCCCGCCCGCCCCCGGCCACCCGCCCCGCCGCGGCGCCCGCGCCCCCCGCCCGCGCCCCCGCCCCGCCGGCCGGCCCAAGCCGGGGGCTGGCGGCGCCAACGGCCAGGGAGCCGCGAGCCGCCCTGCCACTCCGACGCCAACGGCGCAGGCCGACCCGGCCCGGCGCAAGAGGCACCGCGCGCGGACGCGGGAGGCCCGCAGGCCCGAGCCCGCGTCGCCCGGCCTCCCCGCCCCCGCGCCGCGCCGATGGCGTAGGTGCTGGCGCACCGGCCCCATTACGCAATGCAGGTTACGCGGGCCGCGCCGCGGGTCCCCGCCGGCCGCCCCGCGCCGCCCGCCGCCCCGAAGGGCACCGGTCCTTACCTGAGACGCTAGGCCGCACGCCGCCCCCGCCGGCCGCCCGCCGCCGCCGCCCCCTCCTCTTCGGGCTGCCTGCGCGGCGCCGGGGCCCGCCCGCCGCGCCCGCCGCTCCGCCGCGCTCACAGGCCCCGCTCGCCCGCGGGCACTGCCGGCAGCAGCCGCCGCCGCAGCCACCGCTTCGGCTCCTCGGCTGCGGGAGAGCAGAACAAACAGCCCTGCCGCTGCCGCCGCCGCCGCCGCCAGCGCACTGACGTCACCACGTACGCTGCGCGCGCGGCCCCGCGCCGCCACCCGGCGTGCGCGCCCCGCGACCGCGCCCGGCGCCAGAGAGCTCGGGAGAGCTAGCAGGCGCGAGGTGAGTGGGGGAGGCGGGCGCGCGGGGTTGGGGGGAGCCCCTCGGCGGAGGGCGCAGAAATCAGGTCCACCCTGGGAAGGCAGCCCCGCAGACCGAGGGGCGTGACCCTGCGGACCAAGGGAGAGGACCGAGAGGAGATGTAGCCGACTGAAGGCTAGGACTGAGAGAAAAGATGTGAAGGCAAAGGGAGATGTCCAAAATTTAAGAAGGGTCTGCTGATGAGACTCTCAGCGAAAGGGAGGAAGGTGAGGAGAGACCCCAGAGGCTGCCAGCAGAGGCCGAGGAGGGGCCCCCCGGGTGGCAGGGCGGAAGGGCGTTGAAGGAGGCTGGGACGCTTCGGCCCGCGAGTGGCGATCCGGCGCCCGGCGCAGGGGGAGGGCGAAGGCGACTTTGCGCAGGGCCGCGGCGGCGTCTGTCCCGGCCGGCGTCAGTCCTGGCCGGCCGCTGCGGGATGCACGGGCTGGAAGTGCTGGGCCGGGCCGCGGCGCTGTCCCTCCAGCTGTCCCCCGGCCGTCCCCCAGCCTTGAACCTCTAAAACAAGTCAGCTCCACAGAACGAGGGGGTTAAGGCTTGCAGTCGCTTGCAGTTTATAATGAAGATTCTGAGGGGCGCCTGGGTGGCTCAGTGGGTTAAAGCCTCTGCCTTCGGCTCGGGTCATGATCCCGGGGTCCTGGGATCGAGCCTCGCATTGGGCTCTCTGCTCAGCAGGGAGCCTGCTTCCCCCTCTCCCTCTGCCTGCCTCTCG
>CM052898.1:8536712-8552419 GCA_028534135.1 Potos flavus
AAAAAAAAAAAAAAAAAGGCACTTCTCTCCCCTTTGCTTTTATCGTCACTCTTTTATTACTTTTATTTTTTAAAGATTTTATTATTTTGAGACAGAGAGAGCATGAGCAGGGAAAGGGGGCTGTAGGGGGGAGAGAGAGAGAGAGAGAATCCCACGCAGACGCCTGACTGAACCCAGTGCCCCATGCAGGGCTCCATCTCACAACCCTGAGATCATGACCTGAGCCGAAATCAGAAGTCCCACGCTTAACCAACTGAGCCACCCAGGTGCCCCACTTTTAGTACTTTTAGTTCCATCTTTTACAAATCGAAAATTCTGTTCCTCTAAAAAGTCTAGGTAATTAAAAAATTCCCCGATGGCCCCTTCCAAAATACATCAATACACCAGCATAGCAGTCAGTTTTTTCTATGTCATGGTGTTTGCTCAGGCTTCAAGGGCAATCATAAATCACTGATGGGTCCTGAGGAAAGGAAAGACTTAAATTTATCTGTTATTTTAGCAAACCATGAGATAACAAATAATCAAGTGCAAGAAATAAAGGAAGTGATTGTGACTGGATTATTAGTCAACTTCCTTCTAATCATGTATTACAGAATACTGAAATTTGTGAATATCTTCTGGCTCCTTGTTTTGCAAGCTCAGCAATTTGTAGAAGATGATCAGAAGTGGAAAAAGAATAGGAAAGTACCCAGGGCTATGTGAATATGCAGTAACAATTTTTTTTCTTTTTAAGGAAACCAGAATGTATCCATTTTAAGCTGTCCTTTCCATGGTTGTCTTCTTGCATTATCTACTTAATTTATTGTTGTTGCTGATAATGTTTTTGGAAGTAATTTGGAGCTGCCAGTTTGCAAGTCACTTAATAAAATCTTTCCTTTTACTTGAGTCACACTTCGTTTAAACAAAACTGTAACATCTAGCTTGTTTTACTGGACCAAACTGGAGGGCTTTGGGCTGTTGCTAGAAGTCATTTCCAGCCTGAAGAGGATATGCAAACTGTAGAGGCAGTTCCAAAAGCTGTTTCCAATGTCCCATTGTTACTGTCTTCCACAGTGCAGACCCTAACTCCTTACAGCTTAAACTCAGAAAAATGTTTATGTGGTTGAATCAGTTTCATAAAAAGTTTTGCTTTTTAATGGTTCACATAATAAGCTCCTTTTCTCTTGTTATCACTGTATTTGCAGTACTAAAAACCAGAAGAGATTAATAAAAATATTAAGGAATGAGACATGAAGTACATACTATAATTCTGAATGATTTTAAATAGGCATTATTAATTTTAAATAAAATAATAAATGAAACCATTTTAACTGAACAATGCAAAAGAATATAGAGAAAAAAAATAAAGTATCCCTCTTATCTGTTCCCCTCCCTCACCAGAGTAACCACTGTTACCACTTCTATGTGTTTTAGACCTGTGCTGTCTGATTATCAGACCACACGTGGCTATTGAGTGCTTGAAATGTAGCTGTCCCAAATTGAGATGTGCTGTAACTGCAAAATACACATTACATTTCAAAGATTTAATAGGAAAAAAACATGTAAAGTATCTCATTTTTTTGTATTGATTACACGTTGAAATAATGTTTTGTATATTGGATTAAATAAAATATATTATTAAATTTAATTTTACCTGTTTCTTTTTACTCATTTATTTATTTTTTTAGATTTTATCTATTTATTTGTCAAAGAAAGAAAGAGAGAGAGAGAGCACAAGCAGGGGGAGTGGCAGGCAGAGGGAGAAGCAGCCTACCTGCTGAAAAATGAGCCCAACCAGGACTCCATCCCAGGACCCTGGGATCATGACCTGAGCTGAAGGCAGATGCCCAACCAACCGAGCCACCCAGGCGTCCCTCTTTTTACTCTTTTTTTTAAGATTTTATTTATTTCTTTGACAGAGAGAAAGAGATCACAAGTAGGCAGAGAGGCAGGCAGAGGGAGGGGGGAACCAGGCTCCCTGCCGAGCAGACAGCCTGATGTGGGCCCGATGCCAGGACCCTGAGATCATGACCTGAGCCGAAGGCAGAGGCTTAACCTACTGAGCCACGCAGGTGTCCCTCTCTTTTTACTCTTTTAATGTGGGCTACTAGATAATATAAAATTATATATAGAGCTCGCAACATATTTCTATTGAACAACACTGGTCTAGACTTTTTTTTAATTTGTGAGAACATTTTATCTATTTTTTGAGTAAGCTATATGCCCAACATGGGGCTGGAACTCACAACCACAAGATCAAAAGTTGTATGCTCTCCCACTGAGCCAGCCAGGGATTCCTTGGTCTTTTTTTGTTGTTCTTAAAGTATCGTTGACACACAATGTTACATTAGTTTCAGGTGTACAACCTAGAAGTGCCACAACTCTATGCACTGTCTAGACTTTTTTATGCATCAGTGAGTATCCATAGAAATAGTTGTATTGTTATAAAACAAAAGGGAGCCTTCTGTACTTGTTAATTTGTAGCATGCTTTTTTTCATTTAATATGTCTTAAAAGCCATTCCACGTGAGTTCTGCCTAATTGGGAGATAACTCTGAAATGATATATAGTATGTTATCTGGTAGGGATAGATTATAATTTATTTAATTGTTCCACCATTTTGAACATTTAATTCATTTCTAGTTTTTCCATCATAATAGTATTGCAATAAACATCCTATACATTTACCATTTTCCTTTCATACTTGCCAGCATTTTCCCAGATTAAAAAAATCTGGGATGCCTCTGATGGCTCAGTTGGTGATGCAACTCAATCTCAGGTTGTGGGTTCAAGCCCTACATTGGGTGTAGAGATCACTTAAAATTTTTTGTATTTCTTTTTTATTATTGTTTATTATTATTATTTTTTAAATATTTTATTTATTTATTTGACAGCGAGAAAGAGATCACAAGTAGGCAGAGAGGCAGGCAGAGAGAGAGGGGGAAGTAGGCTCCCTGCTGAGCAGAGAACCCAATGCGATGCGGGGCTTGATCTCTGAACTCTGAGATCATGACCTGAGCCAAAGGCAGAGGCTTAACCCACCGAGCCACCCAGGCGCCCCAAAAGATCACTTAAAAATTTTTTTAAATCTTTTTTTTTTTAAGATTTTATTTATTCATTTGACAGAAAGAAATCACAAGTAGGCGGAGAGGCAGGCAGAGAGAGAGGAGGAAGCAGGCTCCCTGCTTAGCAGAGAGGGGCTCTATCCCAGGACCCTGAGATTATGACCTGAGCCGAAGGCAGAGGCTTAACCCACTGAGCCACCCAGGCGCCCCAAAATTTTTTTAAATCTTAAAAAATAGGGACGCCTGGGTGGCTCAGTTGGTTAAGCGGCTGCCTTCGGCTCAGGTCATGATCCCAGGGTCCTGGGATAGAGTCCCACATCGGGCTCCTTGCTCTGCAGGGAGCCTGCTTCTCCCTCTGCCTGCCTCTCTGCCTACTTGTGATCTCTCTCTCTGACAAATAAATAAATAAATTCTTTTAAAATATATATACATATATAGGGGCGCCTGGGTGGCTCAGTGGGTTAAAGCCTCTGCCTTCAGCTCGGGTCGTGATCTCGGGGTCCTGGGATCGAGCCCCGCATCGGGCTCTCTGCTCGGCGGGGAGCCTGCTTCCCCCCTCCCTCTGCCTGACTCTCTGCCTACTTGTGATGTCTCTCTCTGTCAAATAAATAAATAAAATCTTTAAATATATATATATATATATATATATATATATATATTAGTGTTTTCTTAAAAGCAAGGATAAATTTATAAACCAATTTTTGGAAGAGTCGGAGGTGTTTGATTTGTTGTTGTTGTTGTTTTAAGATTTTATTTTGCTGTCAGAGAGAAGAGAGCACAAGCAGGGGGAGCAACAGGCAGAGGGGGAAGCAGACTCCCCACTGAGCAGGGAGCCCTGTGCGGTACTCAATCCCAGGACTCTGGGATCACAGTCCGAGCCAAAGGCAAACGCTTATCTGACTGAGCCACCCAGGCATCCTGGAGGTGTTTGATTTGTTATGGCCTGAATCCATGTCCACTTTCGAATAAAAACTTAACCATGGAGTTATATACCGGAATTAGAGCCTAGAGATACTGAGTGACTCATCCAAGATCACACATTTACACTGTTGAGAAGTCAAATCTCCAGACTCCATGAAGCCTGTCTGCATCTTTTCTCTAGCTCCAGAGCCGACAGTTTTTTTCAGTATTTGAACAAGAAAGTGTCGTCAATATTTTGTGCACCATACGATCTATAACATTTCCAATCTTTGTAGCTGTGCCATTGTAGCACAAAGAGCAGCCATAATTAATATATAAATGAATGGGTGTGGCTATGTCCCAATAAAATGTTATGTATACTAAAACTAGAATTTCATGCAAATTTCAGGAATCACAACAAAATATTCCTTTGATTTTTTTTCTTTTTTGGAGATTTTTTTGGTATCTATATAAATTATTTATATATTATACGTAACTATGTAATACATTATTTTTATAGGCCATATATACCATTCTTTGCTGGAAGACTGTACATATACAGATAGCTGTCTAGATTTGTCCCATAGGCAGTAGTTTGCTGCTCCCTGTTCTAGACTCTGAAGTCTAGAAAATGGAAATTTCTTGGGGCGCCTGGGTGGCTCAGTGGGTTAAAGCCTCTGCCTTCGGCTCAGATCATGATCTCAGGGTCCTGGGATTGACCCCACATCTGGCTCTCTGCTCGGCAGGGAGCTTGCTTCTCCCTCTCTCTCTGCCTGCCTCTCTGCCTACTTGTTTGTGATCCATCTCTGTCAAATAAATAAATAAAATCTTAAAAAAAAATAAAAAAGGAAATTTCTTTACTCTTCTACAGAAACTATTCTGCTTGCATTTTTTTAATTCATTTGTTTTTAGCAGTTTTAGATTTACGTTAAAATTGAGTGGAAAGTACAGAGTTCCCATATACTCCCTTACTTCCCCTCTCCATTTCCCCCATTATTATTATGCACAGTGTGGTACACTTGTTTCAGCTGATGAGCAGATGTGGATATGTGATTATTAACTGAAGTCCATAGTTTACAATAGGGGTCACTCTTTGTATTGTATGTTCTATGAGTTGTTGCTGGTTTTTTTAAAGCTTTTATTTATTTCCTTGAGAGAGAAAGAGAGAGCACAAGTGGGCAGGCTGAGGGAAAGGGAGAAACAGAAACAGACTCCTCCCTGAGCAGGGAGCAGGATGCGGGGCTCAATCCCAGGACTCTGAGATCATGACCTGAGCCGAAGGCAGAGGCTTAACCATATCCAGGCACCCCTATTCTATGAATTTTGACAAATGTGTAATGACACGTATGCACCATTATTATGCTTGCTAATTTTTAACTCCTAAATTAGCTAGGAACAAAAATAAGCTTCAGAGTAGAACACTGCATTCTGTCGGCCACAAACAGGTGCGTGATAGCCCTAAGGGTAATTTTTAGTCTCCACTATTTCGTTATTTTGTATTTTGCCGCGTTTTTGCTTCGTTTTGAAGGGTTTGACAAACATCATTCACTGTCACACTCAAAATAATGAGATACTGGAAGACCTAGTATGGAGAGCCCTATAATTTCAATTAAAAAAAAAAAAGGAAGTGATAAAAAAAGTTCGAACATGGAAAGAAAATGCAGATGTTGCACATGGAATAAAACTCAAGAAAGGAATCTGGAGGTCAGCGAATGATAGTAGGAGCATTCATATACTGTTCATTTGGTCCAGTCATTTGAGACAACAGTTTGGTCTTATCCGGTGAAGTCGAAGCCTTACATACTCTGTGGCCCACTAACTCCAATCCCTTGGAGCGTATCCCTTGGATACGCTGAAGAAGGTTCGGAACAGCTGTGTTCTGAAGGTCCCGCCCTGAAGACGAGCCAAATGTTCACCCACGGCAGGATGAATAGATTCTAACATAACGAAGATGCACTAACCACAACCACAAGGGACAACATGGGTGAATCTTACAAACATAATGGGAAATCAGAGAAGCAAGGTCCATGTGCATCTGTGATGATTCCATTGATATGTTGATTTTTAAAAATTTTTTTATTCGTAAGATTTTTTATTTATTTATTTGAAAGAGAGAGCGAGAGAGGGAACACAAGCAGGGGGAGTGGGAGAGGAGAAGCAGGCTTCACACTGAGCAGGATGCCTGATGCGGGGCTCGATCCCAGGACCCTGGGATCATGACCTGAGCCAAAGGCAGACGCTCAATGACCGAGCCACCCAGGCACCCCGCAATGTACAGACTTCTGAATGTATGGCCAGGAAATGAACCGCATTGTAAGACACCTTCTAGTTTAAGACTCACACAGGAGGCTGGTGATTCCAAAGCTTGGAGGCTGCTGAAAGTGTTGCTGATAAAATTTTGGTCATGAGCCCCTGATGTCCCATGAGTTCAAGGCCTCGTGGAATCATGGCATCGGAATGAGTGGCGGTGAGCCAAGTGAGCCTGCTCCAGCTGCTAAAAACATTCTCTTTGGCATTTGCTGAGTAAGGAACGTTTCTTGCCTTGACCAATTTTCACCATCGTTGAAAACAGGCTATTGTGGGGAAGGATGCCTGATAAAACTTATTTTAGCAGCGACTCCATGAGTAGGCCTATTTTTAAAGCTTTGTACAAATAACCTGCTCTCATCAGTGTGGTAAGTGCATGTCAGGACTGAAAGCCTACATCTCTTTTGTTCCTTTCATCTTCAAAAATAAATGGGTTGATGAAGAAGGCACTTGGAATCTGATATAAGAGGAACATCTATAGGGGCACCTGGGTGACTCAGTTAGTTAAGCATTTGCCTTCGGCTCAGGTCATGATCTCAGGGTCCTGGGATTAAGCCCCGTGTTGGGCTCCCTGATCAGCAGGGACCCTGCTTCTTTCTCTCTCTCTCTCTCTCTGTGTCAAATGAATGAATGAAATCTTCAAAAAAAAAAAAAAAAAAAGCATCTATATCTGGAATCGTACTAGTATTACGTGATAGGTAACTTTCAAAGATGGCTCCCAATGAATCCCCACCTTCTGGTATTCACACCCTTGTGTGATCTCCCCTTGAGTGTGGGCTGGACCTAGTGATTTGCTGGTAATGAAGAGATTCTGTCAGAAGTCATGGGATGTCACTCTCATGATCAGGTTACGGAAGATTGGCTTTCATCTAGCTGGACTCTCTTTTGCCTTTTCAGCTTGCACGTTTTGATGAAGCAAGCTGCTGTATAGGAGAGGCCCATGTGGCAGGGAGTGAGGGTAGCTTCTGGTCAATAGCCAGCAAAGGAGCCAAAGCCCGCCGTCCAACAGCTACAAGGAACTTAGCTCTGTGAACCACCATATGGGCAACATTGAAAGGATATCCTTCCACAGTCAAGCCTTCACATGAGACCACAGCCTCGGCCAACACTTTGCAGCCCTATAATTCTAACCAAGGACTCAGCTAAGCCACACCTAGTTTCCTGACTCCCAGAAATTGTAAAATAATAAACACTTTCAATTTTAAGCCAACAATTTTTGGAGTAATTTCTTATGCAGCAATAGATAGCTCATACATCCTGGGGCCAAATCTCCCCTTTCCTTAGAAAAGACACACTTCAGCCTTAGCAGTATTGATGAATATTGGCAAGAAAATTCTTCCTTCTCCCAGAATATTCCCTTAGCTTTATCTGTTTTTGCCATTGTTGAGCTAGATGAAGTGTATTTCAAACATGGGGAAATTGTTGTGGTCTTAGGTCTTTTGAGATAACCAATACTGTCATTTTCATTGTCCTCCAGTGGGAAGGAATTAGGGACTTACTGTCTCTAAGGAGGCTACAGTTTTTCTCATAGGGACCATTGTACTAGACACTTCATTCGGAACCTAGTCGTTGGCCCTTGGGTGTTGTCTAAAGAAGAATTCTCTTAGAGATAATTGTGTGGCAGCAAATAAAGGGAAAATTGTGGGGCGCCTGGGTGGCTCAGTGGGTTAAAGCCTCTGCCTTCGGCTCGGGTCATGATCTCGGGGTCCTGGGATCGAGCCCCGCATTGGGCTCTCTGCTCAGCGGGGAGCCTGCTTCCCCCTCTCTCTCTGCCTGCCTCTCTGCCTACTTGTGATCTCTCTCTCTCTCTGTCAAATAAATAAAATTTTTAGAAAAAAATAAATAAAGGGAAAATTGTGATACATTTGTGAGCTCCCTATCTTCACTATTTAATGAGATGTTCCCAAATCTTTGTAGTCATCTGAGAAGCTAAAATCCCTGGGCATTTCTGATGGGGCAGTTTGATGATTTGTTCTCGTGGATATCTTTGGACAGGTTACTGAACAAAATCTTGGTATGTGCACCCACAATCCTGGGCCAGGCAGGTACTAGATACCCACCTTGTTGACCTGTGACTCATAAACTTAGATTTCCAAAAGGAAATAGTATATCCTCTATGTTCTTTATTCAAAGAATCCAACTTAAATGGATTGGCTGGAATTAGGATATTTGCAGGAATTCACAGTTTGGAGAAAGATTATTGAGGGTATAAATAACTTTAAAAAGAAATGTTATAAGGATACCAACATTGTACTTGGAAGTTCTAGCCCGAGTAATTAGGCAAGAAAAAGATACAAAAGACATCCATAGAGAAAGATAGAAGTAGGGGCGCCTGGGTGGCTCAGTGGGTTAAGCCTCTGTCTTCAGCTCAGGTCATGATCTCAGGGTCCTGGGATCGAGCCCCGCATCAGGCTCTCTGCTCAGTAGGGAGCCTGCTTCCCCCTCTCCCTCTGCCTGGCTCTCTGCCTACTTGTGATCTCTCTGTCAAATAAATAAATAAAATCTTAAAAAAAAAAGAAAGGTAGAAGTAAAACAGTCTCTATTCAGAGATGACATGATCTTACATGTGGGAAATCCTAAAGAATCTACCATAAGCAAATTCAGCAGTTTTAGGATACAAGATCATACAAAAATCAGTTGTATTTTTGGGTCGCCCAGGTGGCTTGGTTGGTTAAGTGTCTGCCTTCGGCTCAGGTCATGATCTCAGGGTCCTGGGAATAAGCCCTGCATCGGGCTCCCTGATCAGCAGGGAGTCCGCTTCTCTGGGAGCTCTGCCCCATGCCCCTGCTTATGCTCTCTCTCCCCTTCCCTCTCTCTAATAAATAAAGTCTTTTAAAAAATCATTTGTCCCTCCTTCCCTTCCTTCCTTCCTTTTTTCCTTCCTTCCTTCCTTCTCTCTCTCTCTCTCTTTCTTTCTTTCTTTCTTTCTTTCTTTCTTTCTTTCTTTCTCTCTCTCTCTTTCTTTCTTTTCTTTTTCTTTTCTTTCTCTTTCTTTCCTCCTCCTCCTCTTCTTCTTCCTTCTCTTCTTCATTCTCCTCTTCTTTTCCTCCTCCTCCTCTTCTTTCCCTTCTCCTCCTCCTCCTCCTCCTCCTTCTTCTCCTTCTTCTTCTAGAAAGAGGGAAGGGCAGAGGGAGAGAATCCCAAGCAGGGTCCTTGCCCAGCACAGAGCCCAACTTGGGGCTCTATCCCATGACCTTGAGATGATGACTTGAGGCAAAGTCAAGAGTTGGACACTTAACTGACTGAGCCACCCAGGCGCCCCCAAAATCAGGTATATTTCTATATACTAGCAATGAATAATCCAAAAATGAAATTAGGAGGCACCTGGGTAGCTCAGTCACTAAGCATCTGCCTTCGACTCAGGTCATGATCCCAGGGTCCTGGGATCAAATCCCACATCGGGGTCCCTGCTCAGCAGGAAGCCTGCTTCTCCCTCTCCCACTCCCCCTGCTCATGTTCCCTCTCTCACTGTCTCTCTCTCTCTCTGTCAAATAAATAAGTAAAATCTTTTTTTAAAAGATTTTACTTATTTATTTGACAGAGAGAGAGAGAGAGAGAGAGAGATCACAAATAGGCAGAGAGAGAGAGGGGGAAGCAGGCTCCCTGCCGAGCAGAGAGCCCGACGCGGGGCTCGATGCCAGGACCCTGAGATCATGACCTGAGCCGAAGGCAGAGGCTTTAGCCCACTGAGCCACCCAGGCACCCCAATAAATAAAATCTTTAAAAGAAAAGAAAAGAGGGGCGCCTGGATGGCTCAGTGGGCTAAAGCCTCTGCCTTCGGCTCAGGTCATGATCTCAGGGTCCTGGCATCGAGCCCCGCGTCGGGCTCTCTGCTCGGCAGGGAGCCTGCTTCCCCCTCTCTCTCTGCCTGCCTCTCTGCCTACTTGTGATCTCTCTCTCTGTCAAATAAATGAATAAAAAAATCTTTAAAAAAGAAAGGAAAAGAAAAGAAAAGAAACCACTCCATTTGGCACGTGGGTGGCTCAGTCGGTTAAGCATCTGCCTTCGGCTCTGGTCATGATCCCGCAGTCCTGGGATCAAGCCCCACATCGGGCTCCTTGCTCAGCGGGGATTCTGCTTCTCCCTCTGCCCTTCTCCCCACTTGCTCTCTCTCTGTGTCTCTCTTTCTCATTCTCATGTGCACACGTACACAAATAATAAAATCTTTAAAAAAAACCAACAACATTCCACTTACAATAGCATCAAAGAATAAAATACTTAGGAATAAATTTATCCAAAGGAAGATAGAGGGCACCTAGGTGGCTCAGGTCATAATCCCGGGGTCCTCGGATGGAGTCCCACATTGGGCTTTCTGCTCAGTGGGGAGCCTGCTTCTCCCTTTCCCTCTGCAGCTCGCTCTCTCTGTCAAATAAACAAATAAATAAAATCTTTTTAAAAAGGTAGAAGTTATACACTGAGAACAACTAAGCACTACTTACAGAAATTAAAGTAGATCTAAATAAGTGGGAAGACATCAGTGTTCATGAATTGGAAAACCGAAGAGTGTAAAAGATGGCAGTATTCCCCACAGCGATCTACAGATTCCATGTAATTCCCACCAGAATACAGCTGGCTTCTTTGTAGTGATTGATAAGCGGACTTACATAAATATGAAAACTCAAGGGACCCAGAATAACCAAAACAATCTTGAAAAAGAGGAAGAAAGTTGGAGGATTCACAGTTCCTGATTGCAAATCATCGTACAGAGTTCCAGTGTGATACTGGCATAAGGATAGTTATATAGAATAATAGAGTCAAATTGAGTGGCCCAAAGTAAACCCTTGTAGCTATAGTCAACTGCCCTTTGACAAGGGTGCCAAGACCATTCCGCAGAAAGAACAGCGTCTTTAACAAATGGTGCTGGGACAACCCGATATTTACATGGAATGCAATGAAGTTGGACCCTTATGTCACACCAAACACAAAAATTAACACAAAATGGATCGTTGACCTAAATGCTACAGCTCAAACCATAAAGCTCTGTTTTTGTTTTTGTTTTTAAAGATTTTATTTATTTATATGGCAAAGAGAGAGAGCACAAGCAGGGGGAGTGGCAGGCAGAGGGAGAGGGAGAAGCAGGCTCCCTGCCTGATGCAGGGCTCAATCCGAGGACCCCAAGATCATGACCTGAGCCAAAGGCAGATGCTTAACTGATTGAGCCACTCAGGTGCCCCTAAAACCATGGAACTCTTAGAAGGAAATGTAGGGGTACATCCTAGTGGCCTTAGATTTGGCAATGCTTTTTTACGTACATATGATGCTCTTAAGCTTCTGCCTTCAGCTCAAGTCATGATCCAGGGTCCTGGGATCGAGCCCTGCATCGGGTTCCCTGCCCAGCAGGGAGTCTGCTTCTCCCTCTACCTCTCCCACTCCCCCTGCTTGTGCTCTCCCTCTGTCAAATAAATAAATAAAATCTTAAAAAAAAAAAAAAAAAAGATGCCAAACGTACAAGCAACAAAAGAAAAAAATATATAAATTGGACTTGACGAGAAAGAAAACTTTTGTATCAAAGGGGACTACTAAGAGAATGAAGAGTCCAGAATAGAAAAAAATTTTGCAATCATATCTGATGGGTGTCTAGTATCCAGAATATATAAAAAACTCCTACAACTTAACAAAAAGACAACTCAGTTAAAAAATAAGCAACGAGTGGCCCATGGTTGGCTCTGTCCATTAAGCATCCCACTTTTTTTTTTAAAGATTTTATTTATTTATTTGAGAGAGTGAATGAGAGAGAGTGAGAGAAACACAGAGAGAAGGAGCAGGGGGAGGGGCAGAGGGAGAGAGAGAAGCAGACTCCCCGCTGAGTAGGGAGCCAGATTTGGGGCTTGATCCTGGGACTCCAGGATCATGACCTGAGCCAAAGGCAGATGCTCAAGTGACCAAGAAACTCAGGTACCCCAGGTGTCCCACTTTTTTTTTTTTAAGATTTTATTTATTTATTTGACAGAGAGAGAGAGAGAGTGCGTGCACAAGCAGGGGGAGTGGGAGAGGGAGAAGCAGGCTTCCCACTGAGCAGGGAGCCCGACGCGACGCGGGGCTCGATCCCAGGACCCTGGGATCATGACCTGAGCTGAGGGCAGAAGCTTAACCAACTGAGCCACCCAGGCACCCCAATACTTTCGCCATGATCCAAGAGCCATCAGTATTAAATCAGTATAAAGCACACCACGAGTTTTCCATACCCATCTGTTTATGAAATGCTCCAAGGATGCTACTTTCAAAAAATGCTAAAGGGTTCTTCTACTGTTGGTTCTGAAGTTCTACTTGAACGTTATTGTGACTGTCTAATCACTACTGGCCACACTTGTAGTGAGCAAGAATCACTTTCGACCAGGTTGTTGGGCAGTGGAAATAGTTTTTTATGGCCCAAAACTTAATTGAAGAGGACTTAGTAATACTGACTATGGACTTTTTTTTTTTTGAGAGTGAGAGCAGAAGGAGAGAGAAAAAGAGAGAGAGAGAGAGAGAGAGAGAGAATCCCAAGCAGGCTCCATGCCCAGCGAGGAGCCCAAGGCTGGGCTCGATCTCATGACCCCGGGATCATGACCCGAGCTGAAATCAAGAGTCAGACACTTAATTGACTGAGCCACCCAGGCACCCCAGACTATGCACTTTTTTTAGTGATCTCTACGTGTAATGAATGTGCGGCTCAAACTTACGACCATGAGAGCAACAGTCACATGTTCTTCCAACTGAACCAGCCAGGTGCCCCTGATGTCCTCCAGAACGAGTACTTTGCTCTTTACACTATGGTGTTCCCCCTTTAACGACTGAATTAATTTCATAAAAACCCCAGTGAAATCACACAGGTCTACAATAGGATTACATGAAGCTGACATCAGGCTGCTATTTCTGAGATCTTTCTGCTTGGGAATAGCAGGGATTGCCAAATCCTGTAAATCTTTTTTTTTTTTTTTTTTGAAGATTTTTTTACTTGAGAGAGTGTGTGGGAACAGGAAGAGGGAAAGGGAAAAAGCAGACTCCTGGCTGAGCAGGGAGCCTGACCCAGGACCTGGAGATCATGACCTGAGCTGAAGGCAGCTGCTTAACCAACTGAGCCACCCAGATGCCCCAACCCCTAAACCTTCTTTAAAAAAAGGTGCTCTATAAAGTTCATGGCCATGAACTTGTCGTCTCACAGATCTGTGCATTAATCTGGGTTACCTACACATCTTCAGTAGATGACCCTGAAAGTTACTTACACTTCCCCTCGGGTTTCTTGTCTGCCAGTGGGAAATGACTGAAGTGAGGGGGCTTGCAGGTTATTCCTGTCCCCTCAGGAGACAGAAGGGCATCCCTTTGTGCAATCCACGTACTTACTCCCATCTTGGGGAAGGAGGGCCTGGTTTAAGCCAAGTTTAGAAGTAAAACGATTCGTGTCCTTTCACACTGGGTGAGAGGGGTAGAACTGTGCTGAAATTTAGATTGGTTTAAGGCTGGGCCTCGGATCACATTTACGAGACAAAACAGAGCAGTTTCAGAGTTCTCTTACCCTTTTTGAGACTACTGATGTCCAATGCCACCAACCTTTTTGCCTCAAGAGAAGAAACTTCAAAGGGCATGCACAACCTGTGAGTGAGGCACACCTATGCCACAGTAGTGATGACGGGCACAAACAATTCAGACACCATTTTCTTGCTTAGTGAGCAATTTATTTGTTTCTAATTCTTATATTGACTTTTCATAAATATTAATCTCACATTTCCAATAAAGGTCCTTGAGAGCAAGGGCTCATCTCTTACTTTTATGATGAATGAGCGCCTGGTACACAGGAGATGCTCATCAAGTCTTTTACCATCTCGTCGGTTCCCTCTGGCCAATGCTTCCCCCAATGAGACTGTTAAGGGTTTGCAGGGAAAACAGGCCCAGCAGTAGCATTTCAAAAGGGAAGTATCTTCCACTTGTTTTGATTATATGAAAGTGTAACTGTTGCTTGCTACCCTTTAACACGTGCCAGCTTTCCCTTCCCACCGGATTCGGAAACCTCTAAAGGAATAGTATTTATCTGAAGTGTGTTTATTTCACTATATTCATTTCTTACAGATAGCATCTATCTATGACAATTTATATATTTTCCATTCATGGGAGTGACACTAAGTTTTTTTTGTTTTTAAATATATTTAAGGAGTAGTAACTCAATTTAAAGGAAAAACAGAAACAAAAAACTGAACAGATGAGAAACACAAATGAGGTTAAAAAAAAAAAAAAAAAAGAAACACAAAAACCCTCCAAACTACAGAAGTGATTCACCAGAGACTACAGAGATTGGGAGAATAACGCCCGAGGCAAAACGTCCTCATTCTGGAGGAGCCGGAGGGCGGGCGTCCGAGGGCGCAGGTCTACCAGATTCATGAGGCCTCCAAACAGAGCTCATGGACGTGCCAGAACCAACGTCGCGTTCACAAGATCCCGCTACATCTTGTGAGGATCACACACCACACGCAGTGTGCTACTGAAGCAGGTCGAAAACCAAAGCCAAAGCCAAATCTTAAAACTTAAAAAAAAAAAAAAAAAAATCCTGTATAAAGCAAGTATTAAGTATTAAGCTGCGCTCAGAAAAAAATAAAATGAAAAGGGCACTCAGCCAGTTGCTGTATTTAACAAGCAAAATATCATCAAAATCTAATTACCCAACTTTTATTATTCCAACTGCAGGAGAGAGAGACTTCACAGCCACAGGGGAATGTACAACTTCTGCAGCCTGCGAACCGAGGCAGAAAGCCATACAACTCTAGAACACGAGCCCGTGAGGTACACTTTTTGGAAGCAAATGGCTAGGTCTCTTCACTGAAGTTTCCAGCATGTTCCAGAAACACACACCCTAGTTCTGCTTACAAACAAAAGGAGAAAAGAGCAACGCGTTATGAAACACATCCCTTGCAACAGGGAGGAGGGTCACTCTGTGGGAAGGACGTCTTTGGGCCCGCCGTCAGTCTGTTCTGCTTCGGTGTCCGCGACAGCCGGGGCCGGAGCCGCGACCCTCACGGCGCCTTCTGCCTCTGCTGCGGCCGCCGCCGGCACGTCTCCTCCGGCCTCCGCGGCTTCACCTCCCACCTCCGCTTCAGCGCCGCCCTTCTCGGAGGCCACGCCACGCGGTGTCTCCACTTCCACTGGCTGTTCAGAGTGGGCGCCGTGAGTGGCCTGGGGCGCGTCTGTGGGGCCTTCCCCGTCGGCCGGCGCGTCACTGCCTTCTGGAGCAGGTGCTCCTTCCCCATCTACCGCTCTCACTGCTGCCGTAATGACCTCGGCCAGCACCTCCGCGGCCACCTCCTCGGGTGTCTCCTCCTTCTCCTCACCTCCTAAATTGTCATCTCCTTCGATTTCTGGATCGACAGCTTCGCTGGTGAAAGGGTCTTCACCCTGGCCAAGAAAAGCACTGGGTCAGTGCAGAGGGGAGACTGAAGGGGGCCCCGGGTGCCGGGAGGCCGTTTTGACGCTGACCGGCCAACAAGAG
>CM052898.1:8552919-8713350 GCA_028534135.1 Potos flavus
GTGGGACTCGATCCCAGGACTCTGGGATCATGACCTGAGCCGAAGGCAGCCGCTTAACCAACTGAGCCACCCAGGCGTCCCGGGAATAAAACCTCTTCATGCTCAGGGTGTGTACACGGGGCAGGATTACTGTCCGAAAGATCTGATGAGAAGCGGGCAAAAAATTGTGAGACCTGGTCAGACTGCAGAAAAGACCGGAAAAGTTAGAGTGAGGCACCCCAGGACCCTGGAGGCACCCAAGCACACCGTGCACCTCAAGACGTCTCTTGCAATTCCTGCTGCTGGATCCTAACACTGCTACCTTTCAAGATCTGTGCCTTCTCTAGCGGTTGCAGCCAAGACAGACTGCTTGCTTCTCCAACCTCATATATTTGGATAAGGACTGCACCTGGTCAAGCCCTGCCCCATGTATTCCAAAGTTCGACTGCTCCCTCAGGGCAAACTTGACTTTCAGCACGGAAAAAACGCCTCCTAAGAATCTCTCATTCTGGACACTGAGACCGGGCCGCTAGAGAAGATCCGTCCTGCCGCAGGCCCCGAGGTCCAAGGGGCACATACCCTCTTTCACAGTCCTCAGCCACCTCCAGGCCACCCTCGCCCGCCCCCAGCGTACATCGGGTTTCCAACTTTGCACAGAAAGACATCCAAAACACCTGACCCCCGAAGTCTTGGCCAACACGAATCATGCACAGGGCAGGAGCCCGCGCGACTGACCCCTGCAGAGGCCGCGCTCAACACCACTGGGCTGCACCGCGGGGCTGGAGGTGAAAGGTCCGACGCTGCGCCGCCCAGACGGCTTCCGGGACCGGCGCGACCGACCACGTGCACCGCGCGCAGGCCCCTGCCAAGCCTCACAGCTCGGAGACAGGCAGCCGAACTCCCTCGGCCTCTAACCGCGGACCCGGCGCCCCACGAGCTCTCGCTGTGGCTCCGCCCCCGGCCGCCGCCATTTTGTGGTCTTCCGAAGGGGAAGGCGGGCCTCCGAGCGGCGGGGTCGACCGGCCCAGCCTCGGTTGAAGGGGCTTAAGGGTAGAAACGGCCAGGACAGCCCAAGGCGCCCCCCGGAGCCCGCCGCAGCGTCTGCCCGCCAAACCCCGCCCGCCTCCTCCAGCCTCGCCGGCCAATCCGCACGCAGCGCCCCGGGAGCGACGGCTCCTAGGTCCAATGAGCAGCGCGCGCGCGCGCGCCCCGGCCTCCTCTCCGCTGGATCGGGCTGGTAACCGCGCTCCGGCGTAGGCCCGAACCCGCGGCCCTCCACGCAGCAGTAGCTGCGTTGCCGAGGGAGCGCCCGTCCGCCCCCACCCCGCATTGAGCCACCCGGACGAACCTCCGTAGCCCTGCTCCATGTCTTCAGCTCGGCCCGCCAGCAGCCCCTTTTTCTAGGCTGCCACAAGACGCATGCGCTCAACACAGCTTCCGCCGTCCGCTACTGGAAGACCAGGCGCACACGTCACTCCTTCCGCACAGCACCATTGGCTGGGTTTCACTGCGCACCCGCCCCTGCCACCCCAGAGGGCCTTCCGGTCGCTTGGGCTCGGCTTTCACTGCATCTTGGGAGTTTTGGTCCGGCCACGGAGTCTTACTGTGCGCAGGCGCTTCCCTCTTCCTTCCTGCCGCCAGTGCGCAGGCGCACCCCCACCCCTTCCCGGGGCCCGCGCGCAGGCGCATGCCACTTCTTCCTACGCCGACCCTGCTGCACACCACAAACCAACCAAAAATGAGTGGGATGGGAAGAGCTTTATTAGGCTCGGCTTCCAGCTTTGGCCACGCGGGTCCTGCCCGCCTGGGGCTCGGGTTACGGTGCGCCCCCACCACCTTCCTCGTCGTCGTCGGCCTCCACGTCGAGGCCCGGGATACCGCGGATCTGGCGCTGCAGCGCCCCGCCCAGCAGGGGCACGGCCTCCTCCTCTTCCACCTCTGGGGGCGGCGGCGGCGGCGGTGGTGGGGACGCGGCCCCGGGGGCCGGCTCCGGGGGCACAGGGGGCTGCGCCGGCGCGCCCTCTGCACCCTCCGTACCCCCTGCCGCTTCGACCAGCGCTCCTTCGTCCAGGGCGCCGGCCTCGGCCTCCTCCTGTTCCTTCTCCTCCTCGGGGCTATCTGTGAATGGGTTCTCACCCTGTGGGGAAGGAAGCCAACACTGAAGCGAGGGAAGGACCTGCGGGGGCCGGGTGCCAGGGGCCAGCACGCCTCACCTTCAGGTAGCGCTCCAGCTTCTTGCTGATGATTTTGTTGTTGAGGATGCTGCGGGCCACCATGAGCGAGGACTTCTTGGACTGCTCCATCATGAGCTGCAGGCAAGGCAGGTAGGGCTGGAGAGGCTGCTCTGGGCGCCAGAAAGCCCCCCTCCCCCACCCCACCAGATCTGCAGAGTCCTCCCAAACCCCCCTGCCCCCGAGCTCAGCACAGCCAAGCACTCTAACCACATGGTGAAATCAGTGTACAAGTGTACCTTGGGTACAAGCGTAGGGCCACTCTACAAGCACGGAGCCAAGACCTGATCTGATCTTTGCTCGAATGCTTCATTCTTCCACACCATACGTACTGTATGTAATTGATTAAAGACATATGTCTTTACGGCTGTACAGCAGAAATCTGATGTGCTTACATAAAAACTACAAACAGTGAACAAATTAGGAAACCTACTAAAAGCAAAGGTGCAACCCATAACAAGAAGCCAACTGCCCATATGTAAGGAACTTTGTAGGATCAACAGGGAGGATATAAGAACAGGAATACAAATGTCAAACAGTACATTTAAATGATATAACTCCTTTTAACCCACTGAAGAGAGACCATTCTACCCTGACGGTGACAGGGTCAATTGTTTACTTACTTTCTGGAAAGCAGTTTGATAAAATGTATCAAAAGTAAAAGTTTTTCTCAAAAATTTGTCTCAGTACTCTTTACAAGACTCTATCCTAAGTTTAAGACTTGGAAACATTCATGCATATAGTTGCAATAGTGAAAAACTGGAAAGCACCTAAAAGTTCTGTGAAGTAGTTAAAATATTCAAAAGAACCCCATGCAGTCCTTAAGATAGGGCTCATCTCTGGGGCCCCTGGGTGGCTAAACTGGTTAAATGACTGACTTCAGCTCAAATCATGAGCTCACGGTCTTGGGATCAAGCCCCATGTGGGGTTCTTCTCCCCTCAGTGGGGGGGGGGGGTGTCTCTCCCTCTCCCTCCGCCCCTCCCCACTACTTTTGTGCCCTCTCTCTCTCAAATAAATAAATAAAATCTTACCCAAAAAAAAAAAAAAAAAAAAAAAAAGGGCTCATCTCCCCCTGTGTGCTGAGAAAGGTGTGATGGGCCAGTGTGCATAGCATGCCAGAGCCTTTTTGTCCGGAAGGATTTACACCAAAATGCTAAGTGGTTTCCTCAATAGTGTAAGTACAGGCAAATCTCACTTTCATCATTATGAAGATAATATATGTATAAAACCAGAAGCTGAAAGAAGATAAAAGCTATTTTTGTTGGCAAAATACCCTACTGCTGCACCCCAGCCAACTCTTTACATTATCCTCTCACTTGCTGTTTCTATTTCCTTTTCCCACCTTCACTTTTTTTTCTTTACTCATTTTCTCTACTATTTGGGGAAAATGTGGATAGTCCTCATGCACGCTCAAAATGAAACAAGTTAAAGATGCACAATTAGGATGCTAGGTCAGACCATTTCCTCTGCACCTCCTTACTGGCCAACACATGATCCTCCTCCCTGTAGGCACAGAGATGGACACACTACTCCCAAGGGAAGCCCACTTACATGGTATCCAGATTTTTGCTACAAGAACCAAACACCACCAGAATAAACTTAAATACTTTCATATTGGTGCTACCAAATAGGTACCCCAAAGTGATGCTGCCTTAGTACTCTGCAAAAAAGTTGTATTAAGTTATAGTAAGTTGGGCTTCCTCCACCTATATTAAAACAATGTACTTATCCTCTTGCCTCCTAAGCAGCATCAGATGTTACCACTGTTGGATACTTCTGTGGTTGAAGGAAAGAAAAAAGAAGGATGCAGCCTCTGGCATTTCTCTGCCCCCCAGTGAATGTGAGTGATCTGACAGACACAAGGGGCCCCCTGCCCAGCATTCTAGGAGGTGGTCATCTCCATGACCTCTGGGTTTCCTGGGTTGCTCAGGAAGACTTTGTGTAACTTCAAGGTAAGGTTCTAAATTTTGCTCTTCTATTTTTCATATTATGTCTGGAATTTAATATATGGTAGGAGGTTAGGGGTCCAGCTTTTCTACCCAGAAATTAATGAGATGAACAATTGTTTCTCCATTAAATTAACATTTTGTCTGTAATAATCCCTTCTCCACAAATCTTAAATCCAGAGGAAGAGTTTTCTCCTAAGCTCCATTGTGTGTGAGTGTGTGTGTGTTTGTGTGTTTGTTTATAAGATTTTATGTACTTATTGGTCAGAGAGAGAGAGAGAGAGAGAGAGAGTGAGTGCACAGCAGGGGGAGCGGTAGGCAGAGGGAGAAACAGGCTCCCCACTGAGCAAGGAGCCTGATGTGGGACTGGATCCCAGGACCCTGAGATTATGACCTGAGCCGAAGGCAGACCCTTCACTGACTGAGCCACCCAGGTGTCCCTCCATTGTATTTTTATAACATTTTTATTTATCCCACTTCTGTAAGTCATTTGAGGCATTACTGATGGTTCAACTACAAGTCACTTTGCCAGGTCCCACTAGGGATGTTAGTGATCATTACCATGTAGCTGTTCGGAAATCCGAAAACTAATTTGAAAATATCTGGCCCTAGAGATTCAGAGAAGGAACCTGTACTGACTTTGACAATTACTAAGTTCCAAAACATACTGGCATCTTTCATTAGACTCTACTCTGGTTCCACCACTTTATTACTATGCCAATATCACTTTTTAATTGTAGTGGCTTTGAAAAAAGTTATATTTGCTAAACCAACTCCCTGAACTCAATTACCACCCTTTCTATAATTTTCTTGACTATTGTTAGACTTAATTCTACGACATAAACTTTAAAACAATTTCATCCAGTCCCCTTACCCAGAGTACGACTGGAATCCCATGAACTGTCCACATGAATACGGGGAGATGTAGTGTTTGTTCTGTTCTGCGGTTAAGTCTCCTATGAAGAACACCATATATTCCTCTATTCAGTTGAATTCTTATTTCCTATCCTTGGCATTTAAGATCGCATATCTATCTTCTTCTTCTTTTTTTTTTTTTTAAGATTTAATTTATTTATTTGACAGAGAGAGATCCCAAGTAGGCAGAGAGGCAGGCTGAGAGAGAGGAGGGGAAGCAGTCTCCCTGCTGAGCAGAGAGCCCGATGCAGGGCTCAATCCCAGGACCCTGAGATCATGATCTGCGCCGAAGGCAGAGGCTTTAACCCACTGAGCCACCCAGGCGCCCCTCCCATATCTATCTTCTTAAATCTATATTCCTAGTTATATTATATACTTTGTGGTTACTGTGAATAGATTTTCCCCTATTTTTTTTTTTTTAAATATTTTATTTATTTATTTGACAGAGAGAGATAGTGAGAAAGAGCACAAGCAGAGGGAGCAGCAGAGGGAGAAGGAGAAGCAGGCTGTCTGCTGAGCATGGAGCCTGACGTGGGGCTCAATCCCAGGACCCTGAGATCATGACCTGAGCTGAAGGCAGGCACTTAACCAACTGAACCACCTAGGCGCCCCGATTTTTCCCCATTTTAATTTCTAACTGGGTATTACCAGAATGGAGAAGGGCTATTACTTTCTGGATATTATCTTGAATTTCACCCCTTTATCACATTCCGTTAATTCTAAGACCATTCTGTTGGAATGTTGGAATCATTCAGCTTTTCTAAGAATATAATCACATTATTTGCATATAAAGTTTTCATTTCCAGCATTTCATACTGATACTGTTGCGAATTTGTTACTGAACCATCCTTGTATTCCAGAAACAAACTTTACTTAATTATAGTGTAGTATACGGGGCGCCTGGGTGGCTCACTCATTAGGCATCTGCCTTTGGCTCAGGTCATGATCCTTGGGGTCCTGGGATCAAGCCCTGCATCGGGCTCCCTCCTCGGCAGGAAGGAAGCCTGACTCTTCCTCCCTGACTCCCCCTGCTCGTGTTCCCTCTCTCGCTGTGTCTGTCTTTGTCAGATAAGTAAATAAAACCTTAAAAAAAAAAAAAAAAAGAATGTAGTACACACTTGAATCACTACCAGATTGGTAATTACTAATATTATACTTAGCACTTTTATTTTATTTATTTATTTTTAAAGATTTTATTTATTTATTTGACAGAGAGAGAGATCCCAAGTAGGCAGAGAGAGAGGGGGAAGCAGGCTCCCCGCTGAGCAGAAAGCCTGATGCAGGGCTCGATCCCAGGACCCTGAGAGCATGACCTAAGCCGAAGGCAGAGGCTTTAACCCACTGAGCCACTCAGGCGCCCCAGCACTTTTATTTTTTAATCTACAGTTTCATTTTGGCATTATCCTTATCAGATTTTTGGAACTAAGGTTTAAAAATCTTCCTAAGAACACATCAGAGGATACACTTCCAGCATGACAACTTGACAAACTATGTGAACCTACTCTCTAGTGAAACTGATGAAGACTATAAAACAACACAACCCTTCAAACTCAAGGGAAAAGGTCCTTCCCTAGTGAAACTGATGAAGACTATAGAACAACACAATCCTTTAAACTCAAGGGGAAAGGTCCTAAGGACATACAGCAAATGAAATACTGAGTAAGGAAAAGCTACCAAGCTCAGGTTTTACCCAGAGATAGGACTTAAAACAGTGAGCTCCCAGATCTCTTTCCAAAGGAACTTACTTTATTCACAAGTGTGTTAGGAAGTTTAGGACAGGGCTCTCTCAAAATAGTGGAGGGTATGGGGAAAAGCAATTAAAAGGAGACCAGTAGACTTAATACTAATATAAGCTAAGCCATCAGCTCCTCCCCCCCACCCCCCACGTTACCAGAGAGAACCAATAGAACAGCTAAGAAGAGCCTCCAGGGCTCGGAACTCTCAAACAATGATCTCAAAAATAATCAGTATAAAAGAGCCTGGATTTATTTAATTGAATCAGATTAATGCCTCAAGGCACTGCTGAAAACAACACAGCAATCAGCCAACAATTTGTGTAGTTTATAATAGTTAAGTTTAGTCTGGGAAAGAAAAAAAAGAGAGCCCTGTCAGTCAAAACCACTGTTATTCCAGGATGGCTGTGCACTTCCTATGGCTTCCTTCTCCAAGGCACCCTAGCAAAGGCTCCACATTGTGGGGATGAGAGAGACTTCAACAAATAATTTGACTAGACAAATAAATAAGCAAATCCAGGAACAAGACTAGGGTGGGGGTGGGAAGATGATGACAATGTCTCATCAAATACAGAATATCAGTAAAGAGACAAATTATAAAAAAGAAACAAATATAAGTCTTGGAGCTGGAAAGTACAATAACTGAAATGATAAATTCACTAGATGGGCTTAATGGTAGATTTGAACTGGCAGAAGAATTAGAGAATCTATAGATTGGTAGAGATAGGATCTGAAAAACAGAAAACAAAGGAAGAAAAATATTCTCAGACAACCTTGGGACACCAGTAGATGACCTGACATATGCATAATGGGAATACCAGCAGAAGAGGCACAAGAAGCAGAAAAAAAATATATGAAGAAAAAAATGCATGCAAACTTGATAAATCTGGTGAAAAACTTTAATCTAGACATCCAAGAAGCTCAACAAACTCCAAGTAGAATAAATACAAAGAGATCCACAAAAAGACTCATCATAATAAAAGTGCAGAAAGCTGAAGACAAGGGAAAAGTGTTAAAAGCAGCAAAAGAAAAATGAATCATCACTTAAAAGGGAATCACAATAAGGTTAAAGGTTGGCTTCTCATGAGAAACAAGGCTGGAAAGCAGCAAAACAACATATTTGAAATGTTCAAAGAAAAAAGTGTCAACCAAGACTCCTATGCCCAGCAAAGCTATCTTTCAAAAGTGACGGTGAAATAGACATTCAACAATCAATACCTGAGAAGAGTCTGCTGCCATCAGACCTTGTAAGAAATACTCAAGGAAGTTCTTCACGCAGAAAGCAGGTGAGCCCAGACAGTAATGTGAATCCATGTGAAAGACCAATAAAAATAATTATAAAAGACACTATAAATGTATAATTCTTTGCCTGTCTTCTCAACTGAGTGAAAAGTAGTTGTACAAACCAATACACACACACATACTTAAATTGTTTGGCCTATAACATATAGAAATATAACATGCTTGCCAATAACGGCACAAAGAAGGTGGGGGGACTAAAGCTGTATTGCACTAATAAGGAAGTGACTACAGATGATAACTTAAATCCACAGGAAAAACTCAAATGAAGAGAACCAAAAAATGAGAAGTAGGAAGGCTAATATAACAAAAACTAGAAATATATCATTGCTCTCCTTTCTTCTGCTAGCTTCCTTAAAAGACATAAAATTACATAAAGTAGTCATGATACTGTATTATACTATTGCCTTTGTATTATTGGGATTATTACACATACAGATAGAATACTATGTTCAACAGTAACACAACCACCTCCTATATAGAGAGAGCTAGACAGAAGTTAACTCAGTCCCACTGAAATTAAGATGTTATATCTGAAAAAGATTCTGAGAAGTTAATATGTATAAGGTAAGGCCTAGAGAAACCACTCAGAAAAAGATGCCCCCCAAAAATGTAGCACACACAAAAAAATCATTACGGAAATCAAATGTTACACTAAAAAATTAAGACAAAAAACCAAAAACCAGTAAAGGGGGAATAGAACAAGAGATGTAAATCTCAGTAGTAACATTAAATGTGATTGGATTAAGCAAACCAATCAAAAGATAGTCAAACTGGATTAAAAAAAAAAAAGATGGCGTCAAAAGATTCAAATTAAAAGAGCTAAAGCTTATAAAACTCTGAGAAACACAAGGATAAATCTTTGTGACCCTGGATTTAACAATGGATTCTTGGCCATGACACCCCAAGCACAAGCCAACAAAATAAACTGGTCTTCATCAAGATGGAACTTTTGTGCTGCAGACACATCAAGAAGGTGACAAATCAACCCACAGATTGGGAGAAAATGTTTGTAAACTGTAGATCAGATAAAGGATTTGTATCTAGAATATAAAGAACTCTTTTTTCTAAAGATCTCATTTATTTATTTGTTTTGGAGAGAGCAGGTGTGTGAGTGGGGGAAGGGGGAGAGGGAGAGAATCTCAAGCCAACTCGAACTGAGCGCAGAGCCCAACACGGGGCTTGATCTCACGACTCTGAGATAGTGACCTGATCCCAAACCAGACTAGGAGTCGGACACTTAACCAACTGAGCCATCCAGGCGCCCCTAGAATATATAAAAAACTCTTTAACTCCAACTCCAAGAAGACCATACAGCTAATAAACAAACACCAGATCTGAATAGACATTCTCCAACTCCAAGGACACAGACAAATGGCCAACAAACCTGTTAAAAGATGCTCAACATTACTGTCATTAGGGAAATCCAAATAAAAAATAGGGGTGCCTGGGTGGCTCAGTTGGTTGAGCATCTGCCTTTGGCTCAGGTTGTGATCCCAGGGTCCTGGGATCAAGCCCCACGTCGGGCTTCCTGCTCCGCAGGAAGTCTGCTTCTCTCTCTTCCTCTGCCCCTCCCTACCACCCATTCTTTCTCTCTCTTTCTCAAGATCTTTTTTTTTTTTTTAAAGATTTTATTTATTTATTTATTTATTTATTTATTTGATAGAGAGAGAGACACACACACAGCAAGAGAGCGAACAAAAGCAGGGGGAGTGGGAGAGGAAGAAGCAGGCTTCCCACCAAGCAGGGAACCCAATGCGGGGCTGGATCCCAGGACCCCCGGACCACGGACCCGAGCTGAAGGCAGACGCCTAACAACTGAGCCACCCAGGCGCCCCAATAAATCTTTAAAAATAAATAAATAAATAAATAAATAAATAAATAAAATAAACAGTAGATACCACTTCACGCCCACTAGGAAGGCTAGAATCAGAAAGTCATATATCAGTGCTAGAGAGGTATGGAGAAACCAGAACCCGTACACTATTGCTGATGGGAATATAAAATATGATGGGATATAAAATGGTGCGGCCACTCTGGAAAACATCCAGCTGTTCCTCAAGAAGTTAAACGGAGTTACTACTGGATTCAGACATTCCACTCCTAGATACATACCCAAGAGAAATAAAAAGATATGCCCACACAAAAACTTGTACACAAATGTTCAAATGCTTATAATAGCATAATAGCCAAAAGGTGAAAACAATCCAAATGCCCAAATTAATGAACTTATAGACCAAATGTGGTATATCCATGCAAGAGAATAGGATTAGGCCAGACAAAGGAATAAAGTTCGGACACATGCTACCTGGATATACCCTGAAAACATGTTGAATGGAAGAAGGTGATCAAGAAGACCACGTATTACGTGACTCCATTTATGTGAAATGCCCAGAATAAGCAAATATACAGAGACACAACAGGTTAGTGGTTGCCTAAGGCCGGGGAAACATGGTGGAGGGGGCTAGGGAGTGATAGCTAAAGGACAGGAGTTTCTTTCTGAGGCGATAAAAATGTTCTGTAATTGATTGTGCTGATGGCTGCACAGCTGTAATACACTAAAAACTATTGCACCGTACAGCTTAAATGGGTGAATTGTATGCTAGATGAATTATATCTCAATGAAGCTGTGACCAAAAATAATAACTAGAAGTTTTTTCATTCATTTCTAGTCTGGAATCTCTTAAAGTACAGTATTTAAATTGTACTCAAATCTCTATAACTCAACAACCTCTGGTGCTTTCTTTCTTTCTTTCTTTAATTTTATTTATTTGACAGAGAGAGAGAGAGAGAGAGAGAGATCGCAAGGAGGCAGAGAAGCAGGCAGAGAGAGAGAGGGAAGCAGGCTCCTTGCCGAGCGGAGAGGCCGATGTGGGGCTCGATCCCAGGACCCTGAGATCACGACCTGAGCCAAAGGCAGAGGCTTTAACCCACTGAGCCACCCAGGCACCCCCCTCTGGTGCTTTCTAATTTCTAAGTATCTTCCGTGTTTCCTCACCCTTCTGTACCCCTCTATTAGCAGCTATGGCTTTTTTTTTTTTTCCTCAAACTTCTAGGATCAATGTGAGTTTATGTTTTACTGGCTCTCACTCATTTCACCTAGATTTTCCACATTTTAATATCATGCACTGCAGTCTGCTCTCTTCCTACCGTCTTATCAGATCCTAGTTCCAGAACCTGGTGTTGGCAAGATCCCCACAAGATCCCCTGCACCACCTACCCCCATCCCACTGCTGAGTCAGTGCATCAAGAAAGACCAGAGATGACTTTGATGGCCGTGGAAAAAGGCTGAGCAATGCTATTTCCTATGCTCCCACTGGCTGCCGCCTTCTGCACATAAATCCCCTCCGCCTCCTCCAGGGTGGTGGCAGTCAAGCCTCTCCTGGCCCGGACTTGGTTCTGGACCCCTCAGCATTCTCCCTACTGCATAGCCCCCCCACCGGCCCCAACCCCTGCCCTGAGCGGACCTCTAACAGCCACCTTCAGCCCAGCAGGTCACCCCCTCAATCAAAAACCACCTCCTCTGGCTTATGTGCTAGACACTGAGGATATATTGGAAAAAAGACTGGATTTGTTCACCTTCTTGCCAGACTCACTCCTTTCCCTGTACCATATCCCTACCCCCTTATCTTAGCAGCAGCTCTGTCCACCGAATTACCCAAGCCAGAAGCCTGAGACATCCCAGACTCCTGGTCACTTCTTTAAACAGCCCTCTGTCCAGCCTTTCTCATCACTCCCAAAGTGGAGGCATTCCTGTAGCTTGGTACTGCAGCAGTTCCTCGTGTGCCCCCCATCTCCCTCCATACCAGGTGCCACACCAACTCTAATCCTGTTAGTGCCCGACTTAAAAACTGCTGCCTATGGGAGGAGCCCAGCCCCGCAGCCCAGCCCTCATGAACCCCTCCGTTAGCAACACATACACTGTACACTTCCTCTTGGGTTTCTGAACCTATTCTGGCTGGTGGCCCCTGTGCACATGGAGGTCCCCATATCCCACAGCCTTAAAGGTCCAGCTCTAATGCCCCCTTCTCCCAGGCAGCGTCCCCATTTCCTTCCTCTCTCCCTGTAGCTGCACTGATAGCACTACCAGAAATGTCTACATCTTCCTGCCCTGCCACCTCTCCTGCAGTGCCTCATGGGCAAGCAGAGGTTATAACTCCAGCACCACCCCGCCAAGTCAACCCACAGGATGGCGGCAGGGCACTGGTGGCCACTCACCCTGCGGTTGCGGTTGTGATCCATGGTCTTGAGGTGCTTCTGGATGATCCCAAACTGCATGGGAATGAAGAGGTCACAGGCTGCACAGTGCGCTGCCTCTACTTTCTTCACAAAATGCTCCATGGCAATTTCTGCAGAGGGGAGAGGAGGGTCACCACTGGTTCTAGGTGCCTAAGACAGACCGAGCAGTTTAGGGAAAACACCAGACCAGCTCCTCACCTCGCCCTGCCATTTCCACGTGGGCCTGAGGCTGTTCTCACTGACCCTCCCTGGGGGAACAGAGGGGTGTCGTGACCCCACTCTGAGAACCAGAGAAGGGCAGGCTGAGTCTCTGCCTGGTTGGAGTGGGATGGAACCTCCTCACCTTGGGTAAGATCCTGATCTCTGTAGATCTGCTGAATGAGACCATCCAGGTCCTCCACGGTTTTCCGGAGTTCCTCTGTCTTCTTGGTTTTATTGGCGACATACTCCTGTCAGAGATACCGAGGAGATACCAAGGTTTGTGCAGGCTGCTCTACGTTCCAAGGGGTCTGAGAAGTGCTGCTCCAAGGCTCACCTGCAGAAAGTCGGCCGTCTGCTTGGGGAGCTTGGTGCCTACGTATTTAAAGTGCTCCTTGTGAAACTTGCTGTCGAGGTGGCTGGCCATCTCCTCCTCGTAGAAGGTCCGGTATTTGCAGAGAGAACACACAAACTGGATCCTGCCACAGGAAAGAAACGAGGGGCTGAGGCCTCGAGGGTCTCAGGGAGCAGTGCTGCCGCCTCACCCAACCCAGCTGCGAGCCCTGAAACAGGCCTTGCTCACGGGCCTCTGAAGTGCGGTCCCAGCAGGGGGACAGGCTGGGACCAGTGGGGTCGGGAGTAGAAAGGGACAGAAAGTCTGCAGGCTGCAGTTACTGCAACGTGGGGGGCAGGGGAGGAGCTCTTCCTTCCCAGACAGGAGGCTGAAACCCGAGGCAGCAGCTGCTGCAACAGGCAAGGAGTCGCTGGAAGGCTGCCGGTGGGCCTCTCTACCAAGGCTGGGCACGAGCGTGTGCACTTGGCCCAGCTGGGGACCTGAAGGAAGGAGGCCCTGGCGTGAGCCAGGTGGCCCTGAGGTGCAGAGTGGAGTACGCAGTCCCGAGGCAGGGCCCGAAAAGGTGCTGCATCTTCCTTCTGGGTCTGGGGGACTGAAAGGCCCAGCCCATCCTCTGCTCAGAATGCTTGGGGGTGGTGTCGGGAGGGATGGGAGGCAAGCAGGCCTGGGCTCCTGCTGCCTCATCTTCCTCTTCCAAGAAGAGACCAGTCTGAGCTGGAAGGAGGATGCCCGCCTGGCCTGCCAGAGGGCAGCCTGGAGTCACCTGAGCGAGGTGCTCTGTCTGGGCCTGGCGTCCACAGCAGAAGCCCGGGGTCTGGGGCCTGGGCTGGAGCAGGCCGCCGTGGCAAGGGGCGGAGGAGGCCAGCCGCCACCGAGGCCTCGGGGCGGGTCCCTACCTCTGCCGGACGTCCTTATCTGGGCCACGGGGTCAGCTTTGTCTGGAGAGCCCAGGGGCCGGGCGCCGGCGAGGCTGAGGAAGGTCCAGCAAGAGCAAGAGTCTGAGGCGGAGGAGGAGGAGGCAAGCGCCAGTGCGGGAGCCCTGAGGGCAGACAGACCCGACCAAGGGGCGTGAAGGGCTCAGCCGCAGACAGGCCCGGCCTGACAGGGCCGGCGGGCAGGGCAGAGGGCAGGCCCGAGGCTGCCACAGCCCACAGGTGCTGCCATCTCTCCTGGGCGCAGCGGCGGCCTCTTGGCAGCTAGCTGGGGTGGCACAGGCGCCTTGGACCTCGAGTCTCTGTTGAGCTGGCCCCCTCCCGCAGGGGCATCGGGCCCCCAGTGCACCTCGGGGCTCGTGCGCCGAGTGACCTAGCGCTGGAGCTTCTGGGCAACGGTGCCGAGCGATGTCGGGTCTCAGATCAAAGACGCCAGCGGTCGCCAGGCGGCCGCAGTGGGGCAGGGAACGAGTCAGGCCTTGGGAGCTGGGCCTGGCGGGAAGCAGGGTCCATGCACGGCCGAGCAGGTGGCAGCTCCCGAGGGAGGCCAGAGGGCGGCGAGGCGGCAGAGCTATGGCCCTGCTCTCCAGGCGGCAGCCCCGGAGCGAGGCAGAGGCAAAGGAGTGGAGGGAAGCCGGTTACCTTTCCACCATGCGGTCTCGCTGCCGCTTTTTCTGCTTGTCCTGGCTCTTCTTGCCTGCCTGCAACTTGCGCTTGATCTGGCCACTATCATCCTGGGTGCTCAGGGCCCCTATGGAAAGAGGAACACAGTCACCGGCTTGGTTCCACTGGGTCAGGCCAGGCCCTGGGGCCTCCGGCTGGATCACCCGCCTTCTACTCCAGATAGTCCATTCTGAGACCAGCCGTTCGAACAAGGACTCTGGCCACGAGCAGGGCTGGACACCCTGGGCTGGGCAGGGAACCGTTTTGGGCCTAGGTCCTGAAGAGAGGAAGACACAGGCTGGCCCCACTGCTCTCCAGAACACCCATACTCTGCAGAGGGGCACAGGGAGGCTGGAAGGCAAACAGAAGCCGTCTCGGCGGGGACACCAGCACAAATTCAGAGGGGCCAGGTAGCAGGATGCAGGGAGGCCTTGGCTGAGGCCTAAGTGCAGCCCCCAGAGGTAAAGACCCGAAAGCTCACAGGGCTCAGCCCACCCCCCACGGCGCACCGCGGCAACAGTGGGCTGAGGCTGGATTTACTGTTAGGTACCTGCTGGCGCTCATCACTCAGGTAGGGGGACACGGACTCTCAACAGGGACTGGAGAGGCGCTAAGGGAGAGGACACGCAAACCAGAGCCGTAAAAACTGCACCGAGGGTCCCAGCTCAGACGCCAGCCACTGAGGACTTAGAACTGTCACTACTGAAGGACCGAGGGCAGAGAGTATGCCTGTGGTTCCCCCCAACTCTTTTGTTTGCTGCCCCCACCGGAAGGTAAAACCAATGCCAGCCACATTTCTGTGACAACCCTGCCCTCAGCTGGATCCCTCCAACTGTGAGCGCCTGGAACAGTCTCCCTGGCACCCAGGCCACTCACAAGACTCACCCCTTTCTGCATCCTCCTTGCCTTCTTCTTTGCCTTCTTCTTTTCCCTCTTCGTCTTCTCCTTCCTAGGACACAGTTTCAAAAACCCCACGTTGAAGCATATACAGTTGTTTATGATGGCTCTGAATGACAAGACCCTAAGTGCTAGGCACTGGGCCAAAAGCCTCACAACCCCGCAGGAGCCCTTGCACAAGGGGGCTCATTCTACCATTTCCTGATAAAGAAGCCCAGTCTTGGGCTGGGTGGCCTGCTTGCAGCCTCTTCTCTCTCCACCAGGCCTCCACCTCCCTTGTGCTGCTCACACGTGCGTGACCAGGATGGCCTGTGGCCCCCATGGAGAGCCCCGCTCTGCGGCACAGGGGCTCAGCCAGCCCGCTCTTCACAGGCCCCACCTGCTAACAGTGCACAGAGCCCAGCCACTTACTGCTCTGGAGCCCTTCTCCACAGCCTCGGCGCCTTCAGTGCCCTCTGCGGCCTCCCCCTCAGTGCCCTCATCTGAAAAGTATGAGGAGACAAGCTCAGCCCGGGAGCCCCACAGGGTAGGGGGCAGGGAGCGGTAGCCCAGTGCCCAGCTCACCATTGTCTGAATCACTGTTGTCTGAGCAGTCCGTCCGGGTGGCTTTGCTGTCTGGCTCATCGGGACTGCCGCACTGCTTTCTCTTCTTCTTCTTGGTCTGGGTTGGAAAGCGGGAGCTGGGTCAGGGCAGGCAGCTCCATGTTCCTTGCTCCTCACTCCACCCAGTCAGGGGCCAGGAGGGATGGCCTCCTCCACTCACCCGGAAGTCGGCCGTGGTCCAGGTCTTCCAGGTCCGCCTCATCTGCTTCATGCCATTGCCAAAACCGAAGCCAAAGCGGGAGCCACCTGGGAAGGCGCCCCCGCCACGCATGCCCTGGAACATGCTGTACTCGGGGATGATGTTCTGAGAGAAGAGGGAGGGCAGCCGGGAGGCACCAGGCATGCACTGGCCCCGGGCCCCCATGGGGTCTTCCCACATGCGCCCATAGCCCGAGGCCATCGGCCGGCCACTCCTGGAGTCCCGGGCCCAGCCCTGAGCCCGTGGGCCAAAGGTGTCGCCGCCACGCATGCGGAACTGGTCGCGGTAGGCATCGTATTGGCCCTCGTAGGCCATTTCCATCTCGGGGTCAAGTTCGCCATAGTCGTAGCCTGACCGGTATAGGTCGCGCTCGCTCAGAATGGCCCTCGAGTCACAGGCCTCATAGGAATCATATCTGCAGAAGCAGGTGGCAAGCATCAGGGACGCCCTCAGGTCCCCCTACCCTTGGGTGGAGCCTACTGTTCTTTCCCCAGAGCTCCCTGTCCTGGGGACAGGAAGTCCTACTCCAGCACCTATGCCACCCTGTCAGAGAGGCTCAATGTTCAGGATTGCCTCTGCACCAGCTAGGGGACCCACAGAAAAACTGACAATGGGATGGAGTACATCTCAGATGGGGCAGAGACACCCCGCAGCCCTTAACCCCTTGGAAGCATGTACTTATCTGTGGTAGCCACAGTGCCCAAGGCTATTCCTTGGGGGCAGAGCCAAGTGCCCCAGTGTCCTGTGGTATGTGGGTAGTTAAGCACACGAATGCTTGTCCAACAGGACCGATGATGCCCACAAGAAACCCTGTGCTGGTCTCATCCCTTTTCGCTGAGCGAACTTCCAATCCTCCAAAGGCCCTCGCCACCCAAAAGGAGAAGGGAGACAAAGTGGAGAGTGTTCCCCAGGAAAGTCACTGTGATTTTGCCCAGGGACTAGAGAAAGAGCTCTATCACATCAACCCTGTGGGATCGAACCCTCCACAGCAACTGGGAAGGCAGGCCAAGCCTCCAGGAGAAAGAGAGCGCCACAGAAAGCTCTTCTAACTGTGGGTGCAGCCCACATACCCCAGTCCCTACCCCCACACATCTCACAGGCACAGAGGCCCCTCGTGGCAAAACTGGGCAGCCAAGAAGTGCCAGCAGCTGTGGGAGAAGTAGCCAGCACTACCCAGTTGTCACCCCTCCCTTACCCCTGCTCCCCAGTTTTAGGCTGTAGCAAGAAGGTACACAGTCAGCTGGCACCAGCAACGACAGGGTCCACACAGCCACTGAGCCAAAAGCCAAGCCCCTTCTGCCTAAAGCAGCCTCAGCTCCAAGCGCGGCGGCTGCCCAGCACGAGGGTATGGGGTATGTCTGGGGATCCCCCCACCCTTTTTGCTTGCTACAGAGCCAATGCGTGCAAGTCCCTTTGGCAGCCTCTGCCCCCAGTGGCCGTGGGGCCTCACCTGAACCCCCCAGTGCCCGGCTCGACCCCTCCTTACTCTCTGCTCTCCTCCCATCTGTCAGCTGGAGCCATTAGGATCCTCTACGCCATCGTGTGCCCTCACTGAAGCCTCTCACTAGGCCACAAGGACTTCTGAGCTGGCACCAGTTTAGATAGTGACAAACAAATGGGCACAGCTAGGAGGCAGGCCCAGTTCCACCACCTGCTCCTGGGTGCCTTGAGGCAAGGAGTGTGACCTCTTGTGCTTCAAGAATGAGGATGACAAGTTTTGAGGCAACTTGAGGCCCAACAGGCACACCTTTGTCAGGCTCAGAAGAGTGTCCTGGAAGTGTCCGTATCTGCTCTTATGTGGGGACAGCCAGCTCGCTGTGGTCAGCCCCAGAGGCTCATCGCCCTGCTCCACGCCCAACCCGATCTGTCCTGCGCTGACACGGTGTGGGATACAAAGTGTCATGAGAACTCCAGATGGCTGTCTCCAGAGGGAGGGGCCACTTCACACTCTGCTCCTGAGAAGAGCCATTCAGAGGATACGGTGAAGCCGGCCCACTTGGGGCTTGTTCCTCCCCCTACAAGCTGGGGGAGAGACTGGCTACCAGGCAAGTGCAAAGGGCAGGGAGGGGCCCCAGGCCAGAGAAGGGAAGCACAGCAGACCCTGAGCAGTCTCTAGGAGCCCCAGCAGCAAAGCAAGGAGAGAGAAAGCTGACACAGAAGGCGGGTCAGAGAGGGAGGTCCCCGCAGACGGCAGGCACCCCGGCAGAGCCTCAGCCCCTGGGCGGACACCTACTCACCTTTCTCCACCTGAGCCGTACACGCCTCCTTGTATCATGTCTGTCTCCAAGTGTGGCACCATATCTAGGCGCTGGTTAATTCTGGACAAAACGGAATCGGCACTGGCGCTACCCGCAGCACTAGGGTTTGCATTTGTGTCAGAGCTAGGCATTTCCCAAGAGTTTGAAGTGGCCATACCATACCCATAGTTGGTGGTGTTATCCTGGCCATAGCCGTAGCCATAGCCATAGTTCTCGTAGCCTGCAAGGAGGAAGACAGACGGACGGACAGAGATGGCAGGGACAGGGAGAAGATAGGCAGACAGAGAGACAGACAGAGAGACAAGGACATCTTCTGTCACAGAGACAAGCTGGGGACCCTAGCCACCTGAGGCTGGGTGGGCCTAGCCATTCCGCTGGGTGGGTCCCAGCCCAGGACCTCCTGTGAAAGAGCAGCTGGCCCTGGGGCCCCCAAAGGCACCTCCCAAAACACTCTGGGCAAGCCAGGCAGTGGCCAAAACACACAACCAGTTCAATCCCAAGGGAAAGGAGAGCAATCACGGGAATACTTGCCTCTGTTTGTCCCAGAGTTCCAAGTTCCATACCCTACAGAAAGGAAAAGCGCAATTACATCTACAGTTGATTATAATACAAGAGCTTAATTCGGGCACAAACGAAGACGATGATTCCCAGTATCTGACTGGCGACAGAAGACTGAACCTCCCCCGAGAAGCCTTGAGCTTAAGAGCACTCCATAAACAAATCAGGTCATCCCGTGCCCTGGTGCCGGAAATTCTGTGGCTCTGACCGTCTGCTACTTAAGAGGCCTCCCCTTGCCAACACTGCCAGCTGAGGAATTTGGCTCTCATACTCCTCCCCTGAGGAGCCAGAATTAGATTACCCCCACTTCCTGCTAAGCACCAATCAGAGGAAGAGGAGAACGGTTTCTGGTGCCTCACACAGACCATGCTGTACAAGAAGTTCAGCACAGAGCCCACATCCACTATGAAAATCATGTCACTCAAATCACCCAAAAAAAGCCATCTGGAACAGAGAAACTCACTATCCTAGTCCCCCAAGTAGATGCCTTAACAAGGAGGGCCACCAAGCCCTTGAATCTTGTGTGTGCTATGCAGAAATCTATCAGCAGAGGTAAGGACAAGACAACTCCCAGCTTGAGAAATGCTATTGAGGGAACAATCTGGATTATAAAGTAAATATACTCTGGATTTTATCACTGGCAAATGAGAAAAATTCATCCCTTCAGGAACATAAAGCCAGTGAGAACTGACGAAGTGTAAAGTCAAGTGGGAATTCCAAGTCAAGCAAACATGGTTCCTACCCAGGGGAGTCTACAAGAACTTTCCCAGTGTCTCTGGTGAGACTCCAGAGTTGTCTCCTACTCCGTATTATCTCTACCCTGCAGACAGACAAGACATACTCATCCCAGGGCAGGACCAAAGCTCAGTGAGATGGCAGCGTGATGAATGACAGAGTCCTGTCGCAGGAGAGCAAGAGTGTATAAATTGAAAAGATGGACAGGGGCAGGCCAAGGTAGGTCCTACAGTCAGATTCCTCCTCAATCCAGTGCATAAACAGAATGGGGAGGTGTCGGAAACCAGCAAAGAACCCTAGATGACTGTTATGCTTAATGCACCTTGGGCTCCAGGGAGCTCACAAAGCAAAAATCCTCTTAGTTGGGGAAATCAAAGCAGAGGCTTCTCATTCATTCCTTTATTCAACAACTACCATCCTGAGCACACAACCGCAGAGGCTGGCAGTGCTGGGCACTGCACAGGCCCAGAGCACTGTCTGTTAAAGGAGACACTTCTAACTAGAAAGCAGCAAGGGAAAGCCGGCAGCAGGAAATCACTTAAGAGATGAATGGCAAAGGAGGAGTTCTGACAGGCAAGAAGAGTCGCTGCCAGAGGCAACCAAGGAATAATATATACTTAGCCCCAGCAACTAACAAGAGCCTGGTCCTGTGGGTGTTTGCACCAGGAACAGTGGACACTAGCTATTCAAAAGGAGACAGGACTGGGAAGCAAAGGCAGATCCACTGGGCCTCTGCTTATGAGGTCTGTGTATGGTTCTCCAGGGCGTTAGCTGCTGAAAATCTGCCAGAACAGAGCAAGGAAGCACAAGGAAACGAAGCAGGAATGGACACTAAACTCTGTAAACACAAGGACAGACAAGTGGACAGGTAGGTGATAGCCCTCTGACAGACAGGACTCGGAAAGCACACTCCATGTGCTAGTTGCTATGCCCAGAGCAACTCAGACTCCCTGAAGGGGGCTTCCCAGCTACGTCCCTTCAAGGGGAAACCTGTATCTACACTTTGAGGCCTGGGGAGTCCCCAACACCTGCTCCTTCCAAAAGAACATCAGAGTTCACTTCCACCTCCAGAGGGGGATGAGACCAGTGTTGACACAGGAAATTTTAGGGACATAATTTTTTTTTAAAAGATTTTATTTATTTATTGGACAGAGAGAGAAACAAGCAAGGGGAGCAGGAGAAGGAGAAGCAGGTTCCCTGCTGACCAGGGAGCCCGATGCAGGGCTTGATCCCACTACCCTAGGATCATGACCTGAGGTGAAGGCAGACAACCAACTAAGCCACCCAGGCAACCCTGGATGTAATTTTTTTTAATAAGAGAAAAACAAACAGAAGAAAAGAAAAGTAGATGGTCATAGTAAGCAAAACTTATAGAACAAAAATATAGAACAATGTAAACGTTCAACTTCAAGGAAGTTACAGCCTACCTTCTCACTGACATACCTCATTATCAAAAAAGAATCCATTAAGCCTTATGTAGTACAAGGAAATGCTTCTAATGGTAAGCAAATAAAACAGGATACACAATTCTATCCACCTATAAATTTTCGACTACTTAGAACAGGAATGCTGACAAAAAGTACTAAAATGGTGGGATCTCAGTTGACTGTTTTCCAAAATGTTATTTAAATATTGTTATACTGCACTTGCAATTTAAGCCAGAAGAAAATATAAAACTGTCTTTATTCTTTCACATGATTGCCTACATAAAAAAATCTATACAAGTTACAAAACTAAGTGAGTTTAGCAAGGTTTATTACAAGGTCAATATATAAAAATCAACCCAATTTCTACAAATTAGCAATAAACAACTGAAAACTAAAGTTTTTAAAAATACCATTTACCTTGGCACTAAAAATATGAAATACTTGGTGTAGATATAACAAACTATGTGCAGGATCTGTGTTTTGAAAACTACAAAATACTAATGAAAGAAATCAAAGATTTAATTAAATTGAATGACATTGTATTTATGGATTGGAAAACTAGTATCGTTAGCATGTTAATTCTCCCAAACCAATCTACAGATTCGAAGCCATCACACTCAAAATCTCAGCAGGAATTCTTACATAAATTGACTGATTCTAAAATTTATATGCAAAAAGAAAAGAACTAAAATATCCAAGTCAATTCTGGAAAAAGAATAAACCTGGAGGACTTGAATTAACTGATTTCATGACTTGTTATACAGGAATCAAGACGGAATGGTACTGGAAGAAATTCAGATACACAGATGACCAGAACAGAACTAAGAGTCCAGAAACAGACCCACACATACAGATTCGATTGATTTTCAACAAAGTTAAAAAAGAATCTTGACCTATACTGTATACCTTGTAGAAATACTAACTACAAATAAATCACAGAACAGATGGAAAACATAAAACTAGGAAGTACCTAAAAGAAAACTAAGAAGACAACCTTGGGGACCTCGGGTTAGGCAAAAATTTCTTTCTCTCTCTCTTTCTTTTAAAATTTCTTATCTGAGAGAGAGAGAGAGAGAGAGCGAGCACACACAAGCAGGGGGGAGTGGCAAAGAGAGAGAGAGAAGCAGGCTCCCCACTGAGCAGGGAGCCCAACATGGGCGCTCGATCCCAGGATTCTGGGATCTTGCCTGGACCCAAAGGCAGACACTTAACCTACTGAGCCACCCAGGCTCCCCTAAGCAAAATTTCTTAGACGTGACCCCCAAATCACCATATATTAAAGAGAAGACTGATAAATAGGACTTCATCAAAATGAAGAACTTGTATTCTTTGAAAGACACTACTGACAAGAGAATACACAAGCCACAGACTGGAAGAAAAGATTTGCAAATGGCTTATCTGCTAAGATGCTCAGACCGAGGGGCGCGTGGGTGGCTCGGTCGGTTAAGCATCTGCCTTTGGCTCAGGTCATGATCCCAGGGTCCTGGGATCAAAGCCCGCATCCGGTTCTCTGCTTGGCGGGAAGCCTGCTTCTCTCTCTCCCACTCCCCCTGCTTGTGTTCCCTCTCTTGCTGTGTCTCTCTCTGTCAAATAAATAAATAAAATCTTTAAAAAATATGTATATATATATAAAATAAAATAAAATTCTCGTACCGAGACTATGTAAACCAGAGGGAAAAGAATTCAAAAAAGCTGTGCAATTGGGACTACTGCTTGATTAAAAGGGGTGAGGTAGACAGAGCAAGATAGGGAAGCCATACATAACAAGTTTCTCCTCTTTTAGGAAATACTTGATACCTCCTTACTCAATTTCTTAACATTTTAAGTCTCCTTCTCCCCCGGGACTAGCTGCTAATACTTCAGGGAGTTTTTGTCCATTTATTCAGTGACTCTTGAGGTAGTGTCACAATGTAGGCTCAGTCACTCCCCAGACCCTGGTAGTGCAACAATCTACCCATCTCAGCAAGCAAAGCATTATCCTTATTAATTCCAAAGAGGAATTCTTCTCACAGACATCTGTGGTCACAGATCCACAGGAGGACCAGCATTTTTGGCAGTTAGCAGGTGCCAGAGCATATCAAGAGAACATCTATGGATTCTGTCAAGTGGCTACTTCTGAATTAGAGATTTAGTGTGTCTGATCATGACTGAGAAATTGATCGGACATTCTCCTTTAATCCTGTGTGAGGGGCCCGCTGGCTTGAGATGGCCTGACTGTCTCTAAAAACCCTGCTAGATTCAGACAGGCAGCTTCTCTTACATACACATCCCACACGCTACCCTGAAGCTAAACTGATGGCTAGGTTTCTGCTCGGACCAATTCTTTGGACTTTGATTGGCCACTCTCCTTCCTAGGCCCTTGAGGGGATTTTGTGAAGCCAGACCTTTGTCACAGACCATATGCACTTCAACAACATGTTACAGGGTCAAAGGAACCAATCATTTATAGCTCCAAGAACTCCAGCCTGCTCAGTAAGCATGCATCTTTCCCATTACTGCCTCCAACGGAAGCACTAGCTATTCTAACAGCCCCCCACACCGTTTTACACAAGATTGCATTCGGACAAGCAAGACAGTGAGAGCAGAGTCAAAGGCAACTGAGAAGACATGAGGTTGCTCTGCCACTAGAAGGCAAAGCACTCACCCTCTGGTTCCCAGGGGCCCACACTTACCATAATCACAGGTGGGCTGAGCGCTCGTGTCTGAGTAGGTCGACTGCAAAGTGGTTTCAGATCCCTGGACAAAGCCTAAATATAAGCACAGTGTGGTTAATTTCCCAAAACAAGCCACATAGAGAGGACCCAAGACTAGCCTTCAGTGTAGACTGGCTGGCAGGCCCTCTTCTCAATGGAAAGCCTCCAAAAACTCTAGCTTTTCAACACTTTAATTATACCTCCAGAACATATTAGCCAATGAAAAGACAGGCTATATTTAACTTGCTACACTAGAGGAACTGGATAAAAATGTTCAAACAACTTAAACCAGTATTTAGTTTTGATAAATGAGTGCCCAAATTATTCAGTTAAATGAGGAAAATACTTATATCAAATGACTGAAAGGTGAGCCGCCTCCAATTCAAACAAGGATGGGTGTTGGTTCTGAACAACGTTAAGGCAGATATCATCCTTTCCCTTCCCCCAGATCTGAAACGGAAATTGCTTTGTATTTTCTAGTTTTCCCATAAAAAAATGTGTATATTACAATTGTTTCTTAAATGCAATTACTTGAGGTAAGCATGTTTTTACCGAACAAATGTTATATATAGTATGCATATTATTTCCTACTTTCTCAACTATTTCTTTTCTTTCTTTTTTTTAAGATTTTATTTATTTGAGAAAGAGAGAGGGAGAGTGAGTGTGTGTATAAGCAGGGGGTACAGCAGAGGGACAGGGAGAAGCAGACTCCCTGCTGAGCAAGGAGCCAGACTTGGGGCTCCATCCCAGGACCTGGGAATCATGACCCGAGCCGAAGGGAGACACTCAACCGACTGAGCCAGGTTTCCCTCAAACTATTTCTCAACTTAAGATGAATTAGTACTAAATTAGGAAAGCTTGGACCTCTATCAGAAACTATTGCTCTTAAATGACAAATCCTGACACTATCTTTAAAACTACATTTACAAACATTATTTTTAAATGATTTACCCTTAGCACTGAAACTATGATGGATACCATAAGAGATATTTGCCTATTCTCATCAGAGCCAATACATGATCTAAAAATTAAAGCCAGTGCCTTTAATAGCTTTTTTTTTTTTTTTTTTTTTTTTTTTTTAAACAAAAGCATACACCAAGTGCCTCCCCTGGGGTAGGCATTCACATGTTGACAGTCTTTCTAGCTCATCTTTTAGGACCATAGCAACAAAGATCACAACAGAAGCCAACATTTAACAAGTGTTTCCCCCGCAGGGTGCTAAGAGCCTTATCTGTATTATTTTATTTCATCCTCATCACAGCCAACAAACGGGACAGGGCCAAGATCCCTTACACCCTGCAGCTCCCAAGTCCAAAAAGGTCTGAAAACCAAGTGTTCTCCTCAAATGTGGTGCCAACACTCATTGTGGGACAAAACTGACCTGTGAGGACAATAATGATTTTTCTTTACCCAACCTAGTACAGAAATAATGCAATTTAATTACAGGATGCTGCCCCACACCCCAGCGGGGGTGCTGTGGAATGTCCTTCTCTCAAGCTAGAATTCCAAAATATACCCAGCTCCAAGGGTTTCAAGTAAAGATCAGTAGACCCACACTTTATCTTTACTTCCCAGAGGAGGGAATTAAGACTTGGTGCTGGGGAAGAAGAAAGGCAAAAGTATCCACGCTAACCTTTTTTATGTTCCCTAATTAAGGAGGGTAAATTATAAAGGATTTCTTCCAGGGACCCAGGACCTTCCCAAGATGCCTACATCCTAAACAATGTCCATAAGAAACACTGAGAGCACGTTCTGGATGGTTCACTTGTGAGGAAGCTCCACAGTGTAAAAAGTAGTACCCTACACCTCCGTTCTCCACTATTTGCTTAACTAGCTTCCAGAAACCTGTTTGTTCAGCAATACAGCCACCAGCAAAATGGCTCCAGACTTCAGGTAACATGGTTTATACATACAGCAGCTGCAGCTAGAACCACCACACCCCGACAGGAATATGAACTAGAACATAGTATGAAAGCTGCAGAGCAAAGAATCTACGTCTATTCAAGGGAGAAGGGCCCTCGTTCTTCCCTGGGAAAAAGGAAAGACAATCCACCAAACCTTCAGAGCTCAGTGGCAACCTCTGCTCTAGTTCTGTCCTCCCCATGTTAACATTTTATTGCACAATACTGTCTTCAGAGTAGGACCTTCTTTAGCAAGTTATGCTTCATTTACGAACAAATTCTTACCTGGCTCGTAAACCCTTCTCTTATTGGTTTGATTCACCACCCTGAAAAGCTCTGGGTGAAAAAATAAAATAAGTGTTTGGCCCTAGAAAGCTACTGGTGAGACCATGGATTTATGATAATTACGCATCATAACCCCTCCCTCCCTCTTGGTCAGACTGTGACATCTTTTTCACTCAAAAATACACAAAGCTCCTCCATTTTATTCTTTTCCTTCTTTTTTTGAAAGGGGATTCTTTGAGGAAATGACAAAGTGATAAAAACTAGAGGACAACTGGAATAAGGTTAGGTTGACTCCAACCTCTACCGTCTGGTGGTAACCAGCCTCCAAGATGGCCTCTACTTATTCTTGCTTCCTAAAACTGCTGTCCCTTCCCAAACTAATAGAGGTAGCCAGTGTAACCAGTAAGATTGCAGAAATGACTGAGTAGGACTTTCAATAATTCTGTCTTGCTCTCTTTTAGATCAGTCACTCTAGGGGCAACCAGCTACCATGTTGTAAGGACCCTCAAACAGGCTTGTGGAGAGGCCCACATGGTGAGGAACCAACAACTAGCATCGACCCGCCAGCCATGTGAGTTTGAGTCATCTTGAAGGTGGATCCTTTAGCCCTGATCAAGCCTTCAGATGACTACAGTCCCAACTGACATCCAAAATGTAACCTGAGAGATCCCAAGCCAGAACCATTCAGCTAAACCCCTTAGACACTCCCAACACAAACTGGGTGAAAGCAATGTTCTTATAAAAGGTTTGATAGTGTTTGAAGGTCTGATTTTGGATTTTTCTGTCCTATTTTTCCATTGCTCCCATCTTTCTCCTCAGTGCCAGAGATGGAGCCCCCTTTCCCAAGTACACATAAAGTAACTAGGCTCAAAAGCTGGACAAGTTATCAAAAAGATTAATTGCTTTAATCACCTCCTATGCTTGATAATAATGGTAGCATTTGCTTCAAGGCCTCCAGAACTCCTCCTTAAAGGCATATTAATTGTTTGAAATGTGACTTCAAATGTTTTTTTACTTTAGTGGTGTGCTTCTTAAGAGGGAAAGACTCACATTATAAAACTGTTGTTGTTTTTAGTTGATCAAGATCAAGGAAAAAGTGATCATTATCTCATTATCTTGGCTCCCTCAGTGAGCCAAGAAGTAAAGCCTACAAGATCTGGAGTTGAAATTCAGACCTGGCCATTAGAGACCTCTCTAACTCTCTCAAAGAGTCTTCCTGTCTATAAATCTAAATGCTCCACTATTAAGCTATTCCACAGCACCCAACCATTCATCTTCTGTATTTTTTTTTTTCCAGCAGTCCTGCCCCTAAAAACCAAGACTTGGTGAAAGGATTACATCTCAATTCCAGAGATGTCAACAACAACCCTACTGACTTTTCCCCTGAACCAGGAAAGCTACAGAAAGGCTGGGGCAAGGTTGCCCAACCTAGGCACTACTGATATTCCTGGCTGGATAATTTATTGTGGTGGGAGCCGCCCTGTGCATTATTGGATGTTTAGCAGCATTCCTGGCCTCTATCCACTGGATGATGGTAGCAACTCCACTCCCAGATGTGACAACCAGAAACATCTGCAAACAGTGCCAAATGTACTGGCGGTGGGGGCAGGAGGGCAGAACCACCCTTAGTTGAGAACCACTGGGCTAAGGGATGGTTGCTTGAAAAACTAGAGTTCTTGCCAAGCTCCTCACCTGGGGGCCAGAAGAGGGACGCCTGGCACTACTTCTTTGCTGAGGCTAACATAAAACAGCCTATGGAACAGCCCCAGAGGCTCCAGTTCCATTGTCAGTCCCGAACATTCCAAGTAGAATGTAGGTTACCCAGCAACCACACTTGCTCAAGCCTAATACCCCCGTCAAAGGGGGAGGCCCAGTTTATGGCTGCCGGCTGAGAAGCTTCATGTGTTACTGCCAAGGCAAACCCAGGCGGCCTTTCGAACTCCTCCAGAGATAAATTCACAACGTCCAAGCATAGCCCAGGGCCCCCTCTCCGAGCTCATCATCCACCCTCCCCGCTTTGCTCAAATCCCACTGGTCTCGCTAGCTGATCTAACAAGCCAGGCAGTTTCTGCTCATGGGCCTTTATGCCAGTGGCACCCGGGCCAGACACCCTTAACTCCTTCACTCCATTCAGGTCTCTGCTCAAATGTCACCTCTTTACCTTGATCCCAACCACCTCCACCCACGCAAATGAGCAAGACCCTTGGCGTACTGAGCACCGGGGAGCATATCCTACATTCATTGGTTTTCCTGTGAAGGTCCGCCCATAAGCTGCTTGAGAATTTCCTGTCAATTTCCCAGTGCCTGTTCAGCACCTGACGCGAAGCCTCTGACAGATGGCGAATGAATTAATGGAAAAGCTGGTCATTCCTCTCAAGGCTCAGGCGCAGCCCCAGCCCCTTGGGCCCAAGGCTCCCCCGCTCATCGCCCCGGGGCCTGGCACCTCTCCCAGCAGGCAAAGGGGCTGGAGGGTGGGTAGCTGCGGCATTTTGCAGGGAAACGGCGCGGGGGAGGCTGCGGCAACGGCGACCGCAGCCCAGCCCGCTGCCGGATCTGAAGCGTTAAGGCCTGAGGAAGGGCGACCTGAGGTTCCGAAGTCCGAGCAGACCGGCCCTAGGGCGGAGGTGATGGGTTCAGAGAACGCACACGCTCAGGCCGGGGCCCTCGGACACAGGCGGCAGAAGCCAAGACCTCGGGCGGCCGGGAGCAGGGACGCGAGGCCCAGAACACAAAGAGCTGAGGCTCCAAGGCGCGAGCGGGGCGAACCTGAGGCGACGGACCCGCGGCGCCATTTTGTGACCGCAGAGAGGGCAGCGTCCAGGCCCCGGGGGAGGTGCGGGCGAGCATGGTTTGGCTCTGGCACGTCCCTGTCCCTCCCCACCCGAAGCCCGACTCCTACCCGGCGAGCCCACCTGTATAGCTCATGGCAGCAGCCAACACTGCACCCGAGGACTCACGCAGCTGTCCTACACGTCCGACGCCGGGAGAGCGGCGACAATCCCCCGGGCCCCCTCTAACACAACCGAACCCCACCTCCCGGCCCCATTGGCTCGCGTCTGACTCTGGCTTTACTCCTATTGGAGGAGAGCGCTGTCTATCCCAACCCATCCTCATGTTAGAGACTGATGGTGCTGCCGATCTCGTGCGAGCCCCGCCCACCGTTATCCCAAGCCCGCGATGATTGGCTGAGAGAAGCAGGCCGGGAGACGGAATCTTGCAGAATTCGAAGGGGCGGAGCTGTGTACGACGGGAAGACCCGAGGCCCAAGCGCGTCTGGGCGGAGGGGAGGGCCCGTGCCCTGGAGGACCGTCAGAGGGAGCCGGAACTACCGCCCCGGGCACTGTTCCAGTCTCGGCCCTGCTACTGAGGTGCTGTGCAAACCTAGGATGTTTCTTAACTTCTCTGGCCTTTAGCTCCAAAAATGAGCACGGTATGGCCATGCTGGAATGAAAATCACAACTAAGCGCCAAACAAGATGCTGCTGGGCACACGTTCAAACATATGAGATAATGTATGTAAAGAAATCAGTCCAGGGGCGCCTGGGTGGCTCAGTGGGTTAAAGCCTCTGCCTTCGGCTCAGGTCATGATCCCAGGGTACTGGGATGGAGCCCCGCATAGGGCTCTCTGCTCAGCGGGGAGCCTGCTTCCCCCTCTCTCTCTGCTTGCCTCTCTGCCTACTTGTGATCTCTCTCTCTCTGTATCAAATAAATATATAAAATCTTAAAAAAAAAAAAACTTAAAAAAAAAAATCAGTCCAGTGCTGGGTGCACTAAATCAATATTACCTTTCGTTGTTGATCATTATATAATGATAATGGATATATTTATATAGCATGTTTATATGGCATATGTAATAAATACATTCATATTGTTTCTCATCTCAAATGCTCCCCTCATACCTGCAAGGTCCTTTTTAAAGAACTTCCCATTTAAAAGATTAAAACTGAGGCTTGGAGTTCATGATTTGTCCTAGGTCCTTGGCACTAAGGTGTTAAAACTTGAACTCCTAAGGCCCTCTGGTTTCTTTCAGGACTTTAGAGATCCTGCAATAGTGAGCCTGGCGCCAGCCCTGTGTCCTCAGCATCCTCACAGGATGCATGGAATCCACTTTGGGAGACATCTCCCCATTTGGGAGATGTCCCAATCCACATTTGGGAGACTTCTAAGAGATGACTTGACAGAGCTGCAGACAATGAAAAATGGTACTTTACAGCTATTTGTGAAAACTCATCACACTGAGTACAATTATGGCGTGTACATGTTTTTTGTTTTACTTTAAAAGCTTGTCTTAAAGTATGAACAATGTTGCTGACTTCTTGATATTAAGGAATTGTCAATCTCTTTAGGTGTAATAATGGCATATTTAAAAGTCCCTATCCTTCAGAGAAAGACTGAAATATTGAGACTAATTCACATAATGACAAGTATGTTGATTCACCATAATTCAGATGGGGAAAGGGAAGGAGGGTGTGGAAGGGTTATAGCTGAAGAGCTTGGTATTGAGTTGGTAATTGATAGATAGATGAGGGTTCAATTTACTATTTTTGTGTGGTTGGGATTCTCCATAAAATATTTTAATAAAACCCCTCCCCTAAAGATGGCTTATGCAGAACTTGCTGCCACATGGGAAAAGGCTAATAATGATGTGTTGAGAAACTCCAAATATGAAGCACATAAAACTAATAAATGTGCACACCAAGCTTTGGGGCTCACTGAGGAGTCATGCTCAGAGATGCCTGCCTGTTTTCCAAATTAAAGCTGAGCCCCCGGACACCTCCTGTGGATCCTTCATGGCACATACCACCATCCATCTTTTTACCTTCATTTGGGTGATTTTGTTAACATCCTATGCTCTGCCTCTGAGACGGAATGGCCTGAGAAGGGGCATGCTCAAAATCTTAGGAAAAGATCCCTCTGAGCTAAGAACTGTACGTGACCCTTTGAGGGACCTACAAAGCTATCATTGTATGTATGGGTGGGGAGGAACTTCCCATGTTACTTTATAAGGTCTGTGCCATTTGAAATTTTTTTACATCCAGCTTCCATCACTTTTACATTTTTAAAACGAATTTATAAAAAGCTAAAAGGGGAAGTGCCTATGGGCCAGCTCTCATCCCAAGGGATGCCCTCCCTGGTTTCAAGTCTTGGACATGGCCACTCATAGCATGGGGTGGACATTAGTGGTTGAGTCCTTCCACCAGGCAAGATGTGTGCCCTGACCTCACAGGACCAGAAAAGCCAAGAGTGCAGGCCAAGACCACTCTTGTGGGCATGTTATCACAGCTTGTTAGCCTGTCCCTCTCAGGCAGGGGCATGGTGGGGGGCCTGGGGCAACAGCGTTGGGGGGAGGAGGAGGCCTCCGCTCTGTACATTCCATGAGGTTATTCCCACTTTCCAGCCCTTGGCCATTGAAGTGAAAATGATGAGCTGAAAAACCACATGCAATAAACAAGAAGGAGCAGCCAACAAAATCTCTTAAAATCTCAGAAATGTTCAATAAACATTTGCAGAGCGAGAAAATAAATAACATCGCGAAGGAGCCAGCAGCTCCCTTTTCCCCTCGTGCAATTTGGGTTCAGGGTGCCTGTGTCTCCAGACAAGTCACATGTCTTGAAGGCAGGCTGGACCCAGCTCTCTGAAGGCTGCCAGCAACTGTGTGCTTCTCCCTCCTCCCGAGGTCCCCCACACCCTCACTGGACAGCTCCTGCCCTTGGGAGAGCCCTTCCAGTTTCATCACTTCATCCTGGCTCCCTTTCTAGACCAGCTGCCCAGAGTCTTGGTTCCTCTCCTCTGCTCACAGGAGCCACTTCGCCAGCCAGCCAGCCAGCCAGCCAGAGCCCCCCACCAACCATGCCATTGAGAGCCAACAGCTGGGAACTTGGGCTCATCCCCAGCTGGGTCTGGTCAGCTTGGCAGCCAACAGGAAAATCCAGGGCCTCCGGGGGCTCTGGGAGGCGGCGGCTCGATCCCAGCCCCGGCTGCCAGACGATGCCAGCCTGTCCACTCGACAGAAAAACACACGCTGGCCGCCTGCCCCGGGGTGTTTCCAGAAGAGAAATTTAATCTAATTTACATACTTCTAGGTACATCGATAACCAAAATGTGGCCACTGAAAAAAGTTAAAAGGTCAATCAGCTCCCGGTCTCTAGTTGGCCCAGGATTGCAAAATAAAAAGATCCACGTTCCTTATTCTCTACACAAAACGCGTTTTTAAAAAAGTGAAAGGTCTAGGGAGCTATACATAGAAAGCAACAGTGAAAAGAGGGAGGGGAGTGGGGGTGGGGGAGGAGAGTCCCATCCCCACCCCCTCCTGGGCCCCGGAGTCCCCCAAGGCTCTGGGGGGGGCTTGACATGGCAGGAGGCAGCTGTCAGCTCTGAGCTCTTCCAGGCTGGGAAGGCCCCTCTGGGGGGTGGCCAATAAGGATTTCCGTGGCATCATGGGCTCAGTGGGGGGCTCCCAGGCCCCAGCAGGCCCTCAGAGGGAGCGTGCCTTCCCCTGAGCAAGCACCGTGGCATGATGTGGTCGTTTGACTCAGGAACTGGGGGGCTGGGGCAGATCCCGGGTCTCACGAGGTGCGTGCGTGCATATGTGTATGTGCGTGCCTGTGTGTGTCTGTGTGTGCGTGTGTGTGTGCATGTGTGAGAGGATATTCACAGGGGCAGGAGGGAACCAAGACAGGGGTCTTTGGGGTCTTTGCAAATGGCCACAGATGGCAAAGATAGCCCCGCCTGGCTGCTAGATGCGGGGGAGCGCTGGCCTTCCTCCCCTTGACCAGATCAGCTGCCACCGTGAGAGACCTGGCCTCTCCCCCTGCCGAGCCAGGTGGGCATGGGCTGAAGGAAGATGCGCTGTGTGTGGCCCCAGAGCCCTCGGGCTGGGGGAAGGGCCGCTAGCTGGCTCCTGGCGCCCCGGCTGTAGTGTGCCCGGCCCCCAAGGGGTACCGGTTTGAGGTTTTGGCTTGCTCCTTTGGAAACGGAAAAGAAAGAGGGAGGAGAGGGTGGAAGAGACGGAGGAGACGGAGGAGAAAGAGGAGACAGAGGTGGCACGAGAGGGAATTTGGAATGCTTTTGTGTTAGGGCGCCTCTGCCGCCGCTGTCTGTGCCTGCGGGGCCCGGGGCTCCTCAGGCGGGGGGTCCGCTTTGGAGAAATTCATCTCCAGGATGTGCCGCTGTAAGTGCCGCACCCACTCCTCCTGGATAGAGAGGGGCCCCTGGAATTCCACCTCACAGAACCTGTGTGGAGGGACAGAGAAAGAGAGGAGTGGCCACTGCCATGAGGAGAGGCAGATGCATAGCCCTGCCCACGTTCCTGAGCACTGGGCACACCCGCCACTACTCAGTGTGAAGAGAGTCAGCCCAGGATTTCAGGGAATGGGACCTAGAAGCCAGATGTTTCCTCAGGTACAGTTACCTGTACCTGTCCCAGGATCAAGGTAGGGTCTCCTAATGACCCCCACCTCTATGCTCGGGGCAGTCCGCTGGCTCTGATGCTGGGAAAGTGCATCAGGCTTCCCAAGTCCTTCCGCCATCTGACTGAATCATGGGATCTGAGAGGGGAGAGAGCCCAGGGAGGCAGACCCTACCCCGGCAGGCTCTAGGACAGAAGGACAGCAGCTGGGGAAAGGGGATCAGGCACTAACTCGCACCTGCCCTGCTCATGCACCCAACTCACCAACTCCCTGCACTTGAGGTCCCAAGGGAGGCCTCATTGAACAGGGGCCCAGGACTGAGCTCGTGGCTCCAAAGACTTGGGTTCAAATTTTACTTCTTTGACCTATGTGGCCTGAGGCAGCCCACCTGAAGTCTCCGACCCAGTTTCCTGGCCTCAGATGTACACCTGGACTTCAGTAAAAATGAACTAAGACCTATATTTTCCTTAATTAGGCAAACATTCGTTGAGTGCTTACCATATGTCAGACATAGTTTGAGTGCTTTACAAATATTCAACTTTTTAAATCCTCACAGCAAATCTGTTACCAACCCTATTTTCTAGGTGGGAATATTGAAGGATGGGGTGAGAAGCCCTTGCTCAAGGTCACTTTGCTGCTGTCAGAGCCAGCACTGAAACCTTCAGGGTCCCAGCGTAATGCTCTGAGGTACCTCTGTCTATTGAGAAGTCCTTAGCCTGGCTCCAGCCACACTCTAAGGCAGTCCGTGAGGCTACATCTCTTGACCCCCAGCAACTCCTGTCTTGTTCAGAGGCTCTTTCTCTCTGGGTGGAGAGGTCTTTCTCCACCAGGTGGGTCGTCTTTCTCCCCCACTGCCCCAGGGGGCTGCATACCTGCACTTGAGGGTGTAGATGTTGCCAACAAATTTGACCAGTGATGTCTGAGGGGGCCGGGGTACCAGGGAGGGGACCGGCCGGACCCGGGGCGGGGGCTGCCGCACCTCTTCCAGCTTCTGCTGTAGATCATTGGCCTCTTCACCCCCCCGGACCGCAGAGGCATCTGGAGGGCGGGCTTGTCGGCGTTCAAATTCTGAGGTTGGGAAAGGTGAAGAGGACAGGAGATAAGCCAGAGGGCAAGACTCTTGGGAAAGTTCCTGCCTTTAGCAAGCAAGGGGCAGAGGCTGTGGGCAACTGTAAGACAAGACAGCTGGTGACTGGGTGCTGCCTGGGCCTTGGGACAGGTGGGATGGTGCCCAGATGGGAAAACAGGTGAGCAACTGGGGAAGTGAGTAAGGGCAGATGCGCACAGTGGAGAACCCTGGGGGCAGGTGCCCCCCACCCTCAAAACCCCCTCCCACCAGCACTCACTGTTGATGTTCTGCCGCTGGTGCTCCTCGGCCTTCACAGTGCCTGGCGGGCTGGCTGCCAGAGGCCGCTCACCACTATCGGCTGCCCGGCCAGCCTCAGGCCCTGGCTCACCCCCAGCACTGCGGCCCACCACAGCCAGGCCCCCAGGTGCCAGCCCTAGGGGCGGCCGCTTGTCGCTGTCGCGGCCGTGGCCGGCGCTGCGGAATTTCTTGGTGAAGGGGCGGCCGCCCTGGATGTAGCTGCGGTAGGCCCCCACCTTCTGGGGCCGGTGCTTGATCCACTCGCTCAGTGTCTCAATGGGTGAGCCGTTCACACACCACTCGGTCACGCCAAATTGCCGCAGGTGCGCCCGCGCGTGGCTGGCCAGGGCCTTGCGGTTTTCGAAGTAAAGGCCACACAGCTCACAGCAGGCCTCAGTGGCTGCAGGCAGAGGGGGTGCCGCTGAGTCCCAGCCCAAAGGGAACAAGAGTACCCAGAAGGCCCTGCCCAGGTCAGGAGTCAGTCCCGCCTCCCACTGGGGCCTTGCCATGGGCCCCTGCTGGGGGTCAGTGTGTGCGTGGCACTGCCAGGCCCTGCAGGCCCCAGCAGATGCCCTCCCAGGACCCTGCCACCCACTGCTTACAGGAGTGGGAGGTCTTCTCGTGGAGGGTCTTTGCCTTGAAGGGCAGTTCGGTCTGGATGTAGGTCTTGGCCTTGACCTCTGCTGGGAGGAGGCGGTCCTCCTGCAGGGGCCGCTTGGTTGCCACTGAGCCCAGGTAGCCAGTGGCTGTGGGCTTGGCACCGGTGATGGGTGCCAGGCTGAGCTCTCGAGGAACCTGGGCCTGCCCAGCTCCTGGTTTGCCTGGGCGGCCAGCCATTGGCGCCAGTGGCAGGGGGGCCTGCACAGGCCCCGGAGCAGCCATGGGAGGCCCATCCTCAGCCAAGGCAGGGGCCAGGTCTCCGGCTGGCGGCTCTTTCTTGATGAGGCACGGTTTGGACTTCTTCTTGAGGATCTCCCGCAGCGTGTCGATGGGCGAGCCGTTGACAGACCACTCGGTCACCCCCATCTGCCGCAGGTGGGAGCGCGCGTGGCTTGACAGGCCCTTGCGGTTCTCGAAGAACTCACCGCAGAACTCACAGCGGATGTCACGCACAGGCTCTGCCCGGGACGCTGCAGGGGGTCCAGGGTGGAGGGAGGGGGAGGAGAAGGAGGCGGCTGCTGCGGCGGGAAGCCTCCAAGCTCAAGGCTAATGTTAAGTGCCTGGCTGTCCCATCCATGCAGCCCCAGACCCGAATGACCCGCTCCCTCATCCGCTTCCAGGGGCCCTTGTGTACATTCAGCCCTTCTGCTGGTTCTGTCACCTCAAATGCTAGCTGGCTTCGAGATGATTCCCTGTGACATCGAGAAGTGGTGAGGAGCAAGCACCTCCTCGATCCTGGGCTCAGACCCCGGCTTGGCTGTGACCCCCTATGTTACACTGGGCAAACCACTTCCCCTCTGTGCCTGTTTCCTCCTCTACAAAATGCAGATGGGAACCTCCACCTGGAGGGAGCAGCTCCAAGCATGTGGTACACAGCTGGTATGAAATACACCTGAGCACTGAGGCAGAGGCCTGGGCCATCCTCACCTGCTCAGCACACGACTCAGCCAACTCAAGCAGAAAGAACAGTGACAGGGACAGTACGACTACTGACTGCTGTATACACATGGCTTCGTTTGACCACACACCGTGCTAAGTGCTTTACACCACTTTGGAACTATACAGAGCTCAGACCATGCTTATCTTCTCTCAGAAAGAAAACTCGCCCAAGGTCACATATTGCTGGAGTGGAAGAGCTGAGCACTTAACTTAAACCTGGCTCCAAATGTCAAACACTTAGTGACCAGGAACGTCAGAAAGATTTGCAGCCACCCAATTCCAGTCTTTACACTCCTGCCCGTGGTAGACATCACTAATTGACCCCTGCAATCTTTCTCCCTAGGAATCTGGTTGGTAGATACTACTGATTGATTAACGATGGCCCAAGAGGTAAAATCTTTTGGGCATCATCGAATGGCACAATTCTGCCTCCCCAGTGTAGATGGAGAATCAAGAAGCAGCTCAGCTTGCACATTCTGTGCAAGAATGCACAGCTAACCCCTTGTTCTCTGGACCTGTGTATCCTCCCTTCTATTTCTACCCTGGGTCCTCTGGGTACCCGTGAAGTGTGGGGGGGGGGTGGAGGGAGACCCCTCTACCTATTCTCACCTCCCTGCCCCCGGGGTCACACTTACACAGGTTCAGGGGGGCCATGTCTTCCCGTGGCGCCGCCCAGGGACCCTCGGATGGGTGTGGCTCCCCATGAAGGGCCCCTGGCAGCATCTCCCGTTTGATCTCCACCCGCATTTGTTCAGGCTTCAGCTTCTTGGGCAGGGAGGGTGCGGCCAGGCCTGGGAACATCTTCCGGGCCGTGGGAGGAGAGGCAGTTGGTGAGTGGCCCAGAGGGCTGCCTGGTGGCGGTGGCAACTTCTTGGCCAGGGGTGAGAGGTGAAGGTCTGCGGGGCTGCGGGTTTCCAGCGAGCTACCAGGACCTCCGCTGCCCACTACCTTGGCCAGGGCTTTCGGGCTCGGCCCTGGAGGGTTAGGGGGGCCACCAGGCCGGGACTGGGTCCGTCTCTTGAGGATCTCCCGTAGTGTGTCAATGGGTGAGCCGTTGACATACCACTCGGTCACGCCCATCTGCCGCAGGTGCGAGCGTGCGTGACTTGATAGGCCCTTGCGGTTCTCGAAGAACTCACCACAGAACTCACAGCGGATGTCTCGAGCTGGCTCTGGGCCCGAGGCTGCAGCAGGAGAAAGGAGTAATTAGCATCGTGGGCAACATTAGCATTTTTGTCTGCGGGTCTCCTGGTCAGCTGGGCATGGGCAACAGCATGCCCACAGGCTGGGGTGGTGGTGGAGGGCAAGTGCAAGCGAGGGAACTGAGGAGTGGGACAGGGGTCAGACACTCAGCAGGAGTGAGGGGAGGCTCCTGAGAGCACATGGGCCCTCAGTCCTGGCAGAGGACGGAACCAAGACTCCACAGCTCTGCGGGTCCAAGGGTCCCGACAAGGATGGGGGCAAGAGGGCAGGAAGTAGTAGCCTAAGTGCCAAATACCATCCAGACCAGGGGCAACCATGGACACTTTCCACACCAAAAGGCAGCAGCTCACCCTTGGCCTTTATTCTCAGGGAAGGTCACAGTCATGGAGGTCAAAGGCCAAGAGAGAGGGCCTAGCAGCCAACTGCCAACAAGATCTCTGGGCAGAACCAGCCCACTGCCAAGGGCCCCTGTCTACTCCCTGCCCCAGCAGGAAAGGAGTAAGGAGAGGGCTGTGACCCCCCCGGGAGGGGCTCCAGGGCCCGCAGGGAGGAAGGAGCGGCTGAAGCGAGAACCTACAGAGGTTGAGAGGAGACGGCTCCACATCAGAGGCCCAGAAAATGCCGGCGGCTGCGGCGGCTGAGAGGTCCTGCTTCCCCCAGGGGCTGGCCGTACCCGCGGCCTTCAGCTTGGCCTTCTTGGCCGGCGGTGGGGGGGGGAGCAAGGAGAGGGCCGCAGAGGTGGGAGGAGGCCGCCCCAGCTGGGCCAGGGTGCCGCGCCCGGGTGGGAGGCGGATCTGGACGCCGTCCCTCCTGATGAGCCCGTGGAGCACGTCTATGGGGGATCCCTTGGCGTCCGGGTCGCTGACGCCCAGGTGGCGCAGGTGGGCGCGGGCGTGGCTGGACAGGCCCTTGCGGGTCTCAAACCAGGCACCGCACAGCTGGCAGTCCAGCTCTCTGCCCCCGTCACTATCTAAAGCTGCGGAGACAAAACACAGGGGGGGGGTTCACGGCCGCCACCTTGGCCGGCCCTAGGGGACTGAGGCAAGAAGACCTGATATGATTCAAGGCTGCCCAGGCCGTTCGGGGATCAAGACTTGTGCCGCAGATTTATTTTAAGAGGTTTTGGGAAACAGAAAGTCCTGTTCCCCGCCTAGCCCTTTTGCATCAAGGTGAGTGTGGAGAGCTTAAGGATGTGGGGTGGAAAGGTGGTGGCCAAATTCCAGTGGCACAATCTGATGCTCCCAGGCACTCTTCCCTGGGACCCCAGCTGTGGGAGCTGTGTGGCTGCAAAGCAGGGGCCTCGCCCAGCTCCTGAGCATCATACAGCCAAGGGCGGAGCTGCTCAGGGCCTTGTTCCTAAAAGCACAGCAGACAATGGAAGCAGCTTCATGGGAACATGAGGTGCCAACTGGGGTGCCCTGTTGGGCAGGGGGCCAGACCCTGGGTTCAGCCCAGGCTAACACCCACAAATGTGTGGGAAGGCCTAAATTCCTAAGGGATGCCATGCTAAACCTGCTCACTGCACCAGGGAGGGAGGGGAGTGGTTCTTCCCAAACCCTTCTTTGTCATGCCCACAGGCAGCCCAGGAGGTATGGCTCCACCCATGGGCACAGTAGAGGTGCCTCTGCAGAGAGAGACAGGAAGATGTGAAGACAGGGCCAACTACAGGCCCCCCTGCCAGGTGGGCCACCACCTGCCTGCCTGTAGGACGCAAGATGCCCCTCTGGGGAAGCCAGGTCCACAGGAGTTCTGATTACCTTCACTGCCCCAACCCTCAGGCTCAGAGAAGGCCAAGAGTGCCCCTAAGTGGTGAGGATGACCCTGGCAGGCTCAGCAGCCACAGCCAGGCCTCCAGGGGGAAAACAGCACAGTGCAGTGGGAGGCAGACGATAATATGCTGCATGGCCAGCCCAACAGGACACAGTGCTCTGACCAACATTCTGACCCAGCAGACCCAAGACATAGGAGCTGTAGTCCCCATTGTCCCCACCCTGGGCTCTGCAGCCCTCCCGGTGCCAGGACCTCCCACAGCTCCCGGGACCCGCACTCACTGAGGTTCAGGGGCCCTTCGTCCTCAGACTGGGGCCACTGTGCCTTTGGGGAGGCTGGCCGGGGGCTCAGGGACAGCTGGGGGCTCTTGTCCTCAGGATTCTTGGGGGTAGGGGAGCCCGCCAGGGCCAGTGGTGCCTTCTTGAGGAGTGGGGAGCTGGGTGGATGGGCCAAGCCCTTGGTCGAGAAGCCAGGAGGTGACTTGATGGCCTTGTTGACAGCTGGGGCATCCAAGGGCTTGGCCAAGGCAAGCAGGCCAGGCCGGGGGGCCCCAGCGACCACCTCCTTCGGTGAGTTGGACTTCTTAGACAGGCCTGGGGGCAGCCCGAGGGGTGTGTCGGGCAGGCCCTTCTGCTTCACAAGCTCGTAGAGGAGGTCAATGGGGGCTCCGCTGCTCTCCGACTCGGCCACCCCCAGCTGCCGCAGGTGGGAGCGCGCGTGGCTGGACAGGCCCTTGCGTGTCTCAAAGCAGGCACCGCAGACCTCGCAGGTAGTCAGGCTCTGGGCTGGAGGGTGAGATGGAGGCCAAGAGAGCTGGCTGTGAGGCCCCTTGAGCCCTGCCCTCCCCACTTCTCCTCCTCCCAGGACCCCACTCACCCAGGCTCCCTGCGAGCCTCCCTAATCCTTAAAATGACCCTAATACGGCAGGAATCAGCCTGTCCAGTTTGCAAATAAGGAAACTGAGTCTCAGAGAGGGAAGAGTTGTGCCCAAGGGCACACAGCAGGAAGCAGAGCCCTTCTGTGGTCCAGCCAGTAGAACGCCTTTCGGATTTCCAACATACTAGGGTGTCCTGGCAACAAGTGTTCACACAAACACGGACCTGCCAGTCACACGCTTCCCAGAGCTGTCCCAGCCAGCCTCTGCAGCTCAACTCATGCCCCAAACACTGGGTTGGAAGGCCCAGCCGCAGTCCCTGTGGTGCCCTGCGCCCTTTTCTGCAGAGCCCTTATCACTGCCTGTCTCCTTCTCTGCCTCCCTGCTCCCCAATTTCAATGACTTTAAGGACAAGTACCAGACCTGTTCTGCTCTCTCACATCCCTGGAGTCCAGCACAGTGCCTGTCAACTACTCAAGAATGATCTCAACATCAACATACAGACAAGACAATATCACACAGAAGATCACATAGCTAATGAGGGCTAAAGTCAGCAAATGAATTGGGTCTGAGCCTGAGCTCTTGAAAACCATGCTGTTTCCCTGGCTACCCCTCCCCCACCCAGTGAGGGTACAGGTCAAGGCCATGCTTGCTCAGGGCAACAGAAGCTGGACAGAAGACAACCAGCTGTCTCCTTAGTGCCTTGGGGTGAAGAGAAAGCTGTTGACTTCACACTAACCCCAGGCTCAAGAGTTCCCTGTGAGTGTGACCGGCCTGGCCAGCACCCCCACCTTGCCACCTGGGTCACTCACCCTTGAGATCTGGCAGCTCCTGCTTGCTGCCATGAGGAACCTCTGCAGCCACTTTGCTACTCAGCCGATTGGCCACCTGCTCCAAGGGCCCAGGGACAGGCAGGCTCTTCTTGGGGAGCGGGGGGGAGCCCAAGTCCATGGCCACCATTGTGTTTTCCTCAGACCCCAGGCCTGTGAGGTTAGGAAGACAAGCTCAGCCCAGGCTGGGTGTGAGCTGTCTACCCCCATTAGGACTGAGAGTGGGGACATGAAGCCTTCTTCCTCATCCTTGGCATCTGCTCTCACTGTGGGAGGCAACTCACCCTATGAGAGCAGAGGCTCCATCCAAACTCCCAGCACCAGGATGTCAAGGCTGGACACTGACAGCCGGACTAGGAGCAGCTTCCACCCACCTGAACACACACTGGTTGGGACAGTTACTCCCATCCTAGATCTGACAAAATATCTCTCTGGGCAGAGCTTGTGCAGGGGAGCATGTCAGTCTTGGGAGCAGGTAGGTGGCAGCCAGAAAGGGAATCCAGTAAGAGAAGGCCAGAGTCAGAGGACAGAGAAGCAATGCAGACACGAGGAGCCAAGGACAGGAAGGAGGCTCCACAGGACTTGTGGAGAACCTCCACCAGACAAGACAGCGGGAGCTGCAGAGAGAACTCTGGGCTCCGCAGTAGTCTGCTTCTCACAAGCTGAGCCCTAAGTGGGGTATGGTGAGAACTGGGAGCCTGGATCAGCCGCGTTCTGAATGGGGACAGGAAGAGTGGTAATCACAGAACTTTGTAGGAAGTTTCTGAGGCATCCATTAGGTCAGGAAGATTCCCTGAATGAGGTGTGCATGAGAACAGGGAGTCGAAGGTATGTTTTCATGGTCTAATTTTTCCGAGAAGGGGGCTTGAGTAGCCTGCTTAGCCCAAGGTTTAGCGTTCAGGGCACGGAGACAGCTCTGAGGCTGAAGAAACTGTGTTAGTTGGGGCTTCGGAGTCGTTCAGTGCTATGAGCAGGAAGCCGTGCAGGTCCTCTGCTCAGTTTGAGTCCTACGGAAGCAAGGAGAAGGCAGGCAGGGGGGCTACCGGGGCCCGGGACACCGAAGACTTTGTCAAAGTCGCCGGGTGGAGTGGGCGCGTCTGTCAGATGGTGTAGGGACCGTAACTGAAGTGACTTGGAGTGGGTTTCTGCGCCGGAGGGACCGCGACTGTGGCGAGGGACGCTCCCGGGGCTCCAAGGGGAACAGGGAACATCTGTCAGACGGGGTGAGGGTCCCACGCAGCAGCGGCGAAGAGTGTTTCTGAAGCTCGGGACCCTACGAGCTGCGACAGGAGGCCCGGGGCCCGCGCGGCTGGAGGGCCTGGGGGGGAGGGGGAGGCCCGGAGACTGGACGGCGGGCGTCGGGGGCGGCGGCAGGGGGCGAGCGGAATGCCGACTTTGCCCTCCCCGCACCCTCCCCGGCGCGGGCTCTTACCCGGCGCGGGCGCCGGCCCGGGCCCCGGCTCCGGCTCGGCCTTGGGCCCGTCCCGCGGCGGCGGCGGTGGCGGCGGGGGCGGGGGCGGCGGCGGCGGCGCGGGGAGGGCCGCGGGGCCCGGGCTCGGGGGGCTGGGCGGGGGCGCCCCAGCGGGCGCGCGCTCCCGGGCGCCCCCCGCGCGCGGCCCCGCCGCCGCCTTGCTCTCCGCTTTTGTCACTCGGCACTGGGCGGTGGAGGCGGCCATCTTGGCTCCGGCGCACGCGGGGCGGCCGCCCCAGGCGGGAGCAGCCGAGCGCCGAGCGCCGCCGCTGAGCCCGCTCCGTTCCGCCCCGCCCCTCGGGGCGCGCCCAGGGCGGCCGGCCGAGCGCCGAGCGCCGCGAGCGAGCGAGCGAAGCACTTGTCCCGGCCCCCAGGGCCGGGGGTTGAGGGGTGGTGCTGGAGCCTCAGGGAGCTGCCGGCACCCCAGCTCGCGGAAGCACGCACGCGGCTCTGAGCGCCGCGGCCAACTAAAACTCCCACTCCTGGCCTGGACAGGACGCGACGCTCTTCCCCCTGCCCCGAACACCCCTAAGGCTAAAATGGGAATCCTCCGACCACACGCATTTGCCTTAACAGCATCCAGGCTCCTGGAGCCCCGACGGGCAGAGCTAGGACCTGCCCCGGGATCCTGTGCCATTCCCTATCCTGGAATTCTCCCTTCCGTGTCGGAGATCCTGGAAGACACCAGATCCCAGCTACAAGGATCCCACATCATCCTGCATCCAAATGTCCCCCCGCCCCCGCAGGCACTGTCCCGCAAGCCTACGGAACTCCCCACACGATCGCCGGCACCCCATTTCAGGCACAACTTGCTTCTCCCCGACACCAAGCCGATTGCCCCCAGCTGTTCCTTGACAGCTGAGTGGGGCCAGAATCTGACCGTTGCCCCGCCCCCAACCGGGCACCCGTCCCCTACGACCCACTTAGTGATGTGGGAGATGCTTCTAAGAACAACGGTGCAGGGCGGGTGCCCAGACCTAGCCTTACTCTTGGATATCCTTCCTCAAGGCAAGGCTTCCAGGATCTTCCAACCACTCATTTAACGGCCCTCCGGCCCACCAGGTGTCAACTGAAAGCCTGATCACAGCGCCCCCCGCTTTTCTGTGGACAAGGCCAGGGCAGTACCAGACTGAATCCCAACACCCCCGTGGCTTGGACATCTCTGTCAGCGCTAAGGGCTGCTACATTAGTCTTCTGGTGGAACAGGTTGACCAGAGCTCAGCCTGACTGCTGGACACATGCTGCCATCCCCGGGGGGCCTGACCCAGTGCCAAGTAAGGAGTTTGAGCCTGACATTCAGGCCTCTGCTAGAGTGACAAAAAAAAAAAAAAAAAAAAAAGAGGGCAAGGCTGTAGCTTACAAACTACCTCCTGTGCCCCCAGCCGTCCTCAGAGCCAGCTCCACTTCTCAGCCACCCCTGAGACCCCACAAACCTAGCCAGGTATGTGAGGGCTATGCCCAGGTGACAGCCTTCAGCAGAGGCAAGAAACCTGAGGTCATGTCCCTACACTGCCTCTTTCCAAACTGTGACTTCAGCCAGCCACTATGTCCTTTCTGTGACTCGATCTCCTTGTCCAAGGAGGAGAGGGGGCTCTGATAGCACCACTCTCCACTTTGAAGACCCTCAGGTGCCTTTCACTGGTAAAGGGGTTTGCAGATGGGTTCAGCGAGGTTCAGAGTACAGATCTAGGTAGGGCCCTGGAAGCTCCAGGTAGGAGAAACAAAAGGAAACCTCAGCCCCAGGCAGCCCTGGACAGTTCCCCCTGTTTAGGAACTTCTCCATTCCCCAGAGCCCACCTACTCCTCACTGCCAAGTTCTCTGCTTTGAGATTCAATAAAGTCTCCTACAAAGTCAGGCTTTTCAAGGCTGGGTACTTCACCTTTCCACTCCCTCAGTGGTGCCCAGTCCCAGGCTCCTTCACCAAAGTATTACTTCTGGATTTCCCAAGCCATCCTCCATAGAGACCACCGAACACGGTGCTCAGAGATCTAGCTCTGCTGCTTTGTGGCTGTGTGGCAAAGCAGATGACCTACAGTTTCCTTATCCACAAAACAGGAACACAACAATCCTTAGCCCCACAGAATGGGTTTGAGGCACAAATGAGATGAAGCCTTAGTATACAACAAGCACTCAGTTATGGGAGGGGTTATGAACGCTGCTGGACAAAGAAGGCACCAGTGAAAATCCAGAATGTAGACTGATGTAGACTCTAGCTCTGCAATGTCTGACAGAATTACAACAAACCTTGAACTAGCCACATTTCAAGTGCTATATAGCCATATGTGGCCAGTAGTGACCCACAGAACACATATCTAAAGAACCTTTCTGTCTCAGAAAGTTCTAGCAGACAGTGCTGCTCTAGACAGACGATGTTTTTAAGAGCAAGGACGCTGGAGCCTGACCTGTCTGGGGTTTTAAATCCCAGTCCACACCTTCTGGCTGTGTATCCTTGGGCAAGTTAATTAATTTTGTTGTGCCTCAGTTTCCTCATCTGTAAAATGGGGGATAATAATAACACCTGCCTTATAGCGTTGTTGTGAGGATATAAATAAGTTTGTGTTTGTAAAGTGCTTAGAACATATTTGGCTCCTAGTAAGAGCTGAATAAGCGTGTATTAAAATCACTGTCAGGCAGGGCAGGGATGAACAGGATCCAAAAGCAGCCCTGGCCCAGCCCCTGAGTAAAACAGAAATCACCTCTAAGTGGCAGGGCAGTTGTAAGGACAGTTGTCAGCATACTTTGTAAAGTGACTTGAAACACTACCAGGAAAGTGGAATGGCAACTCCCCCCTCACCCCGCACACATCTCTCTGGGCCCCTGAGAAGGGTCAGGGCCCCAACCCAATCCAATCCGCACCCTCTCCCCTTACCATCTCCGTAGGCTGGCCCAGGGTCCTCAGCCCAGGTAGGTGGAAAGGGCACTGCGAGAGGTAAGCGGGGTCGACGTGAGGTCAGGAAGCTGCTAGGCGACCCCCCAGGTTCGCAGCCCAGAGGGCTGGGGGGCCGCTCAGCAGCGGAGGTGGCCAGCAGCTCTTGCAGGATGTTGATGGGCGACACGGTGAGCTCCCAGTTAGTGATGCCGAAGTCCCGTAGGTGGGCTCGGGCATGGCTGGAGAGGCCGGCCCGGGTGTCGAAGCCAGCCCCACAGAAGTCACAGCGCATCAGGCTGAAGGTGCCTGGGTCAAAGTTAGCCACTGTGGAGGGAGAGAGGACATGGACTGCCTGGAGGGGTGACTCTCTGGCCCCAGCCCTCCCCGTTCCTGGGGCTGCTCCCCTCCCCCCACAGATCACACAGCCAGTGCCATCTGTGACCCTGAACACCTCCCTTTCCCTTTGCCATTCATCCTCCTGCCTGCATCAGCTCCCGCGTGCTCACGCGTCCACCAGTCCTCCCACTCCAAGAAGCCTTCTCTGCCTGGCCTTCCAGGTTTCCCCTCACATAGTTCTCAGCATCAGGGACTCCACCCTCAGAAACCCTTCTCCAGTTGTGGATTTGCAATCCTTTGGCTGAGTGTTCGATTAATATCCTTCTTGCGTCTAGAGCGCATGCCTCTATTTTTTGCTCACTATCACTCCAGTGAGGTCAGTTAAATCTTTGTTGAATGAAGAAATGGCCAAATGGATGGGATGCTCTCCCGTGGGAGCCTGCTGGGACGCCCCCAGGTAGAGTTAGGGACCTCCTCTTGGCTTCCCCAGCTCTCACTTCCCCCATCACAGCCCTGGTCACTCACCATTCTAAGTGCCTGGTTTTGTGGCTCTCTGCCCCTTGCCCCTTATCTCCAGTGCACGCACATGTGCGCGTGTGCCTACACGCACACACGCACACACACACACACACACACACACACTCTCACACACCATACCAGCACCTTCCCCAAGTGGGATCCATGTCTGCCAGCGTCAGAACCACCCAGGGCACTCGTGTTGGAGACAAACCTCCAGAATCAGAACCCTGGTGCCTGGGAATCTGCATACCTCACAAGCTGCCCCGGAGGTTCTGAAGCCGGCCAGGGCCCCACACTCCTATTACTGGGCTGTGAACTCCAGGAGAGCGGGGACTGCTGTTTCATTCTCTGCTGTGTCCCCAAGTGCCCAGAACAGAGGGGGCCTCTCTCAATAAATATTTGCGGAATGAAGACATCAGTGACATTCCCTGCCTGGGGCTGCCTCCTTTGCCCACACTCCTTCCTCCAGCTGCCAGAAGGGCCAAGGCACTGGGGTGTCCCCACACCTCCACCGATGCAGTGGCCTCTGCCGCGGCTCCCCGTCTTCCAGGAGGGGGGGCCCTGACTTCCCCATGCTTGGCACTATGGGAGCATTTAGAGTGAGGGTTGCTCGGTTCAGAACTCAGCTGCCCGGCTGTGTGTCTCTTGGGCCTCGGAGGGAGGTGGGTGCCGGAGTGAAGCCGCCCTACCTTTTTTCTTCTTCTTCTGGAAGGAGAACCTGCGCTCAATGGCCTTCACCTCCTCAGCAGAGATGAAGTGCCGCACATTGTAGCTGACGCCCACACGGTTCAGGTGGCCCCGGACATGGTTGGCCAAGCCGATGCCATTGTGGAAGCGATCGGGACAATAGGGGCACTTGCGTTCCTCGTGCTTCAGTGCCACTGCTGGGTCCCCATCCAGGAGTGCATCCAACCCCAGTGGGCCACCCAGCGGCGCGTCCAGGAGCAAGAAGTCCAGGGGGTGGGCGCCCCCCAGCCCCAGCTCCTCAGGCTGCAGCCTTGGGGGCACCCTGGTCACCGCAGCCAGGACCTGTGGCCCTAGCTTTGCCACCAGCACAAGTGGCACCATCCCTCGGAGCTGCTGCTGCTGTGCCCTCGAGGCCTCGGCTGCCCTCAGAGCTTTCCGGAAAGTCCGCTTCAGGTCCAGGGCCAGCTGTGGGATGAGGCCGGGGACAGCTAGGGGTGGAAAAACCCCATTTTCAGGGGAAAAGTCCATTTCCGAGGCCAGCGGTATGTCTTCCTCCTCCTCTTCGCTCCAAGGGTATCTCCGGTTCCCCAACTGGGCTGGGATCCCCTGCGGGTGGACCACGTTCTTGTTTTGACTGGGCTGTAAGGAGTAGGGGGCGGATGCTAGAGGTGAGGGAAAGGCTGGCCTTCCCGGGGGCCTCTGGTCTGAGCCGTGCAGAAGTGGCTTTGACAATGGGAAATCCCTCATGCCCAGCTGCTGGCAGCCTGAGCCAAAGGCCAGGCTGGGGTCATATCCAGCAAGGTTCTCTTGCCACGTGGGGGCCAAGAGCGATTCAGCTTTGCCAAAGTAGTCCTCAGCAGCATCAGGGAAGCGGGCGTATGCATCCTGGCTGGTGCCCGGCTGGCTGGCAGGGTCCTCTTCAAAAGCCTCGGCATCCTCCTCCCAGTGGGGGTGGGCATGCGCAAGCCTCATGTGCTCCCTGAGCAGGCTCTCGCTGGGCGCGGGGAAGCCGCAGAACACGCAGCCCCTGAGCCCCGAGGAGGCTCGGTAGGGTCGGTAGGTGAGGGTGGTGGCATCAGGGCCTGGGCTGCCAGCCCCGCTGCCGCCCCCGAAGGGCTCCCTGGCAGGCTGGCCTGGAAGCTCACGCACGTGCAGTTTGGCATGCTGCACAAAGGCCTTGGAGGAATTGGTGCCAAAGATGCACTTGGGGCACTGCAGCCGGGCCTCCCGGCCTTCATCGCCGGGGACCTGCTTCAGTTTCTGGATCTCTTCGATGATCTTCTCCCGGGACGCCTGGTGCAGCTGCCGGTGCTGCTCCAGGGCACTGGGGTCGGCGAAGGCCCAGCCGCACTCTCCGCAGGCCAGTGGGGCCAAGTCGGCAGGGGGCTCCTGGCCCGGGGCTCGGCGGTGCTGGCTCATGTGCTCCAGGAGGTGCTCCTTCTGCTTGAAGTAGATGCTGCACTCGATGCATGGGAACACGGCTGGCTCCTCGTCCTCGTCCTCATCCGGGCTGGCCACCCCCTTGGCCACCTCCTCCAGCAGCTCGCACAGGTAGGGCCCTGTCCGGATTGGGGTCAGCAACGGCTGCAGCCGCTCCACAGATGCCTCTGAGTTCACCGTCCAGGTCTGCGTGGCCACCTCCGAGGCCGACCTGGGCAGGCCCCACTCAGATGGCTGAGCCAGCCCTTCGAGGTCTGCCAGGTGCTCTCTAGTGTCCACCACTGTCACATCCAGCGTCTTAGTGGCATCTTCTACTGGCACGAGCACTGTCCTGAAGGAGGTGAGGGGCAGGGGCTGGGGCGGCAGGTCCAGGTGCAGCCCTGCATCCTGGGGTGGGGCCTGCTCGTCTGTGTCTTGGAGCCAGTCGAAACTGGGGTGGCCCCGGGGGGCCTTCTCCAAGAGCTTGGCTTCCCCCTGATGGTGCAAGAACCTTCTAGATCCCTCAAGCTCAATGTGGGGCTTCACGGTTCTCACAATGACCGAGTCCTCGAACCTCCGCTCAGATGGGATGCCCTCCCTGGCTTCCTGGGCCAGGGGGTGCTCCCAGGTCCCCTGGCCATCAGGGGGGCCACGGAAGTGGCCCAGGAGGTGGGGTGGTGGGGAGCCCGGCTGGAAGTCCAGGCTGCCTCCATCCCAGTAACTGCAAGGAAGTGCCAATGGGGACAGGTTAGCCACAGGCCTCAGTTTCCCTTCCTTGGGCAGGGGAGGGGTTCCTCGTAGGCAGTCCAAGACAAACCCCAGAGACCCAGCCTGAGGGCGACCTCAGAGAGGCCGGGAGTGTGGAGGTGAGGGCGGGGAGGTAGGGGGAGTGGATGTGGCTCTTCCAGAGCTGTTGGACCAAAAGCCACATTCAGCTCCCAGGATGCACCTGTCCATGTAGCCCAGCCCCGTTGCATTGTGGGAGAGTGTGCAGGGTCCGCCAGGGGTCACTCCAGGGTCACAAGGCATGTCCTCAAGTCTGGCGGCACAGTCAACTCTCATCTGTCCCCCAGGAGGGCCCAGGGCTCTGATCTGTGCCCCCAGCTGCATAAGACCAAGAGGTTTTCCCCAAACTGGGGTGAATTAGTTCATTTAGTCTCACTTTCCAGCAAATTTCATGCAACTCTGTGGCGTCAACAACTCAGGGGAATGCCCTTCCCCCTGCAGCTCCCCTCTTGGAAGGGCAGAGTCAGGAGTGGTTGAAGGACCCTGCTCAGCCTCTGGCCCCAAGGACCCTGACCTCCTTTGGGGGAAAGGGGGAGGCGAAGCAACCTCGCCGAGCCTCAGTTTTCCAATCCTAAAAAGGGGAACAAGTCCCCCAGACCAGGAGCCTCTGTGTCCTTATGCAACATCTAAGGATATGATTATGAGAAATTGATTATGAGAAAGTTCATATGGATATGAGTTTTCTCATATCCATAGTCAAAGAAAAGTTCACATGAGGTGTGTGGTCATTCAAATGGTCACAACTACAACGCTTCAAATGGGGACCTTGACCCCAACCCCGGGAAGTGTAGGGAGAGGAGGACACAACTCCGTGCTGGGGAAATGCTTCACTTCACCAGATGTCTGGCTCCTGGTAAGCCCACAATCAATGTGGGGTCTTATCATGACTGTTCCTGATAAATCTCCCTTCATTTTCAGGACCCCATCTCCAAGAGGGGCTATCGAGCATGCCTGCCCAACAGGTGCAGAAATGGGTTCCACCAAGAGGAAGAGTGGAAATCACGGGGTCACCTCTCTCAGCCCCATTGGTGCCACGTGATACCAACAGGACCACCGCCCCTCCAGGGCCATGGCAAAGATTCAGTGGGGTAAACCTCTGCCAAGAGGCTAGTCTACAGCAGGCGCTCAATAAATGGGAACTCTGATTAACTCATTGCAACGCCTACTACATATGAGCACCCACCAAGACTTAAAGGGTCACTGATGTCACCACTGCTGTCAATTCCTGCTCCTATCCAACCTCCCTGGGGTCCTCAAGGCCAGTTTGTGAGATGCGTCTTAGGGACTCTATTTTACAGATGGGGAAACTGAGGCTTAGAGAGGCCTGGCATCATTGTAAGGGTCACCTGGCAGAGACAGGACTCCAAGGGTCTAACCTTCAGGCTCCTGTCCCTCTGGCTCTGCTCTTGGCAGGGATAATGAGAGTTGACTGTCTGTGTTCATCCCAGTCTTCCCCACCCCCTGCACATGCCCAGGGGCTTGCCTGCTGGGAGCCACCTCCTCCTGCCTGGCTTCCTGATTCCCTCCTTTCCCCTTCTCACTCCCCGGGGGCTTCCTTCGGGCCTAGGTGCATCCTGCTTGCCCCCCTGCCCTCCCTGAGGTCAGGGCCAGCGTGGCACTCACCAGCTGCTGATCCGATGGGTGGCGGAGGTGGCACGGGGGAGGGCTTCGCTGAGGCCGGGATGGGGCTGCCCGTCTGCAACAGAGAGGGGAGACCCTGAGGGGCTGGGGTCCCCCTGGCCGGGGTCCTTCACAACGCCCCAGCTCCGGGAGCCCTTCCAGGCACCTCGGAAGGGCCCAGCCGGCTCCCCGCCCCTATCCAAGAGGCCTTTGGCCTCTGCACTCCTGAGCCTTGAAAGGGGTCTCTTTGGAGGAGTCTCCTGGGGGACCCCTGGGACTTCCTGCCTTCAACCCTCCTCTCTTTGCCCCCACCCAGCAGCCAAGGTGATTTTTTAAAATCGCACCCTGGTAAAAACTCACCTGACTTCTTATCTCTGATAAAAGCCAGGTTCCCAACCACTAGCTACAAAGCCCTGTGGAGTGGGATGCCTGCAGGTCTCGCTAGCCTCATTCCCTCTCCTTGCCTCTCACTCACTCTGTCCTGACTCCCGTTGACGCCTCAAGCCCACCCAACTCTTTCTGGCCCCGGGGCCTCTGCATTGGCTATTCCTTCCGTCTGGAGAGTCCTTCCCTGGCCACTGACCAAAGGGAGCCCCTGTGACTTTCTCCCTGGTCGCCTGTTTCATTTCTTTCTTCACACTCTCCGAAATCGCCCGGTTCCTCTTGTGGATGCCTGCCTGCATTCCTGCTGGCGCAGAAGCACCCGCTGAGGGCGGGGACCTTTTCAGCCTCATTCACTAGCATCCCAGTGCTTGGCCCACAGCAGGTGCTCAACCAATACTTGCCAGATGATGAGTGAGGAGCTCTAAGCCCGAGCTACAGAGGGCCTGTCCCTGCCTCCCAGGCCCCCTTCCAGGCCTAAGTCCTGGAACCTCTCCTGGGACCTCTCCTGGGACCTCTCACACAGATAGAGCCAACTCTCCATTATCCGCCTGTGGAGCCAATGCCTGGAGCGACCACAGGAATCCTGGCCTGTGCCTCTTCTGCCTGCCACACTCGCCTGACATGGGTGAACGTGCCAGTTGGGGTGCAGGCCAACTGCCTGGGCCAAGGTTAACACACAGTGGGAACTTGTGCCCCGTCCAGAGCCTGACAGATGCAATGGCTGGATTAGCTTCAATTGGAGGATGGTCCAGAAAGAGGGCTAGGGCCAGGGCTAGTTCTTTTTCTGATCCCCCGCGGTTCAATTTGCCCAGGAAATTGAAAGCTGACTGTTGGGAGCCAAAGCATCAAAAGTGCCATCAGGAGTGGTGGTGGGGGGGGAGGATCAGAAAGTCATGGTCACAGGCTGAGCGTCTTTCTACGGAGCCTGAGAGAAGCTCTGTGACCATCCCATGGCCTCTGGAAGGTGAGGGTGGTGATAGGGGTCCATACTTTGCACCAGCTAGAGCTGTCTCGTGGCCTCAGCACTATGGCACGTAGGGCTGGATGATTTTCTGTGCACTGTGGGTGCTGCACAGCCTCCCCGGCCCCTCCCCACGAGACGCTGGTAGCCCCCGGCCCCTGGCCCTGCAGTCATGACAACCAAAAGTGTCTATAGACGTGGCGAAAGTGTCCCTTGCAGGCAGAATGGCCCCCATTTGAGGCCCCCTGGAGTCGACTGATGGGGAGCAGGGCCGGGCCGGGGGGATGCTCAGATGCAAGGGCGAGCGTCAGGGCGGGAGGTTGAGGTAGATGTTGGAGAAGGTGTGAGGGATGGGAAAGCAAGGCCTGGACCAGCCAGGGGAGAGAGACCTCAAAAAATGGGGTCTCTTGAGAACACAAGATCATAAATGTGAGCTACTTGGGGGAGGGCAAGTCATTGAGTGGCAGCAAGCCCCTGCACAGTCTAAAGGTGCAGTCTGAGGTGTGGGCATCCTGCTTCTGAGATTCTGGGACCCCAGCTGCCGAGATTCTAGGTGTCCCAGATTTGTTGATTCTGCGATTGGCGTTGTCTAAGGATTCCACGAGCCAGGGGGCTGTGTTGGCCTCTTTGAGCAGTTCCAGCGAGGCTCCTATTTTTAGTGGCAGCATTTTGGAGGAAGCAGGCCAAGCAGGGCCCCGTGTCCAAGACACCTGGGGGCTGGGGGGCTTGCCCAGGGGCTTCCAGGACTGGCGGGGATCCAGAAGTCCCTGTAGGTCAGACGAGGTGCCTTGATGCAGCCCTTGGCAGTGGCCGTGCCAAAGGGCCCTCAAGGACTCCTGCTACGTGTGGGTCCCCGAGCGGGTTTGAAAATGTGAGAGGGAAAATGAGAAGGGTATCCACGAGCAGCTTGAACCCCAAGCCAGGCAGCTCGGCAGCGTGGCCAAGAATCTAGACTTTGGAGGCAGACAGATCCAAGTTCAAGGCCCAGCAGTGACTGAAGGGCAGGCCTTTCCCACCTGTTTCCTCCTCTGTATAAAGGAAACAGCTACCACCCATCTTGTAGGGCCAGCGACGGATGCCAAGGAGATCACACAGTACATGCTCCATCCAGAGACGCGGCGTTGGGGGGGAAGAAAGGGCTGTGAGGGTGCCTGGGAACGGGGGTCGGGGCTGGCCCGGAGGCGTCCCAGGTTGGAAGCTGGAGGCTGGACTGAGAGCCTCAGGTCTGCTCACTCCATGCTCTGATTTCCTCCCCAGCCTGGGGCCCCACTCGAGGGCAGAAATAATGTGTCGTTCGTCCCCTGGCCCCTTGGTCTCAATGCCAGGCATGCACCAGACTCCATCAATCCATGTGGACCATCTCAGTCCTCCAAGCCTTGGCTGTACCCAGGTGGCCAAAGAGAGAGATGCCAAACGTCAGGCAGGGGCTGTACGGAGGCTGTGGGGGCTCCAAGCCAATAGCCATAGTGGAGGACAGAGAAGGCAGTGGAAGCATCCGTGTCCAGATGGAGAAGTTTGGAAGTAGCCACTCCAGGGGTACCCTTGGGGGTCTCTGAGGGCAGGGTCAGGGTGAGGGAGGGCCCAGGCTTAGGGGTGGAACAGCAGCCCCAGAGGCTGTTCCTATTTATAGGCATCACAAGACTCCTAGGGCAGGTGTCCGAGCCAGGAAGGGGGTCGAGCAGGCCGAGAGGGGCAGCAGGGTAGGCACTGTGTCCCAAGCTTAGGCCCTCCTCTAACCTCCAGGCTGTGACCCCACCCAGGTCAAGCAACCCCTGTCCCGTGCCCCCATTTGCTCAAGGACACCATTAAAGGTGGGCCTGGCCCCCTTTGGCAGCCACATTCCCTCCTCCCCAGGTGCATACGCTGAAGCCTGGTTGATTCCCTGGAGCGAATGAGGACGCACCTACCTACCTACCTACTTACCTTCCCCCTCCCTTGCCAGACCTGGGGCTTCTGCCCGGTGGAGAAGAAGTGACCAATTCCTCACAATCAGACTCAGAGAGGACTCTGGAAACCCAGACCCTGCTTCCCTGGGGCTCTCACAAAATTAGGGTCTCGGGCCTGCCAGGGCTGGCCAGCCGCATGACCTGGACCGTGGTCCTGCCAATCTCTGGGCCTCGGTTACTAATGGTTTGGAGGAGGGGCTTGCTAAGATTCCCTGAGCCCTGATACTCTCACCCTCAGCGGCCTCACCCTGTCATCACCCTGTGTAACACCTCCACGCCATTGCTTATGTGAAGCCTGATGCCTAGACTCCCCCTGCCCTCTTTGTCTGACTCACTGTTCCTCATCCAGGACTCCAGATGGCCCCGAGGCTGGCCCCGGCTGGGCTTCCCCCACTGCAGCCCCAGCGACTCTGTCCTAACACCTGGCGGCTGGTTTGTCTCCCCAGCACCAGATGGCAGGGTCCATGAGGGTGAGGATGGAGTGTGTGTGTGGCCCCAAGAAGGTGCTCTGAAAATATCTGAACGTCATGCGTGTTGCTAAGGGTGAGTTGAGGCAGGTCAAGGATGCCTTGACCCAGGGTGGTGGTTCAAGATGAGGGCTGTCACGCCAGGTTAGTGCCAGCTGCGGGACTGTGGCCAACTTACTTAACCCCTCAGGGCCTGAATTTTCCCATCTCTAGTACGAGACGATTATAACTGAAGCTACCCTATGGGGAACTTTTAAGAATGACACGAGATGATCACGTAGAGGGCTTGGCACATAGGAAACTCCTGATGAGGTACATGGAAGTTCCTGGAAACCAAGGCCTGTAGGGCAAGCCAGGCAGATGAAGGGAGACATCTGGTGCATCAGCCTGCACTGTCCCCCCACTCTGCTGCTCCTGCCTGGTCCTTGAACACACCAGGCTCCTCCTCACCACAGGACCTTTGCACCTGCTGTTCCCACCACCTGGCTTGTCTTTCCCACCATTCATTCAATGCTCCACTCAAATTCCACCCACTCAGGGAGGTTTCCCAGGTCCTCCGGGCATGATCCTGGCACTCCGTTTAATACATTTATGGCATCTGTCACTACCTGTCCTTACATTATTTATATAGTTGCTTGTTGTCTGCCTCTCCTACTACAATGTTGGGTTTCTGTGGGAAGGGAGTTTTGCCTCTTTTGTTTATGGCTGTATCCCCAGCACCTAGAACACAGCCTGACACATAGTAATTGCCGAGTATTTAATGAATGAATAACAAGTCTTGAGGTGGGGACATTGTGAGATCCCCTTTTGCTGAGTAAACCAAGGCACAATGGGGTAGCTGGTGTCCCTGACTACCCAGTCTCTCCCCGGCCATTAGAGGGCACATGCTGTTTTCGCCCATGACTCAGGAGCAGGACTCACCCAGTGCAGCAAGAGGGAGCTGGGATTGACCCATGGGAATGAAGTATGCCTGGGGAATAAGTGGGCTCTCAGGGCAGGATGCTCAGGGTGCTAAGCTGGGGACCTGGACCCAATTAGTGTGCTCAGAGGGGGGAACCAGGTAGACCCGAGTTCAAATTCCAGCTCCCAGCCACACACTGCGGGGGGTGGGGGGCATTCATCAGGTCATTGGCTCCCAGGGCCTCTGTTTTCACAACCATAAAATGGGAAAATAAGCAAAGTACAAAGAGAAGGCTCCGGACCCAAGCAGAATCCGAATCCCATCTCAACCCCTGCTGGGCTGGGTGACCTAGCCCTCTCTGAACATCAGGGACCAAGCTCAATGCTCCCCCAGGGCCTCGGGGCCCATCCTCTTACCAGAAATGCCACCTCTGCCATCCAGAATGTCTCGGGGTCCCTCCTTGGTAACAGGCAGGTAATGGGTGGACCGGAAGATGCCACCTTCCCCTTCGGCAGCCTCGGCCCCACCTTCGATGTCTTCCCTCGGTGCTGGGCCAGGCAGTCTCTCAGGGCCACGAGGACGATCTGGGGCGGCCAGGCCGCCTGCCAGGGGCCCATCCATGGATGCTCTCTGCCTGGCTCCACTCAGTTGCTGGGCTGGCTCAGCAAGGCATTGTAGGTCTGGGGGCAGAGAGATGGGTGCTTAGGGGAGGTGGGAAAGGGATGCTGCCTAAGTTTCTCCTTCCTTGAAGCCCCAGTCCTCACCCGTGCTGCTCAATGCCTCAGTTTACCTCCAAGTCCAGGAGAGCTAAATAAACGGTGCTAAGGCTTTATCCATATGCATTGTATGGATGGCCATACAATGGCCTCTATCCTCAGTATGCCCCAGCCTCCCCACCGGTAGCTCCTCTTTACACAGCTCCTGTACTGTACTGCCTCAGCTTACCCCATTTTTACACAGGCAAACTCATGCACCTTGTTTTCTTCCAGCATTAATCCTATCACTTCTCCCAGGTGCCTCCCTTCATTCACACACTGCTGCACTTTTCCCAATTGTGCCCTCACTTCCATGCACATGCATCTCCTATGCCCATGCCTCAGCACGAATCCCAGCCACTTCTGCACTCTGATCCTATACACTATCCCAAGTGCTCCCATCATTACCTCTGCACTTTTCCCACACTCCAACCGCCAGCCCCTCAGGACCTTAGGGTTCTCATTAACCCTTTCGCCCTCACACACAGCCTCAAGTGACCCCAGCATTAACCCTTCCTCTTCTCCCCAACATCACCCCTCATGCATACCCAGCCTGGGCTCTTCCATCCCACCCTCCCGAGATTTCTCTAGTCTGCGGACAAAAACGACGGATGGGGCTCCTGGTCCAGAAATGAGGACCCTGGGGAGGCCGTGTGTGTGTGTGTGGGGGGGGGGGTGGGTGCTGTCCTCTCCACCTATAAATACCTTCAAGGTAACGGCAGAAAGTGAAGGGCAGGAATGAGGCGCCCTCCCCAGGGAGATGGTGGGGAGGCCGGGCCCAGGCAACCGGGGCGGGGCCCGGGCTCCAGGCCTGGCTGCAGGCTCTGCCCTCGGGGGCCTGGGGGCTCCCAAGGGGCCGGTCCGTGGCCTGGCAGTCGTGGCGGGGGTCCCTGCCCAGGCCCAGAGGAAGCACCTGCGGGTGCCCACCGGGTGGGCACTCCCCGCGGGGAACAGGCGGGACCGCAACTTCGGAGCACTTTGGCAGCGTGGGAAGGGGCCTCCCGCCTGGACGCCCCCCGGGGGTCGCAGGGGTGGGGGCGGCGCCGCGCCAGTGCACCCTCGTTGGGCCAGGGTCCGGGAGACGCTCCCTCCGCCCGTGCACTTCGGGGCGGGAGACCCCGTGGGACGCGCCGAGGTGGGGGGGACACCTGCCCCAAGACCCCCGCTCCTCCCCCCCACCGGAACGGCCCCGCCCCCGACCAGGCCCCGCCCCTGCAGGCCCCGCCCCCGCCCCCCGCCCCGGGGGGTCCCGCCTGGCCCGGCCCGGCCCCGGCCTCCCCCTCCCCGCGCCGGCTCCGCCCCGCCCGCGGGCTCCCCAGGCCGGGCCGGGCCTCACCGGGGAGGCGGTGCCGCCGGCCAGGCGCTGGGGTTCGAAGCTCCCCTCCTCGGTGCGGCCGTCGCTGCCGCTACCGCCGCTGCCGCCCCCCGTGCCGGTGCCGCGGCCTCCGCAGCCGCCGCCGCCTCCACCGCTCGGGGGACATTGTCCCTTTAAATCGCTCCCCCCGCCGCCCCGCCCCCCCGGCGCGCCGCCGTGACCTCAGCGCGACAGCCCCGCCGCGCCGCCATGATGGGGAGGTCCAGGCCCCCCCTAAAACCCCCCTCCGCCGCCCGGGGGGGGGGCGGTCAGCGGGCGCGCCGCCATGTTGGGAGTGGCCAGGAGGGTCACCCTTAAAGGGGCCGCGCGGTCTGAGAGTCCTGGGAGAGGGTCTGTTTCCATGACAACACGCTTGTCCCCCTGCCCCCAATAGCTCCTCATCACCCTACTGGTTCTTCCAATGCTAGGCCTGCTGATAGCACCAGAAGAGTGGGGAGGGGGGAGAGAAGTTGCCCCATGGGTCACTTATAGGTCGTTGAAAACTACCCAGCCAACCCTTATCCTTCAGTACCCTGCCCTCAATGAGCAACTTCCAACCACAAGTCTTCTCCCTCCTTTACCATTATTCACACTCGACTTCAGCACTTCTATGCCCCTAGAGCTGCCCTAGGTCCCCAATGCTAAACCTCCTTCTCCACCCAACCCCAAGGATCACAGCCTCCAGAACTACCCTATCATGAATACATAACAGGTCTGCCGCCTTCTTCCATCCACCACCCATCCATATGTCCAACCATCCATTCATCTCCCTACCCATTCATCTATCCATTCAATCAACTAACCAACTACCCACCCATCCATCCGAACACCCATTCAAACCAACCCTCCACCTCCCAACTACCCACTCATCCATATACCTCTCAAACAACATCTGGTCCTGTCAGCCAGTTAGCCACCCACCCAAATTCCCATCCACTCATCTGAACACCAACTCAACCCAGCCATCTACATCCCATCTACCTGCCCGTCCACCCACCACCCAGGTAAATACTCACATATCCAAACAACCAAGCAAGCATCCACCCATCCCTACACATATCCTTGTCCCTTTAAAGCAAGCATCCACCCATCGCTACACATATCCTTCTACCTGGCCACCCGGACTTCCATCCTTCGATTGCACATTTACTTGTTTGTCTCCACTAGAGTGTAAGCTCCATGAGGAAAGGAGTCCTGTCTGCCTAGCTCCTTACTGTTTCCCCACTGCCTAGGTCAAGAGTCTCAGGAAATCCCAACAAATATTCATACAATGTATATAACCTCCTACTCAATTAACTCAAATATTTATTTCCTACTGTGATCCAGGCTTTTCTAGGCAGACATACCTATCTCAGCTAACTATTTACTCACCTAACAGGGCAAGTTTCCACCAAATGCTAACCTATTTATAAGCCTATTGAACCATTCACCCTACCCTTCACCCACCCGTGATTCAAATGCCCACTCATTTACTCAACCAACACTCACAGAGCTCAACCATCTCCACGCCTACTCACCCTTTCCTTCATCTGCCTCCCAGACCCATGCTCTCCCTTCCGTGAGGGAGCCGGTGTGGGATTTGGGGGTCTGGGAACATACTCTCATCTGGGGCCTGGACTTCAATCAGAAACAGGTGCTGCCCCTAACAATGATGAATTCCTTTTATTGAACACCTTAAACAATGGGTCTTCTACTGTGTAAGAAACTTTAGATCCATTTTTCAGATGAGAAAATTGAGGATCTAAGAGAGTAACGGTCTAAGATCACACAGCTGCTGAGAATCTCCTCATATTGTCCCTTCCATGAGACTTCCAATTAGGAGAGAAATTCGGAGACTTGAATAGTAGGAGGTGGATGCCTTCTGATTGGCCACACTTAGGGGAAAAAAAAAATCCATCCATTTTACTGAAATCAAAATTTTACTGGGTAACCTCAGAGTGCCAGACTGGCTCCACTCCCCACTGTAGGCCACGCAGGGCTGAGGCAGGGGTCGGACAGGCCTTTAAGATGGCTATCTGCTTCCAGACCACGTGGGACAGGGTGGGTAGCTCAAGTGGTATCTCCGTTGATGCAGGGTGGTTTGAGGGGTAGGGGCTGGCTCCGGGATCCCGACGTTCTGGGAAGCTGCAGGCTCTGGACCACATTCCTCAGTTGGGCCTGAGTACCCTCCATCTCAGCCAGGCGGCGCTCCTGGAGAGGCAGTGGCAATGGGCTCGGAGCCAGAGGAAGGTTGCACCCCCAACCCTGGTTCCTTCACCCCCCAGATCTTCCCCAGGGCTAGGGCAGGGGTCTCACCAGACTTTTAAGCCTGTGATCCTCACTGCTTGGAGCACCACGCCCTGGATCCGACTGCGGGGTCCTGTGGGGATCAGGGACAAGAGGGGAGGGTCAGAGGCTGAGAAACTCTCCTCCAGCTCCTGGTTGGACAGCCAGGAATTCGTGGGCGGGGCTTGGCGTGGAGGCGGGGTTTGTTCACGCTAGGGGGCGGGGCCTCGATAAACTTGAAGCCGCGTTTGAATCGGAGCCTAGAACCGCCGGGATGAAAGGAGACAAGCAATTCTTGAGGGCGGGGCTTGGACCGTCCTGGGTGAGGTGGTGACAGGGATGAAGGTGTGCTCAGACTGAGAGACCTGGGACCAACCTGTTCGGAAGGGCCTGATTGAGGAGTGGGGCCTGGAAGGTAGGACCCGCCGGCGACCTGAAGTAGGCGCCGCTGGCCAAGGGCGGGGCGAAACAGGTGTGTTAGGGGCGGGGCTAGAAGGGGCGTGGTCTACCAGGCTGATTTGCGTGCGACTGAGAGGCAGGGCCTGAATGAAAGTGGGGCCAGGGCAGATCTGATTACCGCGGGCTCACCGCGGGGCAGAGCTAATAAAGAGGGCGGGGCTCACCCTTCACGGAGCCTGGAGTCCAGGTCTTGCAGCTGGCCCTGAAGCTGCTCCTGCTTCTCCGTCAAAGCCCGGAGGTGGATGCCCAGCGACTCCACCAGGCCGGACAGAGCCTTCTGTTCCTCGCGCAGGGCGGCCACTTCACACTGCAGCTCCGCTAACTGTGGGGGAGGGAGCAGCTGTAACCTGACCCGTCGTCCCGCCCCATCTTCTCCCCGAAAAATCCTGACCTTCTTGTCCCCTGCGCTCTGCCTCCTCACTGCCCTGCCGCGTTAGGAAACCTCGCTCCCATTTTACAGAGGGGCAAATTGAGGCTCGGCGAGGGTTGCGCTAATCCCGGGGTCACACAGCGCGGCGAGCTCGGCATTTGAACCCAGACCTGCCTGGCTTTCTGTCTTTCCAGTCCTGTCATTTCCCTCAGTGTGCAAACCTGAGGGGGACCTCACCTTGCCCACGGGTCGCTGCGTGCCCAGAGCCTGGTCTCTGTCCCGCGGCTGGTCCAGCTGGCGCTGCCACGGCACCGACGGCTTCCGAGGCAACGATGCTGAGGCCCCGGTCCAGGGCCGGCCTCGGGGAGCGGGCCCTGTGCGGAGCGAGCTTTTGGGTCGTGGTCGGGGCCCTGCAGAGGGGCGGCGACGAGCGGGGCGGCCAGCCGGGACACTCTGCGTGCGCTGCACCGGCCGGGCCAGCCGCGGGGGCCGCTCTTCGTCTGGCTGCGGTCTTGCCCAACTCCCTGCGCCGTGAACGCTGCGTAGAGATTGGCTCTTGGAGATGAGAGGGGTGTGCTTGGGAAGATCCCGGGGAGGCAGGAAGCCTGGCTTCTCCCCTGCAGAGAAGCTGGGGGTGGAATGGGAGAGCTCAGATCCTTGGCTGGCCCCTGAGGTGACCCCCAAACCTACCTGTGACCAGAAATGACTCCACGTCTGACGTTTTACTTCTATGTGACCTTGTCACTGATGGAATCACATTTTGGTCTCTGACCTGGTTCTGGATTTCTGACAATATAGTCCTCTCTGTGACCCTTGACAGGACCATCTCCGTAACCTCTGATTCCAATCTGACCCTGGGTTTGACCTCTGCCCACAGAATACCCTCTTCCCTCCCTCTCTGACCCTTCTTTCACCCCTGACCTCTGACCTTAAGCTTATCCTGTCTTTGCCTCCTCACAGACCATGGTCCCTGATCTCTGACCATATGACTTACCTATAACCCTTGACCCCCTTTGGCCCTGGGCCTGACCTCTGCTTACCATATGAACCTGTCCCTGACCCTTGATGGTGCATTTTTTTTTTTTAAGATTTTATTTATTTATTTGACAGAGAGAGACCCAGCGAGAGAGGGTACACAAGTAGGGGGAGTGGGAGAGGGAGAAGCAGGCTTCCCGATGACCAGAGAGCCCGATGCAGGGCTTAATCCTAGTACCCTGGGATCATGACCTGAGCTGAAGGCAGACGCTTAACGACTGAGCCACCCAGGGGCCCTTGATGGTGCATCTTAACATCTGACCCTGATCTAACCCCTGATTTGACCCTATTCACAACCTCTCACTGAACCTGACCCTCATCACTGACCACGATGTCACTTTCTCTGCGTGACCCCAAAAGTGACCTCTCCCTAACCTCTGCAATGACCGATCCCCACCTTGGACTCCAATTTGATCCAGTATCTGCCTTCTGACCATACTGTGATCCTCTCTCTGATCCCTTGGGGGACCCCCTCTCCAGCCTCTTACCTTTATGCAACAGTTTCTGACAGTGAATCCCAAGGTGGCTGCTGCTCCTGACCCCTGGCGTGATCTCGTCTTTACCTCTGGACCCAGTCTGACCCTGTGCTTGCCTTTGGTCCTGCCCCTGCTCTCATACATCAAAACTGGGCCAGACCTGAGGCAGGCCAATTACCTGGAGTGAACTTGGGCGGGGGGTGGTGGGAGCCGCATCGGCACAGTCACAGGCACGGGCCGGCCCTCCTCAATGGCTCGCAGGATGGTGGGCAGTGGTTCCAGGCTGTCACGGGTTGCCTTATGAGCCATGGAGGAAGGATGGTAAGCAAGCTCTCTAGGACCATAGGCTCCCTGCCCTCTTGCCTCCCTGCCCCACACCCTGGGCTTCTGGCCGTACCTGGTCAAGTTCAGCAAAGATGGTACAGAGCTGGGCATGCAGGACTGCCAGCTGGAGGGCTAAGTCACTGCTGCCCTGGTAGCCACTGGGTGCTGCATCCACATCCACCATGGCCACTTGGTCCAGGAAGTGTTGCATGGCTGGTCCATGATCCTCCAGAAAGCTATTCATGAAGCCCATGTACGCCTCCTTCTCGCCAAACCTGGGCAAAGATTGGACTGGGGCGGTCAGACCAGGCATCTGCCGCCCCACTGCCTGGGATGCACCCTCCCCCCCCCCCCCCAGCCTCCCGGCACCTACGGGGCACTGTTGGCGAGGTTCTGGATGACCTTGGCGATCAGTGTGAGGGCGCGGGCTGGGCCAGGTGCAGGGTGCTCTGGTGCCAGACCAAAGAGGCTGGGTGCCAGGATGGCAGGACACAGGAGCCGCAAGAAGAGAGAGGCACACACCAGTCGGGGGCCCAGTGCCTCAGAGCCACGTGCCTTGCATGCTTCTCGCCAGCCTGAGAACACGGTGCCCAGCTCTGCTGGAAACCAGCTGGGGCAGAAGAGGCAATGGTCAAAGGGGGACGGTATGGACATAAAGGTCATATTCATGTCAAGATCCTAAGGTCAGAAGTCAGAGATCACCTGCACTGTGGGTTCCAGGATTGGAGACACTGGGGATAAAAATGCTTGGGGTCAGGATTTATGGTGTAGTTATTGTGGTGACTTCTGGAGTCAGTAATCTGGGAGGTGGGGATACAGGTTCACATGGGGATACAGTCCATGAGCTTGGGAGGTAGCTACAAAGGAACATGAGATTGGGGTGCCAGATTACATAAGGTGAAATAGGATGGGCTTGAGGTTACAGAGTCACCAAGTTCAGAAGTTAAAGTATTGATGTCCCAAGTGATGTGGGATGGGACATGTGGGTTAACCTATGTAGGGTCAGAGTTTAAGGAATTGGAATCCCAGGTTTCTTGTGATCAGTTGCATGGAATTTGGGGTACAGGATCATTTAAGATCAAGGGTCATGGGATTGGGGATTTTAGCATCACCTGGAATCAGAGGTCATGATTGAGGTCCTATGTTAACTGGGGTCAGGTAGCATGGAATTAGGGTATGGGGTCCCCTGTTGTTAGGGGACAAGGAATTGGGTCCCAGGTTACTTGGGGTCAATAACCCCAAGTTGACATGATGTAGAGAATGGGTTACCAGATTTAGCAAACAAAACTTCAGGACAAACAGTTAAACTTGAATTTCAGATAAAAATGAATATTTTTTTTAGTATAAGTATGTCCCAAATGTTGTATGCATCCCATTTAACTGGGCATTCTGTTTTTATTTGGCAACCCTATTTGGGGGTCAGGGTTATTAGCACAGTGGCTGAGAAGCAGGGCTAGGCTTAGTTGCTGGGGCCCTGATTCTTACTTGGAGGAGTGGATGATGTTTTGGAAGACTTCCTCACAACTGTTTCGCAGTCTGATCTGGTGCTGTGGCAGCTCTGGGGCCGGGCACTTGCTGGGGTCCACCTCACAGTCCTCACTGGAGGCACAGAGACGCTGCACGACCTGCCCTGCAGTTCAGCACAGCCAGACCAGAGGCCAGGGCCGTGACCACCAGAACCGACGACACTCAGCCTCCAACTCTGTCTCCAGCTTCCTCCAGAGACACCTAGCATCTCTGGGGAGCCCTCAGTTGCCTCCAGGATTCCAGCATCCCCAAAGATACTACCCATTACCAGCCGCCAGGTTACCTAGGAACTCCCAGATCTCCCCCTTGGGGTTTCCTAGCTTGCCCAGATGGCCTGTGACATCCACCCTCTGGCTCACCCAGAGTGGCTTGGAGGTAATCCTGTGCCACCAGCTTCATGTACTCATCGATGGCCTTGGTGGCCAATGTGTTTTCCCGGAATAGCAGCGCCTCACGGCCTCCACTGCGTGCCAGCTCTGCGGTGCCCAGGTCTGTCACCAGTGCCTGGGGACAGGGGTGTTCAGGTTGCTCGGGGAGCGGACTGAGCCAGGGGGATTATGAGCCCGTGGCCAATCACTCACACCTGGGACGCAGACCCTGCCCCTTCCTAGCTGCTACTCAGGCCAGGTCCTCACTGCTAGGGCTCTCAAAGTCGGAACTTCCAGCCCTCACAGCAGAAATTTAAATCTTTCAGCTCAGAGACTCAGCTCAGGCCCTGCCCCTCACAGCTGAAATTCAGGCCCCGCCCCCTCACGGTGTCCCGCCCCTCGTCTGTGCAGCCGGGGTCCTGAGCCACAGGTCCCCGCACACCCTGCTGCCCGGAGCTAGCGATCAGTTGGCCTCTGGTCACTCGGGTCCGCCCCTTCGCAGCGCCGCACCTGCGCCCGGCCGGTGGCCTGCAGCACTCGCACCATGGCAGCCGCCAGCTCCTCCTTGGCCTGGGCAGACAGCGCGGGCTCCAGCGCCCCGCAGAGGCGCGCGTAGTGGAAGGTGAGGAACTCCGCCAGCTCCTTGTAGCGCTCGGACGGCAGCACGCGCAGGCGCCGCGCCCGGATCCGCGCCCGCAGCGCCGCGCCTGCTGGCGCCCCGAGCAGCGGGAACCAGCGCTCCAGGCCCGCGGCTGGAGCGCGGGGGACGCCCAGCTCTTCCAGTGCCAGTGCCACGCGGCCCAGCGACGCTCCCCCCGGGCCAGCTCCGCGCAGCCGCAACGACAGGCGACGCGCCGGCGGCAGCGCCTCGAAGTGGAAGCGCTCGGCCCAGAAGAGCTGGCCCGGGCCAGCCCGCGGCGCTGTGCGCGCCAGGAGAGCGCCGTCCAGCCACAACTCGGCGCGCACGCCTGCTGTCCCCGCCGCCGGTCGGGGCAATCCCTTTGCCTCGTGCACCCACACGCTCAACCACGTCTCTTCCCGCTCCAAGTTGTCCTGCGGACCGGAGTGGGTTGGGGGAGGCGTCGGTGCTCGACGTGGGGCACCGTGCCTCCAGGGAGATCGCTGGGCCCTTGGGGGAAGACAGGGGCCACGACGATCTCTAGGTGGTTCTGCGAAAGCCCTCTAGCTTTTCTGGGCTCTCGCGGAGAGATCCGGGCTCCAGGGTATGGAGGAGTAGCCGCGGGATGGGGGCTTGGCGCTTGCCTGGTAGGCGGGGGTTTGGGTGCAACTAGGTCCCGGATTGAATAGAAGGGACCGGGTTGTTTTACCAGGAGCTAGTAATAGACGGAAGCTGAGGAGGGTCTTGTGCTTGCAAAGGTGTTAGCAGCCGGCAGGTGTGTCTAAGAGGCAGGGTGAGGGCACGTGGGTTTGGGTTGGGGGAAGGAGAGGGGCGGGCTGTGAGCGGGGCTTCCATGTCCAACTTATCTGCTGTACTGACCTGGCTGGGCTGGAAGTGGTGGCGAAGGTCCTCAATCCAGCGGTCTCTCTCAGCGGCGGAGCGACAAGAGAAGCAGCGGCTCCCGCCGGTCCACGTTACCTGTTGGAGATGGGGATTCAAGGGTGCGGTTGAGGCCAAGGGTAGAACCAAAGGGTCGGGGTGAGGTGGAGAGTTGTCTGCATTTACCTGGAAGCAGTGGGGCTCCTCCAGGAGGCTGGGGTGCAGTGGCCAGACCCTCACATCCCGCTCGGCACCCAGGTCCAGCTCGGAGAGGGTGGCCAGCGATTCCCGAGATCCCAGAGCACTGGGGGGTCTGAGGAGGGGACGTTTGAACGTGGTCATTCTTCCCTCCTCCCCACCAACCCACCCCCTATAGCCTGAAGGGTGGAGGGAGGCCAGGATGAACTTGAACCTAAATTGGGCTTCAACCCATCGCTATTAGGATAAAAACTCAACTCCTCATGGTGGCCTGTGTTACCTTGTAGAGTACAGTGCTTGTCACCTTTTGACCACATTTCCCTCCACTTAATCCCTTTCTCTGAACTCCAGTCATCCTGGCCTTGTTTTGTCACTTCATCTGGCCTCTTGGCCTTTGTATTTGCTGTTTCCTAGCCTGGAATGCTTTTCCTGTCCCTCTTGGCCAGGCGAACTTCCATCTATCCTTCAGATCTCAGATCAGCGGTCCCTTCCCTGACACTGGCAACCCAGGGCATTGACTTAAGTTCCTGATGTAGAGTTAGTGTGTAGACCCTGCCCCCACCCTTCAGCCGTGCTCAACATGGGGCAGGACACAGAGGGGGCTATTGGAGGTATTTGGTGGAGGAGGGAAGGATAGGCAGGTGGAGGCGGAGGGGGCAATGTTGAATCCCAGCCCCTTCTGCCCCTCAGAGACTCTTACCCATCCCGGGAGGCGCTGGCTCCGAGCTCCGACCTGGCCTTTTTCTTCTCTTTCAGCCGCTTGAGCAATCCCTGTGGGAAGCGGGATATCAGCTGGATGGAACCCTGTTCTCTGTCCTCAACTTCTTTCCCCCCACAATGTCCTGGATGGTCTGCTGGTTTGGGGGGGGACCACAAGCTCAGGCTGTATTAGCAGTAATAATAAAGGCAGCCAACAGCTCCTTTTTCTAAAGCACAAATCCTATGCGTTTCTGCATTCTCTATTGACTTCTCATAAACAGCCCTGGGGCGGGGGGGGGGGCGGTTCTCATTAGTTCCATTTGACTGATAGGGGATAGGGGTACTGAGGCCAAAAAAATGACCTGTCCAAGATCACCCAGTAAGAGTGCCCTTTCATCTCTGAGGGTCTGGGAGTCTTTGCTCTCCCCTCCACCTCCCACTGGATGCCTTACCCGAACGTTGTGGACCTGGTTGGGGCCAGCAGGCTCTGGCTCAGTCTTTCCAGGGGTCCGATCTGTGGGGTGGAAGGTTGGCAGATGGGATCATCTTGAATTCTGCCCCACCTCGACATGCTCCCAAATGCCCCAGCTCCCCACACCTCTGAAACTTACCTGGATCCCTGAGGTTCCCCGTGGCTACCCGGATGCTGCCCTCGGAGCTAGCGCTCCCTGCCCGGGACCGGCGAGGACCCTGTTGTCCATAAGAGTGGGTAGTCATAAAGGGGAGGCAGGCAGGCAGACAGAAGGAGAGGCAGACTCTTTCCATTATCCTCCCCTCCCCACCCACTCTTCTGTCTCCTTCCCACCCTCTTCTTCCCTCCCCCCACCCCTTGTGCCCCTTCTCACCTCCTCCTCACCCCCAAGCAGCACCAGCTTTCCATCGAGCAGGGTGAAGGCCCCAATGTTCCAGATGGGTACATCAGGTGTGGGGGCCTCAGGGATCTGTGGGGCAGGGGTCTCTGGCTCTGGCTCAGGCTCTGGGCAGAGGAGTAGGTGCTGGGGACCTGAGAGTCCTTTCCTCTCCCTCAGAGGACCCTCTCCATTCACAGAGGCTCATCAGGGGTTCCCTCCCAGGTGTCTCCTCTCCCCTCGCCCCCAAGCCCGCCAGCAGCCATGCCAGGCTGTTGTTGGACAAGTTTCCACCCCTCTTTTGTCCTTGTTCCCACAGGCCATGGGTAGTAGACACATGGGCCCTGTACTGTGTTTACTGCTCCACATGCCTTCTTTCATTAAATACTCCAAAAGCCACTCAAGGGCTATTATTACGCCCATTTTGCCAAGGAGGAAGCTGAAAACCAGAGAGATTGAGTGACTTGCCCAGGGTCATACAGCTTGTGAGTGGTTGAGCCGGGTTTCAGACACAAGCCTTTCTCTTAACCAAGACGGTAGGTAGGTAGGTCCAAGAGGCTAAACAAGACAGCATCCTTGGTTCCTTACATAAAAAACTAATCTAAGGTGGAAAGCATTCCAAGTTCGAGAAAGGAATAGAAAAAAGATCAGGTAGGGAGAGGTGGTGGTGCAGTTTGACAAAGAAAGCCTCCAGAGATGGTAGGTTTGCACTGGGTCTTGAACAGCACGTTGGATTTTGACAGAGATGGAGGGGACTAGGGCAGGAACAGCTTGGGCAAAGGCTCAGAGATGGCAAAGCCCAGGAAAAGCAAGAAGGGCCCAGAGGGCTCAGAGGCTAAAGGGGGAAGATCCAGGATGAGACTGGTACAGAACCTTGGGTGCCAGTCAGAGAACTGGAGGTTTTATCCTGGGGGTAATGGGGAGCCATGGGTGGTGTTTGAGCAGGGGAGGAGCAGTCCTGCTTTTTGGAGAACTCTCTCTGGATCCTATGGAGTAGGCAATACCAGATACCCTGAAGGGGGTTGAAGGGATGCCTCTGCAAAATGGAAATATGAACAGTGAGAAATGAGCTTCTTGGAATAGATGGGCTAAACCAACCCTCCCAGATCACCTGTCTGTCCTGTTGTTTTCCCATTAGGGAAATAAATACTCCGCTTGTCAATAGATCACTTAAAACATGCTGGGCCCTGGGCTAGTGCTGCATTCCTGAACTCCAGTCTTCAAGGCATCCCTTTCTCTTCTAGATCCCTTGTGGAACAGCCCCATCTGTCATTTTTGGCTTACTTATTTACTGTCTGTCATCCCCACTATGCCATGAGCTACATGGGGCAGGCAGTTTCATCTGCTTTGTTCGATGCTTGTCCTTAGTGACTAAATCAAGGCCTGGCATGTCGTAAATGCTCAACAAACCTCTGTTTGAATGAATGAAGGAAGGAATGAAGGAAGGAAGGAAGGAAATGAGCGAATGAATTAATATATGCTTTAAGGTAGGGATTATGATCCCCGTTTAACTGATGGAGAAGCTGAGGTTCAAGGAAGTGAAGAAATTGAAGATATGGAGGCTGGAGGGCTGAGGTGGATATCCAGGCAGGAGAGAAGGAGCCTGGGCTCATTCTCATACGAACAGAGGCCCATTGAGGAGAGACCCATTGGGGCCAAGAGCCATTTGGCCTCTGGACAGTACCACCCTCAGTCTCTTTCCTCTCCCTTCCCCAGGATGGACCCCCGGCCCACAGGTCCCTGGCCACTCCCCTCACCCCCCAGTCCCTGTGTGAGGGGGAAGAGGGAAGAGGGCAGCTGGGCCCCAGCCACTTCCTGTTGGGCTTTTGCACTCCCCACAACTTCCTGTGTCTGTAGGGCTGATGCTCCGGAGGCAGACAAAACCTAAGCATCCGGCCTCCCAGCCTGGGTGGGGGAACCATGTACCTGGGGCCTCTGGCTCTGGTCCTGGTTCCAGTGGCAGGCTCTTGTGCCTTCCCCAGAGGGTCTTGGACAGCCTCAGGCGGCTTGTGCGTGACTCCTTGGGCGGCGCAGAGAGGACACGACGGAAGAGCGATCGAGAGGCAGGCTGGCTGCTGACTCCCGGCTCCTGGTGGCTTAACGCCCTCCCCCAGCCTGCAAATCGGCCCCAGCGGGACCCTCCGGCTACTTTCTCCCCATCGCCCCCTGTGTGCCAGCGGTAGGAAGTTAGCGGGGACGAAGCTGCCACAGGCTGGGTTTGGGAGGCCTTGCACGGTGATGGTGGGTCCATGGCAGGGGTTCTCCTGGGAGACAAGAGGGTGACAGTTCTGCCTAGCGTGTTCCCGCATGCTGTCCTCATCTTGGCCCCCTCCCCACTCTCAGCTCTGCGCCCAGGGAACCCCTTCAGTGGCCACAGGCACTCCCTCCCTTACCTTGATTTTCTGGCCAGCCCCAAAATCAGCAGCCGTCTGCACACTGCCTGGCTTCCTCCCGCTGAACGCAACTCCACGTGACCCTGTCTGTCCCACCCCACCCCACCCCACAGCCAGTCTGGGAGGGCACAGCGGGGGCAGGATGCGGGAGGCAGAGGAGGTGACAGAGCAGGACCCAGAATCTCTCATTGACTGGGAGGCAGCAGCGCCTCTCTCTGAGCCTCAGATGCCTTCTCTGCAGAGTGGGTACAGACTGACCAAATGCTGGTGAGAATACAGGGCACCTGGAGCTCTCCTCCGCTGCTGGTCAGAGCGTAGATCAATTTACCTAAGTTGGAAAACCGGCATGATCTCCTGACATTGACCATACGCCTCTCCTCCGGCCCAGCGGTTACAGTGTTAGATATACACCCAACAGACAAGCCCACTAGTGCTCCTTGTGATAGTCCCAAACTGGAGGCAACCCAAGTGTCCGTCTACTGTGGAATGGATCAGTTGTGATCTCTTCCACAGTGGGATACCATGCAGCAAGGAAACGAGCAAACTGCTGGACGATTGATTGAACTTGGATGAATCACAAACAGCGAAGAGTAAATACCGTGTGTTCCTTTTATATAAAGTCACAAAGGAGACAAAACTGTGGAACAAGTCAGGATGTTTGCTTTCTTTGGAGGAAGGTAGGGGAGCATGAGGGAAGCTTTTTGGAATATATATATATATGTATATGTGTGTATATATATATATGTTTGTTTATTTTGTTTTGGTTTTTGTTTTTTTTCCTAATGGTGGTGAAAGTCACATAACAAATTTAACATGTCCCTTTCCTTGAACTGGGTGGGTGCTTGTTACAAGGGTGTGTTCTGTTGTGAAAATTTATTGAGCTATACAGTTCAGCGCACTTTCCTGTATCTTCCTGTATCTCTGTTGTACCTCAGTTAAGTGTTTACTTGCAAAAAGAGGTGGGCAAATGCTGTTCTAAGAAATGAATGAGTCAGCATGAGGTTCAGCCAAATCCTGGCCCAGGAGTGGGTTCCAGTGCCAGCTGGTCCTCTCACTGTGTGACCTCAGGCAAGTCACTTCCTCTCTCTGAGCCTCGGTTTCCTTATTTGTACAATAAGATGAAGATATTAGCTCCAGAAGGTTCATAATGGGAGTCTTTGTTTACTCAATAAATGTTTTCTGAGTGCCTATTATATACTAGGTGCCGGAGAAGCCACAGGGAACTAAGCGAACTTGGTTCTTGCCCTCCTGGAGCTCACAGTCCAGTGAGGGAAACAGATCCTGAACATCAATGCAGGACATTTCTAGCTGGTGAGGAGGACTTGGAGGAAAATAGACTGGAGCAGAGGCTGAGCTCAAGTGGAAAAATCCAGGAGGGCCTCCCTGAAGAGGTGACACTTGTGGCCCAAATCATAAGGAGCTGACTACGGGATGAGCATGCCAGATAGAAGGAACAGTTTGCACAAAGGCAAGGGTGACCAGAATTCACAGGATAGTGTGGGTAGGACCACTTCGTGGGCATGTGGTCTGGGCAGTCATCCAGGCGCCCCATGCTTAGATAGGCACCACACTGCGTTTGATTTAATGCTTTGCTGTTGCTGTCTTGAAGTTCCTGCTTTTTGATCAAGGGGCCCTGCATTTTCATTTTGCCCCGTGCCTTACAAATTCCATAACCTGTCCCAAGGAGTAGGATCTTCCATGAGGGCCAAAGACCCTTTTTCCTGGAGCTGTACATGTTCACATAGATGCACACACCTTAGATATGCACACCTCCTTCATGCTGCACTCAATCCATTCACTGCACACACGTAGAGTTTCCCCATGTTCTGACGTATCCCTGAGCCTTTCCCACTTCACTGAATACTGATCCACTCCCACCTCCCTGCATTTTTGCTGAAGGTCTTTCTCTGATGATGGAATCCACTCTCCCCATACAATACATGGTCCCAAGGTGCCAGAGAATTAATACCTCCTGGAGATCAGCCCTTAACCAACTGATGATGAGGGTTGGAGGATCAATACCACAACTCCCTTGGATCAGTATGACTCTGAGGTCTGTGTCTTATTGTCCCCCAGGGGTCCCCAGAGGGGATTGAGCTCCATGTCCCCTCAGTGCCAGCTTACTTGATAAAGTACCCTTTCCCGGCTGCCTTCCCTTCCCTACCTTTTCCTCATTCCCCAACTGATATGTCCTGAGATCACCTTTACTTCCCAAACAAACTACTTGCACTGAAATTCTTGTCTCTGGTCTGCTTCTAGGCAAACACGAATTAAGACAATGTGTGCAGGGCACATGGGTGGCTCAATCGGTTAAGCGTCTGCCTTCGGCTCAGGTCATGATCTCAGGGTCCTGGGACTGAGTCCCACATCAGGCTCCCTGCTCAGCAGGGAGTCTGCTCCTCCCTCTCCCTCTGCCCCTCCCTGCCACTCATTCTCTCTCTCAAATAAATAAATAAAATCTTAAAAAAAAGAAAAAAGACAACGTGTGCAAACACAGATGATGCATAGATACAGACTTTCTTTCCACTGTCTCTTTATTGGAGGTCTGCGGCTGGCATGATCATCGGAGGTGGCTCCCTTTTGGATCTCCTGGAGGCCCGCCTGGCCGTTCTTGGTTTCACATCCTAGAAAAGACAGGGGAGGGGAGCGTGGGTGGCTCAGATGGTTAGGTGTCTCCCTTTGGCTCAGGTCATGATCCCAGGGTCCTGGGATGGAGCCCTGCATTGGGCTCCCTGCTCAGCAGGGAGCCTGCTTCTCTTTCTCCCTCTACTCCTCCCCCTGCTTATGCTCTCTCACTCTTTCTGCCAAATAAATAAAATCTTTAAAAAGAAAGAAAGAAAGAAAGAAAGAAAGAAAGAAAGAAAGAAAGAAAGAAAGAAAGAAAGAAAGAAAGGACAGGGGAGTGTGAGGCTTGGGGAGTGGGGCCTGCCCCTGTTATGGTGGGACCCTGGATAGGGAAGAGGACAGGGGCCCCAAGTGAGGCGGCGGGTACACTGCTGATTGCTGGCCAGTGTGCAGGTGAGACAGGGAGTGTGCAGGTAACATGAGATTGTGCAGTGTGACTATAGAGATGCTTTGGTAATCGGGGTCAGGGGCTGGGTGGGATCATCAGGCCAAGGTCATGCTGACTGGAGATAGATTGCTGCGTCATAAGAGCTGTCATCGGGGGTCAGGGAGGCTGGGGCTGAGCACGCATCCTCAGGGCTGAGATTGGGCAGAGGACTGCAGCACAGGGTTAGTGACTGGACAGAGGTCGCACAGGCAAAGGGGTTTTCTGTAGAGGGTCACAGTCTAAGTGTTGTGTGGACAGAGGGCCTTTTGGCTAGGGGTCAGGAGTGAGGCCAAGGTTGCGTAGGCTGGGTGAGGCTGTGTAGGCAGAAGGGCTGCTGTAGGGTCAGGGTCCATGCTTTGGTTGGGAGGGCAGAGGTGTTGTGGCTGGGTAAAGGACAAGCGGGCTGGGTCAGGGCTGAGCCAAAGCTGTACAGGCAGAGGATTGTGGGTAGGGGCTGTTGCAAGTAGAACGAGTGAAGTCTGGGTCTAGGTTGCCTGAATAGATGGACTGCAAGGGGGACCAGGAACCTGGCTGAGGCTACGTGCGCCTAGAGGTTACAGTAAGGAGTCAGGGGTCTGTCGAGGTTGGGCAGGCAGACAGGGGTCAGGGCTGCGCTCTGAATTTGTGCGGCAAGATGGGCCACAGGCTGAGGTAGTGCGGGATCTCGTACTCACCGCAGCGAAGCGCGGCCAGGTGCGCAGCAGGTTGAAGAGCGCGTCTCCAGGGCAGTCAGTGCGCACCAGCTGGCGGTGGCCTAGCAGCGCATAGTCGGGCCGCAGGAGGCCAGCGCGCACTGCGCAGCCCGGGAGCACGTCCTGCATGGTGTGAAGCGCAGCCTTCGCAGGGAGCTCGGTTGTGTAGTTGCCAACGAAGGCCACGCCGAAGCCGCGAGAGTTGTGGCCGAGCGTGTGCGCGCCCACCCAGTGCCAGCCGCGGCCCTGGTACACATAGCCGTCTGAGCCGATCACGAAACTGTAGAGGGGAGGGGGAAGCAGGCGCCACGCAGCGTGAGGGAGGCCCCGCCTTTCATCTGGGCCCCTGGCCCAGTTCTGCACCTGAGCCAAGGGTCACCTCCTACCCAAGTCCCGCCTGGTCGCTCTGGCTCTGCCGCGTCCATCCTTTTCCCACTTCCTAAGTGCCACTGCAGAAACTATCCCGTTTTTCTGGATCTGTCCGTCAGCATTGGCCACTCCCCTTTCTACCCAGCCCCCTCCACGCTGTCTCAAGAACAGCTCCTGCCCAGTTCAGAGACCTTTTCTGTCTTAGGTCATATTCCATCGATGCTCCGTCCCAGACCCGGCTCTTATCACAGGTCCTGTTCCTTTCTCAGGTCCCGCCTCCTTTCCCAGTTCCTACCCCAGACCCAAGAATCCCACTACTCTGTGGTATTGGGTCAAGGCCACGCCCCTCTCCATTTTGGCCAACCCACCACCAAGCTCCTCCTCCGTCTCGCCCCGTTGGATCTGGCCCAAGCCCCGCCCTCGGTCAGGCCCCGCCTACCCAAGCTCCAGCCTAAAAGGTTCGTGAGCCCGCGGCCTCAGTTTACCTGTAGCCAATGTCGTCCCAACCCCGAGTATCTTGGTGGAAGCGCTGCATAGAGCGCATGTTGGCGGCGCAGTGCGCGAAATCTGTGCAGGGTGGTGCAGGCACGTATGTGTGATGCACATACAAGAACCCGAGTGGCAGCTGCAGCGGCCTCGGACTGCCCCGATAGGGCGCGGCGCCCCAGCGGCAACGTGGGTGGATGGCCGGGCACTCTGAGGAGAAGGGAGTCCAGGGCTGGGGTCAGCCAGCGTTTCTCTGCCTGCCACCTGCACCCCCGTTAGAGCGCACATATGGACCATCCCTCCAGACTCCCTCTAGATTTGAGGACATTTCCATATTGCACCACGCTGGCCCCCATGAGGCTCTAACTTCACTAAATTTAACAGCATTTCAGTCCTATTGGAATATCTGCTATGCTTCCCATCACCTTGAGGATGAACCCCAAGAATTTTAGCTCTTATCTTAAGGCCCTTTACAATCCACGACCCAACACTCTCCAGCTGGCTCTGCTCTGAGTTCTAGGGAGGGACAGCCACAGTGAGAAAAGACGAATATCAGCCTCCACTTATCATCATACTCTAATTGTGTGCTACTTGCTTTCCCTGCTTCTTCTCTCTTAAACCACCCAGCACGTCCAAGAGGAAGCAATGATTTTCCCAGGCTTCACTGAAGAAGGTGAGGTTCAGAGAAGTGAAGCAACTTCCCTAAAGGTGCACAGGAGTAATGGCTGAACTTCCATTTGAACCTCTGCCTTTGCGTGTCCTGAGCCCACCTCCTGGAATGCCCTCTACCTTCCCCAACTCCTTTTTTTTTTGGATGAAATTTATTCATCCTTTAAGACCCAAATCTAGCCTTTCCTTACCTGTGCACCTGCCCTGGCTCCCCTGCCTGAACCCCCATTTCCCCCTCTGGAATCCTCCAGTCCTGGATCCCCTTGACGACCCGAGGCTAAGAGTGTATCTGTGAGGGGGGAGGTCCCAGGGGGTGGGGTCCCTTCTCACCCAGGAAAGCCTCGGTGAATTCCTTGGTAGCATTGGTGGCTACCTCTGCTAGCTGTTCTTGGCTCATGCCCCGCAGCTGAGGGTGTGTTGGCTCCAGCCTCTGTAGCAAGATGAGGGCCCCCCATATCTGCTGCGTCAAGGTGGGGGCTGAGGTCAGAGCAGCTGCGTTCTGCCGTCGGAAGTTGCTGCGAAGTCCTGAATCTCCAGCCACTCCGGCTCCATAGTATTGGCTCAGTAGCTGGCTGAGAGGTGGCCGAGGCTCAGGGGTTCGGCTTAGATAATCTCCAAGGAGGGCCCCATCCAGGGCCCCATTGAGGAAGGCCATGGTGACTGGCGATGCTCCAGAGTCTAAGAGTGTGAAGGTCCGGGGGGCAGATAGCTGGTCCCAGCAGCCCTCGGTCCCCAGGCCTGAATGGCTCCAGGTCTGAGGGCCCTGGAGGAAGGCCAGACCCAGGTCTCTGGCCAGGGTGACCACCAGGAGGCTGTCCACAGTGGTCGGGGACCTGGCTTTGGCACCTGGTGAAGAGGCTTGGACATTTGGAGAAGTGACTGGGACATCTGGAGAGCCAGGTCTAACACCTGGAGAGGTGGGTTTGACATCTAGATCTGTGGCTCTATTATTTGGAGGCATAGCTCCAACATCTGCAGAGGTGCCATCTGGGGGGGCATCCCTGAGCCTTGGGGATGCGGCTCTTGCCTCCGGAACCACGGCTCTAGTGTCTGGAAAGGCTCCAGCATCCAGAGGGGCGGCTGTGCTGTCCAAGGGCAGATTGACAACCCTGTTCCCTTGTAGCCCTGCCTCCAGCCCTGCCAGAAGAGGCTCCACGGCCACCGTGGAGCCATCAGGTGCCAGCACCACTCCGTATTCCTGCTTGCCCCGGATACCGTGTTGGGCCACGTCCTTGGTCAGGCCTCGAAGCTCTGGGCTCAGTTGCTGGGGGGCCAGCCTGGTGGTCTTCATGTTCTGCCCCTGCAGCAGGAAGTGATGGAGGAGATTGTGGGGGCCAGAGTCCTGGGCAAACAGCAGCCACACAGAAGCAGTGTGACTGGCCTCGGTGGCTGGTACCTTCTGCTCGAGCTCGGCCAGGGCCTGAATGACAGAGTCCATGAGCAGGGGCAGAGTGGCTGCAGGAGGAGGAACAACATTAGCACAGTGACCCAGCACCCTCTGTTCCCCACCTCCTGCTGCTTCCACATTTTCTCAGGGCCCCCAGCTCTTCACCGGACAACTCTGTGACCCCCTCGCCCCTGTCCTTGTGTAGAGGAGGACACTGAGGCACAGATAACCGGTTAAGGAGCTTAGACGGTCAGTGAGCCCTTGGGAGCCATGGCAGGCTCATGAGCAGGAGAGAGACAGGGCCTGGCTGGTATTCTAAGATTGCTCCTTTGGCTACCATGTGGAGAGCAGATTTGGGGGAGGCTAGAGTAGGGAAGGCGGGACAGTGTGGGGGTAAGCGATGAAGATGGCCGAAGCCACGGTGGTGGGAGTGGGATGGACAAAAATGGGAAGAGTTCCCAGGTGTTTGAGGGGGAAATGGGCAGGTTTTCTTGATGGGCTGGAGTTTGGGGGATTTTAGAGGGAAAAGTGTCCCTAAGGATGACCAGGGAGGAGGGAGTGGAACAGTGCCCAGTGAGGGAAATGTCAGTGGCTGAACCTGGAATCCAAGAATGCTGGGCTCAGAGCTGGGTGGGATGCTGGATGATAGCTAACATTTATTAAACATTTACTATGGGGTGCCTTGGTGGGTCAGTGGGTTGGGGCCTCTGGCTTCGGCTCAGGTCATGATCTCAGGGTCCTGGGATCGAGCCCCGCATTGGGTTCTCTGCTCAGCGAGGAGCCTGCTTCCCCCTCTCTCTCTACCTACCTCTCTGCCTGCTTGTGATCTCTCTCTCTCTGTCAAATGAATAAACAAAATCTTTAAAAAAAAAAACATTTACTATGTGCCAGGCACCATTCTAGGTGACTTATATAACCTAACCCATTTAATCTTCACAACAACCCTAATGAGAACAGAGAGGTTGAATCATCTGCCTGGGGTCACACAGCTAGGAAGTGGCAGAGGCAGGATTTGAACCCAGGAAGTTTTAATCCTTACACTGTCCAGAATCCAGGTTCTTCTCCAGATGGTCCACACAATGATTCCCCTATAGCTTTGTTCTTCTCTTTGCGTAAAATGCCTTTCCTGTTTCTCCGTCAAGTAAAATGTTTTTCCCTTCTTCCTGTCCTAAATCTACGTCCCCTCCTCCAGGAAACTTTCCTGATTTTTGCTATTCTGGCCCCAAGTCCTTCCCCCACCTCCTGTCCTGTCCCTATGGGGAGCATCCGGAGACTGGGGATTCCTTGAGACGGGGGCCTCCTGGGTCTCCAGCCTCACCCTGTACAAGGTGGACACAGAGGGGACAGTACTACACTCTTACAGATCTGGGTCCTGGCCCTGGGTTTCTGCCTCCTGACCCACCTGTCCCTGGTTCCGGCCGCAGCAGCAATCCGAGCAGGATCCAGAGGACACCCTGGGCCACCATTGTGGGGTTCCAGCTTCTGAGGGACAAATCCAGTTGACCTCAGCGGAGACCTTGGCAAAACTGGAAGGGGATGGGCATGGAGAACTGAGCGGTGCCTTTGGGCTGTCAAAGTCCAGAGGTGAATGACACAGCTGCCCCTTGCGGAGCTGTGGGCGGGAGGTAGCGGGAGCATGCGGACAGAGTGCCCTGAGTCAAGGTCATCTGGATCTCAGGGGCTGCCCCATCCTATCCCGTCCCTCCCAGGCTGAGATCAAGGGTCAGCAGGGCAGGCCCATCCCTGGAGGAGGCCAAGTAGTTTAGATTCCAACAAACTCTGCCCCATTCCCAAGAGAGGTAGGCTGAGGCCAGTCCCGCAACCCTTACCGCTTGCTGTAATTATTGTTCTGGAGCTGCAGCTGGCCGCCAGAGGGGGCTCTCAGGTGCCTGCCAAACTGGTAAGACCGGCTGTGCTGGTGGGGGGAGAGAAAAGGCGAGGCCTGGGGTTGGTACTGCCTCCTGCCTTCTTTTCTGTCAGTGCCTCAGGCTCAGGTAGAGGATGGGTGCAGGGGCTGGGGATTGTTTGCTGAGGCCTGCTCTGAGCCCCTGGGATCAGGAGCTGTCACCTCTGGCCCAGTTCCAGGTCCTGGTCCCAAGCAACCAGAGGAAGCTGAGAACAGGGATTGGGCCGGAGCATTCAGGACCCTGCCTTTGTCATGGGAGCTGGCTTCTGGGCTCCCCTGGGTTGGCAGTGAGGGGTCCTCCTCTTTTCCAGTGCAAAGCAGGTGGCTGAGTCCTGCAGAAATGAACCCGCCTCCCCTTTATCCTGGACTCAGGTGGGATGGGCTCCAAGTGGTTGGGTCTGTGGTGCGAATTGCTTCACTGTGGGCCTCCCACCCCGAAACCAGCTTGGGGAGTTTTCAGGAGACCCACCAGCCTGGGGACTCAGTATGGGGCAGGCCCGGGGCGGGCCTGGGAATGCTCAGGCTGAGCCAGGTCTGGGATTCCCCAGGGTGGTGGTGGTGGTGGGGGGTGTTTCACAGATATAGAGTGTCCTTTCTCTGGGGACCAAGCATCACCAGTGGGGGCTCAGGGAGTGGGGTTTCAGGGAGTAAGTGCTCGGGGAGGGAGAGAATGGAGGCCACTCCCCAGGGGATTCCAAGGAAATTTCCTCTGAATCCCAGTTTCCAAGGACTTGGGGACAGGGGCAGTGGGGAAGGGAGGTGGGCTCTACCTGGACTGTGAGCCCATCTGGTGGGAGGATGGAGTGAGGAGAGGGAGGCATTTGCCTAGGGTTCAAAATTTAAGGTGGCGCTGAAAATCTGTCATCAAGTCATATTTTAATGTGGTATTTTAAAAGACCAAAGTGAATGCGAAAAATCCACGATAAACAAAATATCGACTTTTTAGAGAAAGAGAGGATAGGGAACAGCTCTGTGCTGAGGCGTCCTGGGGCCAGAGGTAAAAGTTAAAATCGGGAATCGTGATCCTGTCTTTGTGCCTTGCTTGCTTTACCCTAGTGCCCCCAGAATGTGGAGGGGTGGCTGAGGAGATCCCCACTTGGTGTCCACCTGGACTGGGAATGAGCTTGCCTTGGTGTCATGGACCCCGGATATGTCCCTCTGCGGCTCCCACTGACTGCAGCTCCAGAGGACCTTTCTGGTTTTATGTCACCATCCATTTATGCTCATTTTACCCAGCAGGAAGGTGAGCTCAGGGAGGTTAAGTAAGTTGCTCAAGATCGCATAGCTGAAACCTAGGGAGTGCTCCAAGGGCAAAATATGTTTCCACTATCCTGTGGCTGGGTCAGGGTCAGGGTAATTCACATGGGAAGTGTTTACAGACTTTCACACCGAATTTCTGGGTTAGCCATCCAGACAGCCTTGATTCCCTTTTGAAGCTTGGAATTCGTGGCAGAGGCTAGGTAGATTTCAAGCCAGGGGCATATCATGGCCGGCCAGCATTTCCCTTAGAGTCTGTCTGGGATTTGTGTCCTGGGGTAGGACCCTTCCTCCAGGAAGCCTCCCGGATTACTCCTGGTTCCCCCCCCTTTTCCCATCCTGGCTCTCTAGCCCGGGGTGCCTCCCTTTGACTCAGACCCATCCATGCAGGGCTAGGAGTTTCTCTGTCCGGTTCTATCTCCCCCAAACTGGGAGATGCCGAGTCCTCTTAGGGTGCCCAGAAGTACCTGGCACAGGCCAGGGACCAGGTGGGTGGCCGTGAGGGATTGCTGAGTGCACAAAAGGCCTGATTGAGGATGTGGGGTTAATTGGGGATTAGGCTGTGAAACACACACACGCACACACGCACGCACACACACACAGGCACCCACACACCAAAGTGCCTGGTCTGGGCTGGGCCTGGGAGTTAGCAGAAAGGCTGGGATTCCCATGATGAATCACCACTCCCCAGCCCTGCTTCCCTTACACCTCATGAGGACCACCTGCCAGGGTAGGTCAAGGCCCCTCCAGGCTGCAGACAGACACTAGAGTTAAGAAAACAGTCATTGTCCAGGGCCTGGGCACAGCTCTAATGGAGGTGGCATTGACACAGACAGAGTCCTGGGCCCTGGATCCGAAGTGAAGGTGGAATCATGGCCAGAAGCCAGAGGAAGAGAAACTTGGGGCAAGACTGGGTTTGGGGCCAGCATCAAAGTTAATAATAGTCACTTTGGTAGCAGAAGAATAGTCATGAAGACCCTGATAATAATTATTAATAATAAAAACTGCCGTGTGGAGGGCTTAAAGCTAAGATTTTATTTATATGTCTGTGGTTTTTTATTTAGTTCTGGGTTTTGTTAAGGGATGTAGAGCAGGAGTCTGCAAATGACAGCCTATGGGCTGGCCGTCTATTTTGTAGACGATGTATTTTTTTGCTCTTCGGGTTTTTTCAAGGTGAAATTCACCGAATATAAAATGAACCTTTTAAAAGTGTATAATTCTATGGCATTTAGTACGTTCAGAATGTTGTGCAATCATCAACTCTGTCTAGTTCCAGAACATTTCTGTCACCCTGAAATAAAACCCTATACCCACTAGCAGTCACTGTCACTATCCCCCAGCTTCTGGGAACCACTGACCTGTTTTCTGCCTGTCCTGGACATTTCGCATACATGGGATCAGACACTACGTGAGTTTTGGTGTCTAGCCGTTTTTTTCACTCAGGATCATGTTTCTGAGGTTCACCTGAGTTGTGGTGTGAATCAGTGCTTCTCATCATGAATCATTCTTTTTTATGGCCGAATAATATTCCACTGCATGGGTGTACCACAATTTGTTTATGTAAATAAACAAATAAACAAATTTATGTAAACAAATGACAGGAACACATCCTCTCCCGTTCATTTACGTATCATCTATGGCTGTCCTCACGCTATAATGGCAGAGTTGAATCTTAGCAGCAGAGACCATCTGGCCTGCAAAACCTGAAATATTTGCTACACGGCTTTCCCTTCCCCCAGCTTAACTGAGATATAATTGACATGTACTTCTGTGTAAAGTTTAAGGTGTGCAACACCATGATTTGTATATGTGCTGCCGAAGTGAGCACGTGCAACACGATGATTTGATATATGTATATTGCAAAATGTGTACCACAATAAGGTTAGTTAACCCATCCCATCACCTCACGTAGTTATCTTTTTTTTTTTTTTTTTGTGGTGAGAACTTTTAAAATCTACTCTCTTAGCAACTTTCAAGTGTACGATACAGTCCCGTTAACTGGAATCACCATGCGGTGGGTTAGATCCTCAGACCTTATTTATCTGATTTCTCGAAGTTTGTACCCTTTGACCAGCATCTGCCCATTTCCCCATCCTCAACCTCTGGCAACTTCTACTCTACTTCCTCTTCTATGAGTTCACTTTATTTGTTTTTTTAGGTTCTACATGTAAGTGAGATCACACAGTACTTGTCTTCGTCTGGCTTATTTCCCTTAGCCTAACGCCCTTCACTGCCATTCATGCTGTTGCAGGATTTCCTTCTTTTTTCTTATGGCTGAATAATACCCCATTGTATATATATGCCAGCTCTTAAAAAATCTGATCATTCACTGAGGGACTCTTAGATCGTTCCCGTGTCTTGGCAATTGCGAATCATGATGCAGTGAATACGAGGGTGCAGATAGGTCTTTGTGGTAGTGATCTCATTTCTGTCAGATATATGTGGACTTTTAATAAAGTTTGCTGACCCCTGCTGAGCCAGTTAACCCAAGTTCAAATTCTCACTCGTCTGCTTACTAGCCGGAGTAAGTGGCTTAATCTCTAACTCTCCCTTTGTTTATCTCGAAAGTGGGAGAACAGTACCAACCTCATAGGGTTCCCACCCCTCCCCCCTCCACTGGCCCCACCTCCCCAGCAGAGGTCCAGTGCACAGGATAATCTATGATGGCCGGAGTCCTTCTTCCTCTATGAGTCTGGACTCACAGGCATGTATTATTTCTGCATCTGGGGCACTTGTCCGAGCCAAGGCTTCCCTGCCGGCCTTGCCCCCCACAGCAGCCAGCTGGGACTCCAGCCAGTCTGGAACCACGGCCAGATCACTGAAGCCAGACAGGCCAGCCCCAGAATTAGTCGAACCCAATTTACCAAAGGGAAAGCAGAGTTGCTGGTGTGTGCCAACGACCCTACAGCCACCAGCCGGGGAGATTCCATCATCCCTGGAGAGCAGAAGTTGAGTCCAGTCGCATCTCAGAATAGAGGTGAGATTTAATCTCTCAATATCTGGCGCTGGAACTGGAGAGGAGGGAGTTTTGTAACTGAGGACGGGACATATTATACCTAAATCATGAGCTCAGCCCTCGGCGGTAAGCTAGAGGCCAAGAATGAATGTGGCGTAAATGGGGTCAGATGTTGGTACACCCTGGGGAATATTTACTGAGCACCTACGTCTCCTAGGTGTTGTTACCCTGCTTCGAGAGAATGACACAGGGCAAAGGGCTTTAACCATTATTTTCTGAACAGAAAATTTCTAACATATTCAAAAGTAGAGAGAATTATATAATGAATCCCCATATGTATCCATCATCCAATTGACGTGTGTCAACTCATGAGCCATCCTATTTCTTCCATAATTGCCACCCGCTGTCTCTCTTCTGTGATGTTCTGTGATGGTGATCATCACCTAGACCTGTTAATCCATTAGCAGCTACAACAGAGTGATATTGGGATGATTTATTCCTTCTTCATTTATTAGCTGGAATACATCTGGAGAGAGAAACATCCTCTCATCTACTATTTGGTTACCCGGTGGTACAATTCACATGAAAAGACAAGATCAATGCTTGATATCTTGCCTTCTCTCATTTTCAAAGTCGTTGCTGGGCTCCTTAACATCCTCCCAAGGTAGATAATGAGATTTCCCTCCCCCCACCCCCGCAATATTTTTACAAATTCATGGACTTAAACTACTGAAGTGTGTGAATACATTGCAGTTTTTTTTAATCATTACTGATAGTCAAATTATTACCCCTCCTTTGGCCAGTGGGAGTCTCTTCATTTTGACTCCTTAGTTCTTTTGACAGGACTCTTTCTTTCTTTATGATGTAACAAGATATTTCAGGAATGTCTTGTACATTTCCGGCCACAAACCTGGGAATCGACCATTTTCCCAGGGAGCCCTTCTTCCTTTGATTGGAAAGTGGTACTTAGAGATAGCAATCAAGGTGCTAAGGGTGCTCATGGCTGCTGGGTTAGTTGTTTCTAGGACTTTTCACTGGACAGAAATAGGAAATCCCCTACTATTTTTTCTTTTCTTCTTCTTCTTTTTTTTTTTTAAGATTTTATTTATTTATTTGACACAGAGAGAGAGATCACAAGTAGGCAGAGAGGCAGGCAGAGAGAGAGGGGGAAGCAGGCTCCCCGCTGAGCAGAGAGCCCGATGCGGGACTTGATCCCAGGACCCCGAGATCATGACCTGAGCCAAAGGCGGAGGCTTTAACCCACTGAGCCACCCAGGCGCCCTTACTATTTTTTCTTTTTAATTAAAAAAAAATATTTATTTATTTGATAGAGAGAGATCACAAGTAGGCAGAGAGGCAGGCAGAGAGAGAGGAGGAAGCAGGCTCCCTGCTGAGCAGAGAGCCAGATGTGGGGCTTGATCCCAGGACCCTCAGATCATGACCTGAGCCGAAGGCAGAGGCTTTAACCCACTGAGCCACCCAGGCGCCCTTACTATTAATTTTTTAAGTATTTATTGATTTATTAATTTTTTTGAGAGAGTTAGAGAGGGTGTGGGTGTGAGTGGGGTGGGGCGGGGCAGAGTGAGAGGGAGAGGAGAGGGAATCCCAAGCAAGCTCCATGCCTAGCATGGCGCCCAACTTAGGGCTCAATCTCATGACCATGAGATCATGATCTGAGCCAAAATTGAGAGTTGGATGCTTAACTGACTGAGCCACACAGGCGCCCCTGTTTTTTCCTTGTCAAGGCTGAACAATATTCCATTGTATAGATAGACCACATTTTGTTTATCCATTTATTCAATGATGGCCATTTGGGTTATTTCCACTTTGGGGTATTGTGACTAGTGCCGCTGTGAGCGTGAGTGTACAAATATCTGTTTGAGTTGAGTTCCTACTTTCATTTCTTTTGGGTATATACCCAGAAGTGGAATTGCTAGATGATGTGGTAATTGTATGTTTAATTTTTTAAGAACCTGCCAGACTGTTTTCCACAGCGGCTGCACCATTTTACGTTCCCACCAGTGGTTCACAAGGGTGCCAATTACTCTACACTTTTGCCAACATTTGTTATTTTCTTTTTTATAATAGCCATCCTAATGGGTGTGAAGTGAAGAAATTATTTTTTAAGTCTAATATTACTTTAGAATTATGTGAGATATTTGTATGGTTCTAAAATCAAATCTGTAAAACAAGGTAGAGAGAAACATCTAGCTTCTATTCATCTACCTTTCTTTCTTTTTTTTTTAAAGATTTTATTTATTTGACAGAGAGATCACAAGTAGGCAGAGAGAGAGGAGGAAGCAGGCTCCCTGCTGAGCAGAGAGCCTGATGCGGGGCTTGATCCCAGGACCTTGAGATCATGACCTGAGCCGAAGGCAGAGGCTTTAACCCACTGAGCCACCCAGGTGCCCCATCATTTACCTTTCATCATGTTCTTTCCCTCCTCAGGTAATCATTTATAATTTTTTTCATGGTCTATTGTTCCATTTTAAAAACACTATATGTATCTATATATCTGTCACTAATATATTTTATATATAATATATATTTTATATATTATAATATATAGTATATATATATTTCCACTTAACACTGTTTCCTGGAGATCTCTCCTTGCCAGAATAGAGAAATAATCCTCATTCCTTTTTACAGCTGCATAGGACCCCATCATGTGGCTGTGCCTTGGTTTATTCAACCATACCCTACTGATGGACTTATGGGCTATTTCCAGTCTTTTGATATATATATATATGTTGTTTTTTTTTAAAGATTTTATTTATTTGACAGAGAGAGACACAGTGAGAGAAGGAACACAAGCAGGGGGAGTGGGAGAGGGAGAAGCAGGCTTCTCGCCGAGCAGGGAGCCCGATGTAGGGCTTGATCCCAGGACCCTGGGATCGTGACCTGAGCTGAAGGCAGACGCTTAACAACTGAGCCACCCAGGCACCCCTTGATATATATATATACATATATATATATTTTAAAGATTTTTATTTATTTATTTATTTGTTAGAGAGAGAGAGAGAGAGCACAGACAGGCAAAGTGGCAGGCAGAGGGAGAGGGAGAAGCAGGCTCCCCGCCGAGCAAGGAGCCTGATGTGGGACTCGATCCCAGGACCCTGGGATCATGACCTGACCCGAAGGCAGCTGCCTAACCAACTGAGCCACTCGGGCGTCCTCCTTGATATATTTTTTGAAAGATTTTATTTGTTTATTTGAAAGAGAGAGTGAGTGAGAGAGAGAGCATGAGCAGGGGGACAGGGAGAAGCAGATTGCCCCGCTGAGCAGGGAGCCCAATATAGGGCTCGATTCCAAGACCCTGAGATCATGACCTGAGCTGAAGGCAGGTGCTTAACCAACTGAGCCACCCAGGTGCCCCAGTCTTTTGATATTTTGATATTTTCAATAGTGCTGTTATGAAAAGCCATGTTCATTTATCTTTTTCTTAGTTTTGCAAGGGACCTTTGGGATATATTCCCCTAAGTGGATAAATGCGCATACAATTTTGCCAGATATACCAATTTCTCCTCCCCAGGGCTTGTATCTCTTTGCCTTCCCACTAGTAAAACCTTTTCATTTGATCTGGTGGACTCCTATACGTTCTTCAAGATCTCGGTTTTCAGGAGGCCTTCCCTTCTCTCTGGCTTTCTCCTCTTGGCTTTTCCAGCTCCGGGCGCCTTTCTTTGGCTGAGCCCTGACACTGAGCTGTTGGGAGCGTCTGTGTCCAACTCTGTACTCTCCAGACTGGGAGCTTCTAGAGGGCTGGCTCCAGGGATGAGTCTTCTTGGGCATTCAGCATGTGACTGTCATAGAGAGGTGACAATAACAGGTTTTCTGTCTGAACAAGGGACAGCCCCTTGGCCCTGGGCCTTCCTTGCTGTCTCCTCCTGGGCCAGGGAAAAAGAACCAGGTCAAGCTGGCTAATATCCTGGATTCTGCTGTCTGCCCTCTGGCTGAGTCACCTGTACTCAAGGGTGGTAAACTCAGTGTGGGCGTCTGTCACCTGTATGACTCCCAGGAAGAGGAGTGGGACCTGCCTGAGGTCAGGGAGACCCCACGTCCCATTCAGTCTTCCCCACTCCCGAGGTGGAGCACCTCCCCTCTAAATCAAGTTAGCCTTGATTTCTCTAACTCTAAAATGGCAACAATAACGCGCTTATCTCACGGTCTTAGCAAAGGAATCAGTGATACAAAATTGTACCAACCCACTTCCTACTATTTATTTATTTGCCACGTATTTATTATTGCGGTGAAATTCATGTAACTTAAAATTAATCATTTTAAGGAGAATAGTTCTGGCACATTTAGTACATTTACAGTGTTGTGTAACCATCACCTCTATCAGGTTCCAGAACATTTTCATCACCCCAGACGGAAACTCCGTACCGATTACGTAATCACTTCCCATTTCCCCTCCCCTCACTCCTGGCAACCACCGCCCTGCTTTTTGTCCCTAAGAATGACCTATTCTGGACATTTCATATAAAAGGGATCATACACTATGTGACTTTGGTGACTGGCTTATTTTTTTTTTTTTAAGATTTTATTTATTTATTTGACACAGAGAGAGGGAGAGATCACAAGTAGGCAGAGAGGCGGGCAGAGAGAAAGGGAGAAGCAGGCTCCCTGCTGAGCAGAGAGCCCAATGCGGGGCTCGATCCCAGGACCCTGAGATCAGGGCCTGAGCCAAAGGCAGAGGCTTTAACCCACGGAGCCACCCAGGCACCCCTGGTGACTGGCTTCTTTCATTCAGTGTAATGCTTCTGAGGTTCATCCTCGTGGTGTGTGTCAGGGCTCTGTTCCTTTTTACAGCTGAATGACATGCCATTGTGTGTACATAGGACATTTTGCTTACCCATTCATAATTTCATGGACATTTGGGGTATTTCCACTTTTGGCTATTGTAAAGAGTGCTGCTGTGAATATGTGTGTGCTTGTACTTGTTTGAATACTGTTTTCAATTCTTTGGAGTCTCTACCTAGGAGTGGAATTGCTGGGTCATATGGTACCTCTATGTTTAACTTTTTGAGGGACCACCAGACACCTTCTATCTCTGTTGCCTCACAAAGCCAGTGAAGAGAGAGTTCCAAGTGAAGAATTCTAAGTCCCCATTTGGCAGCCAAGGAAACTGAGGCTGGGAGAGGTGACCCCACACCATCCTGAGGCTAATGGCCATCAGAATATCCCCTGTCTGCTTAGTGACCACTAGGTGCTGGACATTGCTAAGAAAGGGCTTCGGACTGGGCCCTTCATAGTCTCCGCATCTCTGGACTCTGACGGATCTGGGTTTACCTCCCAACTTGGGCAAGTTGCTTCCTTCCTCTGAGCCTCCACTTCTCTCTATATAAATGATCATAATCCAAGTCCTTCCTTTATCGTGGAGATTCAACATGATACTGTAGGCAGAGGATGGTACCTATATTATGCCTTTGGTTTATGAAGGATCAAACAAACAAGAACATGGTCGACTGAGGTTGGGGGGGGAGGGAAGCAACTTGCCAAAAGTCACACAGGAGTAGGATCCACCCTACAAGCATTTTTGAGAAATTTTCTGAAGCTTAATCTTTCTGGAAGCTAGTGAGGAAAACTTCCTAAGGGAGGTCCTCTGGGGCAGAGGGCAATTCGCTGCTAGGTTGCTTTGCTGTTTGGGGAGCTGACCTTTGATAACACAGAATCTTGCTAAATCAGCCTGGGGTAGCCTGTGGTCATGAACCACAACTGGTTCCCTGGTGGAGGTCACCTTTGCCCCAACCCACTCACTCTTCCTTTCTGTTCTACAGTTTATATCAGCACATCAGGAGGCAGGGTGACTTCCGGTGCCCCAAACAGGCACGAGCCAGGCACTTCCTTGCTTCCAGGCGTCGTCTCCTACTGGTCCCTCTGTTGTGGGCCACTCTTCTCCCTTCCCACTCCTTTCTGCGGTGCATACACTAGAACTTTCAGGATCTGGCTTCTACTAACCCTTCTAATCTCCTCTCCTCATGGGTTCCTTATTCCAGCCCACTGGCCTCTTGCTTCTTGAGTATGCTACCCTCATTCCACCCTAGAGCCTTTGCACTTGCTGCTCACTTTGCTTGGAATGCTCCAATTCATGTCTTCCTATCATTCATGGATCACTAAAACATTACTTCCTCCTAGAAGCCTAGCCCTGACCACCCTATGTAAACTAGGTTCCCAGTCCCCTCCTTGTGAGCTCATTCTATTTACCAAGATCCTTACCTGACAGTATCTTATTCATTTGTTTATTTATCTTATGTATTTATTTATTTATTGTTGCCTCCCCCACTTGGAGGGAAACTCCATGGGAGCAGGGACCTCTCTTGCTCACCGCTGCATCATCAGGGCTGAGACCAGTGCCTGGCACATAGCATTTAGGTGTTCCCTAAATGTCTGTGACTGTGACTGTGACTGACTGACCACTGGGCTTCTTCTCATAAATATGAATTTTCTTCCCTCCTAAACTGGATCATGAGGATAAATACCTTTTTATACTTAGCCTCCAAGTCCCGGGAAGCTCCTCAGATGGGCCACAGGGGCTAAATTCCTGACTCTGTTCTACCAGGCTGTGTGACTTTGGGCAAGTTACTGCCTGTCTTTGGGACTCCAATTTTAAAACGAAGTTCTTAACTTCCCCTCCCCACCCCCAATCTAGTGAAAGCTGTAGCTCCAAGTCTCTTCTGAAAAGATGAACTCGTGATTATGCACATGATTTGAAGGGATTTAATGATCCCACCAAGTCCAATGCTGGCCTTCTTCTCCAGCTGATCCATATTGAAATTGATTTGTTCATTGACTCGGTTGGTCAGCAGGTATTCAAATGACACCAATATTTTGTGCCCACCCTCATGGTGGGAGATTCTGGGGCCCCAAAAGTTCCAAACTCTGGGCTCTGAGGTTTCCAATGGCCGGAGGTGGGGGTTGGGGGTTGGGTGGAGGGGACAATTGCAGCCAGACATTGCCCTCCGTGGTCATGACTAGGTAGCTGGAAGAGCCAGAGGGACAGCTGGGGTACAGCTTGGGAAGGGGGCATAGACAAATTCCTGGAAAAGGGGGCTGTTGCAGCTGGGTTTTGAAGGATAAATAGCATTTGGTCTGGCAGTGAAGGGCGTTCCAGCAGAGGAAACAGCTTTGGGGGATTTGAGGGAGGGAGGAGAAACAATAAGGCATTTACATAACATATTTTTAGGAAGAGATCGCCTTCAGGTGGGAGCCTCAGGCCCACCCCAAGAAGGAAGGAAGATGAGCATCGTCATTTTACAGTTGAAAAGAAAGAGGCACAGAGATGCTGAGAGACGTACTCCAGGCCATAGAGCAGGTAAGTGGTGGACCCCCGCCTAGACGCTCTCAGGCTTCTTCTAAAGGGGCATTCTTAGTGGCCGAGGGACAATAGAGTTGTATCTGATAAACTGAGGCAAGGGGGGAGGGCCGAGCCTGATTAGTTGAGGGAGGAGTAGTTCAGTCGGCCGGGGAGGAGCACGAACGTGGAATCTAGTTGTCTGTCAAGCAAGAGAGGAGTGTCTGATTGAGAGAAGGGAAGGCAGAGTCTGATTGGCCGAGGGCTCGGAGACTATTCATTCATTCATTCCTTCATTTGACAGAGAGAGAGAGAGAGAGAGAGAGATTACAAGTAGGCAAAGAGAGGCTGGCAGAGAGAGAGGGGGGAAGCAGGCTCCCCGCTGAGCAGAGAGCCCGATGCGGGGCTCGATCCCAGGACCCTGAGATCATGACCTGAGCCGAAGGCAGAGGCTTTAACCCATTGAGCCACCCAGACGCCCCTCAGAGAACATTTAATTGACTGAGGCGTAGGAGGGTGGAATCTGATTGGCTGAGGGGAAGTCGGAACGGGGTATCATTGATGCCAGCAGTACCTTTTAGCTTCCACTTCTCAAATCCCGCAAATCCCGCGTCCCTGAGCCCTGGTAGAGAGAGGTGGAGATTAATCCCCCACCGACTGCGGGGAAATGGAGACAGGTGTGTGTGGAGGAAGGGCTGGGGCTGGGTCACTCCAGGCAGAGTCCAGGAAGGACACCACCCCAGCATACCTGGTGAGAAGTAAGCTTGTTCCCACTCCCCTTCACGCCCCCCCCCCCCCGCCAGGAGAGCAATGTCCTTACCCCTCGGTGCTCCCTGCTCCCCAGCAGCAACCCCCAATTCTAGGGGAGCGCGCTGTCCATCTCTCTAGCCTCTCAAGACCAGGGCCTCTCCTCCCGCCGCCCGCCCCGAGGGGTGTCCTGCACCCGCCTGACTCCTCATTGCGACCATCTCCCTTTTCCCCTCTCTTCCCATTTGCCAACTTTCTCTCCATCCCCTTTTTCCTTCCCCCCTAGTTAGTCTTCATTTCTCCATTGAAAACGCCAGCCTAGATGTGGCCCAGGCCCAAGCCCTTGGCGTCACCCCTGACTTTCCTCCTCTCACACCCACATTCCGTCTGTCAGCAGGTCGCGTCACCCGTAAACAAACCCCCATCCTACCACCTTTCACAACGCCCTCCCGGCAGGGCAGCTGCTCACCTCGCTCCTCCCGCCGCTCTGGCGCCCCCTTTCGTCCGCGCATTATAGCGGAGGGAGCCGGGGAAATCCGAGGCGGGGCCCCGCGCAGTCAGCATCCTCCCCGGCTGGGAACGGTCCGCGGGGCCACTTTTCCCCAGAGGAAAACCCGAAGTGCCTCCCAGGGGCACGATCCGTCCGGTCACCTCCCAGCCCCTGTCTCCTCCCACTGTCTGTATCGCTCACTCAGATCCGGCCTCACTGGGCTCTTGGCCGTTTCTTCAGGCACGATCCAGCCTCTGGTCTGTGCTCAAAGAGCATCTCGGAGAGGCCCTCCTCATCCCCTTGCCTCCCTGGACTGTCCTCCACCGCGCACATCCCAGAGAATGACCTTTTTGCGTATGTGTTTCTAGTTATGCGTTATTGCATCTCCACCTAGAGCAACGCAGGGTACTTCCTGGGAACTTGGTGTCTGCTGAACGAGTATGTGCTCTGCGCCCGCTGGAAAAGGCAGGGAGTGCGAAAGAGCCTGTCTACCTGCACAGAGCTCCCGGCTAAACAAATCGTTCCAAGAGGGAGTTTGCTGTGACTGAGGACGCACGGGGGTTGTGGCTGCAAGGAGTGGGAGCTTGACCTGAGCCCGGAAGTTAGGGAAGCCCTCAGAGAAAATGGCCTTGAAGCTGATTCCTGAAGAAGTAGGAGTTAGCGGAGCAGGGGAGAGGGAAGAGAATTCCAGGCAGGGGGAACAGCATGTGCAAAGGCTTTGAGGGGAGAGAGATGGCCTTGCAGGGTTTGGCAAAATGGTTGCAAGTGGCAGTGAGCAAGAGTGTGGTGAATGATGAATTGGAAGGAGCTATTTGCTGCTCCATTCACCCTACACCCCTGAACTGCTCTGGTCTTTGCTCCAAATCTTGAATTACCTCCTGCCTTGTCTCCACCCTCTGCCCCCTATTTTGTGTCCTGGGAGGCTGACTTGTGTGGAACACTCAACCTTTGCCTTATGACTTCTGGTTGGGTTCAACCAATAGGGAGCCACAGCAGGCACTGGAGGGAGGGAGGAGACTGAGGTCAGGGTATTACTATCTCCTCTCCTCTCCTGGGTGGTCCATGCAGGCTGCCTGTGTCCCTCAACCAACAGCTCTTGCCAGGCAATCCTCTCTCTGCACATAGCCCTATCAAGTCCAGCTTTCAGCAACTGCTTTTGCCCCATAGCCCCAGGTCCCAGGGCTCTGGGGTGGTAATGGCTCCTATCTTTTTGAGATAGTGCTTTTATTAAACTCTTTTCAAATCACCCCATTTGAGTGTTCTGTTTCCTGCTGGCTCGCTCTCTTTTATTGAGATGAAATTCACATAATGTAAAGTTAACCCTCTTGAAGTGTATAATTCAGTGGCACTAGTACAGTCACAAATATTGTGCAACCACATCATTGCTGTCTAGTGCCCAAATTTTTCCATCAACCCAAGAGGAGATCATGCACTCATTCTCCTTGGATCTGGGTTTCACTCCTCACTGCCCCCTTCCCCCGTCACTGGCCATCCCTAATGTGCTCTGTCTCTATGGATTTACCTCTTCTGGTCATTTCACAGAAATGCAGTTATACAATGTGTGACCTTTCGTGCCTGGCTTCTTTCACTCAGCGTGATGCTTTCAAGGTTCACTCATGGGGCAGTATGTGTCAGGGCCCCATTCTTTTTTACGGCTCAGTAATATTCCACCATATGGATGGACCCCATTTGTTTATTTCTCCGTTGACGGATACTTGGGTTGTTTCCACCTTTTGGTGACCGTGAATCGTGCTGCTCTGAATCTGTGTGGACATATGAACATGCAGGGACACCGAGTTCCTGTTTTCACTTCTTTTGGTTATATACTTAGGAGTGGAATTGCTGGCTCATATGGTAAGTCTATGTTTAGCTTTTCGAGGAACTGCTAAACTGTTTTTCATCGCGGCTGCACCATTTTACGTCTTCACCAACAGTGTTGGAGGAGATTGCTCTTCTTTTTGTTTCTGCCCCCAAAAAGTCTGCTATGAGCTTCTGGAGGCCCAGGAAAAACTCTTTCCCTCACTCCTGCCGTGCTCCTCCTTTGTCCACTTCCACACGTTTTTCTGGGACCATCTCCCTAATCTGGCCACCGCCTCCATGTCTCATCCTCCCACTTCGATTATAGTTTGTTGGGTGCTCCCAGGCTGAGGACTCTAGTGCCTGGGAACTGCAGAGCCCTGTCCCTTCCCAGGCCCTGGGCCCCTTGACCTCTGGGCACAGGCCACTCTTCCTCAACCTCCCAGATGTGGCTCCTCTCTCCCTCCAGCTTCATGCCTCTGCCTGCCCTCTCTCTAAATGCAGCTGTGATCCATGCTTCTGTCAACCCATTCTCTGTCCACCTCCTCCCAGGCGACCTCTCTGACCCACTCCCTGGGCGTCCATGTCCTCCCAGGACAGGTGACTCAGAGATGCACTTCTCATGATGGGCCCAGCTGTCTCCCTGGTGCCTCTCCTTGGCAGACAGGGCGTCTCAGCCTCAGCACTGCTGACACCTGGGGCGGGATCATTCTCCGTGGTGGGGGCTGGGCTGTGCATTGTAGGACGTTCAGCAGCATCCCTGGCCTCTGCTGACTGGATCCCAATCGATCCTCCCTCTCTGCAATGTGACAACCAAAAGTTTCTCCGGAAATTGCCAAATGTCCCCTAGGGGGATAATCTGCCCCAGTTGAGAACTGCTGGGATCGCCCAAATCCAACCACGTGCTCCAAGTGTTGATGTCCGTGTAGCTCATGGTCTGTGCCAAGTCTGGGGCCGAGCCCCCTGTAAACCCCACTTCGTCTTGAGGTCATCGCCTCCATTTTATCTGTATAGGGACGGAGGCTTCCTGTGGCCACGTGACCTGCCCGAGGTAACACTGAGAGGAAGCCTACTCTCAGTGACTCCTCATCCCAGGGCCCTTCAACTGGCTCCTCCTTCCTTGTCCCCATCTCTCTGAGGGCAGAGACGCTGAGCTGACTGACACCCACTCCTCTCTTTGTCTCCTCCTCTGCCGCCCGAAACCCAACATCCAGCTGGGCACCAATGCAGATGTTCTTCACATCCCTAAAAAATCCACATCCCTGGGGTGCCTGGGTGGCTTGGTCTGTTGAGCATCCAACTCTTGATTTCGGCTCAGGTCATGACCTCAGGGTCCTGGGATCCAGCCCTGTGTTGGGCTTTGCACCCAGCAGGGAGTCTACTTCTCTTGCCTCTCTGCCCCTCCCCCCTACTCATGCACTCTTGCTCTCTGAAATAAATAAATCTTAAAAAAAAAAAAAAATCCACATCCCTAACAAAATCAATAAGCTTCAATGTACTTTAAAACACCAATTTAAAAAAAAAAATAAAAAAAAAATAAAACACCAATTAAAGGGGGCTCCCCTCCTGCTCAACCACCATCCATGGCTCCCCATTGCCTGCCAGATCAACCCTCAGTCACTTGGGCTGATTTTCAGGGCCCTTCACAAGGTCTCCTGCACCCCTCCTCATCTCTCACACCCCAGGGCTAGAGAGAGCCACCTGCCCTGCCACACCCTCGGGTTTCTCTGTGCCCAAGCCCCACCTCCTCTCCTGCATCTGTTCTAATCCAACCTCTCCCTCCAGTCCCTGCTCAGATGTCACATCCTTCACGTAGCCTTCCCTTCTGCCTCCTCCAAACAGCACAGCTTCAATTATTTGTATTGCCTCTTCTTCCCTTAGAAACACCACCTCCTCTCACCCTCACAGAGGGCCCAGCACCCAGTGAGAGAACATGCCTGAAACAGAAGAGGGCTAAAAACACCAGCCAAGTTTACCACCTGCCAGGACAAGTGGGCGTCTTACACTGGCTTTAAAATTCCCTCAAAGTTTCAAGCCCGGCTATGTCCTGTTTTCTGGAATTTGGAAGAGATTGGTGCCCTAATAGTTCCCAAACTTGAATTTGGGACTCTGGCTTTGTCGTCCATCTTTGTCTTAATCCAGACAGATGGCTTCTGATACTGAAATTTTAGTCATTCCCAATTATCTGCCACCGGTTTTGCTCTATCTATGTATTAATTTTTATGACTTAATAAAGTCATAAAAGAAGAAGTCAGTGGTCTTCCTTTGAAGCCTTATTTTATTTTATTTTTAAAAAAGATTTTATTTATTTATTTGAGTGAAAGAGTGTGCACAAGGTGGGTGGGAGGGGCAGAGGAAGAGGGAGAAGCAAACTCCCCACTGAGCAGCACCCATCCCCCCTAATCCCGGGCTCAATCCCAGGACCCCAGGATCATGACCTGAGCCAAAGGCAGACGCTTAACCAACTGAGCCACCCAGACACCCCAAGCCTTATTTATTTTATTTTATTTTATTTTAAAGATTATTTATTTATTTATTAGAGAGAGAGAGAGAGAGAGAGTGAGAGACAGCATGAGAGGGGAGAAGGTCAGAGGGAGAAGCAGACTCCCCGTGGAGCTGGGAGCCCGATGTGGGACTCGATCCCGGGACTCCGAGATCATGACCTGAGCCGAAGGCAGTCGCTTAACCAACTGAGCCACCCAGGTGCCCAAGCCTTATTTATTTTAAAGCAAAATTTGTATAACTATTATATCCACAAGGCTACAGATTTGATATTTAGGGTGAGTCTATTTTTTTCTTCTATGAGTCAAAGCAAATCTCTCATTTAACATAAATACATAAAATAGAAAATGAATCGAAAATGTTCCTCCATGTGCCATCTAAAATTACCAGGCCAAGGTAATTTGTATCAGACTTTGGACACTTGTATCCGACTTTGGGGACCAGCCAGAATATTTTCTGTGTGGTTCAGACTTGTGAAAATACATTTCTTCATTCTCATCCCATCTTTTCTTCCCCCAGCTTCATTAAGCTGTAATTGACAAAAATTTAAGGTGTACAATGTGACTCAACATTTATTCTTGTGTTTCAGGTTTCAGCCGGCCACCTGACACCCAGCTCAGATAACAGCTTCCCCTCTACTCTGTTGCAAAACCTTGTTACATCCCTTCTCTGGCAAAAACTTCCCACTGGATATGTTTCTTTCTCTTTTCCCTGCTCAAGCCTCTGATCCACAAGGGCAAGGATTGGGTCTGTTTTTATTCTCTGTCATGTTCCCTAGAACACCTAGAACAATGCTTGGGTCTTTCCACAGCAGGTCCTTTCAACTGCACGGATTTATTCTGAGCCAAGTGCTGCCTAGCCCTGTATAAGCTGAGCCTGGGGTCTCACCCTCAAGGAGACCCTTGTCTCAGGGGGAGACAGAGACAGCTAAAGCAGGACTTGCCTGATTGAAACTTGCATGTGGATGGGGCTGCGAAGCCACTGCTTTCTCTGAACAAGGGCATGCAGAGCATGGAGCTAGCGATCAGGATTTGCTGGTGAGGCAGAAGGCTGGAAACTCCACGGTGGTTAATAATAGCAGTCAGCATGTACCTAGCACTTACTGTGTGCTCAAATACAAAAGTGCTCCCTACACCTCGAGGCAGGGTTTTTCAGCCTCACTGTTGTGGACATTGGGGCTGGGTCATTCTCTTTTGTGAGGGGCCATCCTGTGTGTGCATTGTAGGACTTTTAGCAGCATCCCTAGCTCTACCCACTAGATACCAGCAGTATCCCAGCATCCAGGTGTGGTGACCAAAGCGTCTCTAGACATTGTCAAACTGTCTCCTGGGGGACAGAATTGCCGTAGGTGGCAACTGTTCCCCTAAAACATTACAGCCGTCTTCTGAGGCGGGCACACAGAAAGTAGCTGATGCAGTCATTTGAACTCACTGCCTCCAGAGTGCATGTTCTAACCACTAGCCGCATGGCTTTGTGTGTGGTCCTGGCCCCTGGCTCTGTCCTCTGAGAGACTAGCACCGCTCGGACCTGCTTCACCGCTTGGCCCCATCCCCCAGGCTGACCAGCCCCAAGACTAGGCTTCCCAACTGGTTGGCCCCCAAAATGAAGGGCGGCTCACCTGTAGTCTATAACAGCATCAATAATTTATTTTTGACCAGTCAAAAGGCTTTGGAATGATCATCCTGGGGAAAAAAAATCTGAATTTCCTTGTCCTTCCTTCAGCTTCCTTATGGTTTGTTGTCGTTTGGCTTTGGAATTCACTGGGAGGAGGGTGATTTTTCTCAGGGCTTCAGGCTTCTCAGTGTCCCACCTGGCCCCTGCCTGACCCCAGCCAGTCACACCTCTCCTCCAGCCCACAGCATGTGCCTTAGTTTCTCCAGATGAGCTGGCAGTTATGGCTGGAGCCTTTGATCTCTTTAGTCACCTGTGGGTTTGTTTGTTTTTTTTTCCCCCTTTGACAGCTATTTCCTGGATATCTAGTATGTGCAAGATCTTTTGGCCCTGGGGAGGCAGTGGAGAGCCAAGGGCCAGCTGTGAATCCTTCCATCTGTTGGCCCATTTGCCCAGATCAGCCACCCATCCACCCACCGAACCAGGAATGGTGTCTCTGTTTCCCATCCAGGGGTGGGGCTGACCCTGTGGAGCAGATAAACTGGCCAAGGACAACATCCTAGCGGGATGGTCAAGTGGGCTGACAGTGGGTGGGTGGGGTGGGAGGAGCAGGACCAGAGTCTGGTGCTCCTTGTTGAGGCTGGAGGTCATCCCGGAGGAAGAAGCCCCACGTGGTGGTGGAGCCCCAGGAGGGTAGGTTGGATCCAGAGGGAATAGAAGGGCTGGCTCCCAAGGGCCAATGGAGTCTGAGGATTCCTGGGAGCTCCGTGGGGCCTCAGGGTTGCTGGCTTAGGGACTCCTTTCCAAGCTTGGGAGGAGGTCCTGAGGTGGGGGCTTTGCGGGGTACTGGTGTAGAAGGGGGGGTGTTAAGGAGCGGGCCACAGGGGGATCTGGGCACTAACTGGAGCCAGGCGCGAGCAGAGGGGCAGGGAATGTCATGGTGTGGGGCTGCTGGGTGTCCAAGTCTTTGTATCTCCACACGTCTCTTTCTCTGTCTTCATCTGTGTCTTTCTCTCCGTCTCTCCACCTGTCACTCTCTCCACCTCTGGTCCGTGCCTTTCCCTCTCTGACGCTCTCCATGCCTCCACGTCTCCGTCTCCGGTTCTCTCCATCTCTGGCGGCCCAGCCTTGGTCCCCGCCCAGAGGCTGGCCAGGCCGGGGGCGGGCCGGGGGCGGGTCTCGCGGCTCCACCGGGCGGGGTTAAAGGGCCAGACCGCCGGACCGCGCGGTCAGAGCCGAGGTTGCGGTGCAGGCGGATCTGGACCGAGGGCAGGAGGCCGAGACCCACGAGGTGAGTGCGCGCGGGGGCCGTAACCGGAGCGGGGCTGCGGCGCTGCACGTAACCCGAGGCGCCCGGCGCGGGTGTCCGCAGTGTGCCAGCGAGGGTCTGCGCCCTGCCGCGGCCAGGGAGCGCCGGGACTCCCGCGGCTGCTCCGGGTTTCGGACGCCCGTCTGGGGGGGGGGGTGGGGGGGATGTGGGCGTGTCCCTGACGGTCGCGGCGTATGAGTGGTTTTTTCAGTGCGCGCCTCGGAGTCCTGGGAGTATCCTTCTCTCTGGGTATCCGTGGTGGGAAGGGACCTCAAGAACACCCGCCTCCCCATCAGGACAGCTGAGGCCGATCTGAGCCCTGCCTGCCCTGGGCCGCCTCCTGGGGCTGATTGGAGTCACTGAATGTCCTCTCACTCATGGACTTTACACTTGTGATCCGGCTGCCTTCATGGCCCCTCTACCCACCCATGGTAGGCACAGAGCCTCCAAATGCCCCTTTATGAGAAGAGGGGATGCCCTCCTGGGCCCCCAGAGTTGGCAGTGAGGGTTGTGTTAAGCCTGGTAGTTGGTACTAGCTGATGTTTTTGCTGGATATTGGAGAGGTATATGGTCCTTGGTGTCCCAGGGCCTCGCCCTCCCGGCTTGGACCAAGGGGTGGCTAGCCAGCCCAGACCATACCCAGTGGCTGAGGGCCGCCAGCTCCGGAGTCTCAGGCTGGAGGTGGGAGGGAGACAGGGAGACAGTGGGGGAGCTGGGATTTGAACAAACCAGTCCTGTCTGACCCCAAAATCCTGTGCACTTTCCGATGGCCCCAGTCTGTCTGTATAGCCCAGCTTGGGTTTCTGAGAGGTAACATTAGCTCTGGGCTGGTGTCCGGTGGTGACCTGGGTTGGTATCCACAGAAGGGCTTGGATGACTCCAGAGACAGAGAATGGAACCCCATCCCTGCTCCCTGGCAAGTGTTGGGCTCCATTCTCCAAATCCCAGATGGCTGGGCAACAGTAGCGAATATGGTGGCAGCCTCAACAGCAATGAGAGGTACCTTTGATCAAGGGCTTGCTGTGTGCCAAATCCTGAGCTGAGCACACTGAAAACGTGGCATTGTCATCAAAGCACTGTGAAATGGGTAATATAGTTCCTGTCTTACAGGAGGAAATTGAGGCTCAGAGAGGTGCAGACATTCCCCTGAGGTCACACAGCTAAGAGGCAGAGCTTTACCGAATCCTTTCTGAGACTCGTGGCCAAGTGTGGCCACACTTGGTTGGGATGGTGGGCAGAGAGAATTGCAGTTCCGGAATGATCTAGATTACTGGTGTTTTTTTTTAAACTTCGTTTTCTGTCAGGATCTCCTTTGGGCCAAGGAAGCTGCAGGCAAAAGCCTACAATATCCCCAAAGCTCTGGTGAGACTCTCCTTCCCACTGCCATTGACCAACTTGGCTCTGCCCTTAGAAATGCCCCTTGAAGTCCTTAGAACCCCAGAAATTTGGAGTAAGCCTCCTCTCAGCTCAGACGTCTAGGGTCTAGCAGTTTGGGAGTCTCTGGGGTCAGGCAGCCCTTTGGCATAGAAAGGGGGTGCCGTGAGCAGGGATGGGGGTAGGCCGTCTCGACTACAGCCTTCCAGAGTGAGTGTAGGGCAGGGCGAGGATGTGGGGCAGTGGAGACAGTGCTGGGGGCTTGGCTGCCAGGCCGCCGGTGGGCTCCACGACCTGTGGTTCAAGGAGAGGCAGATATGTGGTTTCTGGGGGGGCTGCAGTTGTGTCCCGCATTCCTTCTCAGGAGCCCACACACCTTGTATGACAAGTCCCCGACAGGCGGCCGGGCTAACCTGACAAACCAGCGCTCTGTGGGCGTGGGCCACTGAGGCAGTCGCTGGCGTCTCCGTTTTCAGATAATGCCTGCCCCAGGAGGATAGGTGGGGCCGCTTCTGCCAGGGTGGGGCTGCTGGGTGTCCTTGCCTGGTGTCTGATGCACCAGAGGAGCGGGTTTGCCAGCCTCTCGGAGCATCCCAAGAGTGTCAGCTTTGAATTTCTCTCCCTCCAATAAAAGAGTAATAATGGAAATAGGAATGATGGCTAAAATTTGCATGCCTCCTGCCAAACCTCGTCTCGCTGAAGTGTCCCAAACAACCTTAAGAGGTAGGGGCCTGCTATTATTATTATTTTTTAAAGATTTTATTTATTTATTTGACAGAGAGAGATCACAAGTAGGCAGAGAGGCAGGCACAGGGAGAGGGAGAAGCAGGCTCCCCGCTGAGCAAGGAGCCCAATGCGGGGCTCGATCCCAGGACCCTGAGATCATGACCTGAGCCGAAGGCAGAGGCTTTTAACCCACTGAGCCACCCAGGTGCCCCGGGCCTGTTATTATTAACTCATTTCACAGATTGGCAAACAGAGGCTGGAGGGAGCGGACTAGACTCTACTCAAGGCTGCTTACTTGGGGAGGGGCAGAGCTGTGATTTGAATCCAGGCTTGTTTGAATCAAAAATGCACATTTTAAGAGACGATGCAGTCCCCAAACAACGTTTTAATTTTAATTTTTTAAGTTGAAGTGTAATATAGGTACAGGAAAGTGTACCTTCCACAACTGAGCAGTTCAGAAGTTTTTTCAAATTGAACCCACACATGTCACAGCACCCATATCAAGAAAGAAAACAGCTGGGGCGTCTGGGTGGCTCAGTGGGTTAAGGCCTCTGCCTTTGGCTCAGGTCATGATCTCAGGGTCCCGAGATCGAGTCCCGCATCGGGCTCTCTGCTCAGCGGGGAGCCTGCTTCCCCCTCTCTCCCTGCCTGCCTCTCTGCCTACTTGTGATCCCTCTCTCTCTGTCAAATAAATAAATAAAAATTAAAAAAAAAAGAAAGAAAACAGCTGTCTGAGCCCCAGAACACCCTCTCTCCAACTGAAGCATCTTCACTCATTTTTCATTAATTTCAACTAATTAACTTTAAAAAAAAAGTTTTGAAAAATCTTTTTAAGTAATCTCTACACCCAATGTGGGACTCAAAATCACAACTCTGAGATCAAGAGTCACACGCTCTACTGACTGAGCCAGCCAGGTGCCCCTGAACTAATCAACTTTCAAATAGACTTTATATTTTAGAGCAGTTTTAGATGTACAGAAAAATTGTGCAGAAAGTATAGAGTCCCGGGGCGCCTGGGTGGCTCAGTGGGTTAAGCCTCTGCCTTCGGCTCAGGTCATGAACTCAGGGTCCTGGGATTGAGCCCACATCGGGCTCTCTGCTCGGCAGGGAGCCTGCTTCCCCCTCTCTCTCTGCCTGCCTCTCTGCCTACTTGTGATCTCTCTCTCTGTCAAATAAATAAATAAAATCTAAAAAAAAAAAGAAAGTATAGAGTCCCAAAACACCCCTCAACTCCCCACAATTTCCCCTACTGTTAACATCTTCCATTAGGATATGTTTCTTTTTTAAAAAAAGATTTTCTTGTTTGTTTATTTTTTTTACAGAATTAAAAAAGATAGTATTTATTTGAGAGAGAGAGCATGTGAGAGAGAGAGAGAGAGAGAGAGAGCACAGCAGGGGGGAGGGACAGAAGGAGAAGCAGACTCCCCACTGAGCGGGAGCCCAACACAGGACCCAATCCCAGGGCCCAGGATCATGACCCAAGCTGAAGGCAGATGCCCAATGAACTGAGCCACCCAGGCGCCCTGTTTGTTTATTTATTTTAGAGAGAGATAGTAGCAGGGGATGGGAAAGAGGAAGAGGGAGAGAGAAAACCTCAAGCAGACTCTGTGCTGAGCGCAGAGCCTGATGTGGGGCTCAATCCTACAACTCCCAAGATTGTGACCTGAGCCAAAATCAAGAGTCGGATGCTTAACCAACTGAGCTACCCAGGCGCCCCCTAGGGTGCTATGTTTCTTACAATTGATGAACCAATGCAAACACAGTATGATTAACTAAAGTCCATCGTTTACATTAGAGCTCATTCTTTGGATTGTACAGTCAACTGATTCATCTTTATATTTAATTGAAACATTTTTGAATGAGCAGTATGTGCTCATTTTATAGAAAATCAAAAAGTCCCCAAAGATGGACAGAGAAAGTTAAGTTTCCCTTCCACTCCCACCCCTGAGTTTTTCCAAACCCCTTCCAGAGGCAACCACCATGATAAATTTCTCATGCGTCCTCAAAGCATCTTTTTTTCATTTTTAAATATTGAAGCAAAGTTTATCTAACATAAAATAACTATTTAAAAATGTACAATTTAGGGTGCCTGGGTGGCTCAGTGGATTAAAGCCTCTGCCTTCAGCTCAGGTCATGATCTCAGGGTCCTGGGATCGAGCCCTGCATCGGGCTCTCTGCTCAGTGGGGAGCCTGCTTTCTCCTCTCTCTCTGCCTGCCTCTCTGCCTACTTGCAATCTCTCTGTCAAATAAATAAATAAAATCTTAAAAAAAAAGAACAATTCAGTGGCATTTAGCACATTAACAGCATTGTACAACTATCACCTCTATCTAGCTCCAAAACATTTCCATCTCGCCAAAAGGAGAGATCCTGTCCCTGTTAGCAGTCACTCCCTTCCTCCGCCAGCCCCTGGCAACCACCAGTCTGCTTGCCATCTCTCTGGATTTGCCTGGACATTTCATATAAATGGGGTCAGACACTCTAAGCCTTTTATATGTGGCTTCTTTCGCAAAAACAGGTCATGTTTTTGAGGTTCATTTATGTTGTATCATATATCAGGACCTCATTCCTTTTCATGGCTGAGTAATATTCCATTGCATGAATATACCACATGATACCCATCCATCCATTTGTTGAAGGACCTCTGGATTGTTTCCACCTCTTGCCCCCCTCCAGACAAGAGCACGCCTGCCAAGCCCCTCCCCCGCCCCGTGGAAAAAGTACTACAGAAAGTTTTGAGGTGGTACAGCCACTTTGAGAAATAGGTTGGCAGTTCAAAAAGTTAAACATAGAATTGGCAATTCCATGGGGCACCTGGGTGGCTCAGTCGGTTAAGCATCTGCCTTTGGCTCAGGTCATGAGGTTGGGGTCCTGGGATCCAGGGCAAGAGGAACCCAGCTACAGAAAGTAGAGGACTTAACTTCCCCAATTTATTGAGTTTTTCCCATGAGCATCAAATGGACTTCTTTCTATTGTTACCATTTTGCAGATGAGAAGATAGAGGCTGTCAGGGTGACAACCAGTTGGGGTGCGTGTTTGCATATGGGTGTGTGCCTAGAACAGGGGGGCGGGCACCGTACTTCAGAACGCCCCTCCCTGGCCCACCCACCTGCTCCAGCACCTGCTCCCTTCTCTGAGAGCTTGTGCTTTCTCTTGTTGTAGCTCCTCCCCATTTCAATGTTTCAGGAAGACATTTCCTTTGTCAGGATATCACCTGGGATTTTTCTGGGTGGGGGTAGACGTTCTTGGTGTGACTCCACTGCCTCTGGGGGCTACTGGGAGGATGAAAGAAATGACCCAGAGAGCCACTGCACACAGACGGTGCTCAATAAGGGAGGTGGCTGATTGTGGCCAAAATGGACTGTCCGAGCAGAGGTGGGCCTGGAGGATGAGGAAGAGCCCTCATGGGCGGAGCTGGGGGAAAGGCATGCCAGGTGGAGGGAACAGCATGTGCAAAGGCTCTGAAGGGGGAATGAACTTGGCCTGTGACCAGAGAGTGGCTGGAGTTGAGTGAGCAAGGGGGAGGACGGTGGGAGAGGGTTGGAGGGGTCCTACAGGGGCCAGGCACACAGGACATGGTAGTCCATGGGAAGGAATCTGGATTGTGTTCAGAGTGTAATGGGGAGCCATGGGAGGATTTTGAACAGGGGAAGGTTGTGATCTGATTTAATTTCAGGAAGCTCCCTTTGGCTGCTGGGTGGAAAGTGGACTGCTGGGGGGTGGGGGGAGGAGGGAACTAGGGAGACCAATGGGAGGAGGCCACTGCACTGGTGGCGTGACAAGGGTTGGGATAATGGGATGGAGAAAAGTGAATGGGTGTGAAAGATATTTAGGATAGACTACTGGCAGGACCTGATAACAGGTTGGGTGTGGGGAGAGAGGGAGGAAGGAAGTGAGGTGAATATGACGGCCTGGGATATGCCCCTGGGGGACATCCAGGAGGCGACTGGACCTATCAGGAGCATCATCGAGACATGGGTGGCACCTCAGAGACAAGGTCACAAAAACCTTGGGAGGGAGTGAGATCGCCAGGGTGTATAAACAGAAGGAGAGGAAGAGGTGACTCAGGACCAGTCCTAAGGAACTCCAACATTTACAGGTTGGGTGAAGGGGTCCAAAACATCTTGAGAAGTGGGATCTTTATGGCTGCAGTGGAGGATGGGCAGGGGTCAGCTCCTGAAGGGCTTTGGATGCCAGACTGAGGGCAGTGGGGAGCCATGGAGGGTATTAGAGCAGGGAAGTGAAGACAGACCTTCAGAAACGTGACTGTGGTGTCTGGGATGGCAGCCGGACTGCAGTCAGGTTGCCCAGGGGTTAGAGATGACCCAGAAGTCTTGGTTCTGCCAAAATGGTGATAGCCTCTGACCTTGGGCCACACACAGGAAAAGGTCACACTGGGGTGGATCCCAGAATCATCTTTTATAGTCACTGCCAGTTTCAGATAGGGAAACTGAGGCCCAGGCCACACAGCCAGTCAGTGGAGTCAGGATTAGATAGAACCCAATTATGTGTGTGTGCACGCCACACATGTGCATTCAATAAGAAAGTCCCTTTCATTTAGCTTCTTCATTCAGGTGTCTGCCCAGCTAGCCCTCCCCGGAGAAACCCTCCTGGACCACCTTACCTAAAAGGATTGGTCTGTACCCTTTTACTCTGTGTATGAGTTTCCTGTGGCTGCTGTAACATTTTACCATGAACTGGGTGGCTTGAAACATTATATCTTTATTATCTTGTAGTTCTGGAGGCCAGAAGTCTGAACTCCAGGTGTTGACAGGGCCGTGCCCCCTCTGAAGGTTCTAGGGAAGAATCTATTTCCTACCTCTTCCAGCTTCTGGTGACTCCAGTGTCCCAGGGTCTCCCTCCATCTTTACATGGCCTTCTCCTCTTCAGTGTGTCAAATCTCCCCCTGCCCCCTTTTTTTGTTTTAGAGAGAGAGAGAGCACACGACATGAGTGGGGGGAGGGGCAGAGGCAGAGAGAGAGAATCTCAAGCGGACTCCCTGCTGAGCACGGAGCCCTATGTGAGGCTCGATCTCATGACCCTGAGATCAGGACCTGAGCCAAAATCAAGAGTTGGATGCTTAACCAACTGAGCCCCCCAGGCACCGCCATCCCTCTGCCTCTCTCTTGTAAGGACATCTGTGATTCCAGCTGGAACCAACCAAGACAATCCAGACTATTCTTCTCATCTCTAGACCCTTAACTTAGTCCCATCTGCAAAGACTTCGCCATAGAAGGTCTCATTCCCAGGTTCCAGAGAACCGATGTCTTTGGGGGGCCCATATTCAGCCACCCCCATCCCCGCTTTACCTCTTTCAAGACATGCAGTGTTTGCATGGTGGTCTGTCATGTCTCTTGGTGGCCACCTGTCTTAAGGGCTTGGACCACGTGTGTCTGGCTCGCCATTACATCCCCATGCCCAGAACAGAGCCACACACATAGGAGGGGATCAAACACGAATTGGCAACTGAATGACAAAGAAATGCAGGTAGAAGACTTGGTGAGAGGCCTGGCATGTGAGAGCATTTAGAGGAAGGTCACAGTTCTGAGTCGTAATCACTAGCTGCCTTCCCTGGCATTGCTGGGGGAGAATCACTACCCTCTATTAAATCGGTAAAGAAACAAATATCCACAGCTACTCCCTGGCGAGCATGTCACCTGGAGCTGCCTGTGACCTTCTGCCTGGGACTTGTGACTTGAACTCTCTGTGCTTCATTTTGGGAGGTTATTTGCTCCCCACCCCGACTCCTACCTGGGCCTTGCAGAGGGCATATCACCTACACGAGGCAGTCCATCTTTTTCAAAAGATTTTTTGGGGCGCCTGGGTGGCTCAGTCAGGTGTCCAACTCTTGGTTTCAGTTCAGGTTATGATCTCAGGGTTGTGGGATCGGGCCCTGCATTGGGGCAGAGTCTGCTTGGGAGTCTCTCTCCACTCTCCTTGTGCCCCTCCCCCCCAATAATAATTTAAAAAAAATTTAAAAAAGATTTTTAATTGTGGTAAAATACGCATAGCATTTATCATCTTAACCATTTTAAGTGTACAGTTCATTGGTATTAAGTACATTCACACTATTGTGCAGTCGTCACCACCGTCCATCTCCAGAACTTTTCATCTTCTTCGATTAAAACTCTGTCCCTGTTAATCGCTAACTCCCCTGCCCTGGTCCCCTCCCCCAGCCCCTCGAGCCCACTATCTACTTCCTGTTTCTGAATCTGACCCCTCTAGGGCCCTCTTTTAAGGGAGATCACATAGCATTTGTTGTTTGTGTCTCTTATTTCACTTAACATAATGTCCTTGAGGTTCATCCATGTTATACCAGGTGTCAGAATCCTTTTTAGGGCTGCATAATATTCCCCTGTATGAGTGGACCACATTGTGTCTACCTTTTGGCTATTGTGACTAATGCTGCTATGAACATAGGTGTGCAAATATCTGTTTGAGTCCCTGCTTCCTTTTTTTTTTTTTAAAGATTCTATTTATTTATTTGTCAGAGAGAACAAGAGAGAGAGAGAGAGAGAGCGAGTGCACAAGCAGGGGGAATGGCCGGCAGAGGGAGAAGCAGGTTCCTCATGGAGCAAGGAGCCCGATGCAGGATTCGATCCCAGGACCCTGGGATCATGATCTGAGCTGAAGGCAGATGCTTAACTGACTGAGCCACCCAGGCGTCCCTGAGTCCCTGCTTTCACTTCTTCTGGGGATCTACCCAGAAGTGGGATTTCTGGATCATATGATGATTCTGTGTTTAATATTTTGAGGAACCACCATGTTGTTTTCCACAGCAAAGTGGCACCATTTTACATTCCCACGAGCAATGCATAGGGGTTCAAGGTTTCTCTGCATGCTTGCCAACTCTTCTTGTTTCCTTTCTTGATAGTAGGCATCCTCATGAGTGGTCACATCATCTGCATGACTTATAATATAAGTCAGACCAACCCAATGGGGCTTTCCAAATTTGGTGATGACTCACCCACACATCTTCTGTATGGAGGATATAGTTGGGCATTGGCTGATGGAAGAGCCAGTGAGTCTGAGACCCTAATGGGGGGAAACATGGGCAGGAGTGGGTGGGGACTGGGGACTCAGGTGAGGACCTGGAGTTCAGGGTTCCTTTAGCTATGTTGCCCCAGGAGGTGGAGCACAGAGGTGGAACTCTTGGCTGGTTGGACTGAGAGGAAAGTAGAGATGAGGGGAGGACCCATCCATTTTCAGGAGTGTCCTTGGCATCATCTGAAATCTGTGAGCCCCCGAAGTGATGGAGTTTGGCCTTTGGTGGGGGTTCAGGGGGCCTCTGCTAGCTCCTATCTCCCTCGAATTAGAGGAACTGAGATACAGTTGTCCAGAAAATGGAGAGAATGCAAGACCTAAGTCCCCTTTAAGATTCTAAAAAAGGAGGCATGCACATTCCTGAGTGTGGTGCACGGTACATTGCAACGCTCCATACCTGCTCACTGTGTTATTGATGGTATTGTTTCCTACCCACTTGATTTGGGATCCTTCAAGAGCTGACCCTCGGGCAAGGATTTGTGTGCAAGGAGCTTATTTGGGACGTGATCACAGAAGATACCAGTAAGGAAAAAGGAAGTGAACCCCAAAGAATTGAAAACAGGGACTCTGACACGTACCTGTACATGCATTTTCATGGCCGCATGTTTCACAATCGGCAGAGGTGGGCGCAGCTCCGATGTTTATCAACAGATGAATGGATAAACAAACTGTAATACATCCTGACAAGGGACTATTACCCAGGAGTACAAGAAATAAAGTTCTGAGGCACACTATGACGAGGATGAACCTTGAGCACATCATGCTGGGTGAAAGAAGCCAGACACAAAAGGTCATATAATATATGATCCCATTGATATGAAATAAAATCTCTGTAGAAGCAGAAAGCAGATTAGGGGTGCCTGGGTGGCTCAGTTGCGGTTAAGCATCCGGCTCTTGGTCTCAGCTCAGGTCTTGATCTCAGAGTCGTGAGTTCAAGCCCTGCATCGTGCTCTGCACTGGGCATGGAGCCCACTGGAAAGAGAGAGAGAGAAAGCAAGCCAGCAAATTAGCAGTTGCCAGGGGTTGAAGGTACAGGTGAATGGGGAATGACTACTCATTGGGATGGGATTTACTTTTGGGGCGATAAAAAAATTTGGAGCTAGATGGAGGGGGTAATTGCACTGTGGATGTGCTAGATGCTACTGAGTTGTACACATTTGGCCTTTGGACAACACGGGTTCGAACTGCATAGGTCCACTTATATGCAGAATTTTTACAGTGCAGTCCCGTAAATGGATTTTTTTCTTTCTTATGATTTTTTCAATCTTTTCTTTTTTCCAGTTCACTTTACTGTAAGAATGCAGCATATAAGACATATAACATACAAAATATGTGTTAATTGACTTTATGTTATCAGTAAGGATTTCCAGTCAATAGTAGGCTATTAGTAGTTAAGGTTTTGGGGAGTCAGAAATTATATATGGAATTCTGACTGCTTTAGGGGGTTGGCACCCCTAACTCCTTCCTTGTTCAAGGGTCAAATGTACTTTCAAATGCTTCATTTTATGTTGGGTGAATCTCACCTCAAATAAAGAAGAAAAAGAGGCTGAGACAAGGGAAGGGAGGCAGCTAATAGAGAAAGTTTCTGTGGTGGGCAGCTGGAGTTTAATCCTAATGGGGAAGCCTGGTGGCTCATGTGCAACCCACATCTCAGGGTCATGGCACCCCAAGGGAGAAGGAATCTATCCAGCAACATTTATCAGTCATTGGTTAAGAGCTGCTTTCAACATGAGTGTGTATGTGTGCTTAAATTTTCCAACACTCTGGCCATCCACGGAGGGGCAGAGAAGTCAGGAGGGATGCCCTGCAAAGTCAAAGCTCAGGGCACGTGGACAGGGCACGTCCATCTGGCCAGCTAGCTGAAGGTCACTGCTGGGGGAAGGTTGAGGGGTATCCTTGGGGTCCGGGACTCCTGTGTGTTGAGCACCTACTGTGTGCCAGGTACACGCTGCTTGGCTCCACAGTTCATCCTGTGTCTGGTGGCACACATGGCCAGAGGGTGGTTCCTCCTTGCACTCCTTGCACTGACCCCCCATCCCATGTGTCCCCCCAGGATGCTGCCCATCACAGAACACCTGCTGCACCTCCTGGGAGTGGAGAAGACCACGTTCCGCCTGTATGCCGTGTCTGTGCTCCTCCTCTCCCTGCTCTTCTTCCTCTTCCGCCTGCTGATGCAGTTCCTGGGGCTCTGCTGGCGTTTCTACATCACCTGCCGCCGCCTGAGCTGCTTCCCGCAGCCGCCCCGGCGCAACTGGCTGCTGGGCCATCTAGGCATGGTGCGTGGGTGTGGCTGGCCAGGGGGACTGGGCAGGTCCCAGGTATTCAGTAAGGATGATGGACCCGACCGTTTCCTCCATCCCCCAGAATCCAGTTGGAGCCACGAACAGACCCATTTTACAGGATCGAGTATGATCGAGGCTCAGAGAGGGCAAGCAGTTTGCCTGAGGTTACACAGCCGGGATGAGGCAGAGCTGACTCTAAGGTTTTCTCTGTAACTTCAGGCCATTGCCGTAGCAACAGGTACCAGTGCCTGTGAAAGTCCTCAGGTTCTGCGATCCCCAGGCGGGCGGGGGGCGGGAACTCCTGTCGATGTCGTTGCTCTGCCCCACCCCCCGTGCGTTTGCACCCTCTCTCTCATTCTCTTACCTTGCCTTTCATGTCTTACTTCACACACAGGTGCTAAGCATTAGATCAGGGGCTTTAAAAATATTAACTCCGTCCTCTTGACAATCCTCGGAGGTAATTCCCATGACTACCCCTGTTTTGCTCCTGAGACTATTATGGCACAGAGAGGTTGAGTAGCTGACCCTAGGTCACACAGCTCATCGGTGGCAGAGTTGGGGTTCAAAGACAGGCCGTCTGGCTCCGGAGTCCCTGCTCTTAGCTCTGTACCCTCTGCTGCCTCTTGTTTTGGGATGACGAAACCTGCACTTCTCTAGAAGGGCTTCGGAGGTCAGAAGAAAGGCAGACTCCTGAGGGCACTGAGGCTTTTGGGGTCCTACAGTCCAGCTCCTAACTGCTTATGGCACTCCTCTGGTCCCCCTTCCAGGCCTCAAGGAAGCAGAGGGACAGTTGTGGAGAATGCCTGGTTCGCGCCTCATGCCGGGTGCAGACGTGGGCTTCAGAGAGGCAGTTGAAGGGCAGTGGTCATCAGTGCGTGCCTGATGCCCATCTCTACCCTCCCCTGCCACGTGACCTTGAGCAAACGGCTTCACCTACCCATGCCTCAGTTTCCCCATCTGCAATGTGGGGATATAATTGTTCCTAATAACCTCATGAGATCGTTTTGACAGCTCTTAAAGTCATGTCCGCGGCAGGCTTGGCACTGAGCCTGCCACGTAGTGGTGGGTGTGCTCAACTCCTGGGTCCTGCAGAGACTGAAAGTCTCAAGGGATTCTAGAAATATTTTAGATACTACTTGGAGTGAGTGTCCCAGAAGGAGGAAGCAGGAGACACATTTCCCTCAATAGCTCAAAGAACATTTTACGTGTCTTCAGGAATGACTCCCCTGGGGCCAGCATTCGCCAAGTTTTGCCCATTTGTGCCTGAATCTCCTCCCTCCCTTTCACCTCCCACCCTTGCTGAGGCCTCATCCTCTCCTGCTGGACCGTAGTCCAGCCTCCTCCCTGGGCTCCTGCCTCCAGTCCATCACCCGTCCTGGCCCCAGGAGGATTCTTGAAACCAACTACGTCCCTCCTCTACTCACACACACTCCATGGCTCCCTACTGCTGTCTGGAGAAAGTCTCAGCTCCCCAGGTAGTGTTCAAGCTCCCTCAGACTCTAACTCCCACCCTCCTCATGTCTAGGCCTGCAGAATGACTTCTTGTTCCTAAAACCAGGCTCTGACTTCCCACCTCCATGTCCTTTGCTGGAACTCTGCTCCTGCCCCAAATATCCTTCTCAGATGAACTTCTGCTCCTTTGTCATTCTCCATATCCAGTACTCTTACTCTGAGAAGCCATTGGCTTTACTGGTGGTTCTAGAGGTAGTAGCCAGGCTCTGGTGCCCCAGATGGTTGACCAGGGCTGGTTCTGAAGTCCAACCTTGACCCTGTGGGCCCAGCCTGCCTCCTGCGGTCATGAGTTTTGGGTGAGGCCATGGTTTCCCTTGGGTTTGGACAGGCTCAGGGCTGAACCTGATTGAGAAGAAGACACAGGATCCAGAGAAAAGTTATTTGTTGACTTGTTCACTCATTCATTTATTCATTTGATTGGCAATTTCTGGGCCTTGCGTTCGATGAGGCAAGGGGTTAGGTCCTTAATATCTGAGCTCTCCCCTAATTCTCACAGCCTGTGGAATAGGGATGGATCTTCCCAATATCATGGATTTGATCTTTGGAGCTCAGTGAGGTTGAGTCACTCGGCCAAGGTCACACAGCTGCTGAGAGCAGATCTGAGCTCAGATCCTTCTGACACTGGGCCCGAAATACTTCTGCCTTGTGTTTGTTAAGAGCAGGCATTTTGGAGCTGGGTGGCCTGTGTTCAAATCCTGGCTTTGTCGCTATGGCAGGTGACGCTAAGTGCCTGGCCAGATCCTTTGGCCCTCTTCTGGATGTGATGGCCTGACCTCCAGCGGCCAGAACCTGCATTCTAGGGCTCTCTCTCACATTGTGCACTGTGGGCTTGAGAGTTAATGCCCTGGGAGTGACCCTCAGCCAGTGACTATGGGACAGTAGGAGCTGATGTATAAACTCCCCAGCTCACTCATCCTCTGCTGGGTTGACTTTGATACACATGTCCCCCAGAGGTCCCCAGGAAGACTGAGCACTGAGTTGCCGTGGCCATAACTCTCTTGGCAACTCCCCCTTTACTGGCTGCCTTCCTTCCCTGTCTCACTTTCCTTAGTCCCCTGCCCGTGTTTTTGGGGATCCCCCTCCAAACGAACCACTTGCCCTAGAACCCTTGTCTCAAGACCTGCTTCTGGGGATGCCCAAACCAAGACACTCACTCACTCACCTGTAACTTCAGACAAGTCATTTGGCCTTTCTGAGCAAAGTAAAATGGGGAAAATAGTAGCAACTTTGTCACATAACACTTACGTGACATAAGTATACTGAATACTTATGTGACATAAGTATACTATGAAATTATGAGTATGTGAAAAACGTATGAGTATATGAAAAATGCCCACAGCAGTGCCTAATACTGCACCCCTGTGTATGTGTTAAAAACAACAATACTAGTAATTTTATTCCTAACACAGCAAGTACTCAATAAATGCCAATCATTATGATTGTGCTTACTGTTACTGTTTTTTATTTCTTTATTTTTTTAAGATTATTTATTTCTTTATTTGACACAGAGAGAAATCACAAGTAGGCAGAGAGGCAGGCAGAGAGAGAGGGGGAAGCAGGCTCCCCACCGAGCAGAGAGCCCAATGCGGGGCTCGATCCCAGGACGCTGAGATCATGACCTGAGCCAAAGGCAGAGGCTTTAACCCACTGAGCCACCCAGGTGCCCCTGTTTTTTATTTCTTGAACACCAGCTATGTGTCAGGCCCTTGTGCTGGGCTCTCTCGTTTTGTTCATTCATGAATTTTCTTAACCTCCTTCAGACAGAGATTGCATTCTTTCCCACTTCGCAGATGAGAGAATGCAGCCTTAGCAAGGTGCAGCCTTCATTCAGCTAATCCTACAGCTATTCTGGGCTCATTTGGAGGACCAGGGAGGTGGCAGGAGGGAAAGACTAGGGAAAGCTGGGGCTGGCTCCTCCTCACCATCTTTCCTACCACCCCCTGCAGTATCTTCCAAATGAGATGGGCCTCCAAGATGAGAAGAAGGTGCTGGACAACATGCACCATGTGATTCTGGTGTGGATGGGACCTGTCTTGCCGCTGTTGGTTCTGGTGCACCCTGACTACATCAAGCCCCTAGTGGGCGCCTCGGGTAGGTGGGCTGGGCCTTTGAGTGATGGGTAACCTCTGAACTCCCAGATCTCACCTGGGTTTCTAGGCACATGGGTTCTCTAGGGGAAGGGCCATTTGAGTGGGGATTTGAAGGATGAATAGGAGTTCACCAAAGCAGCCCTAGTAATACAGGTAGTGGGAATAGCATGGGAAAAGATAGACAATATCTAAGAGTCCCAGGAACTTTGAGAGGATGTCTACCCACCTGGAAGTCAGAGACAAACATGTTCGGATAGGTAGTTTTTGGCCCAGGATTTTGTTAAGTGGTTGCTGCTTAATTCTAAGCTATGGAAGCCCATCATTTGGCGTCTGACATTCCCACCGTGGCTCTTCCAGCTTCACCTGGGCTGCCCCTGATCGGTGGAAGAGGAGATGTAGAAGGATTGTTTCCCCCTTCTGCAGTCCACACCTCCCCCAAGGTGTAAGACTCCCAGGTGTGCTTGGCAAGCTCTTATTCAATCTTTAACACCCAGATCCGATGACCCCTTCTCCAGGAAGACCTGGGGGTGACCCTCCAGGCAGATCATAGCTTTTTCCTATGGGCCTTTCTGTTCTTAGTCCTCACCCTCTAAGGCTGAGTGTGTCTGCATCCAGCCCTGTCCCCCTCACAGGAGTCTGGATCTGCAGTGTGGCCTCGCATGTGACTGGGCACCTCCAGAGGCATCGGGGCATTTGAGAGAGGAGGGATGAATGAAAGAGCTCCAGGAATTTTAGATCTCTGGCCCCAGCTTGGGTCTCTGCAAACCCATGTCTAGAGACCACTGTCAAGGTTGCCACCCTGGGGCCATGAAAGGGGAAGGGGCTGCCATCCTTCCCTTCCCCAGCTATGCCCTCCCCACCATTGCTGCGTTTGTGAGGGGATGCCCAGCTCACTGCACAACCGGGGAACCTAGACCCTGGGAAAGGTGACTCTTCCAAGGGATGGTACCGAGTTGTGGGAAGAGCCCTGGGCTAGGACTTAGGCAGGCTGGGCTCCGATCCTGGCTGGGGCCATACTTGTTGTGTGACCGAGAAATTCATCTAGCCTCACAGGGCCTCAGTTTCTGCTCTGTAAAATGGGGTGGTTGTGAAGGCTCCAGACGGGTAGGCGCTCATGAGGGTTTGTTCTCTCCCACCTTTCTCAATCCTGTTTTTCTTTCTTTCCCCTTCTCTTCCTTCCCCCCTATTCCTAAGAGCTCCAGTTTTCTGAATACTGTCCTCCCTGGTTGTGAGACCTCAAGCAGAATAGGGAGTGGAGCCCCCAGTGTGGCCTCAGCATATAGTAGATGCTCAGGCCTCTGGCTCTCCTCTCCTCTCCCCTCCCCTCCCTCAGGATGGGCAGGACATCCACTACCTCCCCCGCTGGAGGAGTCAGATGGAAGTTCTAGCGAGGGAGTGTGGGGCTGTGAGTCAGGACAGACAGGCCTGGCCCCAAGCTGTGGATCCCGTTCCCCACTGGGACCTCCACAGGGTCATACCTGGGGAACTTGCTATTCTGGGCCCAAATCCACACAGCCCATGGAGCCTGAGAAAGGCACGGCTCCTCTTGGACCTCTGTTTCTTCATTTTATATTAGGCAATTGGGATAGAGAGGATTAATGGGCGAAAGGAGGTGAAAATGATTTATAGAGGATGAAACGTGATACGTGAAACGTGATATATAATTATATAATTATAGCTTGTGTTTCTACGTTCATTTTGTATGGAGTTGAAATTCACATAACATGTAATTAACCATTTCGAGTGTTCCCAGTGTTGTGCAACCTCGGCTCTCTCTCGTTTCAAACTTTTTCGTAGCTCCATAAAGCAGCCTGAACCCATTAAGTAATTACTTCCCATTCTCCTCTGCTCCCATCTCCCGGTACAAACCCCCAATCTCCTATCTATCTCTATGGCTTTGCCCGTTCTGGATATATCATAGGAAAGGAATTATATACAATGTGGCCTTTTGCGACTGACTTCTTTCCCTCAGCAAAATGTTGCCGATGTTCATCCACAGTGTAGTGATGACCCAGACCTTATCTCTTTTTAAGACTGAGTAATATTTCATTGTCTGGATACATGGATATACCACGCTTGTTTTTCCACTCCTCCACTGACAGACATTGGGTTGTTTCTACCTTTGGGCTGTCACAGATGATGCTACAAACATGCATGTACAAGTTTCAGTGTGGATGTATGTTTTCATTTCTCCTGGGTAGATCCCAAGGAGTAGAAATGCAGGGCCGTATAGGAATTCTACCTTTAACTTTTTAAGGAACCACCAAACTGCTTTCCACGGCGGCTAGGCATTTATTTTTCACTAGCAGGTGCTTGCTGGGGGCTGGAGATGCAGATATTCGTTTCACAAGTTCTTGACACCAGTGACCAATAATTATAATCATAGTTATAAAAGTAGCCAGCAGTTGGTTAATTATTCATTTATGTGTACAAATATTTAATGAGCACCTGCCGTGTGCCCAGGAACATATTAGCTCACTGAGTTTTTGTAGGGATGCTATGAGGCAGGCAGGGTTGTTCTGTTTCTCCTCTGGCAGATGAGGAAGTGGAGGGACAGAGGGCTAATGCGCCCAAGTTTACACAGGGAGTTAGAGGTAGGCTGGGATTTGAACCCAGACCTGGCCCGCCCAGAGGCCAAGCTCTCAACTGCAGTGATATGGACCTTCCTACTGGGCACTGGGTGGGGCCTTTTCTTATATGACCTCCTCCAGGGTAGATGTTGCCATCCCTTTTTTACTGAAGGGGATACTGGTGGGAAAGGCAACCCGGACACAGACTCCTGGAATCAAGTGGTCAGAGTTGGAGTGGAGTAGGGACCCAAGGATGGGAGAGCAAGGGTTCATCTGGGGAGACTTCCTGGAGGAGGTGTCAGTGAAGGATGTTTGGAGTTTGCCAGATGAGAAGTCTCAGGTGGAGGGTTCTGCCAGGACAAAGATGCAGATATATGAAAGTGCCAGGGGAATTCAGGTGACTTGGGGTTTCTGGAGGGAAGATGATATGCGGGGAGGAGTAGGCGATGAGGCAGGAGCTGGACTCAGAACACCCATGTGCAAAGCAAATAAACTTGCATTTTACCCTGGGGGCGTTAAGGAATGATGGGAGGTGTTTGAGCAGGACAGCCATTGAACAGGTCTGTATATCAGAAAGACCCTCACGGGGCCTAGGCTGGCGTCCAGATCCCAGAGAATAAAAGAGTGACTAGACTTCCACCTTCTCCAGTGCTGCCTCTTCCTGGAAGCCTGTCTTGAATTCCAGCAGCCCTTTCTCTGTGCCTCCCTTTGCTTCTGGCACACTTTCCATCTTCTTGATAATTGCAAGGCGTGCTTCTGCTTCCCTTTCTTGCCCCACCCGGAGCTCCTCCAGGCAGGGTGTGGGGCTGAGCCATCTCTGGTCTCCAGCATTGCCTAGCATGGGTTGGGTACAGGAAGATGGTAGAAGAGATGTTCTGAATAGGAGGATGAGTGGACAGATGACTGTGTGCACAATTGGCCAATTCCTAGGTAGTGTGTGTGTAGGTGGCTGAGTCACATCTCAGATAAAAGGGACATCACTTGAATTTCAGGTACTTCCTTCCTGGGTCCCAGCCCATTCTGTCCCAAGTCTGCTCAACACGTAGAAAGGGAATTCACTCACTAACCCATCCATCTATCCATCCATCCGTCCAACCATTTTGCATTCATTCATCCTTTGGTTGGATCATTCAATAAAAAAGTTATTTAGCACTAGGGGCGTGTGGGTGGCTCAACTGGTTAAGTGTTTGACTCTTGATTTCCGCTCAGGTCATGATCTCAGGGTTGTGAGATCGAGCCCCATGTTGGGATCCGTGCTGGGCATGGAGCCTACTTAAGAGTTCTCTCCTGGGATGCCTGGGTGGTTCAGTTGGTTGATTGTCTGACTGTTGACTTTAGCTCAGTTCTTGATTCAGGGTTATGGGCTCAAGCCCTGTGTTGGGCTCTGTGCTCAGTGTGGAGTCCACTTGTCCCTCTTCCTCTGCTCCTCCCCCTGCTCTCTCTCAAATACGTAAATAAAATCTTTAAAAAAAAAGATTGTCTCTCCCTCTCCCTCTGGTCCTCCCCCACCCCTCTCTAAAAAACATTATTTAGCACCAGTATATCAGTGATCAACATGTTCCCTCCTCTCAAGGGGACTGTAACTGGATGGATACAATCTAGAGGGACTGGTGGAGGAGGGATAGCATCCAAGCAGAGACTCGAAGAATGAGGGGAGAGTGTTTGAGGCAGAGAGGGCATGTGGTAGAAAGACCTGGAACAGAGAGAGAATGTGACTTTTTCAAGGAGATGAGAAAATTCTGTGATGTTAGAAGATTGAGCATGTAGAGAATGGAGGTTGGAGGTGTTTTCAGAGAGGTCTGGACTGGGGTAGATCGTTCAAAGTTTTGAAAATGGTTTGAGCATCTGGTGGTTGAGGCTAATGGGTGTGAGTAGGAAAGGACATGGTCAGATCTAGCATCTGATAAGACCTCCTGGGACTGGGGCGCCTGGGTGGCTCAGTCGTTAAGCGTCTGCCTTCGGCTCAGGTCATGATTCCAGGGTCCTGGGATCGAGCCCCGCATTGGGCTCCCTGCTCGGTGGGCGGGATGCCTGCTTTTCCCTCTCCCACTCCCCCTGCTTGTATTGCCTCTCTTGCTGTGTCTCTCTCTGTCAAATAAATAAAGAAAATCTTAAAAAAAAAGGTCTCCTGGGACCAGAGAGCAGGGCAGACTGGAGACTGAGAGCACAGGTGTCATGCAGATGGCCCGAGTTGGCAGAAAAGAGGGGTGATGAGGGTGAAGAGGGCCATTCTGGATGGAGAGCACAGCCCGGACAAAGGTTCGGAAGTAGGGCCAGCATGTGGGGTTATTTGGTGTATGTTGATGGGAGAGATAGGAGAGGCCTATGGGGACAAGAAGGTGCATGACCTTCAGTGCTTGCCTGAGCTCGGATTTTATTATCAGGGTGATAGGGAGCCATGGGAGGTATCTGAGCAGGGGAAGCTCATGTTCAGATCAGCATGTTATAAGGATCTTTCTGCGGCAGGTATGGAGGAGGGACTGGAGGGGTGAGGTAGAGGTCAGAGCTCAGAGAGGAGGCCCAAGGAGCTCATTAGCAGAGGTCAAGGGTCAGAACTCTGTTTTGAGTCATCGCTACCTCTTCTCTCTCCACAGCTGCCATCGCCCCCAAGGATGACCTTTTCTATGGTTTCCTGAAGCCTTGGCTTGGTGAGTATGGGACTGGGTGAGTTGGGCTGGGGCTTCGGGGAAGAGGGGGTGGGGTTTCTTGTAGTGTTTCAGAGTAGGAGGAGAGGCCCCTAATCTCAGTCTTCCGGGCCCAGGAGATGGGCTGCTGCTGAGCAAAGGTGACAAATGGAGCCGCCATCGCCGCCTGCTGACACCTGCCTTCCACTTCGACATCCTGAAGCCCTACATGAAGATCTTCAACCAATGCACCGACATCATGCATGTGAGTCGCAAGGCTTCTTGGGAAGAGGGTGTCCTGGGAGTGAGACTGGTCCAGGCTCCGACTCATGGGTAAGCCGGTGACGTCAGGAAGCTTCACTTCCTTTATCCTATAAAGTGGGCTTATATCAAGCGGGCAGCTAGGTCGTTGGCAGCCTGGCTTAAAGTCTGCGGTCTCCACGTCCATTTGCCATGTGTCTCTGTCTTCCAGGGTAAATGGCAGCGCCTGACACAGGGCTCAGTGGTCTCCCTTGACATGTTTGAGCATGTCAGCCTCATGACCCTGGACAGTCTTCAGAAATGTGTCTTCAGCTACAACAGCAACTGCCAGGAGTGAGTGTGGCCCCCCTGGGGAAGATAGAGCCCATTGCTCTAGAGCAAGGTGGTGGGAGAAGAAAGGAAACTCTCAGGTGTTATGCATCCCTGGGCTGTTGGTGCTCTGCCACTGACGGGCTATGTGTTTCTGAAAACTAACATCACCTCTCTGAGCCTATCTCCTTATCCAAAGATGGAATCCCAATTCCTTCCCCATAGCCATCGTGTGAGTATTGAGATACTGTAATTTGATGGTTTTGCATACAGTAGGTGCTTAATAAATGCTAGTTTCCCTCATTGCTCCATGAAGAGTAGTTTGGCCTTTGGAATGTGTCTCCCCATTTTCTGGGCCTCAGTGTCCTTTTTTGTAAAACAAGGATGACAACCCTTGACCTTCTGAGAGATATTTGTTTTTTTTTTTTTTAGTATTTTTCTACTTTATTTTTTTTAACATCTTAATTAATTTTTTTTTTCAGTGTTCCAAGATTCATTGTTTATGTACCACACTTGGTGCTCCATGCAATACATGCCCTCCTCAATACCCACCACCAGGCTCACCCATCCCCCCATCCCCTCCCCTCCAAAACCCTCAGTTTGTTTCTCAAAGTCCACAGTCCCTCATGCTTCATCTCCCCCTCTGATGCTGAGTGAAATAAGTCAAGCAGAGAAAGTCAATTATCATATGGTTTCACTTACTTGTGGAACATAAGGAATAACATCGAGGACATTATGAGAAGGAAAGGAAAAGTGTATTGGGGGAAATCAGAGTGAGAGATGTTTTAAGAATAAAATGATGTTGGGGCGCGTGGGCGGCTCAGTTGGTTAAGCTTCCAACTCTTGATTTTGGCCCAGGTCATGGATCTCAGGGTTGTGGGATCAAGCCCCACGTTGGGCTCTGTGCTTGCAGAGCCTGCTTGAGATTCTCTCTGTCCCTCTCCCTCTGCCCCTCCCCTGTGCTCCTACTCTAAATAAATAGCACTTTGTGCTTAAAAAATAAATAAATAAAATGATGCCACACTGCCCTGGCACACAGTAGATGCTCAATGAATATTTGTTGAATGAATGAATAAGATGACCATTGTCCTGGTTCATTCATTCATCATTCATCAGATATTTGTTGTGTCCCTACTATGTGCCGGATACTGTGCTGGCTACTGGGAATGTGGTGGTGAACAAGAGACTAAGTTCCATTTCCTTGGAATTTATAGTCTAGTGGGTATATATCGAGTAAGAGACATTATAAATGGCAAGTTTGTAGCACATAGTAGGTCCTTAATAATAAGCTGCCGACTTTGCTACTCTGGGCTTTGTAGGGTTACGCCTCAGTTGGGTAGGTAGAGATGGCCGTAGTGATTGATTAGTTAATTAATTAATCTGGAAATATTTACTGAGTGCCTACTATGCATCACTCTTGGACTAGGCACTATGAATACAGTGGTCAACAAAATAGAAAACGTCTCGCTCCTCTGGAATTTACATGTTGGTGGGAAGAAAGGCAGTAACCGTGCACAAATAAATAAACAAGAAAATGACTGTGACGAGTGTATGAGAACAAGCGTATTTCAGGACCAAGGACAGCCCCTTGCACACCTGTCCCAGTGATTTCATTTTGGGTTTTTTTTTTTTCTTTCATTTTTAAAGACATTTATTTATTTATTTGAGAGAGCGAGAGAGAGCAAGAGTAAGCATGGGGCTTGGGGGACGGAGGGGCAGAGGAAGAGGGAGAGAGAGTCTTAAGAAGACTCCATGCTGAGTGTGGAACTCAGTGCAGGGCTTGATCTCACGACCCTGAGATCAGGACCTGAGCCAAAACCAAGAGTCAGGTACTTAACCAACTGCGCCACCGAGACACCCCTTCATTTTTTTTTTAAATAACAGTTTTACTGAGATGTAATTTACGTACCATATGATTCACCCATTTAAAATATACAATCCAATGGTTTCTAGTTTATTTACATAGTTGTGCAACCATCACCATAATCAATTTTAAAATATTTTCACCAAAGATAAGCCCTGTACATTTTAGCACTCACCCCCACTTCCCACTTCTCCTGGTGGAGGCAGTCATGAATCTTCCTTCTGCCCCCATAGATTTGTCTATTGTGGAAATTTCATATTGATGGAATGATGCAGACTTCTGTGTCTGGTTTTGTTCACTCAGCATAATGTTTTCAAGATTCATTCATGCTGTGGCCTGTGTCAATATTTCATTTTTTTAGGTTGCTGAATAATATCCCATTTACCATATAATACCACATTTTGTTTATCCATTCATCCACTGCTGAATATTTGGGTTGTTTCCACTTTTTGGCTATTGTATAAACATTGGTGTATGAGTGTTTGTGTGAACATATGTTTTTAATTTTTTAAAGTCTGTACCTGGGAGCGGAATTGCTGGATTATGCGATAATTCTTTGTTTAGATTTTGAGGAACTGCCAGACATTATCCCCAAAGTAGATGGGCCATTTTATATCCCTACCGGCAATGTGTGAGGACTTCAATTTCTCCACACCCTTGCCAACACTTGTTATTTTGTTTTTAAACATTTGTTATTATCTGTCTTTTTGGTTCTAGCCACTCCTAGTTGGAGTGACGGGGCATCTCATTGTGGTTTTGATTTGCATTTCCCTAGCGGCTGATGCTGTTAAGTATCTTTTCATGTATTATTTGGCCATTTGTATATCTTCTTTGGAGAAATGCCTATTCATATGCTTTGCCCATTTTTAAGTTGGGTTATTTGTCTATTATTGCATTTTAAGAGTTCTTTCTATATTTTAGATACAAGTTCGCCATCAGGAATAGGAGTTCTCCCACTCTGTGGGAGTCTATTTGGAAGTCCTAATCCTTTGGACGTGTTTTAAAATGTACCTGGGTTTTGGTTTTATTCAGGTCTGATGAGGCCAACACATCAGATGATTGCCATTAAAGACATGCCACCCACTGAGGGCCACATGGGGAAGCACCAGTGTCAGGCAGGAGAAAGTGTGTCAGGAGTCTTTTTTTGTGGTTTCCATGAGAAGGAACAGTATGTCAGGGTGCAGGCTTAGGACTGGCGAGTTTGAATAACTTTAGGGGGCTCAGGAGGATAGGGGCTGTCCCTGATTGTCCAGTACCTGGCTCTGGCGGTGATTAAGGCCTGGAGATAGAGGCTCCACCTGATAAATTTCAGTGTATGGGCTCTGGATTGTTTGGTTTTCATATGAAAGGCATGCTCTTGGGTGAATCATTGGCCGTCTCTAAGAATTGGCTCATTCTGGGAGGGGCAGTGTCTCTCTGGTTAGCAAGGCCTCGGCTGCGAGAGGAAAAGAATATAAGAACATAAGAAAATCTAGTCTAAGAGCACTGGGGTGGTTCAGTTGTTTGAGCATCTGCCTTCAGCTCAGGTCATGATCCCAGGGTTATGGGATGGAGTCCCGCATCGGGCTCCCTGCCCACTGGGGAGCCTGCTTCTCTCTCTCCCGCTGCCTGCTGCACCCCCTGCTTGTGCTCTGTCGCTCTCGTTCAAATAAATAAATAAAATCGTAAAAAAAAAAAAAAAGAAAATCTAGTCTCTACAGGGCCTCTCTCTGTCACCTACGCACAGGGAGGAGAAGCTTGTCTTAGGGGCCAGGCCCATGCTCATGTCTCTTTCCCCCCCACACCTCCCTGACAGGAAGATGAGCGATTACATCTCAGCCATCATTGAGCTGAGTGCCCTCGTGGTCCGGCGCCAGTATCGCCTGCATCACCACATAGACTTCATCTACTACCTCTCGGCGGATGGGCGGCGTTTCCGGCAGGCCTGTGACACCGTGCATCGCTTCACCACAGAGGTCATCCAGGAGCGGCGGCGGGCACTCCGCCAGCAGGGGGCTGAGGCCTGGCTGAAGGGCAAGCAGGGCAAGACCTTGGACTTCATCGATGTGCTGCTTCTGGCGCAGGTGAGGCTCGGCCCTGGAGGGTGGGGACCGGCGGGTTGCACCGACCTTGTAAAATGATAAATGACCAAAGTGACATAGATCTGGGATGCAGGCTTCGTGGCACAATGGATAGCGCATTGGACTTCTAGATCTGGGATGCAGACAGGTGCAGCATGCGTAAGAGTAATGTATTAGTTTGCTAGGGTTGCCATAACAAAGGACTACAAAATTGGGGGGGCTGTTAAACCACAGAAATTAATTTTCTCAAGTTCTGGAGGCTGGAAGTCTGAGGTCAAGGCGTGGACTGGATTGGCTTCTTCTGAGGCCTCTCTCCCTGGTTTGTAGATGACACCTTCTCATGTGCCTTCACATTGTCTTCCCTCTGCTTACAACTGTGTAAATTTCCTCTTCTAAGGACACCAGTCATGTGGGGCCAGGGCCCACCCTAAGGACCTCATTATAATTGAATTACCTCTCTAAAGGCCCTGTTTCCAAATATGATCACATCCTGAAGTCCTGGGGAGGGGCGTTAGGACTTCACCATATAAGTTCTGGAGGCAGGAGGGGGCACAATGTTGCCCACCAGACTTATGATGATGAAATAACAGAACTCTGAAGAAATGTGACAGGTGCAGAGATTGCTTCTGTGGAATTTCTGAGCCGTGCTTGGGTTCTGGATTCAGACAGTCCTGGGTTCCAGTTCTGGCCCTGCTCCTTAGTGGATGCTTGACCCTAGGCACCTGACGCTCTCCTCTGAGCCTCAGTTTCCCCATTTATGATATGATGGTCACGAGGCGTGATCACAGGTGCTCGTTGGGCATCCAGCAGGCTGTTTGGTGCTCGCAGCTACTCAAGAAATACGAACTCCCTTCTTCCCTTCGCCTTTCACTCTCCCTCCTGCTTTCCATCTTTCTTAGACAAGCTGCGTACCTCTGTCTGCCTGGAATTCTTCCCCCTGCAGTTTGGCTTGAGAGAGGGGAGGATATCTTGACTTGAGCGGAGCCCGCGATGTGGAGGGTGGTCAAGGACGTGGGCTGAGCATCCTCTCCGGTTCATTCCAGGATGAAGATGGGAAGGAACTATCTGATGAGGATATACGAGCTGAGGCGGACACCTTTATGTTTGAGGGTGAGGACGTAGGGGGAGGCTGGGGGAGGCTGGGAGGGGCCCCATTGTCTGAAAATCGCACCTTTGCTATCTTCAGACAGCCTCCATTTGAGCTCCTCCTCTGTCCACAGGTCACGACACAACATCCAGTGGGCTCTCGTGGGTGCTCTTCAACTTGGCCAAGTATCCAGAGTACCAGGAGAAGTGCCGGGAGGAGATCCAGGAAGTCATGAAAGGCCGGGAGCTGGAGGAGCTGGAGTGGTGGGTTTGGGGTCGGGGGGATGGTGGCCACGGGTTGAGTCTAGAGCTTGCATTTAATTCTTGCTCTTGCTTGTCATTACTCTTGCTCCTGCTGGGTGTTGTTGAGTGGGGCGGTGTCCAAAGAGATGTGTGGGTTCAGGTCTGTTCCACATGTCTCCCCATCCTCCTTGAACCAGCAGCCACCCTGGGCACATTCTTCTCAAGGCAGATTCCAGAAGCACAAAGAGCCACAGTTTAAAATCTCCGCTTGCATTGTAACATTCCATTTGGCTAAAGCAAGTCACGTGGCCAAGTTCAACATGAAGGGGGAAGGACATACATTCCACTTACCTGAGCAGAAGACACTGCAGAATCACATGCAGAGCTCACGGGGGGTGTAATTCAAACACAGGTGTGGGGTGGGGGCAGTGAAGGATCTCGAACAATAATCCAGTTCACTTCAGATGTGTGCCATGCAGAGCTGATTCTGGCTGCCTCAGAGAAAACACAGCATTAACGACCATTGAACAGTGAGAGAGCTCTTTTCTGTTCAGTGTCCACCTTTTAGATTTTGACGTCAAGGAGACACTCCCAGTTGGGTGCCGTTGTATCTTGAACTCCTTGTGACTCTGCCCTTTTTTTTTTTTTTTTTAAAGATTTTATTTATTTATTCCCTTGTCAGAGAAAGAGAGAGCACAAGCAGGGGGAGCGGCAGGCAGAGGGAGAAGCAGGCTCTCTGCTGAGCAAGGACCCTGGGATCACGACCCGAGCCAAAGGCAGACGCTTAACAGACTGAACCTCCCAGGCATCCACGAATCTGCCTTTTTAATGAAAGGAGAAGATGGCTCAGTTTCTGAGGACTGGGCAGGAGATGGTCTAGTTAGAATTTAATAACTCTTCTGTTTTCCCAGTGGTGTTTACGTTATGGGTACTTTTATGCTAGGCATGCTGTTTGCCCTTTAGGGTAGCGACCTAAAGTTTCTTTGAAAGAGAAAGAAAATGATCTAGATCATGGACCAAGGGTTATAATTAACCCAATTTGGGGCCCTGGAGTCCAATGGAAAAAAGTTAATAATAGCATAAGGAGAGAATGTATGGGTTTTTAAATACTGAAATCGATCCATACAGCCTGGTAAACTGCTATGGCCCCGGGCCCCCCTGCCTATCGTGGTACCACTTCAAGCTGTCCTCTGACCGCCACATAATTCATCAGTTAAAGGGTTAATGCTGGGTGTGCAGAAGCCTGCTGGTGCTGCTCTGATTGGTTGCGGGTCAGATATTTTGCATGCTAGGGATTAGTGATATGTGCATGCCCGATTGCAGATGCCGGAAATTGGGGCAAGTCTGAGATCCTGGACTGGTTTCCTGTGTGGTTGCTCCTGAATGCATGTGCTCACACACGCATGTGTTTGGGGAAGGGGGTGTTGCTGTGGCCCTAAGTCACCCACCATTCCATGTTCGATGCTCCCCAGGGATGATCTGACTCAGCTGCCTTTCACCACCATGTGCATCAAGGAGAGCCTACGCCAGTTCCCGCCGGTGACCTTGGTCTCCCGCCGCTGCACGGAGGACATCAAGCTTCCAGATGGGCGCATCATCCCCAAAGGTGCCCATGAGGCCCTCCTGGCTGCTGGGCTGCTCTGCTGCCTAGGGGGGCCTGCTCATGCCTGCCCCAGGTGCACTCTCCCTGTAGATGGGGCATCTCTCTGGGTGGCTCTTGCTTCTGGGATGAGGGAGGAGACCCAGCTGTGTAGGGGGGAAGCAGAGTTGGGTGAGTCCAGGTGGAAAGGCAAGAGTGGGTGTGGCAGGGTGGGCCCTGTGAAGGTGCAGGTAGGGGAGGGATGGTTTCATTCAGTTGCCAGATATCCCTTGGAGACTAAGCCCAAGTGATGCTGGAGATCTAGAGCGGTCTTATTCCCAGACCCAGGCCTTGAGTACCACCCAGTCTGAGGGAGACACAGCAGGGCCCAGACTTCCCAGTCACATGGGGTCAAGGGTGGGCTAAAGGGAGGAATGGGCTGGAACAGCCCAAAACAAAGAGTGATGACTTTATCTGGGGTGAAATGTAGGGAAGGCTGCTTGGAAGAGGCAAGATGAGAGGTGAGTCTTGGAGGTTGAAAATGAAAGAGAGAGCATATATTTGGAGCAGAGTCTTGGGGTGCAGGTAGTGAAAGACCTTGAATGCTAGATTGAGGCATTTGAACTTGATCTTCAGGAGAGTAGAGAGCCAAGGGAGGTATTTGAGCTGAGGAGGAGCAATGTCAGATATGTGAGTGAGAAAGATCCCTGTGAGGCCAGCATGGCAGATAGAAAGGTGATGGGGACCTTTTAGGGAGCAGCAGGGGGAGTGGACACCGCAGCAGAATTTTTCAGAGAAGGATGGGCAGGAAAGGGTAGCAGAGGGCTCATGGGAACAGCTTGGCTCCAGGAAGAGCAGGGAAGGAGGAGGTCTTCAGAGAAGGCCCTGGTTTGCCTCAGCCCCAATGGCCCCACTGACCCCACCCTCCCCATAGGAATTATCTGCCTGGTCAGCATCTATGGGACCCACCACAACCCCACTGTGTGGCCTGACTCCAAGGTGAGCCCCTGCCTCAATTCTCTCTTCCCTCAGCTTCTTCCTCCTCAGAAGGGGTGGTCCTGGGGTGGTGAAGCCTCCCTACCCCGCTCTCCAGGGACCCAGATGGCCTGGCTGGGTACAGAGCTTGAGTGCCCCTCCCCCATCTATTCACCCTCCATTGATTCTTTAGGTCCACAAATATTTAGGAACACCTCCTGTGTGCCAGCCTCTGTGCTGGGCACTGAGGACAGAGAAAGTTACTGTCTTTGCCCTCATGGAGCTCATGGTGATGTTCAGGGGAAGAAAATAAGCAAAAACTATCATTGTGGATATTGATATGTGCACAAAGGAAATAAAAACGGGTGGGGTGGGGGGCACTTCAGCTCAAGTAGTGAAGAAAGGCTTTGGGGAGGAAGAGATATTTGAGCCGAGACCTGAAAAGTGTGAAGAGCAGGGAGAAACCTGTTCCAGGCAGAGGAGACAGGAAGTGCAAAGGCCCTGTGGTTGTAATGAGCCTGGCATGCTTGAACAACAGAAAGAAGAGGGTGTGGCTGGATTGTAGTGAGGTTCTGTGTCCAGCTGAAGGATGGGGGCCAAGCTGGGATAGCTGGGCCAGGCCCCCAGATTCACCCCCAGGCTAATCCTGCCTAGGTGTACAACCCCTATCGCTTTGACCCGGACAACCCACAGCAGCGCTCCCCACTGGCCTACGTGCCTTTCTCCGCAGGACCCAGGTAACTCTTCTATTTCCCCCAAACCAAACCAAACATAGAGGGAGCACCAGGGCCAGTGGAAGGTCAGGGATGTGTCTATCAGGAGCAGAGACCGTCTCCCACCCAGATGTGCTTTCTGCCAACCCAGCACCCTCTTCATGCTTTCAATGTACCAGGATGTCCCCAAATTAGACTCTGTGATAGTAACGCTGGGTACTGAGAACCAACTGTGTGCCAGGCCCTGAATTCTGGGCTCATATGCTCCCAACGACTCTATGATGCCATTGCCCCCATTTTACCGATGAGGGAACTGAGGCTCAGAGGGGGAGGTCATTTTACCCCGGGACTCCCCCGTTCCTGGCTCACACAGCGGCTGAGCCTAAGCCCCACCCCCGGCCCCCTTCCTCTAGGAACTGCATCGGACAGAGCTTTGCCATGGCCGAGATGCGCGTGGTCGTGGCGCTGACGCTGCTGCGCTTCCGCCTGAGCGTGGACCGAACGCGCAAGGTGCGGCGGAAACCCGAGCTCATCCTGCGCACGGAGAACGGTATCTGGCTCAACGTGGAGCCTCTGCCTCCACGGGCCTGAGCGCCGACGCCTCCCTTCGGAGAGGCCCAGGCCCCGCCCCCGAGGGCCCAGGCCCCGCCCCCAAGATATTGAGGGCAGAAACCACGCCCCTCGAAGTTCAGGTTCGGCTCCCCAGGACCAGGCTCCTCCGCGAAGCCTGAAGGTGCAAGCCACGCCCCTCAACAAGGCTCCGCCTCCCGGCGGTCTGGCCCCCGCCCCTTGAGGTCTAGGGCCGGTTCCCTGAGAGCCCGTTCCTGCTCTCCTGCTTGAGGGAGCCGGCTTGGCCAGGTCCTCTTGGGCCCAGACCCCTCCCAGGATCCAGAGCATTCGGGGGGCCTCACCCACCCAGCCACCCACCCACCCAGCCATCCGAGGACTTAAGACCCAACACCTAAGGCCTCTGGGATTCAGGACCGGTCCCGTCGCCGTCTCTCCCCTCCCCCCCCCTCGTGGATTCCAGCTGCCTTCTAAGTTGAGGACTTGGAAGTTAGAGCCTTGAACCCGGACATCACCTTCTTGAGGCTCCCAGCTCATTTGGGCGAACTCCTCTGGCATCAGGCGGCATCCCAGGGCTTGGGATGTGCGCTTCAGCTGTTGTTTTGTAAATCTAGACCCTCCCTCACCGGCCCCTTCTTTCCTGCCTTGCTGAAAGGCCCTTCCCTGAGTGTTCTGATTTTTGTAGAATAAAAGCAAGGGATGCACACGTCCCCCACTCTTCACCCCCTAGCTCAGCCAGACACTTCCCTTGGGGCCCAGGAAGGAAATGAAGGTCCGTGAGCAGTTGGGAGGCCCATGCGGGAAGCTATGGGCTAGGAGGCTGGGAAGTCATTTGCCCTCAGACGTAAACTTAGGCTTTTTGGGACAGTTTGTGCATTCATTTATCTCATCAACAGACCACATATTCATTATTTGTTGGCACTGGGCCAGGAGCACAGCTGGGCCCAGTTCCTGCCCTCAGGAGAATAGGGGACAGATGTTGTACAAATAATTCCACACGTAAGTTTATTTGTAACCCATGACAAGTGCTCCAAAAGAGAGGCCCTTGGTGCTCTGCGAACACAACAGGTGGGTGGCTCAGGGAGAGCTTCTCGGATGCCGAAGTGAGGGTACACGCTGAGTGGTGACAAGGGAGAGGAGACCATGTCAGGCGGGAGGAACAGCATCTGCAAATGTCCCCAGGGGAGGGAGAGCGTGGTGTTCTCGAGGAACACACTCCAGGGTGGCTGGATCGGGAGGAGGGGGGCAGAATGGAGGAAGGTTGATCAGGGGCCAACTGCCAGGAACTGGGCCACATCTCACTTCAGACCTTATGCTGAGGGCAATAGGGAGCTATAGAGGGTATGTGAACAGGGGGCAGGACAGGACATGGTCAGATGTGGGCTGGCAGGGAGGTGGCTTGGAAGAGGGGGCACTGGGGACTGGAAATCTGGGGAAGAGGGAGACTGAGGTCTGGGCAGAACAGGAGGGGTGACTCTCTAGCTACGGGGGCTGAGGTGAGGGAGGAGGTGAGGGTGATTCCCGAGTCTTTAGCTGGGGAGACTGATGACGGCGTAGTCCCTGACATGACGATACAGAAGACGGGGCGGTGATGGTGTCTACGATAATTGTATTAATTCATCAAATATTTATTGAGCATCTGTGAGCCAGGCCGTATTTAAGCCCTTACATAATTGACATTTGTTGTGGGGGTGGGGGGAGTGTTAACAGATGTCAGATGATAAATAAGCAAATAAATAAGTAAATTCACACAGGGCCTTGGAGGATTTTGACTTCTACTGTGACAGAAATAGGGAGCCATGGAGGGTTCTGGGCAGAGGAGGGACAAAATTTGTCATACAGTCTTTGATTGCTATGTTGAATAGAGACTGTAAAGTGAAGATGGGACTAGGGAGATCAGATGGGGTGGCCACGTTTGTCCAGGTGAGGGAGGACAATGGCTCCAAGCAAGCTGGGGGCTCTAGAGTGAAGACAGGTGCTTGGATTCTGATGTCTGGTTGCTTTATAAAGGTAGAGCTGGCAGATTTGCTGATACTTTGAATGAGAGATTCAGGAGAAAGGGAGGCCTCCTGGGTTTGGGTCTGAGCACCTGGAAAGATAGAAGTGACAGCTTGAGATGGAGAATGCTTAATAGAATAAGGGTTTTTTTTGGGGGGGGCTGAGGTCAGCATGTCAATTTAGGCCAGGAGGAATTGGAGATGTCAAGTGGGCAGTTGGATAGGTAGGTCTTGAATTCGGGAGGGAGTTGCCGGCTGGTGATATACATTTGGAACATCTCAGCACTTAGATGATTGTTTATAAAGCCCAAGACTGGTGCAATCCCCGTGTGTGTGTGTGTGTGTGTGTGTGTGTGTGTGTGTGTGCGCGCGCGCGTGCGCGTGCACATGCGCTCCCGTGTGCACATGCGCTCTTGTGTGCACCCGTGTGTGTACAAGATGGAGGGGTTTCAGGACCAAGCCCTGGGGGTCTCCGAAGTTGATATAACAATGAGATTTAAAGTTGGTTGAGTGCTTCCTTTGTGCCCTCCAAATATTCGCATGTAATTCTCACGGGTACTGTTATGAGATGGGTACTGTCATTATCTCATTTAATGGAGCTGGAAACGAAGTTCCCTAGGGTGAGATGATTCACCCAAGGTCCAACAACGGTGTCCTCATAGCGTGGCCACAGCGGGGTGGCTTACCCCTCAGGCTTCTAGTGCTGGTTTGGGTCCCTAGCCTCGGTTTGCCTATAAGGGGATGTCGGCAGGCATGGGTGGAGCGGGGTGGGTGGGTGGGGGGCGTGGAGAGAAGTTCAAGCCTGGAGGTGTGATGCTGGAGGCCACAGCGATGTGTGTCCTGCGGCGCCCCCGGGTGGCGTGTGCTGGGGTCGTCGGCCGGAATCCCCCCCTCTGAGGCCACTCCTCTTCCAGCAAAAAAAACTTGTTCTTGGGAGGCGACATATGTGGGTTCGAACCCCAGCTCTGCCCCTTCCTAGCGGTGGCCTTGGGCACGTGACTGGCCCTTTCTGCACCTCGGTTCTCCTTTGCCAAGGTGGATTTTTTTCATCACGCTTCTCGTGCGTGTTAACTTTCCGCTAAGGTCGGTGATGGTGGGTGAATGAGGGAGCGAGGAGGGGAGGCCTGGAGCTCGTGGATCCCCGGGACCTGCTGCATCTGCGTGTCCTATTCTCCGAACACACGCAGGCCTGGGCCAGTCACTGGTTGCTGTGGGGCTCCTTCCTCTCCTGAGTGTGTCGGAGGCTCCCTCTGCTGGACGGTTGGGGGACAACACGCTCTACAGCGTCTGGTCTCCGTTAGTCCATATGGGGGTGTGTGCATATGTGTGTAAGTGTGTGGATGTGTGCTCGAGAGTGACCACATGTGTGTGTGAGTGTGTGTACGTGTGCAAGTGTGGAGTGTGGATGCATTGTGTGAGTACATGTGTGCACGAGATTGTGTGTGTGCACGCATGTGTGCGTTTGTGAGTATACATGTATCAATGATGTATCTATGAGTGCGAGTGTGTGTGTGAGACTGTGTGTGGGTGTATTGGGAAGAGAAGAAGGAGAACCCCACTCACGGAACAGCTGTAAGTGTCCACATCAGGCCACTGTCTAAACTCCTCCCTGTTGCAGCAGGTAGGACATTCTGGAGAAATAATGCCGTTGGCAATGGCCCTGAGTAATGACTGGTGGGTGACTGTTCTCTGCTGTGTCCCAGAGGGACTGAGCCCCAGGTGACCCAAATAGGAACTTCTTTGACCAAGCCCCATTTCTCTGCTGCCTTCCTTTCTCCGTCTCACTCCAAATCACTGCCTTGCTGGCATCTTCTGGGGTCACTTCCCAAAAAAACAATTCGCAGTTGAATTCCTGTCTCAGAATACAATTTTTGTACTTGTACTTGAATCCTTGCATTAGAGTCTACTTCGGGAAAACCAAACCAAGACACACAAGTTACTCCTCCAATCCCCACAAGCCTATTACTCTGCTGTTTTTTTACCAAGAAGGACCTGGAGGCTCAGAGAGGGCAAATCATTTGCCCAAGGTCACACAGCTGGAGAGTGGCAAAGGTGGGCTTTGATCATCGGCCATCTGGCCCTAGCACCTGCTCCCCTGAGAGCTTCCTCCTTGCGAAGGACCAAGGGAATGAAGTGTGTGGGGGGGCATTCACAATCAGTAAGTTCCCTGATATGTGCACCAGAGACACCCAAGGCTCCTGGCTGGTACTCATGTCTTCATTCATTTATAAAATAAGGGAAATAATGGCAAACACATTCTTGGCACTGCCTGTGAGCCAGGGAGGGTTGTTATAAGTACTTTATTCATTTATCTCCTCTCTCTCCAAGTATTACATTGGCTTGAGGTAAAAAAAAAAAATGCAAGTGTAGAAATTGAATCATGCTTTTGTTTATGCAAGTGTAGACACTTAAAAAGGAAATTCTCCCACAGTGGCTTCTGCTCCCTACTCCCAGCCCAGCAGTTTGGGGTGATTTTTTTTTTCAGTTTGAAAACAATTGCATATGTGAATATTTTTCAATGTACATACAAACATTTTTGCACGCATTACCATTTTTTTAAAAGACTTCCAATATCGGGAAATGTATTTGTTCTAGTTAGTTATTGTTGTATAACGAACTGCCAGGAAGTTTGTTAGCTTAAAGTGGCAAACTTTAGTTTGCTCGCTATGATTTGGGCAGAAAACTGGGGCAGATTTCTCTGCTCTATGTGGCGTCAGCTGGGGCAGCTCTTCTGAGGCTGGAAGATCCACACCAGAGAGGGCTCAGTCTTGTGGCAATTTGGCACTGGCTGTAGGCTGGGGTCCTTAGTTTCTCTCAATGAAGGGCCTCTACGTGGGGTTGCCTGGGCTTCCTCTTAAATTGGCAGCTGAGTCCAAGTCGGTGTGTTCCAAGGGGATGAGAAGGAAGTCGCAAGTCTTTTCTTTTTTTTTTTTTAAGATTGTATTTATTTATTTGACACAGAGAGAGACAGTGAGGGAGGGAACACAAGCAGGGTGAGTGGGAAAGGGAGAAGCAGGCTTCCCGCCAAGCAGGGAGCCCAATGCGGGGCTCGATGCGGGGCTCGATGCGGGGCTCGATCCCAGGACCCCGGGATCATGATCTGAACTGAAGGCAGGTGCTTAACCGATTGAGCCACCCAGGCGCCCCAGGAAGTTACAAGTCTTCCTACGACCTAGAGTCGCAAGTCCCTGGAGTCACAGAGCACAGCCCGGGTTCAAGGAGAAAGGAGTGATATTTTACCTCTGTATCAGTCAGGGTTCTCCAGAGAAACAGAACTAATAGCATCGAGCTCTCTCTATCACCTACTCATTATCTATCATCTATCTACCTATCTATCTATTATCCTTCTATCCATTCATCTATCCATCTATCAACAACTATCATCTATCTATATACTGTGTATTTATCTTAAGATTTGTATGTGATATAAAGACTATATATATATTTCTGTCTTAAGATTTAATTTCTCTTAAGATATATATATCTTAAGATAAAAATATACACACATGTATGTACATATAAAGATTTATCTTGGCTCATGCATCTGAAATCTGAAATCTGTAGGCCAGCAGGCCAGTGGGCTGAAAACTCAGGAGTGGGTGCTGTGGTCTCAGGGCAGAATTTCTTCGCTGGGAAACCTCAATTTTTGCTCTTAAGACTTTTCAACTGGCTGCATGAGGCCCCTTTACATTGATGTGTGATTTACCCCTTTACTTAAAGCCAATTGATTGTAGGTGTTAACTCCATGTACAAAACACCTTCACATCAACACCTAATAAGTATTTAAGTAAAGGGTGGGTACCATTGCCTAGTCTAGCTGACAGAAAAAACGAATCATCACAACCTCTCAAGGGGAGGGTTAGCAAAGAGTTCGTCGCCGCCATCTGTAATCTACTACTTGGGGGCAAATGGTCTCTTTTTAGGACACCACCCTTCCCAAGGGTCCCTTCTCCTAGTCTCCCTTCTGTGGCTTGGGTGTTGGTGGTGGTCAGGCTAGTTTCTGTGAGCAATCATCACGCAATCATCAGAGAGGGAGAGAGAGGAAAAGGAAGAGGAGCAGGAGAAGGACTGGGAAAGGAGGAAGAGGAGAGGCAGGAGGGGGAGGAAGGGGAGGAGGGAGAGAAGGGAGAGGAGGGAGAGAGAGGAGATGGCGGGGGGAGGGACAGGTGGGGGAGGAGGAGGAGGAGGAGGGGCAGGAGGGGGAGGAAGGAGGGCATCAGTGAGTACAGTGCCTAAGAAAACACCCTTGTGGTTGTCTCTAGCTGTTGCGTGTCCTCTGAATTTTTCTTGAGTTTTCCTCTAGTCTTTCCGCCTCCTCAACCAGTTCATGTGGTCTTCTGCTGCCTGGGCCAGGAATCTGGCAGCTCTGCCAGCTGGTCTTGCCCTCAACATGACTTTAGGAACCTGGGTTTCGACTTCTTGATTAGGTGGAGTGAAACCCCAATACCACCTTCTGGGCTGAATGTCTGGTCGGATTTCCCCAACCAGGGCTGCTTCCTGCTGCTCCCATTGCCCTGATTGCAGGGGCCCCACCAGCCCTGGTTGCCTCAGCATGTCCGAGGACAGAAGCAAGAATGAACATGTGTAAGACAAACACGCGTGCCCCACCCTGTGCTAGGTCTTTATAGTCCTGGCATGGTTTCAGGGGGTGATCCTTATTCATGGCCCACTCCTCCCCATCATTCAAGTTTCTGCTCAAAGTCACCTCTACAGGGCAGCCCTCCCTGACTGCCCCTCTGACTATTAATATTCCGTCTTGGTCACTTGCAAGCATGTCTCGCTCTGTTCATTTCCTTCATTACCACCACCAACTGACTTGGTCTTATTTCCTGTTGGCTTCTCCCATCAGACATGAGCACCACCATCCAGAGACCTCATTTGTCTTGTTCATCCCAGGTCTCGGATCCTAGCACCGTGCCTGGTACAGAGGGGGTGCTCAAGTACCGTTTGTTGTTGAAGAATGAACTACCTGGGAGGTATAAGTCCCCCTCTCCATTTTACCGAGGAGGGCATGAAGCTCAGAGAGGGCAAGCGACTTGACCAAGGTCACACAGCCAGCGAGGAGCAGGGCTGGGGTCTGAGTTCTGTTGTGCTGAACCCAGAAGTGTTCCTTCCCAACGGCCAAGGAAAGGAAAAGAGCGACTCCATCCACCAGGCAGCCTGCGTGCTTGCTTTAGAGAGACTCCAGGCTGACTGTTGGGACGTGTGTCTTCATGGCGACACAGAAGAAAAACTGCTTACCTATTTTGTGCACCAATTAAGTGCCACCCCCACCCTGTGCGAAATCCTTTTAGTATTTTAGTGATAAAAGTGATAGCAGCTCAGTGAGGGAGAGAGAAAGAATCTGAGACAAGTAGCGAGTTAGAAGGGTGAAGATTCCAATTCTACTTTGATGTGCAGATTCTTCTGGAATTTTTTCAATGCGTATGCAAACATGTGCATGCACAGACTCCTATGCACCTCCATAAGCTGTATCTATAGACAAAACCATTATTCACATATCATTTAGAGTTGTACTTTCTCCTGTCCTCTCTGCCTGTGTCTGATAGAATGCTTGCAGTTCTCTGTGAGATTTTATTAAGCCCATTTTACAGACATGAAGACTGAGGCTCAGAGGGGTGCCTGGCCGCACCTGAGGCTGATGACTCACAGAGTGACTGCCACCTCTGGTCTGACACACGCTTGTGCACTGCCTGACTGTGGGTGGGGATGGATCCCTAGAGAAGGATCAGCCTCTACTTCTCAGTGTGTGGCTGCCCTCCCTCCAACACTGGCTGGGCAGTATTCCGCAAGCCAGGCTTGTGTGATGTGGCAGCTGGGACATTTCTTGTTGGATGAGAAATGGACGCTCCAGCCTCCTCTGACTCAGAGCAGAAAGCCCTCACTGGAGGCTTCCTGCCTCCCACACTGGGTCTCTTACTCCCTTTCTGTTTCCTGTCACCTGATCCAGGAAGTGAGGAGTCCCTGATGGATGGATTCTGTCCTTCCATGGCCACAGAGGCTCTGAGGGAATGAATTCTTGGATGTGGTGAAGCAATCTTTAATACCTGCTTCTGGATTGAATACTGGACCAAATTTTGCCACCTTGGCTGGTTCCTTGAAGGACACATCGGCTGTGATCAGGGTGCAGGTGTCGATGGAATAAGGACACACTCACTTCTGCCCATGGCTGGGCATATTACCCCATAACTGCGGGGCCCTTTCAACACTTCCCACTCCCCCTCTTCATTCCGGACCCCCTCAAAAGTCACCTCCTCCTGGAAGCCCTCACATTGTAATCACTGTCCGATACATTCTTCATCATTTTATTCAATCCATTGTTGATCGTAACCCCACTAGATGAGAACCCCTTGACAGCAGGGACGGTGTCTGCCATGCTCATTGCTGCATCCTAAGCATCTAGAATACTGCCCAGAACATGGTAGGTGTTCAATAAACACACAGCCCTAGCAAGGATAGAGTTTTCCCCTCATTTAACAAATAAAAAAATCAAGGGACAGACAGGGTAAGTTTCCTATAGTACCTTGCAGAGCCTGACTCAGGTCTCTTTTTTATTTTTTAAAAAATATTTTATTTATTTATTTTAGATAGAGAGAGAGAGCAGGACTGGGGAGGGAGGGAGGGAAAGGGGGGAGGAAACAGGAGAGGGAGAAGCAGACTCCCTACTGAGCAGGGAGCCCAATGCGGGGCTCAATCCCAGTGACCTGAGCCGAAGGCAGATGCTCAATGACTGAGCCCCCCAGGCTCCCCGAAATTCTGCATTTCTAAGATGCTGCTGGTAACGCCAATGCTCATGGGCTGAGGACCCCGTTTTGAGCAGTCAGTTCTTAGAGCTCACGGCTACAAAAGTCCCTTTCTTCCCTGAATAGTTAATGAGCACCCACTAAGTGCCCGGCTTCACTTTCCCTGTGCTGTCACGTGGAATGACTTCGCTGTATGGCTTCAGGGAGTTAATGTACCTTCCCGGACCTTTTCTTCCGGCTCCTCCTCTGACCTGTCCCCTGCAGAGGAGGAGGAATATCTAGGGCAACGTCCCTCGACTTGCAGAGGGCTTCAAGCAGCCACCTGCGGCTGGATCGGGCGGGGCTGGAGCAAATGCGTGGGTCCAGGAGAGGAAATGCATTTCCTTAGCATCCTGTCATTGCAGGAAAAATGTAGGTTCCAGTTCTCTTGCTCAGCACGTCCACCCCTCAAACTCGCCCTCATCTTGGAGCCTGACGTGGGGAGACCTCATGAGGGGCTGAGGCCACCTCTCAGGGAAATTCAGGACAGGATCTGGATAAGATGCGGCCCCTCTCAGGCGCTCATCTGACTCCCCATTTCCCAGATGGTAAGACTGAGCCCAAGGGGGCTGGCACAGCCCACAGTCACAGCCAGGACGGGGCAGAACCCCACGCAGGGTCTCCCCGCTCTGCTTCCTCTCTCTGGGCCCCACTGTCTCCTGGCCCCTGGCCCCCTGCAGCCTTACCTCCGCACCCCCAGGTGCCCCCTTCTGACTGGACCCCTGACCCCCTGAATCTGACGCAGGTAATCCTCAGCCGGGCCCGATCCTTTGTTCCTGCGCCAGCAGTCATGTCTCAACCCAGGCTCTGGGCCACTTGGAGGCAGGACTTGAACTCCTGCCAGGCTGTGCAGTCCAGAGGCCAGAGGCTTCCTGGTTCTGTGCTAAGAACAAGTGCGGGCCACCCTCCGGAGTCACACATGTGGAGGGGAGCCCCAGGTATGTTTTGGGAGGAGGCTGGCCTGATCCTGTTCCCATGACACCCGAACTCTCAAGTTCAAGTTCTTACCTGCTGCACCCCAGCTTTGAAAGGGCAAGGGTGGCTGTTAACTTGGGGGCCCAAAGTCACCTTCGCCCATCCCTCAACTCACCCCCCACCCCACGAGGGAGGGGCTGAGTCCCAAGGATCCAGCGCCCCCACTGTGTGACCCTGGCCTGGTTTCTCTGTGTAGCCCGCTGGCTCTGTCCTCAGGTCTTGGGCGGCTGCCAGGTCGGGCGGTGACAGACCGGCGGGCCGCCATTGGCTGACCCAGCCAAGCCCAGCCTCTCCCAGTTCAGAGGTCAGGCTCCCAGGAGGAAGATCTTCGTGGTGGAGCTTGTGTGGAATCAGTGCCTGTGGAGGAAGGTGACCGGGTGGGGCTGGAGGGCTGGAGTGATCTGGTGGCGAGGAGGGGGGCGGAAGGGGCACTGCCTTAGGCAGAAGCGACTCCGGGAATCCGGCTGGCTGGGGGATCATGGTTTCCTTGTAACCGGATCTCCTGGCAACCTCCCACTGATTGAGTTCGGGGTTTTTTCCTAAGTTTCTCTCTCTCTTTTTTTTCTCCCTCCTTCACCCCCATCCCTCCCCCTCCCTCTGCCTCTCCCTCTGGAATTTTGGTGATCCTCCTCCCTCTGTGCCCCCCTGCCCCATGTTTGCCCAGTTCCCAGCGCTCATTCTCTCTGCCCCTCCCTGTCCCTGCCCCTCCCGTCCCTGTCCCTCCCGAATCCCTCTCCCTCTGTTTGTGAGCAGTCCAGGGAGCTCACCTTTCTGCCCCATCCCTGGGTCTCAGGAGCTCACCCTGTATCCCCTCTGTCCCAGGATGTCACAGCTGAGCCTGTCCTGGCTGGGACTGGGGCAGCTGGCAGTCTCCCCGTGGCTGCTCCTGCTGCTGGCTGGGGCCACCTGGCTGCTGGCCCGTGTCCTGGCCTGGAGCTACAGCTTTTATGACAACTCCCGCCGCCTCCGGTGTTTCCCGCAGCCTCCGAGGCGCAACTGGTTCTGGGGCCACCTGGGCCTGGTGAGTGTGGGTGGGAGACGGGTCTGGGGTATCAGGGAGGATGGACTTCCTGAAGGGTTGGGAATGAGGATCAAGGATTTGGCCGGGGTCTGGGACAGCAGCGAAGGGCCGCATGAGCCAGGTCCCCTGGTGCCCCCACAGTCTCCCCAGGGCCACCGTCCAGGGTCCACTCCCTGCCTGACTCATCTTTGGTGGCCTCAGGCCAGCAGGTGCTCCCGTCTGGGCTTTGACCTCTCCATAGCAATCAGCTATGACTTCTGCCCTCCCCTCCCCCCGTCGGGGCGCAGCGGGGCTGGAGGAGAGGTGTGGGCTCTCTGTCCTTTTCCTTCCCTTCCTCCTTTTGTGATCTTGCCTTCCACCCCCAAGGAATGTCAATGGGCTCCATAGCTCAGCCTGGATAAAAGCCGACCACTTCCCCTTTCAGAAGGAATCACTCTGGCCTGGACCTTAATGGCCAAACTTATTTCACCTATTGCCCCCATTTGGCCAATCTTCATCTGCTCCAGCTTGGTTCCCCCTCGTCCCATGAGATGACCAGGACCTCCTCACCTCCCAGAAGCAGTCTAGCCTTAGTGACAACTGCATGGGCCCTGAACCTCCTTGTTCTCTGGGTTTTAGCATTCTAGCACATGGCCTTCCACTGCCCCCCACTGGGCTCCACTGGGATTCTCCTTCACCCCACCTTTCCATGTGGGGAGCCCTCAGGGTCCTAACCTGCCTTCCGTCTTCTCTGGCTCCCAAGTGGGCCATGTGCTCCTTCCACAAGTGAATTACAAGTTCAAGTTCAGATCTCTTCAGCCCCAGCCTGCCCTTCTCAGGTGGGGTCTCCTAAGCATCTCATTCCACCGGTTCAGAGTCTGAACTCAGGCTCCCTCCCCGGTGCTGCCCCACCCTCAGTCTTGTCCACCCTTCCTTTGCCCACTTCTCACACTTTGGGGGCCCTGACCCCCGTCTTTTCTCTCCTGCTGTCTGGTCCTTCAGCACGACCAGACGTGCTGCCTCCACAGCCTCTCCTCAGTCTGTCCCTTCTCTGCAGCCTCCTGCCACTTCTCCTGCCGCATCCACTGGCATCTTTCTCCACGAAGCCCTCCCTCTGACTCCTCGGGCTCCTTATTGCCACTCTTGTCCCCTGTCATCCTTCCTCTCTTGAACCCTGGAGGTATTTTTCTGAAATTTAGCTTTCGTTAACACCATTATTTGGCTGAAAACCATTCTATAAGACTGCCCGTCGTTCTGAACATAGAGACTAAATGTTGCCAGGCCCACTGCATACCCTAGATACTCCATGCTCCTGCTTTCTTTCCTCAACTAGCCAAACCCTTCCTACCTCAGGGCCTTTGCACGTGCTGTTCCTTTACCAGGAAGGGCTTCTCTTTCTGTAGCCACTGGGTCGATCCCTCCTTTTTGCCCCTTTTTTAGCTCAAGTGTAAATTCTCCAAGCCTCCTTTGACTTCCCCCCACTAGACCTTGACCTCTGACTCGGTCCCACTCAAGCTTAAACAGTTAGTTGTCCAGTTATTAGTGTATTATCTCTCCCACTAGACAGTAGCCCTGGGGACAGCCATGATATCTGTAATGCCCAGCTCAGGAGCTGACATACAGTTGGCACTTAATAAATGTTTGATGATGTCATGGTGGAGGCCATGTCCTAGGTTTGGGTGAACTTACTATCACCTCTCTTGGTCATCCAATGCCAAAGGGATGGGTGTCCAGCTTTTCCCCTCCCCTCCTGCAGACCAGCTCATTACAGAACAAGATGTCCCAAGATTGTCCGGAAGGTTGCCTAAAATTCTGGGTCTTGGAAATTTCTCAGCAAGCCCTGGAAGTAGTAGAAATGTTATAAAGTTACTGCAGTTCCTACGTCCCCCTTTAAGGGCGTGGCTAGGGAAACTGCTCTGGGTCACTCTTCTCTCTGCTAGTCCCTCTCGCTGTGTGTGTGACCACAGCTGAGTCACTCTCCGTCTCTGGGCCAAACTCATCAAGTGTCTCAGGGTCCTTGGGGATCAGGGACCAGTGAGAAAGGTGAAAATGACTTATGTTCACCTGTCTGGAGCACCTGGGAGTATTTGTAAGGCCAGGATGGGGCGTCCTGGAGGGATGGAGGACTGGAGAGGGTGCCTTCCCAGGAGCTAACCCCCCACTTCTCCTTTTGGGGGATGTGGCCTTGGTTTCTTCATTTGTAAATGACATGATTGATGATAGAGTCCATAGGTGCAGGGGAGATAGAAAGAGATGATAGGTAGATAGACAGGTAGATGATAGATAGATAGATAGATAGATAGTTGGGATGCTCTATGCACAGCCTGGCAGGCAGTAGGGGCTCATAGGTGGGAGCTGCCTTCCTGACTGATGAGCAGAGTTCACATCTATCTGCTGGAGTCTGCCAGGGATGGAAGGTCTGCAGACCCTTGACCGTGTGGGAGCTGGGGTCTGTGTGGACTGGTCAGGACATGACAGGGTGTGGGAATGAGCCCCAGTACAAGTCCTGAGGCCACCGTGCTGACCACAAACCTTCCCCACGGGAACCTTGCTGAGGTTGGAACCACTCCCAGGAGAAGAAGAATCCCACTTCTCAAGCCGAGGTCAGCCTCTCTGTGCGCAGAGAGCATGTCTTCTCCCTGTGACCTGGGATGTAGCCTTAGAACATGGAGAGGCCTTTAGAACCCTCCTATCTCCAGGGGAAAGGAGCAGGAGGAAAGCAGAGATTCCCTCTATCCATGCAGAATCTGGACGCTCTGTCCACGGTGGGGGCTGCAGGGGGCCTGCCGTGGCTCCTTCTGGGGAGGTGAGAGCCCTTTTCTTGTTGTAGGTCCCCCCCCCAACCCCATGGAGCAGGGCTTGAGGGTCATAAGTCAGCTGGTGGCCACCTACCCCCCGGGACTTATGTTCTGCCTGGGCTCTCACCGGTTTTTGCAATCCTGACATTGCCTGATCTGTCACCATGCCACAGGTACCCACCCAGAATACGTGGTGGTGGGCGCTGTAGCGGCATCCAAGGGCCACAGGCCCCTCCTTACCAAGCTTCGGGGCCGCCCTGGAGATCCCAAGGCCCTGCCTGCTCTCGGGTGCCCTTGGTCATTTTTTTCTTTCTGCACACTGCTTCAGGATGCTTGGAGAGGCTCAGGCCCAGGCTCTGTCCTGGAGGAACCCCAATCTTGGGAACATAGCACTCGAGACACTCCCAATTCTGTGTGGTTAGAGTGAGTCTGAGGGAGAGACGGGGGCTGTGGGAACTCAGGGGGAAGCAAGGCTTCTGCTTGGAGGGGGAGTCGTTGGAAGTGGGTCTGGAATAGTGGGTGGGAATTTTTTTAAGAAAAAAGATAGAGCGTATGCTGTGGAGAGGAATAGCCCGCTCAAAGGCCTGGTGGGGATGGAGCGAGCACCTGGTTTTTGAGCAACAAGGAGTTCAGTGCTGTGAGAGCAATGCTGGTGAGATGCAGGAAAAGGTGGAGGGGACAGCAGAGGCAGCAGGGGCAGGGGCTTTATTCTGAGGGCTCTGGGGAGCCATGGAGGGTGTGGAGACGAGGAGGCACGGACTTTGGGAGTAGGGGAGATGGAGAGAGAAATAGGGGTGAAGAAAGAGGGAGATGCAGAGAAAAAGTGAGGGAGAGAGACAGAGGACATACAGAGTGTAAAAGAAACATACACATACACAGATGCAAACATATCATCTGTCTGTCATCTATCCATCTCTCATCTCTCTCCATCTTTCCTTCCTTCCTTCCTTCCTTCCTTCCTTCCTTCCTTCCTTCCTTCCTTCCATCCACCCATCCCTCCACCCACCCATCCACCTATCCACCTATCCACTCATCCACCCATCCACCTATCCACCCATCCATCCATCCACCCATCCATCCACCCATCCGTCCACCTATCCATCCATCCATCCATCCATCCATCCATCCATCCATCCATCCATCCATCCATTTTCCATTCATATGTTATCTATCTATCATCTATCTATCTATCTATGTATCTATCTATCTATCTATCTATCTATCTATCATCTATCTATGTATCTATCTATCATCTATCTATCATCTATCTAACTGTCATCTATCTATCATCTGTCTATCATCTATCTAACTGTTATCTATTTATCTATCGTCTATCTATCTTCTATCTATCATCTAGGTATCGTCATCTAGTTATCAACTACCTAAAGAAATAGATGAAGAGAGTGAGAGGACAGTGAGAGACTTACAGATAGACACACAAAAAGACAAACAGACCACCAGAAGGAAGCTGATTTAGAGAGATGTAGAAGTGTAGACTAATAATGCGGGCAGAAGGGGGAAGTGGTGGAGGGGGTGTGGTGGGTGGAGGGTTGTAATGGGCAGTTGTGAGCTTCTGGGTTCTCCTGCCTGACCGTGCCTCATCCCCCCATCCATCCTCCCCTGGCCCTGCCATCCCCAGGTGAAGAGCAATGAGGAAGGCTTGCGGTTGATAGAGGATCTGGGCCACTACTTCCGTGATGTTCACCTCTGGTGGATGGGACCCTTCCACCCTGTACTGCGGCTCGTCCACCCTACCTTTGTTGCCCCCCTGCTGCAGGCCCCAGGTATCTCTCCCAGGGGCCCCAACCTAGCCACTCCCTGCTCCTGCTCCCAGTCCTTCCCACCCCTGGACAGACCAGGTTGAGCAGGGAAATGGGTAATGTTGACAGAGACCTGCCATTAACCTGCTGGATGACTCTGGGCAGATCCCTGGCTCTCTCTGGTTGCCAGTCCCTTTCAGTTTTGAGTGATGGAAATTCAACACTGTTGGTCTAAGTAGAGAAAGTGAATCTACTGACTGAAAAGCGGAGAGAATATTATCTTTAGGTATAGTTGACATGGTTGGATCCAGGTCTTCAAACAGTACCATTGGGAATCTGTCTTCATCTTGTAGTTCTGTGTTCCTCTCTGACAGCTTCACTCTCATGCTGATAAAGATGAGTCCAAGAAGCTCAGCTCCCATGGAAATGTGAGCTCATTCTCTGCAGACCCAGAAAAAGTTGCAGGATTCTTTTAAATGAGCCTGGCCTGGGTCACAGGGACCAATTCTTCATCTAGTCACTGAGACTTGATTACTGAGGCTTAGGGTCATATGCTTAGCTCTGGAACAGTGGATGGGGTGGCATGGCCATCCTCCTAATCACTTGGATTGAGAGTGGAGGAGGAACGAGATGCTGGTTCCAGAAGGGGATGGATGCCGGGCAAATAGATACCACAGATGTCCATCCACCAGCATCACAGCTAGGTGGGCATTTCCTGGGTGAGGAAACCAAGGCTCAAGGAGGCATAATAACTTCTGAAGGCCACATAGTATGCTGAAGCTTCCCTCTTTTGTGTGTTCTTGGCTGCTCTAGCTGCCTATGCTGGGAGGGACTCTAAGCTGGAAAGGGATTTGGGGTATGAAGATGGCCAGAGTATTGTGGGGGATTACCTACCAGACCTCAGGTTGGTCAACTGTCTGGTTGGCCCTGGGCGGGGGGCGGGGGGAGGGGGGCTGGTCTAGAGGCATAAGGGAGCAGTGGCAGCTCTTTGTGGTGGGCGGAGCTCAGCATCTGAGGGTGGCAGCATCCTTTGGTCTCTTTAAGGACGCAGGAACTCCTTACCTAAGCATTGAATGGCCAGTATGAGGTGGAAGGGGATACTGAGGAAGGCTAGGTCACACCTGAGCCATGTCTGGGACATTAATGGGAACTTTACGTCCTGTCTGGACCATTTGTGGGTCACACTGAGGTCATGCCAGGTTGTCTTTGGGTCCATGTCAGAGCACGTTGCGTCCTGTCAATGTGTGTTACACATGTTGTTTCATGTCAGGACATGTTAACACATGGTGGGGCCATGCCAGTTGTTTCAGGAGATGTCAGGGGTTCTGGGACAGATGAGGTGTCCTAGGTCCCTGTAAAGGCATTTAGTGGAGTGCTGATTTGTGTTTGGGTTTTGAACACGTTGGACCAGGTAGGAGCCATGTCAAGGTGTGCTGGGGTGTGCTGTGCCACGTTAGGGTGCATCTAAGTACATAGGGTTGTGTCTGCAGGCTCTGCCTTTGTTCCGGTCTGTGCTGGAGCCTGGTCTGGTCCCCCTTCATCTACCCACTCCTCTCTGTTTCCTCTGTCCTCGTTCCCATTCCTGCTATGCTGGGCTTGGAGGGGGTATTCAGACCCTTGGTTGGGATCCCCCACCTCCCAACCAAAAGCCCCTCCCCACCTCTTCTCCATGGCCCCTGATGGTCTATGTCTTGTGTCAGCCACCATCGTACCCAAGGATATGTTTTTCTACAACCTCCTGAAGCCCTGGCTGGGTGAGTAACTGTTGGTGAAGGGGGTTGGGGACAACCTTGGGGTCTCAGGGGAAGGCACAGCCCTTGTCCATTCCTTGTGACTGCCTCTACTAGGGGATGGGCTCCTGCTGAGTGCTGGTGACAAGTGGAGCAAACACCGTCGCTTGCTGACACCTGCTTTCCACTTTGAAATCTTGAAATCCTATGTGAAAATTTTCAACAAAAGTGCAGGCATCATGCATGTGAGTTCCTTAAATTTAGGGTCTCAGCTGGGGTCTTGGGAAAAGGGGAGTAGCCTCAGACACATATGATCTGGAGTCCTGGCTTTGCTGGATGGTTTTAGGGCCATTCCTTTTCCTCTCCAAGACTCAGTTTCCCCATCTGTAAAGGGGGGTTGGAATAAGCTTTTCTTAAAGGGTGGTCAAGATGATGTAATGGAATCATGATCCTGGCACAGAGGAGGTGCTCAGAAGATTTTAGTTTCTAGTCTGTCTCACTGAAACTCTGTAAAATTCAAGACACTAATGATGAAGATTGTATAGTAGCTCTTTCTGCAGAGCATTCCGCCTTAAAACTCACTGGGTTGAAAGAATGAGAGCTTGTTGTTACTCCCAAGATGATGAATCAGTACAGTGGTTCTTATTTTGGCTGGAATCACTTACACGTCTGTGGTCATGAGTGGGTTTGGGAGACAGTTCTGCTCGTCCAGGCTCAGCTCTGCTGCACGTTTGTGGCACTGGTCGAGGATGGCCTTGGTGACACAAGCGGACTCCTGCATTTGTCCCTCATCCTCCAGTAGGCTAGCTTGGGCTTGATCACGTGGTGGAGCCTCCCAGAGAATGAAGGGAAACATGCAATAGCTCTTGAAGTTTAATTTGAGAACAGGCAACTCTAACCTCCATCTTCTTCTGTTGGCCAAAGCCAGTCCCCCATCCAGCTCAAGAGCTGGAGAATGAGGTTCTACCTCCTAATGGAAGACCTGCAAAACCTCATTGCAAAGGGTGAAGGTATAGGGAGGGACAAAGGAATGGGGACGTTTTTGCAGCAGTCACCTACCACTATGATAATGATGAAGATAGCTAACGGTTATTCAGCACTTGCTGTATACCAGAAATGATGCAGATGTTCTAATGCATATGTTGTCTAATTTGATTTTTACAACCATATGAGGTGGAGATGATTATTATTGCCACATTACAGGTGACGAAATTGAGGCTCAGAGAGGTTAGAGAGCTTGCCCATGTTCACACAGCTAGCAAATAAGCTAATAAGTGGAGCTGGGATTCCAACGTGGTTTGTCTGACACCAAAGCAAGACACCTTAAGTGTTACTGAAGCTTTGACAGATAGAGCCCAATGAGCTTTGACAGGAGGAAGGCAATGAGTTGATTCAGAGCACACAGAGTATAGGAGGCAGAGTCAGGATTTGAACTCATGTCTCCTGACTCCCAGCCATGGGGTCTTTTTTTTTTTTTAAATGGGGTCTTAATAGTAACAGTTTTCACTTCCATGCAAGCCTGGTCCTTCTTGGTGAAGGGTGTCTGGGTTGGAGGATCAAGAGGTTGGGTCTGGGGGAGTCCAACTTGGTGGTTGGGCTGAGGAGGTCAGGAGAGGCAAATCCCAGCCCCAGATTTGCCCCTTTCTCTGTCCAGGCCAAGTGGCAGTGCCTGGCCTTGGAAGGCAGCGCCCATCTAGACATGTTTGAGCACATCAGCCTCATGACCCTGGACAGTCTGCAGAAATGTGTCTTCAGTTTTGACAGCAATTGCCAGGAGTGAGTCTCTGCCCAGGGAATGGGAACATGAGCCATAGACCCGAGGGAGTAGATGGGGAAGGGAGGTCGACCAGGGCATTCAGAAGGGACTTCCTGGAGGAGATGGATCAGAGCTGGACATTGAAGGACAAGGAAAGGAAAGGGAAAGAGTGATCCTTTCAGGTAGGTAGAAATGTTTGATAAAGGCCAGGGGGCTATGATGAGCAAAGCATGTGTCACAGTGAGGAGCTACCTTGGGAATGAGGTTGGAGGGGTTGGCAGGGGCTATATCTTAAGGACATTCAAAATCCAGACAAAGCATATGAAATTTCTCCTGAGGGTTCCAGGGAGGCATGGAAGGTGTTTGAATAGATGAGGGCATGATGCCCAAGCTGTACCCTGGAGTCTGGGACATGAGGCCGTTCGTAGAGGTGGGATGTAGAGGGAGAAGCATGCCTGGAGAGCACTGTGTTTTGGATAAAGGCCAGGGGGCTATAATGAGCAAAGCGTCTGCCACAGTGCTTCTGGGTTTCTGGTTGGAAGGCACTCCTAGGGTTTCATGTGGGTTAAGAAGTTGTTTCTTAAGGTTCTTTCTGGCCTGGCCCTGCAGGAGTCCCAGTGAATATATTGCTGCCATCTTGGAGCTCAGTGCCTTTGTGGTGAAACGGCAAGATCAGCTTCTCCTACACATAGACTTCCTGTACAATCTCACCCCCAATGGGCGGCGCTTCCGCAGGGCCTGCAACCTGGTGCACAACTTCACAGATGCTGTCATCCAGGAGCGGCGCCGTGCCCTCATTAGCGGGGGTTCCCATGAGTTCCTCAAGGCCAAGGCTAAGACCAAGACTTTGGACTTCATTGATGTGCTCCTGCTGGCCAAGGTGGGCTACCCTGGGATCTGAATTCAAGAGATAGAATGGACCTTGATTCCAAACGTCACGTGGAGAACTTGGACTTGACCCGCAGGGTTCTGGGCAACCATGGAAGGAGCTTGAGGAAGGGAGAGATGGGTCAGGGATATGTTTTAGACACGAGTCTCTAGAAGACTGTGTGGAAGGGCTAAATAAAAGGCTGGAGACCAGGGAGGAGACCTGTGGGGTGGGCCCTAGAAATGATGAGGGACAGATCCTACTTTGATGATGGAGCCCGAGGGACTGTTTCAGATTGGACTCAGGCACCCTCAGAGCAGGTATGATTCAAGGGGTCTTGCCCTTTTTCCAGGATGAAGATGGAAAACAACTGTCAGATGAGGACATCCGAGCTGAGGCTGACACCTTCATGTTTGAGGGTGAGCATCCCAGTGTGGGACTATGGGGGGTAGGGCAGGGGTCTGGCAGGGGTCTGTCCAATCCCAGGAACTTGGTAGGTGGGTCCTGGACCAGCCCACCCCACCCCATCCCACCCCATCTTCCCTATCCTCCCTGAGGGCCTTAATTAAAGGCGCTATCCACACTCTGGTGCTGAACAAGCCCAGAGACCCAAGCCTGTCTGGCTGCTTCTCAGGCCATGACACCACAGCCAGTGGCCTCTCCTGGGTCCTGTACAACCTTGCAAAGCACCCGGAATACCAGGAGCGCTGCCGGCAGGAGGTGCAAGAGCTCCTGAGGTACCGTGAGCCTCAAGAGATTGAATGGTGAGTGCAGGTCATCATGGTTTGTTCCTGAACCTCTCTCTTTGGCTTTGCTCCCCAGCTGGGGAGAGAAAAGAACTTTTTGTTAACGCTATCACTATTGTTTCCTGGGAATAAGAGCGGAGCCTAGAGGCAGCCTGGTACCCAGCCTGGAGAGCAGGGAAAGCTTGCAGGCTTATGCACCAGAAAGATCGGAGCGTCCACATTTATTTCCCTGCTTACTTGCTATGTGAATTTAATAAAATCGGTTCCCTTTTCTCAATACCACTTTTCTCCTCTGTAAATGGGGGTGGGGCAGGGAATCTCTCCTTCACAGGGCCGTTTGGAGAACTGTGACAATGTGTTTAGAACAGATGCCATGCAGCATGTATGTGTTCAGTAAATGATCTTCTCCCCTCCCTTGCTTTTCTATCTGAAGATGCACGTTTTTCCCAAAGATGCTTACTCCCCTTAATTTTTGCTCTTATATCTAAATCCCACCTAACGATCTGTTGCAGGGAGTCACAAGAAGTTTTGGGGGGTGAAAAAATTACCCATCTCTTTGTTCAGTAAATGCTTCTGCACTGCTTGCCCTCTCCCAACTCCGCGTCCAGTCCCATTCGAGTCTTACCTGGGCGAAGCTGGGGCAGATAGGAAAGAAGGTGGGTGAGGCTGGGCAGTGAAGCAGCAAATAGGAATTTAGCACTCTGGTTTTGGGTAGTGGACCGTGCTCCAGGACTTGGGGATACCTTGTGCAAAGGCCGGGATGGAGGCATGCAGGAGTGAGCCTGGCATGTTTGGGAGGAGGTAAAAGTTGGCTGGATCTTCATGAAATTTACAGTGTAAAGAATCAGAGGGGCTCCCAGTGAGGCTAAAGCTGGTAATGGAAGTCCTTCTGGGAATGCTTTGGAAACCATTTGAAGACTTTCTAGAGGTGTCAGTACAAGTCCTTTGGGAAGCCAATATTGGATAAAAGATAAAGTAAAAGTGGGCAGGGATGCTGCCGTTAGGGGAGTCTTACATTTGCGCAGAAATGGCCAGGAAGTAGGGACCCATCATGCCCTGTCATTGGCTGGGAGCTGCCTGAGAAAGCATGAGCTTGGCTTAAATGCTGCCATGGATCCCAGAGACCCTATAACTGACACTGTCAGCCAAATGCACTCCTTGTAGCTGGACAGCAAGCTCTCTTTTGAAGAGAGATTCATGACTAACGTAAGAGGGCAATGGGGAGCCATGGGAGATGTTTGAGCAGAGGAGAGAAAAGTCAGATATTCTTATTAAAAATATCTGTAGCTATAGGGGCAAACTGGAGGCGATGAGCTGGAGCCTGGGGGCCCAGGGCACAGATTTGGGGCCAAGGGCTGAAGGATGCAAAGGAGATATTAGACCGAACACTTTGGAGGTAGTGCCCTCGACGTCAAGGCTTTGCTCAGCACAGCAGCTGTGTGAAGTGGAGGAGTGTTTTTGTGCTTCTTCCAATTTAAAACGATTATGCATTTGGTAAAAACTCAAACAGTATGAAATGGCTTACAATGGATATAAGCCTTTGTCTTTTTTCTTTCTCGGCTCTATTGAAATAGAGTTGACATATAATACTGTGTAAGTTTAAGGTGTACAACACAAGGATTGGATATCCGTATATATTGCAAGATGAGTAGGAGGTTAAACTCTTCTATTATTTCACATAAGCCTCTGTCTTATGCCAGCACCCCAATCCCATCCCCACCTTTGATGGTTTCCTGTGTCCTTCCAGTGTTCAGTCTATGCCCACATGTATCTGTCCACCATTTCTTACTTCAGTTTTCTTTCTACGACTGAGAGTATACACAGAACATTCAGGCACGCACACTGACAATATAACTTCAAGATCTTTTCATTTTTTCCCAAGACATACATTTTGGGAAATTAATCTGAATTACAAAATCAATAATGGGAAGAAGACTTTTTATTTTTTCTCGCACAAAATGAAACACTATGGAGAAGATTAGGTTCACCTTTGCTGCCCTCCCCCCACAAGCCTAATCAATCCCTTGTCTCCTGAGGAGTCTCCGGGGGCATCAATTTGTCCTATGTTCTTTCAGACTTTTCTGAAATTCTTATAGTTACATATTTTTATTTGTATAATTATTATAGTTTAATAGAAATACATGCCCATACATTTGGTCACTTGTTCTTTTCACTCAATATTACTCCTAGAGCTCCTTTCTGAGTGCTATATCGCATTGCATAAGTTATTCCGCTCACCCCTCTGTTGGGGACATTTATTTGAAAATCTGTGGTTATGATAGATATTGCTGAACTGCCTTTCAGCATCTCCGTACTGATTTACCCTGCAGTGTATGTTAGGACTAGTGATCCCTGTTTCCTCCTTTTTGATAGCTGTATAGAAGTCCATCACAGGGAGGCACCACGATTTATCTAAACATTCCTCTGTCGATAGACACTTGTAGTTTGGGAGCTTTTGCTATAATAAACACGACGTAGCAAACATCCGTGTACACTGGTTTTTGCTCATGTGTGCGGATGTCTCTCCAGAACAAATTTCTAAAAGTGGTGTTGGTGAATCAAAGACCATTTGGGTTTTCAGTTTAATAGCTCTTGGCAAATCCACTCCTACAAATGGATTTTCAGAGTGCCAGTTTCCTTGCATCTTCACTGACAGTGTGTGTTATGAAACTTTAAATAAGTGAATATAATACTTTGTTATTCTAATGAACATTACTTTAAGTATGGGTAAAACTGAGCACTATTTTCACATGTTTATGAATCATGCATATTTCTTTATCTGTGAGGACATAATTTGTCCTTTTTACTTTGAGTTTTTTGGGTTTTTTTTCTTATTGATTTATAAGGACTCTTTAAATATAGAGAATTAGTTTCTTTTCTTTTCTTTTTATTTTTTTTATTTTAAGATTTCATTTATTTATTTGACAGAGAGGAGAGAGGAGAGCGATCACAAGCAGGCAGAGAGGCAGGCAGAGAGAGGGGGAAGCAGGCTCCCCGCTGAGTAGAGAACCCGATGCGGGGCTCGATTCCAGGACCCCGAGATCATGACCTGAGTCGAAGGCAGAGGCTTTAACCCACTGAGCCACCCAGGCACCCCAGTTTCTTTTCCATTATGCAAAAATTCTTTCCCAGGATGTCTCTTGACTTTATTTTAGTTTTCATTCATTTCTTTATAGTCACATTTATTATCTTTTTTATAGCTTCTTTTTTTTTTATGCTTGGATAAGTCCTTTGCACTAATGCTAAACTGTAAAACTTGTTTGATTTTCTTCTAGGATTTATTTATTAAAAAATGCTTTTTAAGGAGCACCTGGGTGGCTCAGTGGGTTAAAGCCTCTGCCTTCGGCTCAGGTCGTGATCTCAGGTTCCTGGGATCGAGCCCCGCATCGGGCTCTCTGCTCGGCGGGGAGCCTGCTTCCCCCTCTCTCTCTGCCTGCCTCTCTGCCTACTTGTGATCTCTCTCTGTGTCAAATAAATAAATAAAATCTTAAAAAAATGTTATTTAACTTAAATTTTATTTAATATTCTTCTTCTTATTTCTTATATTTAATCCTTTTTCCATATGAAATCCATACGGGTGTAAGTGCTGAGGTAGGAATCTATTTTTTTCTCCAAATGGCTAACTAATTATTTCATCCTTGACCAAATAACTAATTAAAATTGTCAAGGGTATTTTTCAAACTACCCAATCCAATCACAAAGTGAAATGAAAAAAAATGCAAGAAAAATGCAAAATAATGAGCTAGGACCAACTTTATCAAGTATAAAAATGTTTTTTAATATGATAATGAAGACTGCTTGTACTTATGTAGAAGTATATAAATAGAACAGAATGGAGTCCAGAAATAAACCCTAATATATGAACAAATTTAGTTCATTGTAAAGCTGCTATTATTTAAAATCCTAAGACAGATACAAAATATGTATCAAATTCTGTTGAAGGATGAAGTTAACTGTGGCCCTCAATTCATGACTAATTATCATCATTTTTCTATGCCATACTTATTTATTCCCATTCATTCCAATTCTCCACTTCAGCCTTGCACCAATATGATTCTAGAGCATTCAGTCCTTTTTATTTGCATAATTTGTTGTTTTGGGTGGATGTATTTTAAAATTCACAGATATGTGTTATATCACAGATCAGGTCCTGCTGGTTCTTACCTTTTTCAGAAACATAGCACTATGACTTTATTAGACATCCCTGGTTCTATGTTACATTCAGGTTATTGCTTTGAAGTGTCATATAGAACTTTCCTCTCCAGTCCCTCGGAGCTGAATACCCAGGAGGCTTCCATCTCATTACTGCAATGAACAGCGTGGTGTGCATGTCTCTATCTACCTGTCTGAGAATTTCTCTGGGTTCTATGCCCTAGAGCCAGCTTGCTAGGTCGTAAAACACACATTGCCTTTCCTTGACCACACTGATGCCTTCTGGAGTGGTGGCTCCTGTCCATATGTTGACTAAGAGCGCATGAGGTCTCTCTACCCCTACACCTCAGCTACTTAATCCGAGCCATCACCCACCTTGTTAATTCTCCCCTCGAATAGATGTGAGATAGTATCTCCTTGCTAGATAATTTCCATTTCTCTCATAACCAGAGACTTTGAGCTTCTCTTCATGTTAAATCTCTGAGTTTGAGCTCCCATGAATTCCTAGATCGTGTCCTTTGTCTACTTATCTCTTGAGCCCCTGTCATCTCTCTTGTTGATTTGCAGGAATTCCTTGTATATTCAAGATACTGTTCTAGATCCATATATTTATTGCAGATAATCTTCTGCAAATCTCTCACCTGAATGTTAATTTGGTCCCTGGTGTCTTTTGTTAAACAGAAACCCTTAATTCTGTGCATATTTTTCCTTTTTTTTTGGTCTTCCAGTTTACGTTTTGAGGGTTTTAAGAATTCCTTCCTACTCATATGTCACGAAGATGTCTTCTATGTTATATCTTCTTTTAACTTTATGGTTTTATCTTTTAAGTATAAGGGAAGACTCCATCTTGATGTGGAGTGCGTGATAATCCAGTTCTTTTGGTTTCCACATCATCAGTTGCCTGAACCATCCGTTGTCCAGGGATCATGGGGCCTCCTTTACCAGATGCTACCTTTTTACCTATTCATGTGCCTGTCTCTGAGCTCTCTATCCCATCCCACGGGTCTGTTTTCTGTTCTTCCAACAGTGCCATGCTGTTATTTTATTTTATTTTATTTTATTATATTATATTATATTTTATTTTATTATTACCACCCTTTTATATAAGTCTGGTGGATGAATTCTCTTTCTTCAATCTTTTGTTTTTATTTTTATTTATTTTTTATTTATTTTTTTCAATCTTTTGTTTTTAAATTGACATAGCTCTTGAACTTAATGTTTCTTCAAATTCAGTAAGATTTCTGAGTTCAAAACAAAAACAAAAACAAAAACAAAAACAAAACTAGATTTTTATTGGATTGCCTTGAATATATTAATGAACTTAAAAGAATCCACACCTTTATAATATTAGGTCATCCCACCTTAGAGTGTGGGTCTTATTTATTCAAATAACCTGTTAGGTCCAGTATAGAGATTTTTTTTTTTCCTTTTCAGCTAGTTGTATACCTTAAAAAACTTTCTTATGCAAATGTAGTAACACTTTTAAGGATCCCTGTGAATGTTGTGCTTTGCTCAGAAATGCTTCTAGGGCGCCTCGGTGGCTCAGTTGGTTAAGTATCTGCCTTCAGCTCAGGTCATGGTCCTGGGGTCCTGGGATCAAGTCCCACATTGGGCTCCCCCTGCTCTGCAGGGAGCCTGCTTCTCCCTCTCCCTCTGCCTGCCACTCCCCCTGCTTTTGTGAGCTCTGTCAAATAAATAAATAAAATCTTAAAAAAAAAAAAAATGCTTCTAAAAATACCAGGCTAAATTTCCCTCTAGTGACTTTTGTGATTTTGATTTTCTAATGCTTAAATCTTTGGCCCATCTGTAATTTATTTTATTTATAGAAGTGAGGGTCAGGGCAAGATGGGGAGAGGGTCTCCAGGGGCAGCAGGAGGGCTGGGGGAGCCTTTGATTCGATCCCTGGATAATTGTTGGGGGCCTTCCTTAGGGACGACCTGGCCCAATTGCCCTTCCTGACCATGTGCATCAAGGAGAGTCTGCGGCTGCACCCCCCGGTTACAGCCATCTCCCGCTGCTGTACCCAGGACGTCCGGCTCCCTGATGGCCGGGTCATCCCCAAAGGTGTCCATAGCATAAGGGGGAGGAGGGTGGTAGTCCCATCAGCTGAGACCTCATCCTGACTGTTTCTCTTTTCCCCCATAGGGAGTATCTGTGTCATCAGCATCTTTGGGATTCATCACAACCCATCTATCTGGCCGGACCCTGAGGTGCTGTCCCTCTCTCTTCTCCATCCCGCCACCGGACAAAGTGGCGGGGTCCTGACCGGGGAAGTCAGACACTCCCTCTCTACTATATCCACATCTGTCTTTTCTAGGGTTGTCTGGGTATCTTGAGAAACCCCACCCAGCAGCCTTGCCTCTCTCCGCTCCCAGGTATACAATCCTTTCCGCTTCGACCCAGAAACTTCCCAGAAGAGGTCTCCCCTGGCTTTTATTCCCTTCTCCGCGGGGCCCAGGTGAGCGCAGAGGACATCTGGGGTGGGAATGGGGTGGTGGGGGCAGGGGTCTGGGACTGAGATCCCAGACAAGGCTGTGGGGATGTGAAAGGGGGGAAATTGGGGATGGCTCTCCTTCTCTCCCCTCCTCCAGAGGTTAGAGGCAAGGGTCTGGGAAGTGCGGGTTGGATGGGTCTAACAAGGGCTCCACGGTGTGGGCAGAGGTCCTTCCCCCTGTCTGCTGGCCTGAGTTCAGGGCTGGGGTCCTAGCCAAGCTCAGGGATAGGCAAGCCCACATGGGGGTCCCAGGCATGGTTTGCCCCCCTTCTGGATCCCTGCGGGCGGGACTAGGAGTCCCGGGCCAGGTTCTGGGCACGATGGGACCTGTTGGGTCCCTGGCGAGTCAGAGCCCCCACTTCTGCCCGCAGGAACTGCATTGGGCAGACATTCGCCATGACTGAGATGAAGGTGGTCCTGGCGCTGACGCTGCTGCGCTTCCGGGTCCTGCCTGACCAGGAGGAGCCGCGCAGGAAGCCGGAGCTCATCCTGCGCGCGGAGGGCGGACTTTGGCTGCGCGTGGAACCGCTGAGCGCCAGCCTCCCGTGACTTTGCCTGCTGTTGGCTTGGGATCCACCCAGACCCTACACGCCTCACTTTGCGGGTTCCCGGGAATAAAACTGTGCCCTCTCCTCTGCCCGAGCCTCCTCGAGAGCCAGCAGGGTGCGCTTGGGACCCGTGGGAACGCAGGGGTGGGTGAGGCGGGGTGGAGGGGAGGCTGGTGTCTGAGCCCAAGACCCTGACAGCCTTTCCAGCTGACTACAGGCCCCATGTTGATTGTGGTTTTCCCCGAGTTTATAATAAGGGAGTTAATCCTGTAGGCAATAGGGAGCCATGGGAGGTGTTTGAGCAGGAGGGGGACCAGGGTTAAGGACTGACTTAAGGGGCGCATTTGAGGTTCTGGGTCACAGAGGAAAGCCCATGGTGGCACTACACTCTGATCACCCTGATCTCTGTTCCTAGCTAATATACCCAAACTTTTCTTACCTCAGAATCCTTCACTATGTCTCTATAGTTTACTTCAACATAGCAAATATAGATACTTTATCCTGTGTGTCTGATCATTGCAATCACTGTGCCTGGTCTACAGCCTCTTGTTTTTGCTGGTTTTCACTGGCAGTGTCCTTCTTCTTGTGTGCCTGGTTATCTTTGCCTGGGTATTGGTTATGATATTTGAAATAACATTTGTAGAATTTGAAGAAGGTAGCTTTTCTCTAAGGAGGAAGTCTTGGAGCCTTGTTGATTGAAGATTATATTAACTGAGGTTCAAGGCTTGTGGTGCCCAAGATCAGGAAGGCACTTTAAATTCTAGCTGAGATCAAACTTGCAGGCTCCTCTAGTCCTCTCACCCTGAGGGGTGTAGCTTTTTGAGGTCTCCACTTATATAAGCAGGGTCTTCTCACAATTCCTCCTTCTTGTGTCACTGTGGGCTTTGATTTTTCTGCCCTGACCATGAGGCCATCAAAACAGCTTCACATTTTTCTGTCTTGAGAAATGCCTCCAGGGCAAATGTGTAATTCATGTTCATTTAGCTCTAGGCCTCTATTTTCATTTGAGTGGTGTCTTTGTAATTCCTTACTGTCTTTTCTGGTCATGTGTTCATTTAAGAAATTGGAAAAGTATTCAGCTGCAAGAGTTGTTTTTTACAAATTGAAAGTTTAATCCAAATAACCTAGCTTGCCATTAGTGGGAACAGGAAGTCTCGACTGGAATTTTAATGGTCACTCCACTCCTGAATGTATTGAGGGTGATAATTGTCTTTAAGTGTATGGATTCCTGGACCACAAAATAGCTCACATCGGGGCTTAAAGGAGAGGACAGCACATCACCCAGAGATCCTGGGAACTGGGCTAAATGGAAGGAGCAGATAGACTTTGAGGTCGACTCCCTTGGGAGTGTTCCTTGTGTAGGAAGAGGAGTACGCATTGGATGCTTCGGTAGTCAACAAGATGGACAGCGTCAGAGACTTCCTGTAATCCTTAGGTTTTAGTCAGATGCATGGTAGGCTGAAATAGAGATAGTATTTGAAAGCTCCTCTTGAAACTAGATTGGCTAAATGAGTATGCCCTGTCCCATATGGAAAAGTCAAAGAGTATCTGGTAGTTCTGGAAACCCTGCCAAAGAGAAAGCTGGACATTCTCTGTCTAGTTTTCCCCTTCTTTTCTGCTTCTTGGGGTGGTGTGGGTAGCTGGAGCTCCCTCTTGGATCAAGAGGACAAGACCACTCTTTAGGAAAGGTGAGGCAGATAACTAAGTGCAGCGAGGGTCCGATGACCCTGATCCAGGACGCCTTGGAATTGTACTACCAAGATCACAATCTCAGTGTGCTATTTCCTAGCTGTGTGGGTCGGGGAAAATTGTTGATCTCTCCGAGCCTCCGTTCCATTACCATATAGTAAGAGCCACCTTATTACACTGATGGGGAGATCGCATAGCAATGTGCAACATCACTGAGTCAATATCTGGTAGGCATAGGTACTCAGTGAGGGTTAATTTGCTCCTTTCTCTCTTCTTTTTGCATCACGTTCTGAAATGTAAAAAGCTTTAGTCACAAAAGTTAAATTTAAGTATTGGTAAATGTGGCAACCTGTTGAAGAAAACTATCATTAGAAGACCCAGTTAGTTGTAAATATCCATAGTTACCTCGGAGAAACTCCAAGGGCTTTGATGGCAAGCTTGTCTTGAAGCTGGGAACTACCCCCCTCCCCCCCAGAGAGACATGATCCGGGCTTCATTTTTGCCTAACTGTTTCAAGAGGTGGAGGTCGTGTGGGTCCCAACAGTGAGGTGGGGAGTGGAGCTGCCTCCTTCAGCACCGGGGACAGCGGCTCCCCTTGGATTCCCTCCTCTCAGGCTGTAGGAGCACCCACCCTGGGGTCGGGTACAGAGTCCAGGACCTCAAAACCTTTCTGGGACTCACAGATTGGGGTCCCCGGAGGCTCACTGACTGAAAAATAGGAAAGGAACTTTGCAACCTGAAATGAATCAATATTTAATATTTTCTAAGCTGAAAATTCATGTGTTTCTCTTTGTTGAGTTCTTAATTAAAGTATTCATATTCCCCACATGATATGTCTTCATAGGAGAAAACACAAAGAAGAAAAAGTAAGACATAAAAATTGTTTTTATATCCATAATTCACACATGTCAAGATAATCACTGTTCATATTTTCTCACATATAGTCCAGCTTTTATTTATATATATAATCTTTATACAAGTAAAAAAATCTTAATTACATGTAAATGTATTACATTTACATGTAATCTTCTGTTTCAAAGTGCTCTTTTACTGTCTCTAAGCCCGTGAAAAAATGCAACATCATTAGTCATTAGGGAAATGCAAGGCAGTGCTTCCTGTGATACCACTTCATACCCAAGAGGATGGCAAGAGTCTGAAAAAGGGAAAATAACAGGTCTGGCAAAGATATGGAGGAGTTGGAACCCCGATACAGTGATGATGGGAATGTAAAATGGTGCAGCTCCTGTGCACAACATTTGGTGTTTCTTGAGTCACCAATCCCGCGTCTGGGTATATATCCCAAAGAATTGAAAAGGTGTTCAAACAATAGCTTGTACACGAGTACACAGTGGCACTATTCACAATTGTCATAAGTTGCGTATTCGGGAAACAATCCAAATATCCATGATCAGATGACTGGATAAACAGTATGTGGTATATCCATAACAAGAACTGTATGGATTATAGAAAGTAATGAAGCACTGAATACGTGCTACAACATGGATGAACTTTGAAAAAGTGATACAGGGGGCGCCTGGGTGGCTCAGTGGGTTAAGCCTCTGCCTTCGGCTCAGGTCATGATCTCAGGGTCCTGGGATCAAGCCCCGCATTGGGCTCTCTGCTCAGCAGGGAGCCTGCTTCCCCCTCTCCCTCTGCCTACTTGTGTTCTCTTTCTCTCTGTCAAATAAATAAATAAAATCTTTAAAAAAAGAAAGAAAGAAAAAGTGATACTGAGTGAAATGTCAGATATTGTATGATTCCACTACATGAAATGTCCAGGATAGGAAGATCTAGAGATATGGAAAGCAGATTGCTGGTTGCAAAGGCTGGAGGGTGGGAGAGGGAACTAGAGGGTGCCTGTACTGGGTAGGAGGTCTCCTTTTTGGGTGATGAAATGCTCTAGAGCTAGTTAGAGGTGGTCATTGCACAACACTGTGAATGTACTAAATGCATGAAATTGTACACTGTACAATGGTTAACATGGTGAATTTTATGTCATGTGAATTTTACCTCAACAACAAAAGATTCTATTTCATCATATATATTTTTTGTTAATCTGGGTTTTTCCTATAATACTATATTGTGAACATCTTTCCATGACATTGAATCATCATTCCATGACATAAAATGGGGTCTTTAAAATCCCTAAGGGTGAAGTTTCAAGCCACTTTTAATTTTTTAAAAAGGCGTTATATTAGAAAATAATATAAATTTTTGTCTTGGGGGGCATTTGGGTGGCTCAGTCGGATGAGCGTCCGACTTGATTTTAGCTCAGGTCATGATCTCAGCGTTGTGGAGTCTGCTTGACATTCTCTCTCTATTTCTTCCTCTGCCCCTTCCCCCACTCACGTGCTCTCTCTAAATAAATAAATAAGAAAAATCTTAAGAAAAATAAAATTTCGTCTCACTTTGCAAGAATTCTATTCATGCACATTGATGGCTTGAGCTATCGCTATAAATTATAAATCGTGTTACTCTCAAATAACCTTTTCCCCAAAATAATTAATAGACTTTATTGTTAGTACATTTTTATTTTTATTTTATTTTATTTCATTTTATTTTAACTCATTTTATTTTTATTTTTTAATTTTTTTCCCCAAATACTTTTATTTTATTTTTTCAGTGTTCCAAGATTCATTGTTCATGTACCACACCCAGTGCTCCATGCAATACGTGCCCTCCTCAATACCCACCACCAGGCT
>CM052898.1:8722228-8747219 GCA_028534135.1 Potos flavus
CCCCGCCCGCAACATGTTTGCCCAGTTCCTGGCACTCACCTTCCTTGCCCCTGCCTGTCCCTGTCCCTGTCCCTGTCCTTCCCATCCTGGGCCCTCTCCCTCTGTTTGTGAGCAGTCCAGGGAGCTCACCTTTCTGCCCCATCCCTGGGTCTCAGGAGCTCACCCTCTATCCCCTCTGCCCCAGGATGTCACAACTGAGCCTGTCCTGGCTGGGACTGGGGCAGCTGGCAGTCTCCCCGTGGCTGCTCCTGCTGCTGACTGGGGCCACCTGGCTGCTGGCCCGTGTCCTGGCCTGGAGCTACAGCTTTTATGACATCTGCCGCCGCCTCCGGTGTTTCCCGCAGCCTCCGAGGCGCAACTGGTTCTGGGGTCACCTGGGCCTGGTGAGTGTGGGTGGGAGACGGGTCTGGGGTATCAGGGAGGATGGACTTCTTGAAGGATCAGGAATGGGGATCAGGGCTTGGTCTGGAGTCTGGGTCAGGGGGAGAAACAGGGAGGCTAGTGGAGCTCCACTTTACCCACCCATTCTTCCACTCTGCCAACCAGGCCATTTGTACATCTTCATCCTCCCATGTTTAGACTGTTTTGGATCCACTTCCTGCCTTTCTTCCCTACATTAATGTCTCTCTGAGGGGCTCCCATGGCAGGCTGCACAGGCACAGTCCCGTGGGGTTCCCAGGGCTCATGGCTACCCTGGAGACCTTCTCAGGAGTGCTGTCCAGGTTCTGGTCCCTGCCTGGCCCGTTCCCTTTTGTCTGCTCACTTGCCTACAGGAATTAACTATGACCTCTCCACCCCGGCCCACAGGGGTCTAGCTTCCCACCCATACCCCTTCCCAGGGCAGCTTCCTCTTCCCTTCTAAGATGTCCCAATGGGCCCATTACCCAACCTGAATAAAGTTAACTGCTCACTTCTCCTTGCAGAAGCTTTCTTTGGCCGCTCTCCTGCACCCAAGATGTTGACTTTTGATGTGGGTCTGCTCATGCTTAATTAAAGAGTTAATTGTCCAATTACTTATCTTCCACCTATCCAACTAGATAGTTGCTCTGGGGAGCAGACACTAGAATGCCCAGCCCAGGGGCTGACATACAAAAGACAATCAAAGTAAGTGTTTGATGACATAGGTGGTGAACTTGAGATCACCTGCCATGGTCAAGGCCAAAGCAATGACCAGCTAACTCCTCCCATCCTAAGGCATGCTGAGGTATGGACACAGCTCACCTTAACTGCCCAGGATGAGGACCAGGGCTGGAGGAAGTACTTCTTGTGATTTTACTGCTTATTATAGCTATGGTCAGAATGGGGGCATTCCCAAGGCTCATTGTGAAGGTTGCTTGAGATTCTGGGTCTTGGAATGTTCTTAACAAACCCTGGGGGATAGCAAGAATGTTATCAAGTTACTGCTCCCACTCCCCCTCCAGGGCTTGGTCATGGAGACTGGTCTGGGTCACTCTTCTCTCTAGTTCCTCTTGCTGTGTGAGCTCAGCTGAGTCACTATCCCTCTCTGGACCAACCTCATAAGTGCCTCAGAGTCCCTGGGGAGCAGGGGGCAGTCAAAAAGGTGAAAATGCCTTCTGTTCACCTGTCTGGAGCACCTGGGAGTATTTGTCAGGCCAGATGGGGCGTCCTGGAGGGATGGAGAGGGACTGGAGAGGATGCATCCCCAGGAGACAACTATGCCCCCAATTGTCCATTTGGGGGATATGGCCTGGTTTCCTCATTTGTAAAGGGCACAACTGATCAGAGTCCATAAGTTCAGATAGATAAACAGATGGATAGACAGACGGGATGCTCTATGCACAGCCTGGCAGGCAGTAGGGGCTCATAGGTGGGAGCTGCCTTCCTGACTGATGAGCAGAGTTCACATCTATCTGCTGGAGTCTGCCAGGGATGGAAGGTCTGCAGAACCTTCACCATGTGAGAAACTGGGGGCTGTGTGGACTGGTCAGGACACGACAGTGTGTGGGAATGAGCCCCAGTACAAGTCCTGAGGCCACCCTGCTGACCACAAACCTCCCCCGTGGGGACCTTGCTGAGGTTGGAACCACTCCCAGGAGAAGAAGAATCCCACTTCTCAAGCCAAGGTCAGCCCCTCTGTGCATGGAGAGCATGTCTTCTCCCTGTGACCTGGGATGCAGCCTTGGGACATGGAGAGGCCTTTAGGACCCTCCTATCTCCAGAGGGAAGGAGCAGGAGGAAAGTAGAGATTCCCTCTATACATGCAGAATCTGGACACTCTATCCACGGTGGAGGCTGCAGGGAACCTGCCGTGGTTCCTTCTGGGAGATGATGGCCCCTATTTCCTTGTAGGTCCCCCCCATGGAGCAGGGCTTGAGGGTCATAAGTCAGCTGGTGGCCACCTACACCCAGGGATTTAAGTTGTGGATGGGTCCCACCAAGCCCCTGGTCTTTTTGTGCCATCCTGACATGGTCCGGAGCGTCACCAATGCCTCAGGTACTCATGCAGAGCTTGTGGTGGTGGGCGCTTTGACACACCCCAGGGCTTCCAACCCCTCCATCTCCAAGCTTCCCTGTAGCCCCTGCAGGTTCCTGGGCCCTCTTGCCCTCTTCTCTCTCAGCCATCTTCCACTTCCCTTCTGGTATTTGCCAACCGCTTGTCACCCTCTCCTCCCTCCACTGCTCAATCCAAGGCTCTGTCCTAGAGAAACCCCCAATCTTGAGATAGATCTAGACAGAGAGATTCCCAAACTGGTGAGGTAAGGAATTGGCCAGAGGGAGACAGCTGTGGCAGCCCAGAGGAGAATCAAGGCCTCTGCTGGGCAGGCTGGAAGACTTCCTGGAGGAGGAGTTACTGGACCTGGGTCGGGGAAAAGACCAAAAGTCTTTTTAAAGCACAGGGCAGAGTGATGCTGTGGACATTGATAGCATCTGAGGTCCCCTTCCAGGCCTGGTCTCACTCCCACCCATCCCCAGGGCCAGAGCAGTGAGTGTTGGCAGCTGGTGGAGTACCTGGGCTGCTATTTCTGTGACATTCACAGACATTCTGGTGGATTGGTTCCTTCCACCCTAGCCTAGAGCTTGTCCACTGTGAGTTCATTGCCCTCCTGCTCCAGGCCCCAGGAATCTCCCTGAGGAGAGCCCACTCCAGCCTGGCTCCCTTCCCTGTCTTCTGCTTCTTCTACCTCCAGAAAGACTGGGCTGAGCAGGGAAATGAGCAGCATCTGACAGAGACCCTGGCTTTGACACCCAAATTCTGGTTGACTCTGGGAAGGCCCCCTGTTCTCTCTGGATGCCAAGGTCTCTTTCAGTTGTGAGTGGCGGAAACGCAATCCTATGTGGTCTAATCAAAGAAAGGACATCTATTTACAGTGAAATCCAGGGATGTTGTCTTCAGGTATGGCTGGATCAAGGTCTCAAACAACATCATCAAAATCTGTCTTCATTTTTTTTTTTTTTTTTTTGGTTTTCTGTTTCCCACTATGGTAGCTTCACTCTTGTTCTTATAAAGATGAGTCCCAGAAGCTCAAGCCCTGTGGAAAAGTCAGCTTATTCCCAACAGTTCCAGGAAAAGTTGAAGAATTCCCTTTCATTTTCCTGGCCTGCCTCCCAGGGTCAATTTTTAATTTTATTTATTTATTTATTTATTTATTTATTTATTTATTTATTTGAGAGAGAGAGAGAAACTGCATGAGCAGGTGGGAGGGGAGGGAGAGAGGGAGAAGCAGACTCCCTGCTGAGCAGGGAGCCTGATGTGGGACTCAATCCCAGTACCTCAGGATCATGACCTGAACCGAAGACAGATGCTCAACTGACCGAACCACCCAGGTGCCCCAGTTTTTCAGTTAACCACTGTGGATCTGATTGTCTGGTCTTGGCAAGCATAGGTTCTCAGAGCTATTCTCTTGGGGCTCAAAGCAGTTCAGTGGCTAAGAACGGAGACTCTGGGTTCAGACAGACCTGGGCTTAGATCTCTGGAATGCACTCAGTACCTGGGAAATTGTAGGCAAGTGACTTCATCTTTCAGAGCCTCAGTTCTCTTATCTGGAAATTGGGGATAGAAGAGAAGCCAGGTGAATTTGATGTTTGGGATCCAAAATGGGGAAAGACCCTTTTTGTTCTTATAACCAAAGGACCCCAGTTATCATATGGGTGGACTGGGGAGGTTTCCCAGGAGAAGGCTGGGCTGCTGAAGGGTATTCATGGGGTTCAGGTCCGGGTCTTTGCCCTGCACGTACTTCTATCCTATGGCCACCTAGAAAGAGTATGAATTGGGTCCTCTTTGTTCCTCTCCAGATTCAGAGCTCAGAGGAAGGTCTCCTGTATACACAGGACCTGGCAAGCACCTATGGGAATGTGTGCTGCTGGTGGGTAGGTCCCTGGCACGCAGTGATCCGCATCTTTCACCCCAACTTCATCAAGCCTGTGCTCTTTGCTCCAGGTAGACACACCATGACTATGGCTTACTCATTGCTGAGGTCTCTGTGCTGCTTCCAGCTTGGCTGGTGACCCAGTTGCAGATAGGAGGGGCTGTGACAGAGATGCCACTGTCTCTGTCTCACCTGGACCCCCACCGGCCAGACCTGCAGTCATGTGTGCTCGTGCCTAGGGTGTGATTATGCAATGTGTGCTGTATGACCATGTCTGGTCACATTTATGTTTCCACCTGCCTTCTGGTTACAGCTGGTATACATGATGCTTGGTTATACCTGGCGTATGGTTACACCTGCACTCAAGTGAAGATGCCCTTTGTCATGTCTGGGGCTCTTCTGTGGCCAAGGATATTTGAGACATGTGTGGGGTTTGTCTGGTTTTTGTCCGAGATGCCATTTGAGATGTCCGGTTCTCCTGTTGGTCATGTCTGGGCCATGTTTGGGGTTTATCTGAGGTCCGCGACCCAGAGTCCTTCTGAGAAATGCTGAGGCCTTATGTGAGTATTGTCCAGGGTCTGTCTTAGGATATGTCTGTGTCATACCTAGTCCACAGCTGTGACATTAGCGGGGTCATATTTAAGTCCTGTCTGGGGCCATCCTTAGGGCACACTGAGGTCATGTCAGGTTGTCTTTGGGTCCATGTCAGAGCATGTTGCGTCCTGTCAATGTGTGTTACACATGTTGTTTCATGTTGGGACATGTAAACACATGGTGAGGTCATGTCAGCTGCTACGGGAGATGTCAGAGGGTTCTGGGACAGATGAGGTGTCCTAGGTCCCTATAAAGGCATTTAGTGGAGTGCTGATTTGTGTTCAGGTGTTTTGAACACGTTTGACCAGGTAGGAGCCATGTCGAGGTATGCTGGGGTGTGTTGTGCCATGTTAGGGTGCATCTAAGTACGTGGGGGTGTGTCTGCAGGTTCTGCCTTTGTTCTGCTCTGTGCGGCAGCCTGGTCTGGTTTCCCCTCACCTCCCCACTCCTGTTTCCTCTGCCCTTGTTTCCATTCCTGCTATGCTGGGCTTGGAGTGGGTACGCAGATCCTTGGTGGGAGCTTCTATCCCCCCAAATCAAAACACTTCCCCTTCCCCTCTTATGACCCCTGATGGTTCTCCTTCATGTCAGCTGCCATCGCACCCAAGGACACGATCTTCTACAGCTTCCTGAAACCCTGGCTGGGTGAGTAACTGTGGGTAAAGGGGACTGGGGACAACCTTGGGGGCCAAAAGAAGGCACTGTCCTTGCCCACTCCTCATTGCTGTCTCTACTAGGGGATGGGCTCCTGCTGAGTGCTGGTAATAAATGGAGCAGCCACCGCCACATACTGACACCTGCCTTCCACTTCAACATCCTGAAGCCCTATGTGAAGATTTTCAATGGCAGTGTGAATGTCATGCATGTGAGTCTCTTGAACCCAAGGTCCCAGCTGAAGTCTTGGTGGTGATGGGGGCTCTGTGACATCTTGTACAGAATACTGGCTCTTTTAGGTTAGCTTTGGGGCCATTGCTCTTGCTCTCTGAGTCTCAATTTTCTCAGCTGTAAAATGGGAGTAATGGTCTTCACATTGCAGGGTGGTCCAGATGATGTAATATGGTCATGTTCCTGGGACACAGTAGCTACTCAGAAGGTGTTAGTTTTCTATGTTGCAAGTCTCCTTGCAAAGAAGCCTTGGAACCTGAGACACAGTTGAATATCATGAACATCACACAGTAGTTATTACTGAATTAATGAACCACTTCCAAAATCACTAGTTTCAGACAATGAGGGTTTATTAGTGCTAACAAGTCTGTGAGTCAGTTGGCAGGGTCTTCTGGACATGGTTGGGGTCACATGTACCTGTGACTAGCTGTGGGTCAGGTATATACTTTGCAGATTTGGGCTCTCACATGTTTGGGGCTTGGCTGGCTGCAGATTGATCTAGGATGGTCTCAGCTCAGACAACTGTACTTTCTTTAATGTGATTCTCTCCTTCCAGAAGGCATCCCAGGTTTGTTCAAATGGCTGAGGCAGGGTTCCAAGAGACTGAGAGGGAGTTTCAATGCCTCTTGAGATCTAGGTTTAGGAAGATCACCTCCTTGTTTTCACCATGGTCTATTGGTCAAAGTAAGGCAAAAGGCCAGAGTAGAATCAAAAGGTAGTGAAAGAGACTCCGCCTCTTAATGGAAGTTGCTGAAAAATCACATTGCAGAGGGTGTGGATATATAGAAGTGAAGAAATGGAGGGAGTGGGGTTTGTAAAGTGCCTGGAATTTTTTTTTTCATACTCGCAAGCTGAGGAGCGAGATTGTTATTGTTTTGTGGATTCTGTCAAAAGATAGGAGACTCCTGTGTCAGAGACAAAGGACAGTTTATTACTCATGGTACAGCAAGCACACATGCTTCTTGGTTGCATTCTCTCTCTAACTCACCAAATCCCATGAGGATAACACAGGTGGGCTTCAATGTTTATGCAGTGTGTCGCTTGACAGGGGAGGGGTACTAGGTTTAGGGACTCTGACCTTTTGGAAATTAGAAGCAAGCCTGACATTTGCCCAGGGGACACATTACCTTATCCTCACGGGTGTTTGCCACCAACACAATTCTGAGAAATGGCTCAAGCAAAGAACATCAAGGCCTTGCATTTTTTGGGGATACCAGCTAGAATGTGCAGGGGTACTCAGGGCCCCAAGACTATCTATGGACTACCTTTTCTTAATTTATAACAATTAAAATGATGAAAACCAACATTTATTCAGCACTTACTATATGCCAGAAGCTGTGTGTACATTCCATGGCATATGGTTTCTCATTTGATTTTCACAACTCTATGAGGTAGAGATAATCTTGTCCATTACAGGTGATAAAAATGAGAGCTTGTTCATGTTCACACAGCTAGCACGTGAGCTAATACATGGAGCTGGGATTCCAACCTTGTTTATTTGACACCAGAACAAGTCATCTTGACTGTTCCTGAAGCTTTGGCAGGTGGATCCCAGAGAGGGCAATGAGTTGACCAAGGGCACATAGGATATAGGAGGCAGAGCTAGAATTTGAATTCAGGTCTCCTGGCTCCCAGGCATGGAGCCTTAATAGTAACAGTTTCTACTTCTACCCAGGCCTGGTCCTCCTTGAGGATGGGTACCTGGGGCCAGGAGGCTGGGTCTGAGGGATTCCATCTTGATGGTTGGTGTTGTGGAGGGCTTCAGGGGAGGCAAGTTCCAGCCCCAGCTCTGCCTCCTTCTCTTTCTAGACCAAGTGGAAGCGCCTGGTGTCAGAGGGCAGCACCCATCTGGACATGTTTGAACACATCAGTCTCATGACCCTGGACAGTCTTCAGAAATGTGTCTTCAGTTTTGACAGCAATTGCCAGGAGTGAGTCTCTGCCCCGGGAATGAGAACATAAGCCATAGACCCAAGGGAGTGGATGGGGAAGGGAGGGCTGATCAGCAGAATCAGAAAGGACTTCCTGGAGGAGATGGATCAGAGCTAGACATTGAAGGACAAGGAAAGGAAAGAGAAAGAGTGATCCTTTCAGGTAGGTAGAAATGTTTGATAAAGGCCAGGGGCCATGATGAACAAAGCATGTGTCACAGTGAGGAGCTACCTTGGGAATGAGGTTGGAGGGCTTGGCAGGGGCTGTATCTTAAGGAGTTTCAAGATGCAGACAAAGGCATATGAACTTTATCCTGAGGTTTCCAGGGAGGCATGGAAGGTGTTGAGCAGATGAGGGTCATGGTCAAAGCTGTTCTTGGACTTCTGACTCTAGGGAAGACCAATTGCTGTATAGATGGTGGATGGTATTGAAATTGAATGCAAGAGTAGGGAGGGGTCTGGGTCCATTGACCAAATGAGAGAAGGTAAAGTCTGAGCTGTATGGAGAGAGAGGAGAAATGCATAATGTCGCAGCTGGGATAGGGTGCCTGGGGCATGGGGGCAGCTCACAGAAATAGGAATCAGGGAGAGAAGAAGTTCTGGAGAGTCATATCTCCTGGATCATCCCCACCATGTACCTGTGGGGCCATCTGTTTTTGAAAGGCAGCTATGCTCACCACTATACCACTGACACGTCATCTGTTTTTGAATGTTCAGTTTTCTGATGGGAGGTAGCTCCCAAGCTTCTGGTGGGAGGCATTTTTTCAGTGTTGAGGTGAGCTAAGTTGTTGCCCCCCTTCATGTCCTCATCTTGCAGGAAGCCTAGTGAATATATTGCTGCCATCTTAGAGCTCAGTGCCCTTGTGGCAAAACGGCATGAGCAGATGCTCGTGCACACGGACCTCTTGTACTACCTCACCCCAGATGGACAGCGCTTCCGCAGAGCCTGCCGCCTGGTGCACAACTTCACAGATGCTGTCATCCAGGAGCGGCGCCGCACTCTCCCTGATCAGGGTGTTGATGACTTCCTCCAGGCCAAAGCTAAGACCAAGACTTTGGACTTCATTGATGTCCTCCTGCTGACCAAGGTGGGTTTCTCTGGGATCTGAATACAAGAGGTAGAATGGACCTTGATTTCAAATTTCAGATTGAAGAACTTAGACTTGATCCAGAGGGCACTGGGGAGCCATGGAAGGTGCTTGAGGAAGGGGAAGATGGATTAGGAATATGTTTTAGATATGACTATGTGGAATGCAGCCCGCAGGGGACTGCTAACTCTGAAAGTGGGATGGGCCTGAGATTTTACTCTAATTAATAAGGTAGTCGTGTGTGTGTGTGTGTGTGTGTGTGTTCATTTATATACCAGAACCCTAGACCAGAGAAGCCCATTTATTGCTCACAGAAGTAAGAGTACCCAGAGTGGCTACTTTGTAGGTGTGGTTCCTCATTCTAAAGTTCTTCTGAGAGCTACAGGATGCTTTTATGTGTACATGCAGCCATACTTCCATCACATGAGAGGTAACTCTACATTATGAATCCTGGAACTTATGAAAGACTGCTGACACATCTGCCCCTTCTTCTTCTGTGTGTGTGTGTGTGTGTGTGTGCGCGCGCGCGCGCGCATGCGTGTGCAAGTGAGAGTGAGAGACAGAGAGAGAGTTTTAAAGTAAAAGCAAGTCACTACTGGGTATTTACTCCAAAGATACAGATGTAGTGCAAAGAAGGGCCACATGTACCCCAATGTTCATAACAGCAATGGCCACAATTGCCAAACTGTGGAAAGAGCCAAGATGCCCTTCAACAGACAAATGGATAAAGAAGATGTGGCCCATATATACAATGGAATATTACTCAGCCATCAGAAAGGATGAATACCCAACTTTTGTATCAACATGGACGAGACTGGAGGAGATTATGCTGAGTGAAATAAGTCAAGCAGAGAAAGTCAATTATCATATGGTTTCACTTACTTGTGGAACATAAGGAATAACATGGAGGACATTAGGAGAAGGAAAGGAAAAGTGAATTGGGGGAAATCGGAGGGGAAGATGAACCATGAGAGACTGTGGACTCTGAGAAACAAACTGAGGCTTTTAGAGGGGAGGGGAATGGGGGGATGGGTGAGCCTGCTGGTGGGTATTAAGAAAGGGACATATTGCATGGAGCACTGTGTGTAGTGTATAAACAATGAATCTTGGAACACTGAAAAAATAGAATAAAATAAAAAAAATAAAGTATAAGCAAGTCCTCTTCACTGAGAAGGCAAAATCTATAGGTTCTGTTGGCTTATTGCCAGGGTAGATGAGGAATCTCTGGATTTACTATCCTAGAATGTGAGCAAATGTCTCTGGAGCAATGCTCAATCTCTAACTTCCAAGGGAAGTTGTCATTCAATCTCCTGTAATCCAGGTTGCCAGTAACCTTTTTCCAGAAAGTGCTCATCATGTAGAAACATGAAAATATTCACGGATCATTGATTCCTCCCACCAGGCACAAGGGAGGAGGGAAAGAAGCCAAGGAGGAGGACTGTGGAGTGGGGTCTCTGGTGATAGTGAACAAAGGAGGTGTAAGAGTGCAGGGTGGGCTTGGATTCCTGGATGGATGATAGAGCTTCAGAGATTGTCTCAGGTTAGGCTCAGGAGCTCTCAGAGCTGATGTGATTTGTGTGTGTGTGCGTGTGTGTGTGTATGCGCGCGCATGGTGTCTTATTTCTTTCCAGGATGAAGATGGAAAACACTTGTCAGATGAGGACATCCGAGCTGAGGCTGACACCTTCATGTTTGGGGGTGAGCATCCCAGTGTGGGACTATGGGGGGCAGGGGTCCTTCAGGGGCCTGTCCAATCCCAGGAACTTGGTAGGTGGGCCCTGGACCACCCCATCCCACCCTATCCTCCCCATCCTCCCTGACATCCTTAATTAAGGGTGCTGTCCACCCTCTGGTGCTGAACAAGCCCAGAGACCCAAGCCTGTCTGGCTGCTTCTCAGGCCATGACACCACAGCCAGTGGCCTCTCCTGGGTCCTGTACAACCTTGCAAAGCACCCAGAATACCAGGAGCGCTGTCGGCAGGAGGTGCAAGAGCTCCTGAGGGACCGTGAGCCTCAAGAGATTGAATGGTGAGTGCAGGTCATCATGGTTTGTTCCTGAACCTCTCTCTTTGGCTCTGTTCCCCAGCTGGGGAAGGGGAAGAATCTTTTGGTTAATTCTGTCATTATTGCTTAGTGAGAATAGGAGCAAAGCTCAGAATCAGGGTCTGTACCCAGCCTGGAGAGCAGGGGAAATCGAGAAAGATTTGGGCTGCTGACAGAATAGTGACCATGTATGAAGGCCGATGATGCCACTTATTCAGTAAGTGAACTTCCATTCCATTCTCTTACTTTTCTTTCTTAAATTAATTTTTTTTTGTCCTGAACATCTTCACTCCTTAAGTGTTTTTCTCTCTTGCCTTCTAATTCCTTCCATATTGTTTAGTTCAGGATTCATGGGGGATACGTAGTTTTAAAATCATTCAATTCTTATCTAGGAATACCTGCACCTTCATCCATTCAGCCTCCATTCAGAGAACACTGCCACACTGCCTTTCCATTCCCAGTTCCGTACCTTCTCCAATTCTTACTAGCCCATTCTGTGTCCTGGAGATCCAAGAAGGACCCAGGCTTGGCCCTTGTCTTCCAAGAGCTCCAGACTTGTGGGGGAATTGTCTCAGGTCAGGACACTCCTGGTCCACATGGGCTGGACTAGGGTGGAGAGTATGAGAGGCAAGTATAAAGGTAGAGAGAGTGCCTCTGCTGGGACCCTGAGTGATGATCAGTAGATATTTGGCTGTAGTTGGGGTGCAGTTAGTTCAAGAAGACAGAGTGGGCAAAAGTGAAGAGGAGTAGAGGAAGAGAAGAGGGAAAGGGAGAAGAGAGGGGGAAGGAGGGAGAAAGGGAGAGACAGAGAAAGAGAAAAGGAAGGAGGGGGAAGAGAGAAAGAGAAAGAGAGGCAGACAGGCAGACACACAGGGGGAGAGAGAAAGACAGAAAGAGACACTGACTCATGGTGAGGTGACGTGGCTGGGGAATGGCAGCAGAGGCTGGTTGTGGGAGACTTTAAAATCAATGTCATTGGCTTCAATTGTTAATGCAAGGGCAATAGGGAATTATTTGAGCAGGAGGAGGACAGGACAGATCTGGGTACCAAGAAGATCTTTCTAGGGCTAGTGCGGGGAATATACTGGAGAGGACAAGTTGCAGCATGGGGACCAGGGAGGGGATTCTGAGGCCTGGGTCAGGCCAGGGGCTTGGGGATGTTGAGCAGGCATTGGATTGGACAGTCATCTTGTAGGTAGTATTTTCCACTCCACGCCTTCACTCAGCACAGTAGTCCCGTGATGTAGAGTAGAGAAACACTTTTATGCAGTTTCAACCAAGATTTCAAACAAAACTATACACTTGGTAAAAAAAAAAAAAAAGTATGTAAAAGAGAACTTATAATCAGGGCACCTGGGTGGCTCAGTTGGTTAAATGTTCAACTCTGGATTTTCACCCAGGTCATGGTTTGGGGGTTGTGAGACTGAGCCCCGTGTCCAGCTCCATGCTGAGCATGAAATATGCTTAAGATTCTCTCTCTCTCCCTGTCTCCCTCCCCCCTCAAATAAATTAATAAACCTTTAAAAGAAAGAGAGGGTTTATAATAGAAATGAACTTTTTTCTTAATTCTCACCCTAGGAGTAACTCCTATCAATGATTTCCTGCGTGTCCTTCCAGAAGACATCTATCCTTGTATTTACATTTCTTTGAAAACTCTCTCCCTATCCCCTCCAATGGGAATTAAGGTCCACATGTTAGCAACGAGTCTTTGAGATCTTTTCATTTTCTCAAAACACGAATGTTGGAAAAGTAGTTTTGAATTACGAAATCAATGATGAGAACAATTTCTTGCCCTGAGACATAAAGGAGACTACAGTTATCATTGACGTCCTCCCCCTCAGCTGAATCTCCTCCTCTCTCCCCAGGGGTTTCTAGATTCATTGATTTATCATGTCTTTCCATAACTGTCTATCTATACATCTTTCCATACGTGTCTTTCCATAACTGTCTATCTACACATCTATCTCTCTGTCTATCATCTATGTCTATCATCTCTCTCTCTCATCTTTTTGTCCTTAACACATTTTGCATTTCCATATACATATTGTTTGTGACTTATTCTATTCACTCAATAGTGTGTATGTGTGCTGCGTAGCTATCCATAGTTTACTTGGTTCACCTCTTTATGAGGTCATTCATGTTAGTATTCTCAGTTATACTACGCATTGCTGAGTTGCCTTCCAGAGTCTCTGTGCTGATTTACCTTTCAGCCCACATTGTGTGATAGGACTTGTGAGCCCTAGTTCCCCCTTTCTGATTGCTGTGTAATATTCTACCATATGGCTTTACCATAACCTATCAAAACCTCTCCCATTAGTGGATACTTGGATTGTGTCTAACCTTTTCATAACATACATATGGGGTAGTCAACATCTGTGAACACTGACCCATGCTTACACATGCGAATGTCTCTCCAGTGCAAATTTCCAGAAGGGCAATTGCTGAGTCAAAGACAGTCCAAGTTTTTGTCATTTTAGTAGCTATTGCAAATCTGTACCTGTCAGCTGAATTTGATGTTGCCAGCTTTCTCATACCTTTACCTATGGTATTATTGTATTGAATTTTAAATCTTAGCCAATTTTTCATATTTCCTCTTTTTATGAACATTTCTTTAAACTAAGAGTCTTAACATCTTTTGCACATTTTGTGGGGCTACTCCCCAAATTTTTCAATATCAAGGTATAATTGACATATATTCTATTACTTTTAGGTATACAACAAATGAGTTGATATTTGTATATATTGCAAATGATCACCACAATTAGTCTAGCTAATATTTGTCACCATATGTAATTATGGAATTTTTTCTTCTTTAAGATCTATTCTCTTAGCAACTTCCAAATATGCAATACAATATGATTACCTACAGTATTATTAGCTATAGTCAATACACTTTTTAAGTTAGAGTTTTCATCTTCTTTGGATAACTACCCAGAAGTGAGATTGCTGGATAGTGTGGTGGTTCTGCTTTTTAACTTTTTTGAGGAAACGTCATACTGTTTTCCACAGTGTCTGCATTAATTTACAATCCCACCAGTGGTGCACAGGGTTCCTTTTTCTCCACAACCTCATAGGCATTTGTTATCGCTTGTTTCTGATAATAGCTATTCTAACAGCTGTGAGGTGTAAGATGAGATATCATTGTAGTTTTGATTTGCATTTCTCTGATAATTAGTGATTTTGAGCACATTTTCTTGTACCTGTTGACCATTGGTGTGTCCTCTTTTAAAAATGTCTATTCAGATCCTTCTTCTGCACACGTTGATAAGCCATTTGTATTTCACTTTATGTGAGCGGTACTCACCTTTTTTGTTTTTCTCTTTTTTCATATTTACTTATAATAACTTATAATAATAATAATAATAATAATAATAATTATATATAATATATATATAATATATATAATTATATATATAATATATATATAATATATATAATATATATATAATTATATATATAATAATAATAATAATAATAATAATAATAACTTATAATAACTTATAATAACTCACTTAAAAAAGTAATCCTTTTCTGTCTTGTGTTGCAAAAGATTGCCTTTTGGCTTTTGAGGGGCACTTCTGGTTAATTTTTATGGAGACACATTTGTCCAAATTTTCTTTCACAGTCCTACTGTCTGTCCTTCTTCTAGGGTTTTGTGAGCTTCCCTTACCAGATGGTAAGGCTTCATTTACTCACATCTTCTGTTGCATGAATCTCCTTTCCTGTTCTTGCAGTACAGCCACACTACGTGTTTGCTTTTTTGATCGCTGCATCTTTGTGGTAGGTCTTAATGTCTGTCTGGTAGAGTGAGTTTCTCTTCTTTAATCTTTCATTTTTATTTTTTATTAAAAAATTTTTAAAAGAATTTTATTTATTTATCTCAGAGAGAGAGAGAGAGAGAGCAGAAGCAGGGGAAGCAGCAGATGGAGAAGAAGCATCCCCACTGAGCAAGGAGCACAACTCAGGACTCGATCTCCTGACCCTGGGATCATGACCTGAGCTGAAGGCAGATGCTTAATCAACTGAGCCACCCAGGCGCCCCTTCATTTTTATTTTTATTATTTTTAAACATTTATTTATTTTTTGAGAGATGGGGAGGGGTTGAGGGAGAGAGAACCTTAAGCAGACTCTGTGCTAAGCATGGAGCCTGACATTGGGCTTGATCCCACAACCCTGAGATCATGACATGAGCCGAAATCAACAGCTAGATGCTCAACCAACCACCTAGGTGCCCCCTAATCTTTCATTTTAAAATTGGCCTAACTCTTCATGATCTTTTATCCTTCCAGAAATGTTTTAGAGTAAGGTTATCAAGTTCCTAAAAATATCTGGTAGATTTTCACTTGAACTAAATATATTTTATTGGTTGAGTTGAATATACGATTGACTTGTGGAAATGGATTACTTCATGATATGAACGCATACCACCCTAGATTGTGGCAGGAATACTTCCATTTTTGGATATTTGAATACTCTTTAGTCTTTTAATAAAATCTAGAATTTTTTCTTAGAGATCTTATGCATATTTTGTTAAATTAACCCTAAGATACTTCTGTCGCTATGCTGACTCATATATTCTATTTGTATTGAGAGAAGTTTAAAAATTCATTGGAATATACAGATTTCAATCTCTATTTTTGGGGGGGCTAAGCTTAATCCAGGTATTTATATCATCATCATCATCATCTTTTCTTTTCTCTTTTCTAATTGATTATTATTTCAACATGGAAAACTAATTTTTTAATATGCATATAAATTTTCTGTCCAGTAGACATAGTAAATGCTAAGTATGGAGTCTCATATTAAAATTTTTTTAAAAAGCTCTTGGAATAAGTGGGAGAAAAGTTCATTCAACCTGCTCCTCACGTCTTGTAAAAAGATAACATCAAGATGGAATCAAATATTTAAAATAAAAAATAAAAGTGTCTTAAAAGCTCTAGAGGAAACTGTGGGAAATTATTTTATAGTTCCAGAATATGGATGCCCTTATTCTTTTTTTTTTTAGATTTTATTTATTTATTTGTCAGAGAGAGAAAGAGAGAGAGAGACTGAGAGAGAGCACAAGCAGGGAGAGAGGCAGGCAGAGAAGAAGCGGGCTCCCCACTGAGCAGGGAGCCTGTGGGACTGGATCCCAGGACCCTGGGATCATGACCTGAGTCGAAGACAAATGCTTAATGACTGAACCACCCAGGTGTCCCAAGGATGCCTTTATTCCTGACACAAATCTCAGGAAATATACAAGCAGAGATTGCTCTACTGTTGAATGAAAAAGATACAGAGCAGTGTGCATAATATATAGTATGCTACTCTAAAATTTTTTTAATGCAAAAAAGTAACTCTGAAAGAACAAATAAAAAATAAGAACCTAGGCAAACTGTGAGAATGGGAAATGAGTGGTGTTGAGTCAGAGGGGTGGTGTTTTATAGTTTTCCAGTTTGAACTACTTAATGATATCAGCTGTTAAAAATTTAAATCACCACATAATTTGAAGGGGATCAAAGGAAAAGAATCCAACCCCCTTACTTTATAGTCAATGTTTATAAAATTTTCTGGTGTATTCTCTTGTGTTTTCTAAGCATAGAATCACTATCTGCCAAAAATGAGACATTTACCCCCACTTTATCAGATTGCATTAACTCTCCTTTTTGCTCTTGTCTAATTGCACTAGCTAGTATCTCTAGTACCATGACAGATAGAACATTGGCTGTGTTTCGGTTGTTTCTTACTTATTTGGCTTTTGATTCTGCTCTCTCGCAATAAACAATACGTAATTTTTATGCAAATTTGTAAGCCTTTTAATGGTTGGCTTTGGGTATTGTGTTTTGCTCAGAAAACCTTCTAAAAACACCCAGCTAAATTTTCCCTCCTACTTCTGTGATCCTGCTTTTCTTTTTTCTTTTAAAAAACCACTATTGAGGTGTGGTTGACATATAAAAAGCTGTACATGTTTAATGTACAGAACTCAGTGAATTTGGAGATATTTGATCCATCTGGAATTTATTTTGCTATAGGGAGAGAGGATCTCATGGAGCATGTTTTTGCTGCGTGAATAATTGTTGGGGGGCTTCCTTAGGGACGACCTGGCCCAGTTGCCCTTCCTGACCATGTGCATCAAGGAAAGTCTGCGGTTGCATCCTCCAGTCACAGTCATCTCCCGCTGCTGTACCCAGGACATTGTGCTCCCAGATGGCCGAGTCATCCCCAAAGGTGCCCACAACCTCAGGGGGAGAGAGCCTCCTCGACAGGAAGAGGGGCCCATCAGGCAGGGGGAAACTCTTCCTGACTGGCTCCTTGTCTCCCACAGGTGTTACCTGCCTCATTAGTATTTTTGGGACCCACCACAACCCATCCGTGTGGCCAGACCCTGAGGTGCTGCCTCCCCCTCCAACCCCACAGCCCACCCTCCTCCTTGTCTATTTCCCTAGGGGGACCTAGGGGAGGGCGTAGGGTTCTGACCCGGCAAATCAAACAACACCTCCCCCCACCATACACAAGTCTGCCTCTCCCAAGCTGGCTGTCCTGGGAAACCTTAACCAGCAGCCCTGTCTCTCTCTGCCCCCAGGTATACAATCCTTTCCGCTTCGACCCAGAAACCTCCCAGAAGAGGTCTCCCCTGGCTTTTATTCCCTTCTCCGCGGGGCCCAGGTGAGCGCAGAGGGCATCTGGGGTGGGAATAGGGTGGTGGGGGCAGGGGTCTGGGACTGAGATCCCAGACAAGGCTGTGGGGATGTGAAAGGGGGGAAATTGCGGATGAGTCTCCTTCTCACCCCTCCTCCAGAGGTTAGAGGCAAGGGTCTGGGAAGTGCGGGTTGGATGGGTCTAACAAGGGCTCCATGGTGTGGGCAGAGGCCCTTCCCCCTGTCTGCTGGCCTGAGTTCAGGGCTGGGGTCCTAGCCAAGCTCAGGGATAGGCAAGCCCACATGGGGGTCCCAGGCATGGTTTGCCCCCCTTCTGGATCCCTGCGGGCGGGACTAGGAGTCCCGGGCCAGGTTCTGGGCACGATGGGACCTGTTGGGGTCCCTGGCGAGTCAGAGCCCCCACTTCTGCCCGCAGGAACTGCATTGGGCAGACGTTCGCCATGACTGAGATGAAGGTGGTCCTGGCGCTGACGCTGCTGCGCTTCCGGGTCCTGCCTGACCAGGAGGAGCCGCGCAGGAAGCCGGAGCTCATCCTGCGCGCGGAGGGCGGACTTTGGCTGCGCGTGGAACCGCTGAGCGCCAGCCTCCCGTGACTTTGCCTGCTGTTGGCTTGGGATCCACCCAGACCCCACACGTGTCACTTTGCGGGTTCCCGGGAATAAAACTGTGCCCTGTCCTCTGCCCGAGCCTCCTCGAGAGCCAGCAGGGTGCGCTTGGGACCCGTGGGAACGCAGGGGTGGGTGAGGCGTGGTGGAGGGGAGGCTGGTGTCTGAGCCCAAGACCCTGACAGCCTTTCCAGCTGACCACAGGCTCCCATGCTGATTGTGGGTTCTCCCAGAATCAAACCTGTGGTTACTCCAGATTTCCAACGAACAGATAGAAAATAGAACAAAGAAAAGCATGCTAAAACTTTAGGCTCTGCAAGTAGTCTCTCTCAATTCAACAACTGGGAAGGGGTCTTCAGACTCCAGCCAGCCCTCTATCCATATGATGTGGTTTGAAGTTTGGGGTTCAGAGCCCACCACCAAGAAAGAATTCTTGACATCTTTGGTGCAAAAAGGTGCTTTTATTAAAGCACAGGGACATGATCTGCTGCCCTGGCATTGTGAGGAGCAACTGATTATATACTTTGTGAGTTGGGGGAGGTAAAGATAAAGGGAAATGTCTAAAATGAGTTTTGTATGGTAAAGAGTGACAGGATACTAGAAGCCTAGGTATTATCAAGCTAAGGGTTTTCTTTTTCTTTTTCTTTTTCTTTTTTCTCTTAGCAGCGCATTAATATTAAGATAAGTTGAGAGTTTCCTGGAGGAATGTATGCTCTGCCTGCCTGAACTATTTGCCAATGGGCTGCAGGTCATAAAGAAATTTAATTTCATCTACATTTCTTCCTGCCTTAGTTCCCCGCATCATTCTCCCCTGAACAGTTTTGGTCCTTAAATCTTTAAGGTGGCTGAGGATGGAAGTCTTCTCTTCTGGAACTTCTTCCTGCTGAATAGGGGCATAGAGATGTCCTTACCTTTGGGTCAACATTGGTCAGTTGGAAAATTTAATATAGGAGTCACCAAAGGCAGAGGATGCCAGTCCAAGGTAGACAAGATATATGAACCTCCTTGAGTAGAAAGGATTATCTGTTGCTGGAAGTTAAGGCAGTGAAGGAGTCTTGGCACCAGGCAAGGAGACACCAGAAAAGACAACAAAATAAGGTTAATATTATAATAAGAAAGAGAGGCCTGAAAACAACAACAACAACAACAAACTTTGATAATCGACCAAAATCTTTCTCCAGTCCAGGAGTTTAACCAATCACTAAAGGAAAGAGAGAGAGATCATTTAAAGCGCAATTTGCATAACTATATATATATATATATATTTTTTTTTAAAGATTTTATTTATTTATCCGACAGAGACACAGCGAGAGAGGGAACACAAGAAGGGGCAAAGGGAGAGGGAGAAGCAGGCCTCCCGGCCAAGCAGGGAGCCTGATGCGGGGCTTGATTCTGGGACCCCGGGATCATGACCCGAGCTGAAGGCAGACGCTTAATGACTGAGCCACCCAGGTGCCCGAATATCTTTATCTTTTAGCGGTATCTTTTGGTGATATCTTTTTGGTGATATCTGGAATCTTTTGGTGATATCTGGAATACATGCCCAACATTTTGTTTTTATGCTAGCACATGTCCCATCTTGTGCAGTTAAAATACCTAATACCATTTTGAGAGTCATTTAAGGCCTCGTTGACATAGCAAGTGGTGTTAGCCATCATACACTCTGTTTTATTTAGCAATCAATCAGGTAATTAATAAGAGACACCTTTATGGAAACAAAAGAGAAAATATAGTTTAATGGTCTGAGCAAATTATAAAGTCAAGTGCTTAAAAAAAAATAGCTACAAAGATGTGTTGTTGAAATATTTTCTTTCTATAATAACCCTCATTTTTAATCTGAGATAGCCAAATCAGGACCAGTTCATTTGAAAAACATGTCCAGTTTTAACAAACTTGGCCTAACTATTTACATAAGCTTAACAAGAATAATGTTTGGCCATATAGATCTTGCAATCTGCTTTGCTGGAACTTTCATAAGGAATCTTGATTGCACTTTTTGTAGCATTTCTAGGCCAGAAGCCAAGCCAAGTGCTTGTCATCAGACATGCCTGCAATACCTGTAGATTTGGGTGAATTCCTGTCCAAAGTATTCTGATTTTCCTGCTCCTGCCAGGAAGTAACATTCTCTCCTCAGCTGGTGAGACTGCTGGGAACTCTGTAAGCAGGTACGAGGTCAACAAGTCCAAGGGGCTTTATGGTTCTTCATTTCATAAAGTCAACATTAGTTTCTTAAAGCTATTTGGTCATATCCGAGTCTATGCATGTCTCTTTCAAATATGACATTCCAGTCAAAGCCTTAGTAAAATAACCAATGTTTCCAATGGTGTCCTGTTACAAGGAGAACAGATTCTTATCTAACTTATGCAAATGACTGTAATTGCCCTAAAAGAAAGAACACTCACTGAGACCTTCTGAATTTCAGAGGGTTCAAGTAGAGAGAAAAGTTGAAGTCTTCAACTTATTCACAGAGGACTATTTTTTCCTATTTCTGTAAGTCATAGATACTTTAAGAGGTTTCCTTAGTCTGGAAAAGCAAACATTAGAGAACCAGGAATGTTTCAAACAAGGGTCACGAAAGCTATCATCTTCCTCAGTTTATTTAGTCCCATGTTACAAAATCTTGGTCAGTTTAAATGCAGCTTTTAGTTAGTTCTGGAAGTTTTTTTTTTTTTAACAATTTTAAAAATATCAAACATTGTATGTGTCAAAACCCCCTTTTTATGAATCTCCTTGAAGATGAAACATGTTTCACAAGAGAATACAAACAATAACTATGTGTGACAAATGACTCAAAAAAGGACATGGTTAAAGATCCGATGAGAGGTTACAACATAGCTGGCAAGGAAATCCAGTTATTTCTAACACCTAACACTTCAATAATTAGGACATCAAGTGATGGCCTTATATCAGAATATATTGAAACTTCAGGAATTTCATCTATCTCTAGAATAGTTATAGCATTTACCCAAGCAATATGACCTGAGGCTTATCACTGACAGAGCTTTCCAAGTAACTTTATACACCAGATAAAAAGGCCAAGGAGTCAAAGACTTACAGTTGAAATCCCAGGGAATTTTGTTAAAAAACCTTTCTAGAAAGTTATAAAGCACATGCTCAAATAGGATTACAGATCATTACAAAATTTAAAACTTAATTATTTATTTAACCAAGGTGGCAAAAAAGGGATTCCAAAGGCGAATATGTAGGGCTATATAGTTGCTAGCAAAACTCAGCTCCCATAACATTGAGAAGCTTCAACTGAGTGATCAAAGACCTGATAAAGATGAAACATAGAAAGTGGTTTTCTGGGCAGACGAAAGAGGAAAAAAAACCCTTCATTTCTATTTTCTTGTCAAGAGCAGACCAACAACTCAAGAAAACGTTGTCTCTTGAACAGAGAGAAAAGCGGAATTTCAATCTCATAGCAGTGTACTTTATTTTATTTTATTATTATTACTGTTATTATTTTAAAGATTTTATTTATTTATTTGAGACGGAGAGAGGACACAAACGGGGAAGAGGATTAAGGGGAGAGGGAGAAGCAGACGCCCCGCTGAGCAGGAGTGTGATGCAGGGCTCATCCCAGGACACTGAGATCATGACCTGAGCATATTATTTGCTTCAGGGGTACAGGTCTGTGATTCATCAGTCTTACACAATTCACAGCATTCACCATACCACATACCCTCCCCAATGTCCATCCCCCAGTCACCCCATCCCTCCCACCCCCTGGCCCCCAGCAACCCTCAGTTTGTTTCCTGAGATTAAGAGCCTCTTAAGAGGGGTGCCTGGGTGGCTCAGTGGGTTAAAACCTCTGCCTTCGGCTCAGGTCGTGATCTCAGGGTCCTGGGATCGAGCCCCGCATCGGGCTCTCTGCTCAGTGGGGAGCCTGCTTCCCCTTCTCTCTCTGCCTGCCTCTCTGCCTACTTGTGATGTCTCTCTCTGTCAAATAAATAAATAAAATCTTAAAAAAAAAAAAAAAAAAGAGCCTCTTAAGGTTTGTCTCCCCCTCTGGTTTCATCTTGTTTCTTTTTCTGTCTTTTTTTTTTTTTTTTTAGTTTTGCACTTATTATATACTTTTCTTTTTTTCCCCCAAATACTTTTATTTTATTTTTTCAGTGTTACAAGATTCATTGTTCATTTACCACACCCAGTGCTCCATGCAATACGTGCCCTCCTCAATACCCACCACCAGGCTCGCTCCACCCCCCACCCCTTCCCCTCCATCTTGTTTCATTTTTACCTCCCTTCTGTTACGATCCTCTGTCTTTTTTTTCTCGAATTCCTCAAATCAGTGAGATCATATGATAATTGTCTCTCTCTGACTGACTTATTTCGCTTAGCGTAATACCCTTTAGTTCCATCCATGTCGCTGCAAATGGCAAGATTTCATTGAATCCAATTCTTAACTTCAAAATTTAAATGAAAGTAAATAAAAGTGTTGGAAAGTAACTTTCCCACTAACACTAAAGGAGAGGAATCTCAAGAATGACTACTTAAATTGAAATGACCACATTTGGGAGGACCCTATGGGAGTTTGGAGGCTAACCTGACCAGAAGACATGAGGCACGTGGGCTGAGATTAGTTTAGGGAGTGTCCATGACCTTGGACAGAAAATCACCTTTGCAGAGGCAGCTTGTTGCTCACCCTCTTCTACACCTAGATGCCTGGATTCTTTCTCTCACCGTTTTATTTGATGATAAACTATCTGCAGATCTCAGTCTCTGTGCTGATCTAGGAAGGAAGAGAAATGTGGGAGGTCTAAGGGCAGCACTTTCCTTTCAGGGACAGGAAGAGAATAACTGAGCATGGTGGGGACAGCTCAGGGCAGAGTGGGCTGCAGCTGGTCTGAGGACACGTGAAGTGTCTGCAGGCTACACTGAAGCTCACAGCCCTGGGATCTGAGCCAGCTGCAGAAAACAGGTGAGATAAGAGCTGGGCGATGTACACCTTTACTCCACCCCGACAAGCTGCATTATGCATTTATGGTTCTTCTCCTTTGACCCATTTAGCTTCCACTCCCAATATCCCTCTGTACAGAAGGCTCAGCTGTGTGTGAAGAATTTTAAACCAGTACCACAAATCATGATTTAGCCTAGGACCCAGAGTCTAGACAGAAAGAGGAGAGGTGAATGTGTAATCTCTTCTCCCTTATCAGGAAGGAAATCAGCATCAGAAAATTCACTACCAGTGGGATCAGAGGGTGAACCTGAAAATCCATGGGTGAGAGTCTGTCCACGGGAGACGGGGAGCTCTCTGCTGTTCCCTGCCCTCCCTTGAATGAATTTCTCCCCACGATGATGGGAACAAAAATTTAATCCCTGAAAGTTCCTTGTCTGACAGAGACTCTGATTCTGTTTGTGGTGGTCAGTTTCCTCATTGTTATTCTGACAAAAGGGAAGAGACTGACCTGCTAGAATCCAGGGTGATTGGAGTGACCCACCAGGGCCCCCAGTGCCCATCTCACAAATGAAGGAGCCCACCAAGCTGGGGAAGATTGGAGAAGAAAGGACGGTCGTAGAGTTGGGATGGACTGACTGCTGTGGGGATGGAGAAGGATGCAGAGGGGATCTGTGCCCCCATCTCGATCCCCGGCTTGGGAAGCACCTCATGTGACCCATCAGCTGAAGTTGGAGTTGGAACCGACAGGATTGAGAGCCTCCCTAACAAAGAGCAGGGAGTAAACAGGGTCAGAACACCAGGGTACCTGAAGCAGGCAGCGTGGCAGTGAGACTCAAGCCTTGGAGCTGGTTCAAATCCCAGCTCTACCCCTTAAAATATGCATGGCCATGGGTGAGGGACTAAACGCTGAGCCTCAGTCTCATCATTGTGCGGTGGGACTTTAGAAGAACCCACCTCAGAAGATGACCCAAGGACGGTGTTTAGTTCAAGGGCTGGCACAGGGAAAGTTGTTAGTGAATAGCACTGGCATTTTTATTCATAGAGCATGGTCACCTGTAAGATGAAGGGCATCATCGCGTGTGTGTGGAGGGGTGGGTGGAAATAGGGAACAGGTTTGGGGAAGTGGCTGGAAGGAGTGAAGAGAGGATGCAGGGAGGAAAGGAGAACTTCTAGAAACAGAGGAAGCAAGTATTGTTACAAGAGGGGCCCACAGGCTCACAGATGTGGATCTGGCCCCAGGCACTGGCCATAATTGTGTTATGTTAGTCACCATACAGTACATCATTAGTTTTTGATGTAGTGTTTAATGATTCATTGTTTGCATATAACACTCAGTGCTCATTACAATGGGTACTCTCCTTCATAAAACAAAAGCATGTGGGTGGCGGGAGAGAGAAGCCCTCTTTCCCCTTTGTGGGCTCTGCCATCTAGGGTAATGAGGCTTGTCTGCATAAACAGAGAAGGAAATAAAACCACATGAGAAAATTGGAAATTTCAAAGTGAGAGAGCCGTGATGCCATTATCTGAGGCCTAGGGTTTCCTCCCCCAATCCCTGCATGTCCCAGTACGGGAATCATTGGATTCCTGGTTTTTGGTTTTGGGGGTTTTTTGGCCTCAAATTTACATTTCTGTCCCTGACAACTGAAACAGTCTCTGTTCAATCAGAAAGGGATTTAGGAGTCTGTCACTCCTTCCATATCCAATGGGGGAGTCGTCTCCCCACTTACACGGTGTGTGTACAAGGCCTCTGTTTGAAGCTCCCTTCCCCCCTGGGTGGGTGAGGAATGATTTTATTATTTTTTTCCCAAATACTTTTATTTTATTTTTTCAGTGTTACAAGATTCATTGTTTATGTACCACACCCAGTGCTCCATGCAATACGTGCCCTCCTCAATACCCACTACCAGGCTCGCCCATCCCCCACCCCCTTCCCCTCCAAAACCCTCAGTCCATTGCTCTGAGTTCACAGTCTCTCA
>CM052898.1:8747719-8786291 GCA_028534135.1 Potos flavus
TTCATGTATCTGTTAGCCATTTGTATGTCTTCTTTGGAGAAGTGTCTGTTCATGTCTTCTGCCCATTTTTTGACGTGATTATCTGTTTTTTGAGTGTTGAGTTTGAGGAGTTCTTTATAGATCTTAGATATCAGACCTTTGTCTGACACTACCTAGCATTTGTGGAGCATTTACAAGTACCGCACTATAAGGCAGGTGCTATTACTATTAGTTTCCCCATTTGCAGATGGAGGCTCAGAGAGGTCAATTTATGTCACCAGGTTCACATAGCCAGAAAGTGGCAGGATCAGGATTTGAACCCACGTCTGTTTGATGTGAGTCAGTGCCCTAAAGCAGGCAGCTATCCATGCTATCACACAAGTCTCCCCTTGCCTATTGATCTGTGTTTAAGAACCTGAAGAGAAGTGAGCAGTTCACAACTGGTGGCAGCTGGTCTCTGTTTAAGAAATGAAAACAATAAATTAAAGGAAAAAGAGAGAGAGAGAAAACAAGTCACCAGAGAATTCAGCCGAAGTGATGTCATGGGGTCTCCTTAGCAGGCAATTAGAATTCATCTAAACCTGCCACCTCCAGCCCCACCTCAATGCTCTCTGTGCCATCAGTCAAGCCTCCTGGGCATGCTTGCTGGAGACCACGGTAGATTAAAAGTATTATAAACATGACAGGTATTAAAGAGCCCAGTGGGACATGCTCCCAGCACAGTCTGCCAAACTCTGCTGGCATAGAAATCCCTAGAAACCAATTCCAAGTTTTGATAGTGAACAAGCCATGGGATTCTTGGTGGCACTTAAGGGCTCATTAAAAGTTGGTTTACAATTCCCCACCTCCACGTCATTTGTGGAAATTAAAGAGTCCCTGAGGATCAGCCACAGAGCTTCAGGCAGATGAGATCTGATGCACAGCTCAGGGCTAAGGTTGAGACAGAGCCACAGATCCACTGCACTGTGGAGATTAGTCCTCAGATGGTTTTCCGACTTAGGCTCAAGCCCAAACTTGGGCATTTGATTAGCACCAAGAGACATAAGTGGGAATTGAAGGTGACATTCTCTTCCCCCAAGCCGCAAGATTCCTAGAGCTCCAAACAGCCAAATGCTACAACATGCACACTGGGGTCCTTGGCAGCAGAACCCAAAGTGCGCAAAGCTCCAGGTGCTGAGTGTGGCCACTGCGAGTGCTCCACGCTGCAGAGTAAGATCTCCAGAGCTCTGAGGGTGGCTAAGAGTTCTACTTCCACAGTAATGCTCACTGTACTGCATTATAGCTATTACTTGATCAACACCTCCCCTCCTTCCCCACTAGACTGGCAGCCCTGAGAGGGTAGGGCCAATCTGAGCTTGCTTAGTATTTTGTTCCCACAGCTGGGCACCTAACAGGTGCACCTAAGAGTTCAATAAAACTGACTGAGAAAAGAAATGAAGTCTCTCATTACAACCCTATGGAGAGCCTGTGTGATGCAAAATTCCACCGAAATGTGAATGGCTATTCCCTAATTTATCTGAAATTCACTGACATCACAGCCGGTATCCCTCTTGTAAAATGTATGTCATCTAATGCCTGTTGGGAATGTGGGGGTAATGTACTCTGTAATCTGACCCCCATCTGCCATTTTAGGCCATTCTGAGCCACTCACACTTCCTTGCTGCTCAAGACCCTGTCATGTTGGCCTTTTTTTGTTGCTTGGATGGACATTCATCTTCCCACCTCAGGTCTTTTGCACATGCTGTTTCTTCCGCCTGGTGTACCCTTGCCTCTCACTCTGTCCCTGGAAAAGAGTGTCTTAGCTGAAATGTCACTTTATCCATGAACCGCTCCCCCCCTCCCTCCAGCCTACCCCCAGTCTCCCAGCTCTCTGTGGATTAGGTTGTTGGCCTTTTGTATAGCCTATTGTCTTCCTTTCCTCAAACTCATCACGATCTTGTCTAAATTCAGTTATCCATCATACACCATCTCCCCTCTACTGTCATGCACAGGATCAGGCATGTCAGTCCTGGTCACTGTGGGCTCCCCAGAGAAGGGCTCAGGCATTGCATACACAGCTGTTGGATACATGCTAGCTGGGGCTGGATGTCCTCTGAGCTGGAGATAAGAGTTATCTGGGGCACAGTGTTTGGGTACCGAGGCTGGTCATGCTTATCAAACTAACCAGCTAGTGTGGCCTGTTCCAACTTTACCCAGTTATCAAAGAGCAGATCAAGCATGAGGCTTCCTCCCTCCATGTGCCAACACACAGCCGCCTAGCAAAATGAGTGGGGACTTCTTAAGCAAGATGATGACCAAGGATTTGAAGAGTTTTTCAATTTAACTGTCCAATTCTTAGTGGGTATTTTGTCCTATACACGTTTGAGGTGTTCCTAGTATGTGCTGAGATAGAAAGTGACTGGACCTAAGTGCCACCTCTACAAGAGACCAGACAAATGGGGAGAGACAGGCAAGTGCTGGAGTCATTCAGATCCTGGGAGATAAATGTTGTGAAGGTGCAGCAGACTCCCAGGATGCTACAGCCCTGTTGACTTCCCTGAAACCCATGGAGGTAAAAAGATCCGAAAAGGAAATCCATTGACAAATAATGAGTCCTGCCATGTTCATGTGCCTGAGTCAGATGGAAGACTGAGGGGAAACTGCCCCACATCACCAGGGCCAAGAGTGCAGTGTCGTGGAGGGAAGCAGGTGCAGGACATTACTTTTGGGAATGGGCTGGGTCTGACCCATTTCTCTGTCTGCAGCTGTGAGCACAGATTCCGGCACCCATCAGGGGCTGATGAATGTGTGGGGTAGGAAACGACTAGGACAATATTTCTTCGTCAACCCTGAGTCAGACACAGTGCAGAGACTCAGAAATGCCTGAATCCTGCCTGGCAGAACAGCTGAGCAAAGTTACAAGGCTGTGGTTCAAAGGGACTTTGGTTATTGGTCATTTTATCTCCAGTGGCTACACACTGCTTGGCACACAGTAGGTGCACAAGAAATACCTGTGAGAACAATGAAAGCATGGTATCCACAGTTCAAGAGAAAGATTGAAATTGGGGTTAAGGCGGGGAGAGTTCACTTTAACCACTCACCTACTGTGTGTCAGGCTCTTTACACACATTTTTTCTCTTCTCCTTATCATTCAGCCCCATTTCATAAAAGAGAAAGTCAGGCCCAGAGAGGCCAAGCCACTTGTCCAGGATCAGAGAGCCCCCCCCAAGCAGGGCTGCAAGACGCAGCTGAACTGAGACCTGGGGCTCCACTCCATCTCCTGGCTTGCTATTGACCCCTTTCTGTGAACTTAGCCTTATCCTGACCTCTCTGGGCATCCAGAAGCAGCAACAAAGATCTTTCTCCTTAGTCCTGAATTTATTTCTTGGTTGAACATCTGTTTCTCTGATGTCCTTTATGGACTTGAGTAGTGCCAGGAAATCCCCTTGATTGCCCCCACATTCTGGGTCTTCTGCTGTGTCAGTGGGCTAGAGTTTAGAGGAGAGTGTTGATGGGGCCCTCAGTCCAGGAATGCACCTCCTTCCAGCCCCTTCTCCCCTACAAGGGTGGATCCAAGGTGCCTAAAGTCCCTTCACATTTTGTGTGAAGTGTGACTTCATTCTGGGCATTTCTCCATGCCTTTTCTTAAGTTGGTTCCTCTGCCTGCCATTCCCTCCCTGACTCCGTGTGCTGGGGACTGTTCATCCTTCAGAGTTTGGCTCAGATGCTGCCTCCCTCTTTTCCTACTGGCACTGTAGGGTTTCACAGCACTGTGCATGTCCTTCCTTCACTGTTTTCTTTCATGTATTTTTATTGAGTATGTGTTGTTCCATTTAATTTTTACTATTCTGGGTGCTAGGAACACAGCAAGCCCACGGGCTTAAAAATTCTCAGAATTCTGAGCCCCAGATCCCCTTCTCATTGACTGTGAGTAGGAGCCCTTTCAGGCTTATCTCCCCCAAGCTCTCCCAGCATGTGGACACGATCCAAATACACACTTCCCCACTCTCTACCTGCACTGATCTCTGTTTCTGCGGCAGGAATTCCTTTTTCCTGCTATCAGACCAGAGAAGGCCTACTCATCCTTTCAGTCCCAGGAAGAATGTGCCTTCCTTCACATTCCCCATGGTGACCAGCAGATGTCTCCCTCACATTGCAAGATGGCTCCTCATCCTGGGTCTGAGACTGGATAGGACGTATTTCTGTGTCCCAGTACCTGTAACAGTTGCTGGGCACGGGGTAGAGACGCAATAGATGTTTGGTGTGGAGTTCAGTGGCAAGCCATTTCTACTGCACAGAGTCTAACTCTTGAGCCTGGCGTTGAACCTTCTGTAGTAAAACTCACATATGCAGTGTTTTGAGAGTGTGTTTGAAGTTTAAGGTTTGAGGTTTAAGAGCGCCCCCAAGAGAGAGAAATGGGGACTAGGGTTGTCCCTGGCAGGTGACAGGCACCAGAGGGAGTGAAAATTTTGAGATAATTCTTACCTATGGCGAGATCCACTCAAACTCACTGTGGTCCTGGGGGCCTGGAGTGCTTTTCCTAGAAGCCACTGACAGTCCTGGGGGACCCCAGATAGCACAAGAAGACTCCCCTGGAGGAAGGCACTTGAAACTGAGGTCCTGCAGATGTTCAGGACCCAGGAAGGCATTCTGCTTGGCCAAGTCTAAGAGTATCACTACGCCTTTCGAAAGACCTGTAGCTATATATGCGGGAGGCTTGTGAATCACCAGATACCATAGTCTCAATGCAGAGAACATCCCTGATAGGCAGGGGTACTTATTTCCATTTTACAAATGGGAAATCGAGTTTGATAGGTTAGGTGGCATGTGACAGGTCATCCCAATAAATGAATAGGAGATCTGGGGCTCAGAATTCTGAGAACTTTTAAAAATCATGAAAGATAATTAAAACACATATTGAAGGAACTCAGAAAATCCCTAGCTGGGTAAATTCCAAACAGCGTATGAAGGCACACACATGCACGCACACACACACATACACCCTAGTCAACCTGGTGAAAACCAAAGAAAAAGAGAAAAATTGTAACAGCATTCAGAGAGAGAGAGAGAGACCCATGAAATGATGTGATGTATGGACATTTCCTAACAACAGGTTTGATAAATAGAAGCCTCTCGATTACATTAGCTTGCTTGTCCTCCTTACTGCACCATATTCTCCATTTAAAACATAAAGTTATAAAGCAATGTGTGGCGGAGGAGTGGCCACACATTCTGAGAGAGCATTAACATAACTCCAATGTTGAAACCACTACAACTTTATCTCTGAGAAAATGCAAGATCTCTAGAAACGACTGTAACCAGAAGCCTAAAGGTGCAAATGCACTGGAAACTTTGAGGGAGATTTCTGAGGCCGCTACTGTCCCCCAAACTGAGAGAGAAACAGAGTTGTAGAGAATACTTGGAACAGAATACCTTTTCCAAGATGCTAGTGCCACCTTCCTGTGACATGAACTGATGATAAGCCATCTAGAGATCTTGGGAGCCTTACTGAGCCAGGAAGGAAACATCTGATGGTTTACATGAGGGGTGGTGGTGGTGGCATTTCCTAGTATAGGATGGATGTGTCTTCAGTAATAACCAGAAGGGCTGTCGGTAGCTAGATAAGAAGAGCTGCAGCCACAGGCGAAGGCAGCCACAGAGAACATCAGGCTACAGGACTTCACGTCCATGGAGGGAAAATCTCTGCCCATGGCCGGGGAATCAGGTGAGTCAAGAAGTCAAAGGCAAGAATACATGCTCTCCTCAATACCAGGAAGTGCTCATTGTCTCCTATTCCAGGACCTGGTTCAGGCTCATCCCTCCACATTACTAGCACGATTCCAGCACTTTCAGAGACTGTGTGCACTGCCTCCTGCTTGTTGCATTCCCTGCAGCACATTGGGACCAAAAGCTGCCCCAGGATGGCCCCTGGAAGTTTTTCTGCCTGGCAATGACGCTGATGTTGCTTCTGCTAGTCCTCATCCTCGGTGTGGTCCTGGCTGAGGGTAAGGTGTTGAGCCAGTGGGAATGGGTGATTGCATGGACCCAGACCCCCAAATCTGAAGTGAGAAGAGGACCCTATAGGGCTGGGGCAGACATGGGTCAGTAAGGGGTGGCTGGACTGTCTTGCTGGGCTTGATGATTCTAGAAAGAAACCGCCCTCCTTGTCTCAGCCTGCAGTTGGGGGAGTGGGAAGAGAACTGTGTGTTGAAAGGTCTAGAGCATATCAGCATGTGTTTCCTCTAGTACTGCAGTTCTTCAACCTGATGCAGGAAGAACTCAAGCAACTGGACATCAAATGTGAGTGCTAAGTGTCATGGAGGGCTTCTTCCTCCCCACCTCTCCACCAGGTCTTGATCTGCCTTTCTCTGTGGGCCCTTTAGTTGTGCAGGGTCTGGCAGATGCTGGGCACAAATAGGACATGATGCGGGGAGAGGTGTTCCGGCACGTGGAGGCTCTGAGGGCAGGCAACGGTAAGGAGATGGGGCAGGTTGGGTGGTGGGAAGCCAGAGTTGGGAGAGGAACGTTGTTTGCTTGGGCGCTGTTGATGCTAGTGATTCTTGCAACACACGAGTGTGTGTAGGGTTGTTTTAATCGACCCTCCATCAGGGTTGATATTCATATAAAGTTTGAGGCCCCCTGAATGGCATTACTCTGCCATCTGATAATGCCTCTCTCTCTCTCTCTCTCTCTTTTAAAAAAAATATTTATTAGAGAGAGAGAGAGCACAAGCAGGGGGAGCAGCAGAGAGAGAAAGAGAGAGAGAAGGAGGGAGAAGCAGACTCCCCACTGAGCAGGGAGCCCGACTCGGAGCTCAATCCCAGGACCTGGGAATCATGACCTGAGCCGAAGGCAGCTGCTTAACTGACTGAGCCACCCAGGTGCCCCTGCGCATCTTTTGAACGAACAAATGGGAAGCTACTGTGCTCACTTTTGCAAAGTGGCAAAGATGCACAGGTTTGAACCACTTCACTGGAGGCCTTGTTCAGTGGCCAGTGCAGCCCCTGGCCCCAACAGAGCTGGCCTCTTTCTCCTTCTCCAGAATCCTCCTGTGAGCCCTGCCTGGAAAACTGGATGGCATTTCAGGGCTCCTGCTATCTATTTTCCACACAGCGACAGAACTGGTTCAAAGCCAAGGATCATTGTGCTGAGAAGGGTGCTCACTTGGTCATCATCAACAGCCAAGCAGAGCAGGTATGAAGGTGGGGAGGGGTGCTCTGGGGATCTTTCAAATCACTGCACGCTCATGTCCTTGTCCCTTGCAAAATCTAGTGCAAATCCTTCATTCTGCCCTTCATAATATCCTTCCACTGCCTTAGCACGCAGTGTTGGCCAAGATTCAGTCTTTCTTCTGAGTGATTCTTCATGCTGGCCCTTCTGTCCAGAATGCTTCCTTCTATCTACATAGACAACTCCTACTCTTTCTTCTTCAGACCCAGCTTTGTCCTTCAACATCCCTCCCACCCACTCTTCCTTAACACGACTATGCTGCCAGATCCCCGGTTCATCTCCTTTCACATGAAGAACTCCCAGACTAGGTGTGGTTCTGTCCCATTTTTGAGTTGATAGTGCTGGGGACCAGATTAGACACACTCAATATGGTTCAGTGGACTCCATATTTGTCGGTGGAATCCACCTGATTGCCAGAACTCTTTCTAAGGGGGCAGTGTCTACATTTCTCACCCTGTAAACCATGCCTTTGAATAATCCTAACTACCTCTTGACCAGTTGCTCAGCTAGGAGCCACACTGGGCTCTTGAGACTCTGGACTCTGGGAGACAAACTGAGGGTTACAGAAGGGAGAGGGTGGAGGGATGGGGTAGCTGGGTGATGAGCACTAAGAAGGGCACATGTGGTGATGAGCACTGGGTATTATATGCAACTAATGAATTGTTGAACACTACATCAAAAACTAATGATGTACTAAATGTTGGCTAACTGAACATAACAAAAAAAAGAAGAAATTTCAGAAAATCCTGTAAGGCACCTGCTATTGTTATCCCCATTTTACAATTGAAAAGCCTGAGGGCCGTAAGTGTCCATAATTTGATGACCAATTGGTCATAATAATGGTGGAAATGGAGATCTACCTGGAGCTTTTAGCCAATTTCAGCCAAGGATGCTGCTTTGGACTACATCCCTGCTAGTGGGGTCCCGTAGATCTTACTCCCTTTCAGCATCTGTTTCCACCACCATTCTCACCTCTGGACATAGTCTTTCTTGACTTAATCTTCCTTCTTCTCATGCAGAAATTCCTGAGTCCAGAGGAAGATACTGACTACTGGATTGGCCTCAAGAAACAGTATCCAAAGGGCATTTACAAGTGGCAAGATGGCTCAGCGCCCACCTTTACGTGAGTGTCCCTGTTGAGACTCAGAATACCTGAGCTTGTCTGTGCCATTGGATCTTGAAGACGTCTTCCTACAGATTCCCATACTGTCTCAAATGTCTGATTTTGGCTAAAACCAAACTGCCTGTCACATTTCGTATTGTCATGCTTAACGTTATTTTGTTAGCTGCAGAGGTGTGTGTATGTGTATGTGTGTGTGTGTAGACCATAATTAAACAACGTTAAATAAGAAGTTCTTTATTGTGGGAAGACTTGGTGCCATAAATACATCGAAGAGAATCATACACTTCGAGGAGGAAGTAGGTAGTATGTGATGTACCAAGCTGATTGAGATGCACATCTCATCTGGAACCTTTAGTGTCTTACAGAACATACTCAAGGAATCAATGCCTAGGGGGTCTAGTCTTAAACCCTCTACATATGATTCAGTGACTTCACATTCTGGTCATCATCTGTTCTTGAACTTTTTTTTCATGTCCACACACTTTCCTAGAACTTCACGCTTAGCGTCCTCGACCATCCCGAGTACATCTGCTTTCCTTAATTTCCACCTCTTCTGCCTCAGCTCAGGTTAGGACGATTGCTATATATCCTATACTTAGTCTTATCCTCATGAACCCATGCTCTAGTCAAGTTCGAGGGGCCATCTTCTTAAAACATGCCTTTGATATAGTTTTAGGAAACACCTAATTCCTCAATGTCACATGGATAACCCAGAATCTTTAGATGGCACCTTTCCATGCCCACACAGTGGCTGCCATTCATCTTTATATTCTTATCTCTTACACACCCAAGGGCTCTCCCCCTCCTTGCCACAGCTATGTGACAAATGACTTATCTTTTTTTATTATTATTTTTTTATTTTTAATTAACACATAATGTATTATTTGCCCCAGGGTACATGTCTGTGGATCCTCAGGCTTACACATTTCACAGCACTTACCATGGCACATACCCTCCTCAATGAAATGACTCATCTTTTTGAACACTGTCTTGCATCTGATCTTTCTGTTTTTGTTTTTTTTTTCTCCTGCTGTCATCTGTCTAGAACACATTTTATTGGTTTGGTGAGCTACAATATGTGTGTCGAGCCTCATAGAGGAATCCATCCTTTGCCCAGAATAAATTATTCCAACTCCCTTAACACTATGTAGAGTTTTGTGGCTGTGTTAATTATACTCTTCCTTTGCTATACATGTCTTACCTATCAGACAGGCTGCTGCTTTAGGGCAGAGGAGGCATCCAACTCATTGATGTGTCTCCAGTACCCACTTCTGGGCTTGGTACACAGCAGGTGCATAATCAGCTGTATTAGAGTGAATGAATGAATGAGTGTTGTGAACATTTCAAGGAACGTTTAGGAAAGAGGGGATGGGATCCTCTGACAGACTTAGTACCTATTATCCAGATATTCAAATGTATCATGTCCTGAAACTTAATCTCAGAGATCCAGGGAGGTTAAGTTATTTGTCCATTTTGGCCTCATTTATTTCATTTAAATGCAAGAAGTTGCACCAGATGATTATTATAAAACAGTGGTGCTCAGAAGGTAGTGATTTCCCCCTATAGCTATTTGGTGCTGTCTGCAATATTTTTGGTTGTCACAATCGAGTGGATGCTGCTGGCATCTAGTGGGTAGAGACCGGTGATGCTGCCCACTATCCTGCAATGCACAGGACGCCCCCCACAACAAATAATGATAAGGCTCTCAATGTCAATAGTTCCTTCATGTAGAAGCCCTTGCTATAAGATATGACTGGGATATTTTACTTCTAGGGATTTCTCACATAACCCCAAAGCTAGACCCTCACCTGGTAGCCTTATCCTCTTCTGGGATCTTAATGGTGAGAAGCCCAGCTGGGCATAGTTAAGAGTGGCTTGCTCAGTATTGTGGCTAAGGGACTTAGCTGATGCTTGTGTGTTTTCACAGCAACTGGCCTGATACCAAATCTTCTGACTATGACTGTGTCTTAGAATTCTGGCTCCTGGTCCTCAGATATATGCCTTGCGTACTGGTATTATTGGATCTGTGAGAAGTCACAAGTCTGCTGAGCCTGCTCCCTTTACTCTGTCTGCAGTCATGGGAAAAGTTGTCTTGATATGTGACATAACATATCATAACAATCCCCCAACTTCTCTGCAGAAAAGGGGGTCTCCTGAAAGCTCCGGTCCTCTTGGGGGCATCTTTCCTCTTCTTGCCCCTACTTCTAAATGCTGTTGAGGAACGTGAAAAATGACACCAGGATGGAACAATGAGCAAAATATATTGTGCAGGACTTTCTACGAGACAAACAATGTAGTTTTTTTTTCAAACAATGTAGTTTTTAAAAAATGACATAAATAAAGGCAAATGTAGTATTGTTAGAAAATAAAAAAGCCTTAAAGACATCACTAAATGAACGTGTGTATCATGTTTGGGTTTTGATTTGAAAAAAGTTTTGAAGAAATCACAATATTTGAGTATAGATTGTATATCAGGAAACACGAAGGCATTTTTATTTATTTGTGAGTTGTGCTAATGGCATGGTATAGATAGATGATGGATAGATAGAGAGACATCACTATATGTTAGCAATACATACTAACATGAGTATGGGTAATATATGTGGGTAAATTTGTGTACTGTGTGGGCTTTTCTTAAAATAATAAATCAAATAAGTGGGAAGATTGTATATAAGAAACTCAATTGGCCAAGTGTTATCATATATGTCCTCTACTTTGTGTCTAGAGGAACATTCTACACAAATTTTTAAATTAATCAATACAATTTCTAATAATTCATATAAGGTAAACATGATCAAAAAGAAACTCAGCAAACTTGTAATGGAACAGAAATGTCTGAACCTAAAAGTGATATCTACATAAAGTCCTACTATAACTATCATACTTCACAGTGTATTGTTGAGAACATTCCATTTTAGCTCAGGAACAATATATGGGTTTCCATAGTTTTGGATTTCTCGTCAACATTATTCTGGGGGCTGTAGACAAGGCAGTGAGACATTCCCCCAAAAAAGTACCCCATAAAATACTAAGAAACAAAAGTATTAAAATTTGGAAAAGAAGATACAAACACATCATTTTTCATACATGATATCATTGTTTTCACAGAGATACTAAAGCATCTGCACATGCCTTTAGAAAAAAAAAGAATTTAGAAGTGTGTACCAAGTTTTCTGCATTCAAAATCAGCATAGAGATTGTGTTTTATAAATGAAGAGCAAATTGATAGACAAATATTCAGAAAATATCACATTTAGGGAGAAAAACCATGAAAGACTCTTAGCTATAGGAAAAAAACTGAGGGTTGCTGGAAGGGAGGTGGGCGGAAGGATGGGGTAACAGGGTGATGGGCATTTGGGGAGGGCATGCGATGTGATGAACACTGGGTATTATACGCAACTGATAAATTATTGAACACTGCATATGAAACAAATGATGAGCTATATGTTGGCTAATTGAATTTAAATAAAAAATTTAAAAAAGAAAATGTCACATTTGTCATTGCACAAAAACATTGTGACTTTTTTTTTTAAAAAAGGATTTTATTTACTTATTTGACAGAGAGAGAGCGAGAGAGCACAAGCAGGGGGAGCAGCAAGAGGGAGAGGGAGAAGCAGGCTCTCTGCTGAGAGCCCGATGCGGGGCTCGATCCTAGGACCCCGGGATCATGACCTGAGCTGAAGGCAGACACTTAACCGACTGAACCACCCAGGCACCCCATTAAGTGACTTTAAGAACTTTAAGAACTACAGATATTCTGATGTCTTTTAGTGAAAAACTAAAAACTATGCATGAAGATATATGTGTGCAGATTAGATAGTCTTGCAGGCACTCACTATGGTGAGGACACTGCATGCTTAGCATAGCTCTAGCCACATAACAAACACTTAATACATTATAATTTATTGGTAATAATATATTTAAAAGCTTCATCATGGAAAACGTTGAGTACCATGCTATCCCTCTGTCAACGAAGAGAGATGAATCTGAAGAAAGTTAATGTCCTCATGACAAACTTCTTTCCTGCAAAGATGCCAGACTCAGAAGCACACCAGGGAAGATGAGCTAATTGTATTCCCTTCAACAAGGTTCTCTGGGGATTATGTCTCAGGGGTCAGAGAGTCTGGTATAAACTGTGGTGGTGGTGATTCAGCTTCGTGTTCTCTCGGAGAAAACATGCTCCTCCTCCGCAGCCATAAGACAAAGTTGAGGCGGCAGCAGTCCCTACACCCTGGAAACACAACACCCAGGGGCTGAAAGGTCTGGGATCTGCCAGGGGTACAGTAGCCACTGGTCAAGTAAGTGTGTCAGGAAGACAAGCTGCAAGGGAGTGGTCTCAGGGAAGAGCTCTCCCCGGAACCTCTCCTTAGATGTTGGGGGCTGCCTGCTCAGCATTCCCTGCCGGAGCTTAGAGAGCCCGGTGTCACAGCCTCGTGAGTGGACAGGGCATTGTGAGCTGGTTAAGAGAGTGGGCACCAGACCCAGAGCCAGAGCTTAGGCTGAATTCTAGCTCCACACAGGAGTGAGGTGTGGAGTCTCAGCTGCCTGCTCCATGCACTTGCTCAGGGCTCAGTGGGGTGGTATGTGTCAAGTGATTAGCTCAAATGTGGATTTCCATCAAATAAACAGTATCGTCCCATTCAAAGTTAGTTGATTTGGGCAGGTGCTGTGGGAGGAGAGAGCAGGGAGTTCAACCTAGATCAGCGGTCCTCATTGGGGGGCGCAATTTTGATCCCTTCTTAAAGGGTCTTGTTGCAGCTGGGGTGAAGGGATGCTACTGGCTGGGGTCCTGCTCAGTATCCTGCAATAATACATAGGGCAGTCCCCACCACAAAAACTGATCTGGCCCCAAATGTCAGTAGAGCCCAGATCGAGAATTACTGGGCTTGGCCAATAGAGGGATGAGTGGGAAAGGGATCCTTGCAGATGTAAAGCTAATGCCTATATGAGGCAAAGTTGGGGCTAGAGGTTTCTAGGCAGGAGGAACAGCAGGTTCTAAGGCTCTAAGGCAGGGATAAAACCAGGAAGATGGAAACTGAGCTCCAGGAATGAGAGGAACAGTGGTAAACCATGGAAGTATGAAGTTGAATTGGATCCCCATCTACATTCTCATGGAGTCACTGGCTGTAGAGTTGTGGTGGGGGGTGGGCAAGAGTGGCCGTGGGGAGACCAGAGAACAATGGATCATCCACATGGGAGTCCACCGTGACCTGGATTGGAATGCTTCCTCTGGGCATGAATTTTCTGCTTCTGTCCAAGAGATGAAGATGATGTTTAAAAACCCACAAATCTGGAACTGTTGGGGAATGAGAGGCAAGCAGGAGTGGGGGGCAGTGCCCAGTCCTCAATGCCCAGTTGTTCAGGTTGTGTACCCTGTGGAATGGTGCAGTGCATGACTCCCAGGGCCAACTTCAGCAGCTCTGGCAGGGGGATCCCATTTTGGATCTTGTGAGACTAGAGTGCCTGGGAGTGTCTGGGAGTGATGTCCAGGAAGCAACAGGATAATCAAATAGGAATTTGAAAAGAGGTGGGTGCTGAGCCAGAAATTCAGAATGAATCTAATCCATTGAATGAAAAATGTAAGTATGGAAGACTATGGGGATCCCCACCCTGCGCTAAGATACCTGCCACTTGTGTTATAAATATTTTCATACCACATATGTACTCTGAGCATACCATAGTCATATGTATGAACTGTGGATTGCAGGGGAGGGGTCCAGAGATACAAAAAAACAAGTATTCACTCCCTTCCTTAGCCTTCAGTAGAAGAAGGTGAATGGAAGGCTTTGAAGAGTCTTTTGTTGTTCAGAAATATGTACTATTGTTCTCTGGGTGAGATTTCTACCTCTCTACCCCTTGACACCAGACTTGGCCATTAAAACGTGCGTGGAGATGAGAGAAGGCTGTTTCCTGGTAGACGTTCTTAGGAGCCAGTCTACACTTCACTTTTTCCATTGCTGTGATAACTGGCAGTGTCCCAGACATAAAGGTTTACCATCTACCCTGAAGTGAATTCTTCATGGAGTACAGCCATAGCAACACGTCATGGGCATGTAGCCTGAGAGAGAAATATGCCTTCGTTGCTGTCAGCCACGAAGATTTGGACATGGATGTTACTGCAGTATAATTTAGCCTAAATGGACTTAGAGTCAGTGGGTGCCCAGTGGAAGCCAGGTTCAGGGTAATGCAAGCACTGCCTGGAACATAGGGCCAGAATTTGTGGACTAATTAAGATCATCTATCTCTAACATTGATGTTAAGAAGCATCAAATGAATGAAATTAGCTCCCTTTGGAAATAACCTATACCAAGATATCATTAATCCGTGCCATGCTTATACAACTTGACAGGGACACTGATATAAAAGATACGTGTCATTGTAACATTTTAGAGCGGTACCTTTAAAAGAAGCCTTTATAGAGCACCACACTAATTGTCTCATTTAATCCTCCCAAGAACCTAAGGCTTTGGGAGTATCTGTCATTGGCTCACACATTGGCTGATGAGTGCAGGGGTGGTATTTAAACAGGGTCTGTCAGAACTCAGAGCCCTTGCTCTCAACCACTAAGAGATCTTAACTCTCAGAAAAAAATCATAAGGTTCAGCATTTTATATATTAACTCACTACATCTTCTCAATTGCTCTGTGAAGCAGTTACTATCATTAGCCATCTTTACAGATGAAAACACGAAGGCACAAAAAGGTTTAAGTAACTTGCCTAACTCACACAGCTAGTAAGTGGCAGAGCTGGGACTTAACCCCAGGCTGTCTGGCTTCAGAGTGGATGCCCTTAATCACTAGCATTTATTTTTATTTTTTAAAACAAATCCTGGAAATATTAAGCCTATTTATTTAGGTTGTTTATTTGGTTTTATTTCTCTTCCCCCATCATTTCTGAGGTATAATTGGCAGATAAAAATGTATATAATTAAGGTGTACAACTTGATGCTTTGATATACGCATACACTCTGAAATAATCACCACAATCCAGCTAATTAATATGTATCACTCTTTATTTCGATAGCATCACTAGAAGTTCCCACTGATAAAAATAACTGTCCATATTACATATCAGGTAGGGATTTAAGGCCCTTATACATATTTTCTCACTTAATCCTTGTAATGATCCTAAGAGGTTAGGATGACCAGTCCCATGAAACAGATGAGGAATCTGAGGCTCAGGGAGGTTAGTGGGAGGCACCATGAAGGGTTGGTGGGAAGGACAATAATGCAACAATCCATTTCTTCCCCAGGAGTCCACTCAAGTTGATGCTCTTATTTGGGCTTTAATACTGCCTGGACATGGACAATCAGACCCAAGTCTTTGAATTTATCCTCCTCGGCCTCTCTGAGCAGCCCCTGCAAGGGGAGGTGCTCTTTGGTCTGTCCTCCAGCCTGTATCTGATTGGGTTCCTGGGGAATCTTCTCACCATCCTGGCCATCCTCTTGGACTCTCACCTCCACAGCCCCATGTACTTCTTCCTCAGCAACTTGTCTCTTCTCGACATCTGCTTTACCTCCACCACCATCCCCAAGATGCTGGTGAACCACCTATGCGGGCACAGCACCATCTCCTCCGAGGCTTGCCTGACCCAGATGTATTTCTTCATTGTCTTTGGGGCGGCCGACAGCACCCTTCTCTTGGCTATGGCTTATGACCACTACCTGGCCATCTGCTGCCCGCTGCACTACTTGACAGTCATGAGCATCCTTCGGTGTGCCTTGCTTGTGGCAGTACCCTGGATCTCAGCAAACCTCATCTCCATAGTCCACACTATCCTGATGACCCGCTTGTCCTTTTGCACCAATAGGATCCCACACTTTTTCTGTGAACTTAATGCCTTGATCAAGCTCTCTTGCTCCAACACCCAAGTCAATGAGATGCTGGTGTTGGTCTTTGGGGGCTCAGTGGTTCTGATCCCTTTTGTGTGCATCATGGCCTCTTATACACGTATCGCTGTGGCTGTGTGGAAGGTGCCCTCAGCTCAGGGGAAGTGGAAAGCGTTCTCCACCTGTAGTTCTCACCTTTGTGTTGTCTCTCTCTTCTATGGCACTATTATTGGGGTCTATTTCAACCCTGGATCCACACATACCACCCAGAGGGAGTTGGCAGCCACAGTGATGTACACCATGGTCACCCCCATGCTGAACCCCTTCATCTACAGCCTTCGGAACCGAGATCTGAAGGAAGCCCTCAGGAAACTTCTCAAAGGAAACCACTTGGCTAAACCTCTTTGAAGACTCTTTTTAGACTCATTTTTTTTTTAAATCTTAAGAACTTTTTAATTGTCACATTTGATGCACTCATATTTTTTATTATGTTATGTTAGTCACCATACAGTACAACATTAGTTTTTGATGTAGTATTCCATGATTCATTATTTGCGTATAACACCCAGTGCTCACTACAACAGGTACCCTCCTTAATACCTATCACCGAACTACCCCATCCCTCCACCCACCTCCCCTCCAGCAACCCTCAGTTTGTTTCCCGGAGTCCATAGTCTCTCATGGTTCGTCTCTCCCTCTGATTTCCCCTGCTTCAGTTTTCCCTCCCTTCTCCTATGTTCCTCTGCTCTATTCCTTATGTTCCACATATGAGCGAAACCATATAATTGTCTTTCTCTGCTTGACTTATTTCACTTAGCATAATCCCTTCCAGTTCCATCCATGTCAGTGAAAATGGTGGGTATTCATCCTTTCAGATAAAAAGCTTCTACACAGCAAAGGAAACAGTCAACAAAACTAAGAGACAACTCACAGAATGGGAGAAGATATTTGCAAGTGACATTACAGATAAAGGGCTGGTATTCAAGATCTATATAAATAACTTCTCAAACTCAACACCCCAAAAAACAAATAATCCAGTCAAAAAATGGGCAGAAGGCATGAACAGAAACTTCTCCAAAGAAGACATACAGATGACTAACAGACACATGAAAAAATGTTCAACATCATTAGCCATCGGGGAAATTCAAGTCAAAATCACATTGAGATACCACCTTGTACCAGTTAGAATGTTTTTAAAAATTTTTGTTTATTTATTTATTTGGGGGAGGGAGAGAGAGAGAGCATGAGCAGGGGGAGGGGCAGAGGGAGAGTGAATCTTAAGCAGACTCCTGTTGATCGCAGAGCAGGACATGGGGCTCAATTTCAAGACTCTGAGATCATAACCCGAGGCAAAATCAATAGTCGGGCGTTCAACCAACTGAGCCACTGAGGCGCTTCAGACGCAATTGCTTTTGGAAAAAACTAATTTTTCCCAGTGTCAAAACTCAGGGTGTTTTTTTTTGTTTTGTTTTGTTTTTTAAAAGTAGAAACAGATTTTTATTATTTAAGTACTTTATTTTTTGTTGAATATATTTGACATATAACACTATGTAAATTTGCTGTACATGTTAATTTGATATGTTTATATTATATTATGATGGCCATTATAGCAAATTTAGAACTTCTATCATTACATAATTGCCCTTTCTTTTTAGTGGTTGAGATAATTAAATTTTAGTCCTTTTTTTTAACATCTTAATTTTATTTAATTTTTTTCAGTGTTCTAAGATTCATTGTTTATGCACCACACCCAGTGCTCCATGCAATACATGCCCTCGTTAATACCCACCACCAGGCCCACCCATCCTCCCATCCTCCTCCCTTCCAAAACCCTCACTTTGTTTCTCAGAGTCCACGGAAGTTTTAGTCTTTTAGCAAGTTTGATGATCGTAGTACAGTATTGTCTATGTTCATTACAGTGTGCATTATATCTCTGTCTTATTTACTACTCACTGCAAGTTTGTAGTCTTTTTTATCTTTATTTTTATTATTTAAATTTCAATTAGCCAACATATAGTACACCATTAATTTCAGATGTAGAGTTTAGTAATTCATCAGTTGCATATAACACCCAGTGCTCATCACATCATGTGCCCTCCTTAATGCCCACCACCCAGTTACCCCATTCTCCCACCCATCTCCCCTCCAGCAACCCTCAGTTTGTTTCCTAGAGTTAAGAGTCTCTCATGGTCTGTCTCCCTCTCTGATTTCTTCCCATGTCATTTCCCCCCCCTTCCCCTATGATCCTCTGTGCTATTTCTTATATTCCACATATGAGTGAAACCATATGATAAATGTCTTTCTCTGATTGACTTATTTTGTTCAGCATAATACCCTCCAGTTCCATCCACATTGATGTAATTGTAGGATTTCATCCTTTTTGATGGCTGCTTAGTATTCTGTTGTATATATACCACATCTTCTTTATCCATCGATCTGTTGATGGACATCTGGGTTCTTTCCATAGTTTGGCTATAGTGGACATTGTTGCTATAAACATTGGGGTGCAGGTGCCCCTTCGGATCACCACATTTTTATCTTTGGAGGTAAATACCTAGTAGTAGGGTAGCTCTATTTTTAACTTTTGGAGGAACCCCCATACTGTTTTCCAGAGTGGCTGTACCAGCTTACATTCCCACCAACAGTGTAAGAGGATTCCTCTTTCTCTGCATCCTTGCCAACATTTGTTGTTTCCTGAATTCATCATTTGAGTCATTCTCATAGGTGTGAGGTGGTATCTCACTGTGGTTTTGATTTGTATTTCCCTGATGCCAAGTGACGTTGAGCATTTTTTTCATGTGTCTGTTGGCCATTTGTATGTCTTCTTTGGAGACAATGTTCATGTCAATGTTCTGTTCATGTCTTCTGCTCATTTCTTGACTGGATTATTTATTTTTTGGGTGTTGAGTTTGATAAGTTCTTTATAGATCTTGGAAAACGGTCTCTTCAACAAATGATATTGGGAAAATCGGACAGCCACATATAGAAGAATAAAAGTGGACCATTTTCTTACGCCATACACAAAGATAAACTCAAAATGAATGAAAGACCTAAATGTGAGTAAGGAAATTGTACATCCAAAAATGTAAATTTTGTACATCCATCAAAATTGTACAGAAGAACACAGGCAGCAACCTCTTCAACCTTGGACTCAGCAACTACTTGCTAGACACTTCTCCAAAGGCCAGGGAACAAAAGCAACAATGAACTATTGGGACTTCAGTAAGTTTGTACTCTTGTTCCTCCACCTTCCCTTCCCTGGCAACCACCACTGTTTTTTCCCCCCTAGATTCCAGGTATAAGTAATATCATACAGTGCATGTCATTCTCTGTCTGACTTATCTCACTTAGCATAATGTACTCAAGTCCATCCATGTTGTTACAAATGGCAGGATAGCCTCCTTTCTCGTAGTTGAATAATATTCTATTGTGTATATCACTTTTTTTTTTACCCACTCACCTACTGATGGACATTTAGGTTGTTTCTTTTTTTTTTTTTTTTTTAGGTTGTTTCTATATCCTGGCTATTATGAATAATGATGCATTAAACAGAGGAGTGCATGTAACTCTTTGAAATTCTGTTTTCATTTCCTTTTGGGTATATTCCCAGAAATGGAATTGCTGGATCATAAGGTAGATCTATTTCTAACTGCTGAGGAACCTTCATATTGTTTGCCATAATGGTTGGACCAATTTACATCCCCACCAACAGTGCACAAGGGTTCCCTCATCACGACATCCTCGCCAACACCTCTTGTCTTTTGTCTTCTGAGGAATGGGAGATACTGGATCAGACAGATTGCCCATGCTGAGTCAAGAGCAAAACACTGGGATTTCATGATGGTATGGGGCACTGGCTTCAAAATCCAACAAATTTGGATTAAAATTCTCCATTCGCTCAGAATAAGCCGCATGTCTCTTATCTGTTCATTTTCCCTTTGAGTATGAATTTTCTTTTTCATAAAGTGCGGACTTTTATGGTACATAGTCTCTGCTGAAAGCTGTGCCTAGCAGGACTGAGATGGGGAGCAATTGCCAACCTTTTCCTGGTGAGTCGAGAACACCTGGGCACAGCCACAGATCCTTGTGTGAATGAGGAGGGCAAGAATTCAGCCACATGTGATCCTACTCGTAGGACTGGCCATACCCAAGAAACTTCATTCCCTTGTACTTTGGAGGAGAGGGAGTGTTCAGATCTGTCAACTTAGAGACTTTGTCTTGGGCTTGCCCAGTTGAAAGCTATCTTATCCATTTCTTCATGGCTAAAGACCTTGGCCAAGTTATTTAAACTCCTTATACCTCCATTTCTTAAATTTGAACCTGGGGATGCCAGGTTATGGCCAGCTATGCTAGCTCATAGAGTTGTGAGAATTGATGACTCACATATATACCTGTTTATGTAATTATAATCTTAGACGAATACCAGGAACAGAGTAAGTACTGACCAAATCTTAGTCATTATTAACTGCTACAACTACTGTTACTATCAAAGATAAATACCATGCTATAAATATATTGTTAAAATAATTTTTAAGACAACCTTATATTATATGGGAATAGACATATAAAACAGTGGAATGGAATAAAAGTCATGGAACAGATTCACATATAAATAAACATATTAAAAGTGGCACTTCAAATCAGTGGACTATTTATTAACTTGTGTTAGAACACTAGTTAGACATTAAAAAATAAATATTACAGTCACACACCTATTAGAATGGCTAACATCCAGAACACTGAGAACATAAAATGCTGACGAGGATGTAGAGCAACAGGAACTCTGATTCAAAATGGTACTTCACTTTGAAGACAGTTTGACAGTGTCTTACAAAACTATATATATTCTGACCATATAATCCAACAACCATACTCCTTGGTATTGATCCCAAGATGTTGAAAACTTAGGTCCATAAAAATATGAACACGGATGTTTGTAGCAGATTTATTCATAATTTTCAAAACTTGAAACAACCGAGATGTCGTTCAGTAGGTGAATGGGTAAATTGTGGCCCACCAGATAATGGAATATTGTTCAGCACTGAAGAGAAGTGAGCTATCAAGCCATACAAAGACACAGAGGAACTTTAAATACATATCGATATGTGAAAGAAGCTAATCTGAAGAAGCTACAGACTGTACGACTCCAGCTACATTATATTCAGGAAAAGGCAAAACTATGGAGGCAGTAAGAAGATCAGTGGTTGCCAGGGGTTGGAAGGGGGAAGGAGGGATGGATAGGTGAACACAGGGGATTTTAGGGGAGCGGAAATATTTTGTATGATACCATAATGATGAATACATCTCATTATACATTTGTTAAAACCCTTAGAATGTACAATGAGAGTGAACCATAATGTAAACTACATACTTTGGGTGATGTGTCAATGTAGGTTCATTGATTGTAACAAAAGAACCACTCTGGTGGGGGATATTGATAATGGGAATCAATGAATATGCAAGGCAAGAGATATATGGGAAATCTCTGTGCCTCCTTCTTAAATATGCTAAGGACCTAAAACTGCTTTTTAAAAAGTATTGCATGGAGCACTGGGTGTGGTGCATGAACAATAAATCTTGGAACATTGAAAAAATAAAATAAAATTAATTAAAAAAAAAATCTTAAAAAATAAGTTGAAATCTAGCCTGAAATGTTTGCATGGTATTTTTTGGTAAATTAAAGTTTGAGAGGCTGGCAAACCTTCTCTGTAAATGGACAGATGGCAAATATTTTCAACTTTGCAGGTCGCACTATTTCTGTCACAGCTACTCAATTCTGCCCTATTAGCACAAAAATAGTCATAGTTGATGAATACGGCATCAAAGTTGATGAACACGGGCATGGCTGTGTTCCAATAAAACTTTACTTATAGAAACAGAAAATCTATGAGAGGTAGTTTTTCAACCCTAACACTATAGTATAAAAGCATTAGAAGAAACCGAGGATGATGCACTGGGTGTTATACACAACTGATAAATTATTGAACACTAGGTTGGAAACTAAGTATGAACTATATGTTGGTTAACTGAATTTAAATAAAAAACAAATATAAATCACGTAATGAAGAAACTAAGAAGAATGTCTCTGACAGGAAAAGTAGTAAGGCATAAGAAACAGAAGGCAAAGGAAAAAAAATGGTAGAAAAATTAGTATTTAGAATCTCTTCAAAAATGCCTGCAAATCAATAACAACAAGACAAGCCAACAGGAAAATGAGGAGAGGCTTTGGATCGACATATCAAAAAGAAGAAACTCAGATGGTTAATAGCCAATGGAGATTTTTCAACCCCACCAGTAATTAGAGAAATGTAAATTAAAGCCGCAACAGGAGATCACTTGGCAACCATATTGGTAAAATTAAGTTTTACATGATCAAGCATTAGTGAGGGTTCTGGGGAAATAAACCCTCTGACACACAGGTACTGGGAGTGTGAATTAGCACAGTCCCTTGGGAGTTTAATTTGGCAATTCTTCTTAAATTTAAGAATCATATTTCCTATGACCTGATCATCTCTCTACTTTATTTGTATTTGATAGTGCCTGTGGGTAGTAAATGACATACAAAGATATGTATTGCATTATTCCTAATAACAGTGAAAAATCAGAAGCAACTGAAGTGTCTATCAGTTAAGTATATACTGTGCATACTCATAAAATTGAATATTAAACTGATTTATAAAAATGGGGTGATTCTATAACAGTGGTTCTCAGTGGCAGTGGCAACTTTGCCACAGTGGCAATTTTGGCAATATCTGGAGACAGTTTTGTTATGACTGGGGTGGGGAGGCTACTGGCATCTAGCAGGTAGAAAACATTCTGCAATGTACAGGACAACCCCCACCACAAAGAATGATACAGCCCCAAATCTCAGTACTGCCAAGGCCTAGAAACCTTGGTCTCTGTAAACTAACATAGATTTCACTTAGTGATGCTGAGTAAAAAAAAAAAAACAAAAAACAAGTTACAGAAAGATACCTACCTTAAACCACAACAAAAACTCCTAATAGTAATCTTATTTTATGTTTGTTCACGTCCCACATGCATACAAAGGTCTGGAAGGATGCCCATCAAATTCACCATCCAATTTCATGGCTGGCCATTGCATGACTTTTAGCCTTAGTTGTGATATTTCAATTATTTAATAAGAAGAAACAAATAGTTGTGGGGTTTTTTATGTTTTAAATCTTTAAAAAGACATTTAATTGTGCAAGTGACCTGGATGGGAAAGGATGAAGGTCAAGAGCACATGTCAGGCAGACTCCTTGGCCCCAGTGGCCCATGGCAGGGCTACTCTCCTGTCAACATCAGAAGTCAGGGCCCCAAACCCCAAATTTGCAGAGCATTAGACTCTGCTTAAGTCCCTAAGAAGCTCAGGTAATTGACTCATCCCTGGCAGGCAGGGAGGGAAGGAAAGTGAGGACATAGTCTCTCTGAGGTTGCCCCCTCCTTTGCAGGATCCCAAGGGGTCCCAGCATCCTTGTAGTGGAAGCAGAGGCAGTAGGACCACAGTGACAGAAGGCAGCAGGTAAGGAACAGAGGCAGCATAAGTAAAGGCGGTCAGGCTTAGGTAACCCCCCCCCACTCTTGTCCAGCTGGCATGCTCAGGGCAGCAACTCCTTATTTTGCAGTCCAGCCCTCACCTGTACAGCCCTCACCTGCAGAGCAACGCTAACCAAGGACCTCCTGCTGGAGTGAGGCAGAGGCAGAGGCAGATGCAGAGCCTTGACCCCAGGTGAGTCACCTTCCCCACATTTCACCTGACTAAGAGAGACCTGGGGAACCAGCATCTGTCCTGGACTCAGTGAAGCCATCCTGTTTATACAATCAAGTCTATGAGAGACTGTGAACTCTGAGCAACAGACTGAGGGTTTTGGAGGGGTGGGGGTGGGGGGTTGGGTGAGCCTGGTGGTGGGTATTGAGGAGGTGGGTATTGAGGAGGGCACGTATTGCATGGAGCACTGGGTGCGGTACATGAACAATGAATCTTGGAACACTGAAAAAATAAAAGTATTTGGGGGGGAAAAGAAAGAAAGCAAATAAATAAATAAATAAATAAAAATTGAGCAGAATTCATCAGTTGCATATAACACCCCATGCTCATTACACCTTGTGCCCTCCTTAATGCATCTGAAACTAATGATACACTATATGTTAACTAATTGAATTTAAGTAAAATAATTTAAAAAATAATAAAAAATTGAGCAGATAATGCAGAGATTTTTTATAGACCCTCTCTCTCCTTGCACAGTTTTCCCCCTTAATATCCTGCATTAGTGAGATAACTTTGTTACAGTAGCTGAGGTAATATTGACACATTATTATTAACAAAAGCCTACAGTTTACATTAGGGTTCACTGTTGGTGTTGTACATGCTATGAGTTTCGACAAATGCACAATGTCATGTAGCCACCATCACAGTATCATACAGAACAATTCACCAGCTTATCCGCGCCCCGCCCCCCTCGGAGTTCCACCTATTTATCCCTTCTTCTCACCCCCCTGTGCCTCTGGCAACCACCAATCTTTTTACTGTCTCCATAGTTTTGCCTTTTCCAGAATGAACAGGCACCTCTCTTAGGTGTGTTCTGCATCCCCATCATTCCAGAGGGTGCTTTATGCAGCTCTGGGTCACCCTCTCAGGACATGGTGACTTCTTGTCTTCTCATACATCCTCTCCCTTTCTTTCTTCATGGCTGTGGATTTTTGTGATCTTAACTGATACAGGGAGGGAGTGGTCCAGCATGGTGAAGCTGACATCTCCCAGGTCCCGGGAGTGGCCTCTGATATTCATTAACAGCCACCAGTAAGTGGTGAGAATGACAGAGAGGTTAGGTTAGGTTAGGTTAGGTTAGGATGGCATCATTCAAATATAAGTTCAGATCCTGGCTTCTTTATTCCAGAGCTGCCATCCCTTGGGCAAGTGATGTGTCTTCTGTGGGATTCGGTGGCCACATGTATAAGATGAGGATCATAGCGGATGCCTTATAATGTTGGAGTAAAGATTTAATACAAAATGCATAAGCATAGGTGCTGGGTCTATAGGATACATCCAATAAAGGGTAGCTATTCTCATCAAGAACTCAAAATCCAGTGCCAGAAACAGTTGCGTCTCCAGCATGACTTATTATTATGAGGGTCATGATAAAGTTAGGAGCAAGGAATTTTAAACTCACTCAGGAGTCATTGTTTTGGAAGCACACAGGAATGAGTGATTAAATCTGCTTTGGGAAGAGAATGTCCAGGATGACATTTAAGCTGAATCTTAAAGATAAACAGGCATTTGATGGGCAGAGAAGGGAAGGAACCAAGATTGGAGCAGAGGGAACATGCCAAGGAATTGCTACTGCACTATCTAGATCATTGCTTTCCACTGGGGTTGACTTTGCCCCCATGGGAACATTGGTGATGCCTGGAGACACTTTTGGTTGTCACAACTAAGCAGGGGCTGGTAGGGGCCAAGGATGCTGCCAAACACCTTATAAGGCACGGAATGCCCATGACCACCACCCCCAGCAAAGAATGATCTGGCCTTAAAAATCATGAGTCTTACAGTTGAGAAACTTTGCGTTAGTTGTTGGAGAGCTGCTGGAGGTTTGTGAGCACAACCCATGAAGCTGGTCTCACCCATTTAGCCTCTTCTTGGAGGTTCTTGTTTCCAAGTTATTGACTTTGACTCACCCGTCTGATATCTCAGAGTGGCAGGATTGACTGGGAGGTTGTTGGGGCCACAGTCCTGGGGAACTATGGCCAGGTGCTGATCCAAAAGTGGAGGAAGGATACAAGGGACTCCAGGGACAGGAAGCCAAGAAACTCTGAAAATGGTGGTGTTTGGGGAATGCCGCCTCCAGTCACCAATGTAGCTGCTCCCCCCTTCATTTTGCACTACCAACCTGTCAGGGCTTGATCAGGGACCTGTGGCCACCTAAGAGGGCATTGACCACTTTTTCCTGATTTTTTTATTGTGGTAAAATACTACAACATAAAATTCACCATTTTAGCCATTTCATAGCATACAGTTCAGTGGCATTAACTACATTCACAGTGTTGTGAAGCCACCACCTCTATCTAGTTCTAGAACTTTCTCATCATCCCCAAAGGAAACCCTGTGTCCATTAGCAGTCATTCCCTATTCTCCCTCCCCAGCCCCTGGCAATCACGAATATGCTTTAAGCACCTGCAAGAATGAATATTCGTAGCAGCACTGTTCACAATAGTGAAAAAGTGGAAACAACCCAAATGGTGAGTAAGTAGACAAAATGTGGTTTATCCATACAGTGGAATATTGTTCAACCACAAAAAGCAACCAAGTTCTCAGAATGTTACATGCTACAACGTGGATAAACCTCAAAACCAGTACGCTGAATGAAAGAGGCCAGACCCCAAAGGTCACATAGAGTATAATTTCACTTAGATGAGTGTCCAGAACAGGCAAATAGAGACAGAAAGCAGATTAGTGGTTTACCGCCCTTTAAACTTTATATTGCCTAATAAAAAGATCATTTAAAAATGGTTAAGTGACTCATAAAGAAACGTTGAAATCTCATTAAATTGAAGGTATTTCCTGATCGCAGACTATGTACATTTGCTCACTAAGTGTATTGATTTACCATAGGTAGCACTTACTTTGTGTCAGGTCACCTTCCAAGAAACTCGTTTATTTCTCGTAACAGCTCTTTGAAGTAGGCAGGGGGACATGGAGTACAGAGAGGTGAAGAAACTTGCTCAAGTTTACACAGTAGGCAGAACAAGCATTCAAGCTCAGGTTGGCTGGCTCCCATGTCCCTTTGTCTGATGGCTATGTTGCATTGCCTTAGAACATGCCTCATGGGAGCTGGAAAACAACCAGAATGTTATTTCTAATCAGCCTCCTGCTTCTGACTCCCTGCATGAGTAACTCCAGAGGAAGAATCTGATTTGTTTTAAGTTAGAGGGGCAAGGTGGTCCAAGGAGTTGTAGCCATGGGGAGGGGTATCTTGTGGTCTCTGAGGCGATGGGGAGAACAGGAGTTATCAGAAGGGAGTAGGAGAACACAGGGTGGAATCTCCAGTGGAGGATCATTTTCATTTTGGTAGGCAACCCAGAAGGATAGCGAAAGGCATAGTCTTTGGAGACAGCCAGCCATGGGTTCAAGTCTTAGCTCTGCCATTTTGACAGCATCTCCCTGAGCCAGTTGCCCAACCTGTATGCACACCAATATTCTCAATGAGTATGCTCAAGCCAGTCAAAATACTGGTGATAAAACAGCACCTCCTTTATTAAGATAATGAGAGGGTTAAATCATAAGAGGCATGGAGTGGGAACTCAATCAATGTGTTAACCTTAAAAATAAAAACCACCAGTTATTTTACCAGCAAAAGCTGTGTTTATTTGGGAATAAAAGAGAATCACAGTCCAGTGCAAACAAGCTGCTGAAAAATTGAAGGCAGGTTAGGGGGAACAAAGAAGAGGTAGGCTTTTTAAGGAGAAAAGGGGTAAGTCAGGAAGGCTGTTATAAAAAGTCCATTAGAATAAACTGAGAGTTCAAAGTATAGTGGCTTCTCACTGGGAGAATGTTAGGGGCAGGGAGTAGTATCCACACCCAAGGTCAAGTCCACCTCTTCGTGTCTGGTTTTCTGGTTTGCAATCCACCAAGAGGAGCAAGGTATGAGAGCTCTCCCTGCTGAAACCTCCCAGTGCATTTTAGTGAGGTTTCCTTCTACTAATTTTCACAAATGCCAGCTGTCACTGATCAGGGGCAGCCTCCTGAGCTGTTCCAGGTATGGTGAAAGCCTTTCTCCATCCAGTAGCTGACCTCTCTCTGTCACACTTCACCCCAGGCACAGCCTCCATGCAGAGAAGTAACTTCTCAGCGGTGACTGAATTCATCCTGGTGGGTTTCTCCACCTTCCCCCACCTTCAGCTGATGTTCTTCTTGCTGTTCCTATCGATGTACCTGTTCACGCTGCTGGGGAACCTGCTCATCATGGCCACTGTCTGGATCGAGCGTGGCCTGCACACGCCCATGTACCTCTTCCTGTGCGCCCTGTCCATCTCCGAGATCCTCTACACCTTGGCCATCACCCCGCGCCTGCTGGCCGACCTGCTCTCTACCCGCCACACCATCGTCTTTGCAGCCTGTGCCAGTCAGATGTTCTTCTCCTTCATGTTTGGCTTCACCCATTCCTTCCTGCTCACTGTCATGGGCTATGACTGCTATGTGGCCATCTGCCACCCCTTGCACTACAATGTGCTCATGAGCCCCCATGGCTGCTCCTGCCTGGTGGCCTGGTCCTGGGTTGGTGGCTCCGTCATGGGGCTGGTGGTGACCATGGCCATTTTCCGCCTCACCTTCTGTGGACCCAATGAGATCCACCATTTTGCTTGCCACGTGCCACCACTGTTGAAGCTGGCCTGTGGAACTAATGTACCAATAGTGGCCCTGGGCGTGGGCCTGGTGTGCATCACCGCCCTGCTGGGTTGCTTTCTCCTCATCCTCCTCTCTTATGCCTTCATCGTGGCTGCCATCTTGAAGATCCCTTCTGCCGAGGGCCGGCACAAGGCCTTCTCCACCTGTGCGTCCCACCTCACAGTGGTGGTTGTGCACTATGGCTTTGCTTCTGTCATCTACCTCAAGCCCAAGGCTCCCCAGTCTCTGGAAGGAGACACCTTGATGGGCATCACCTACACGGTCCTCACGCCCTTCCTCAGCCCCATCATCTTTAGTCTCAGGAACAAGGAGCTGAAGACTGCCATGAAGAAGACCTTCCTCAGCAAACTCTACCCAGAAAAAATATAATGATCTGGGAGGAATTACTTGGAAACATCTAAATCATGTTACCAGATACTACCATTAAAAATATAATAACCAATATTTATCTGATGCTTGAAGGTTTACAAGGACCCTTGAAGGCAACATCCAAATGTACACACAATGGTTAATCAACATGAAGAGTGTATTAAGATATATGAGATGGTGACACACAGAGAAAATCAGATTTCATGATTCTTACCTGCTGCGGGACACTTTATCAGGCAGCATCAAACCTAGGATTTGTTCTTCTCCTGCCAGAAGCCAGGGTGGTCTAATTACTGCCATGAACATTAATCCATATTATGAAGAGAAATGGAGGATGTCAGGTCCCCACCTTCTACTAGGCAGCAATGGGTACCTACAACATGGATTTTAAAAGGTTACAAAAGACTAAGCCGGATTATAACAGAGGAGAGCAAAGCACCCAAAATTTCAGCATTGCACAGATGTGTGCAACAGCAGTTAGAAATAGTAATAAAGCAGACTCAGAGAAAAAAAAATCAAGGAAACCTCTGCGTTTCAAGTGTGCATCTTGAGCAGCTGCAGAGAGACAGAGAAGTCTCCACAATCAGTTCAAGAAAAAAGTCCCACCTTGAAAAATCGCCTGTTGTGTTAGAGAGTGATGTGGCACACAGGCCAGTGGGGAATTCTTTGTTGAGCCACAATGAATGCAGAGTCCAGGATAAAGGGGTATCTCATGATTAGACCAGCTTAATGCTTCCTTGGGGGCATGAGGGGGGATTTAAGGTTGACCATACTACATAGTATTTATAATTTGTTGAAAGTATGTATATTTAAGAGAATAACAAATACTATATAATATCACTTATATGCAAAACCTAAAAAAGCTGAACTTGTAAAAGCAGAGTAAAATTGTTGGTTACCAGGGACTGAGGGGGAATTGAGAAGATGTTCTTTAAAGGTACAAATTTGCAACCAGTAGATAAGTCCTGGAGGTCTCACCCACAGCGTAGTGATTATGGACAACAATACTCTATTGGTAACTTAAAAGTTGCTAAGAGACTAGATCTTAGTTGTTCCCACCACAAAAATGAAATGATAATTATGTGACATGATAGAGGTATTAGCTAATGTTACAGTAGTAATCATATTGTAATATATAAATGTATCAAATCTGCACATAGTATATCTTAAACTTACACAATGTTATGTGTCAATTATATCTCAATAAAAAAGGTTTCCTTGAGGTACCTGACTGGCTCAGTTGGTAGAGCATGCGACTCTTGATTTGATTGACTCTTGACTTGATTTTGAGGTTGTGAGTTCCAGCCTTATGTTGGGTGTAGAGATTACTTATAAATAAAAAACTTTTTCCCATTTTTTTCTTTTCTCTTTTATTTTTTTCAATTACTTTTTTCCCCCAAATACTTTTATTTTATTTTATTTTTTCAGTGTTACAAGATCCATTGTTCATGTACCACACCCAGTGCTCCATGCGATACGTGCCCTCCTTAATACCCACCACCAGGCTCGCTCAACCCCTCACCCTCCTCCCCTCCAAAACCTTCAATTTGTTGTTCAGAGTCCACAGTCTCTCATGGTTCATCTCCCCCTCCGATATTTCCCAATTCACCCTTCCTTTCCTTCTCACAACGTCCTTCATGTTTTTCCTTATGCTCCACACGTAAGTGAAACCATATGATAATTGACTCTCTCCGATTGACTTATTTCACTCAGCATAATCTCTTCCAGTCCCATCCATATTGATACAAAAGTTGGGTATTCATCCTTTCTGATGGAGGCATAATATTCTATTGTATATATGGACCATATATTCTTTATCCAGCAGGTAAGAATCATGAAATCTGATTTTCTCTGTGTGTTGAAGGGCATCTTGGCTCTTTCCACAGTTTGGCGATTGTGGCCATTGCTGCTATGAACATTGGGGTACATGTAGCCCTTCTTTGTACTACATCTGCGTCTTTGGGGTAAATACACAGTAGTGCAATTGCAGGGTTATAAGGTAGCTCTATTTTTAATTTCTTTTTTTCTTTTTTTTTTCCCCAAATACTTTTATTTTATTTTTTCAGTGTTACAAGATTCATTGTTTATGTACCACACCCAGTGCTCCATGCAATACGTGCCCTCCTCAATACCCACCACCAGGCTCGCCTATTCCCCCACCCCCTCCCCTCCAAAACTCTCAGTCCCTTGTTCTTGAGGAATCTCCACACTGTTTTCCAAAGTGGCTGCACCAACTTGCATTCCCACCAACAGTGGAAGAGGGTTTCCCTTTCTCCACATCCTCTCCAACATTTGTTGTTGACTGTCTTGTTGATTTTGGCTATTCTAACTGGTGTAAGGTGGTATCTCAGTGTAGTTTTGATTTGAATCTCCCTGATGGCTAATGATGATGAACATTTTTTCATGTGTCTGTTAGCCATATAAAAAAAAAATTTAAATAAAGGTTTCCTTAAATAGTTTCTGAGTACGAATTTATGAATTATTTTAAAATAGTAATTTATCATAATACTTAATGGACACTAGTTTATGGTGATACTGTTGTACACAGCAACACATGTAATTAAAATGCACAAGCAACAAATAAGTCAAATTAGCCAAAGCTAAAAAACAAAGAAAATATGTTTATTCATATTTAAGTTGAATAGGAAACTATTGGTCATTTGTCCTAAAGTTGAATTCAGTTTTTCTCTATAACTTGAGCAATAAAAATATCCCATGTTATCATGAAGTGGGAGGATGTAGGAAACAACTTCAGTCAAAAGTGGAAAACCCAGACCATCCTCCTTTGCAGAATGTACATAAACTGCATATTTCCTCATGTACATTATGTCATTATAGCCTCACAGTGAGGGATCAGGGCAGATAAATTCACATCCATTCCGTTTGACAGAGGGGAAACTCAGGGTCAAAATGTTTGCATGACTCATACAACATCATGCAACTTAGTAGGGACAAGCTTCTGTTGTAGGTCTTTTGTGAATCCCAGTCCTGGCCACCTAGCACTTCACAAAACATCCTCCTGTAGTGGGTTTTGTGGGTTGCCTGTCCATGGATGGAGGACTAGTCTATCCTCAAACCAAACACTCCAGAACACTGAGAGTCTTTTATTTATTTTTATTTTTTAGTTTTTTAAGAGAGAGACAGAGTGCAAATGGGGGGAGGGAAGGGAAGGGCAGAGGGAGAGGGAGAGGATCGCAAGCAGGCTGCAGGCTCGGCACCAAGTCCAATGCGGGGTTTGATCCCATGACCCCGAGATCATGACCCGAGCAGAAACCAGGTCAGATGCTCAGCCAACTGAGCCACCCAGGTGCCCATCCCAAGAGCCTTTTAAACCACAGGTGGGCAATTACAACCCACCATGCACTGGAGCAAGAATCTTTGGGACATTGATGGACTAATTTCTACAGATTCAGGACTACTTCATTATTTTATAAAAAGTTTGGTCTTGCAGTGAATTCCTTTCACACTGAGCCAAGATGCTCCTCTTTCCCAGAAGCTAAGCCAATCTGGACAAGAATACAAGCTAGCCTCTTTCATTGTCTTCATTAAAGGCCATTTGGCCTCTGATCCTACTGGTATCTAAATGGAAAGAGAACCTGGAAGGTGGTTGGGTACCCACAGTGAGTCAGACCCCCAGTGTCTTTTGCTAACTTATTGGGATCTCTTAGGCTATGAGCTTTCTGAGGTCAGTAAGTCTGTCCATCTTGCTCACCATCACATAACATCAATATGATATTTGAAGATATAATTGGTTAATTGATAAAATATTTCCTCAGTGGACCAATGTATTCCCTACAATACTGAACAAACCAGAATGCTGGCTTGTAATATCTACTGTGAGAAACCTCATTGCCCTCCAAAGCAGTGGAAGACAGTGTCGGGGGAACTGTGTTTGAGGTCAGACTGACCTGAGTTTGAACTGGCTTCTCATTTTCCCACGAAATTGGATTGACCTCTTACAGATATATCTCACATCTGTGCAAATAAAGGTATATCCAGACCAGTGACATTAATGATTGGAGAACATATTAGATATATTCATTAGTAAAGCATTGTTAAACAAACATTGGTTCATTCATACTTGGAACACAAAGCAGCCATTAAAACCATCTGATCCTTGGACTTCATCAGTGTTCTTTCTCCCTGGGGGTCCTATCAGTACACTCTGCACACAGGTGACCCCCAAATTGTTATCTTCATCCCTATCCAACTGCCTATGCAGTATCTCCATGTGGATATCTAGTAGGCATCTCAAACAATGTGTCCAAACCCTAACTTTTGGAAGTTCTCATTGCTGTTATCATTGTCTCTCTGTCTCTGTCTCTGTCTCTCTCTCCCTCTCACATACACACAATTCTTCCACAGTCTTTCTTATCTCAAAAAACAGCAACTCAATCTCAAATCCCCGAAAACATTTCTGCTCAAAAATCATAGAGCCCTTCTCTAACCATACCACAGAAATTAGAAACACCCCGGCCATATCCTATGTCTCTTGATCTGGTTACTTGTCTGACATGTGCTTATTACCACCTGGCATATGCCTGCTTATTGGATATTGTCTGTCCCTGCCCACCAGAAAGTAGTTTGAGGTTGTCAGAGACTCTTGGCTTTTTGCTATGCCTATTTTGCTATGCCTACACTTTTTGCTATGCCTACACAGTATATGGTAAGTTCTCAAATATTTGTTGAATAAATCAATTTAGAAGAATGATGGCAAATGAAGGTAACTGTGAGGCACAATTTTTGTCTATCCGAGCAGAAGAACAAAAAAATTTTCAAGTTTGTTAACACTGTTGCAGTGGGGTTGGGAAACTGGCTCTCATACATTGCTGCTTGTGCTTAGGCAGCTCATTTCCCCTCTCAGCTTACCCTGAAAGAATGCACAGCACCTACCTTCTAAGACAGTTTTAAGACTGAAGTTAGACAACGCTTATGAAGGGCTTAGCATGGTGCCTAGCACAAGGATATCCATAGTAGTTAGGATGACATAATTTCGAGTTTTGTTTGATGAGCTTGGGATCAGAGAGAGGTGTGAGTTGAGGCAATGACCAATTGGAGCCATCAGCTTTGATATATCCATCTTGGTTATCAGTGCTGCAGAAGGAGCAGAACTTTAGTGGAGGGGATTGGGGTCCAGCAGGGGGCACCATTGGGAGAAGTGTGGCTCCAACTAAGCTTCCTGACCTAACCCTCTTCTCCCAGAATCCTCTTCTCCTGGAATATCCTCGTCTCTATGGCTCCTAGCCTCCAAGAGTGATCCCCATGACTCATCACCATGGCAACAGCTAATGGCACTAGAGATGGGTGAAACCTAGCTCTCTCAAGAGATAAAAAGATGCTCTGAATTGCAGACAGGATTGTGCAGTGGTTAAGTGATGAAGCAAAGTGGCATTGTTAAATTACATCCCATCTCTTGGCCTCAGTTTCCTATCATTAAAATGGGTTTAGTAATAATGTAGTCATCCCTTAGGATAGTTTTGAGAATTAAATAACATCATCTGTGTAGGGTGATTGACAATGACTGGCGTGCAATTGCACTCAATTAATGCCAGCTTTTTAAGATCTGTTCTATAATTATTTGCAGCCTTCTGTGTCTCAAATCCTGTGCTAGTTTTGGGAGGACAGAGATGGGTCCATTGCTTTTCCCTGTCTTTGGAGTTTCTAGGTGCTTGATGGAACGACACACAGAGAAATATCAGGGCTCTCACCAAGGTATGCACCAAGCACTAAGGGCCACCAAAAGGGGCATGACTCTCACCAGTGCTCCTCAGAGGACACTTGGAAATTTCTGGAGAATTTTTGGTTATTACAGCTGAAGGAGGGGGAGATGTTCTACAATATCTAGTGGGTGAAGGCCAGGGATGCTGTTCAACATCCTACAAGAACAGAACCTGTCACAAAGAATGAGCCATCCCCAAATGTCAATAAGGCCAATGATGACAAACCTTGTTGTATTTATTCAACAAACAGTTATTGAGCACCTACTGTGTGCCAGGCACTTTTTAAGATGCCGCTAGGGAGACAATGTTAAACTGATTAGACATGACCCCCGATTTCAGTGCTTGTACTTGAGAGAGAAAGACATAGATATTAAACAAATAATCAACCTAGTGAATATATATGATAAACTGTGATAAATGCTATGAGGAAAAAGAAAGAAGTCGCTGTGATAGGAGTTGCTTATAATAGGGGTGGTAACCTAGTATGGGGAAATCAGGAAAGGGTTTCCTGAGGAGGTGGCATTTAAGGTCAGATCTAAGGATGTGTAAGAGTAGGGGGAGGGTGTTCCAGGTAGAAGCAACAGCTTGTGCAAAGTTCCTGAGGTCCAAGCATGCTTACTTTATTACAGAACAGCCAAGGGGCTAGCGGGGCTGGAGAACAGGGGAGAGCTAGGGGATAGAATTGAAGATGAAGCAGTGATCCAACCACACTAGAGTTTGTACTGTATCTCAAGAGTATATAAACAGACCGGTGATTTTTCAGGTTTTCCCTTTAGAAAGTTCCCTCTGGCCTCTGGACAGAAATAGCCTGGGGCGGGGGGCGGTGAGGGGGAGGAGGAGGAAAACACCCTTGAGGAAGGAATTGGCAAGGGCAAGGGGATCAAGGTCAAGATTGGAGGAGAACAGAACAAGAGAGGTAAAGGCAGTAAATTGCAGCTCTCAAGATGGCCTTTGCCCCCAGCAATTAGCATCGAAACACTCCAATTAGTGCAGGGAGGGACAGGTCCTCTAAAGTCTGGAGATCTCCCCAACAACAGCCCTTCTCTGTGCTCCAGGCCTTTTAATCACCTCTGTGGGCTCTGGCTCTGCCTTGGGGATACCAAAGAATGTGGCACAAAGGGGACCGTTAGCAAGGAATGGTAAAGAGCTTGGAATGGAGTGGGTGGGGGAACTTCAGAAAGTGGGAGCTGAGTACTGGAGGGGAGGTGGGACAGGGCCCATGGGTGTGGGGATGGAGTCACCCGTCACTAGGGTCACCACCCATGGGATGGTCAGCCCTAGTGAGCAGAGAGGTGGGGCTGTCTCCACCTCTGTGATGTCAAGGATCATCACCTAAGATCTTGTGTTTACATTGACTTTCTGGCATATGTTCCTATTTCTATTTTCTGTCACCAGATAAGTTAATGATAGCTTCTATTTTTTGGTCCTTTATAGGAAAAATAAATGCAAGGTTATTGGGGGGCAAGGAAGGGGAAATCTAGCAGAGCAGGGACTTGCCTCAGGCAAGTGAGGCATTCACCTTGACCACCAAATTTAAGGGGCAACCAAAAAACTCAGTGATCAAGATAAATCATATTTAATGCAGCATATTAAAAGTAAAAATTAATCCAAAAAATTTATGATGAATAGCACATCAACATTTTAAATAAAGATGGGATGAACACTGTGCTTTCGTAGCCCTGCCTCAAACATCATCCTGACCCAGCCCTTAGAGTTTAGAATACGTCACTTACAGAAACAATATGCATTCACTAAGTTCAGTTTCTTTGGTTGTTTTAAATTTTCAAAACGACTAATACTAAAAGCAAAGGATTAAACACATAGTTTTATTTAAATTTCAGAATGCGTTGACACTGGTCAAACCAGAGTAAGTTGATTTTCTGATGACCACAGGGAGCCACACTGACATTTTTTGGATATAATCCAGAAGCCATTTTTGCCATCAGCTCTTTCAAATTCACAGTCTCTTACCCATTTTCCAGGTCGAACACTATACTCCAAGTTGTCTCTGGATCTGTGACCAGACAGGCTCTGGCTACACCCAAGACTTGTGCGGGCCACTTAAACATACCTCGTACAGGACAACTCCAAGAGGAGCAGCTCTTACTATCTGGGACTCTTTCTCATTTTGTAAGGGAGGCAAAGGTTGTTGCCAAATATTGCTAATTAACTACCCCAAATCTTCTCAATATAACCCAGGAACCTGGCTTGAAAAGTTTTTTTTTCCCTTGTAGAAAATTTATTTATTAATTTTTTTGCGGAATTTAATTAAATTTATTTTTATTTACTTTTTAATTATTATATTATATTATATATTATATAGCACATCATTAGTTTTTGATGTAGTGTTCAACGATCCATTAGTTGTGTATAACACCCAGTGCTCATCACCACACGTGCCTTCCTTAATACCCATCACTCGGTTACCCCATTCCCCCACCCCCTCCCTTCTGTAACCCTCATTTTGGTTCCCAGTTTTTTTAGAGCAAACAATTTGGTATTTGAACATGACAGTATTTTCTGTATTAATACATCTATTAACGAAAACCAAACCCTGAACTGCTGCAGCCAGTTTTGTCAAGCTTACAATGTGTCTCTCCCATCCTATCACACTGGATGTTTCTTCCTAACTCCCCCAGCCCCCAAGAATAGCATATCTCCAGTTCTGCCTCATTTCATCAGTGCTTGCTAAAATTGGTCCCTTCTTTCCAATCCAGGTCTTCATCCCTTCTTGGAACACACTGGCTTCCTCTCCTTGTAACCCCTGAGAAATGTATGCTTCTGATCCCCAGTTCCAACTTAAAGAATTCTAGTTTTTCCATTTCAGGGGGCAAGATCTTTAACGAATGGATTTGATCTCTTTATATCTCTATTTCCTCATCTTCAAAATGCAGCTAATAATATGATCTTCCTTGTGAAATAAAAGAACTAATATGTGTTAAATCTTTTAAGATTTACCTATCATTAGTCATCAGGGAAAATCAAATCAAAACCACAATAAGATACCACTAGAATGGTTATGATCAAAAAGTTAGATATGTTAGTGTTGGCAAGGATGGGGAGAAACTGGGACACTCACACACTGCTGGTGGGGATGTAAAATGATGCAGCCACTTTGGAAAACAGTCTAGCAGTTCCTCAAATGATTTAACGTAGAGTTACCGTACAATCCCTCAATTCCACTCCTAGTTTATATGCCCCCACAAATGAAAATGTATGTCCATGCAGAAGCTTGAACATGAATGTTTATTGCAGCATTACTCATAGCCAAAAGTCAGAAATAGCTCAAATATCTATCAACAAGTGAGTGGATAAACAAAGTGCAGTCTATCCAAACAATGGGATATCATTCAGCCATAAAAAGGAATGAGACACTGATTCATGCTACCATGTGAGTAAACCTTGAAAACATGCTAAGTGAAAAAAGCCAAACAAAAAAGATCAATATTGTATGATTCTGTTTATAAAAATGTGTCCAGAACAGGTAAATCTATAGACAGTGGATTAGTAGCTGCTTAAGCCTGAAGGGAAGGGAGAAAGGAGGGATGACCACTAAATGGTATAAGGTTTTATTTGGAGATGATGGAAATGTCTAAATTGCCTGTGGTGATGATTACACATACTTTTTAAAAATTTTTATTTTATTTTTTCAGTGTTCCAAGATTCATTGTTTATGTACCACACCCACATATCTTTAAGTGGGTGAATTATATGGTAATGTGAAGTACATCCCCATAGAGCTGTTTTTTAAAAGACCACAACTAGCTAATGATAAATGGCCCCCAAAATGGGAAAAAAAATGGAAGTTGTTATTAATATAACTATTAATAAGGAAAGAAGGAAGATAGGAAGGAAGAAAAAGAAAGAAAGAAAGAAAGAAAGAAAGAAAGAAAGAAAGAAAGAAAGAAAGAAAGAAAGAAAGAAAGAAAGAAAGAAA
>CM052898.1:8786791-8802611 GCA_028534135.1 Potos flavus
CCCAACTTTTGTATCAACATGGATGGGACTGGAAGAGATTATGTTGAGTGCAATAAGTCAAGTGGAGAAAGTCAATTATCATATGGTCTCACTTACGTGTGGAGCATAAGGAAAAACATGGAGGACATTGTGAGAGGGAAGGGAGGGATGAATTGGAGGAAATCGGAGGGGTGAAGAACCATGAGAGACTGTGAGCTCAGAACAAGGGACTGAGGGTTTTGGAGGGGAGGGTGGTAGGGGGATGGGTGAGCCTGGTGGTGGGTATTGAGGAGGGCATGTATTGCATGGAGCACTGGGTGTGGTACATAAACAATGAATCTTGTAACACTGAAAAAATAAAATAAAAGTATTTGGGAAAAAAAAAGATACAACATTTTGGAATTAATCTTGGCTCTAACTGCCATGTCACATGGCTGTCTTCTTTTTTATGTTTCCCCCTCAGCATGTCTTATCACTTTGCTTAAATTGAGTTAATTGCTTCTTTAAAAATTAAATGTCCATTAAAAAAAACAACAACAAGATTACCCATTTTATATCTCCTTAGCTTAGTAGTTGGAGCTGCTTAGTCTTTAGCTACAAGACTATTGTTCTGGTACCAAGGAAAAAATGTTATATGTGCTATGAGATTGTGCATTTTTAAAAAATAGAAATGATCAGTAAAAAGATGAATTCAAACATACTGTAACATTATTACCTATGTTATATGATATATACTCATACGTATATGACACACAGATATGAACACACATCCATCCTGGTAGTTCTCTGGAGAACTCTGACTAATCTACAAATCCAAAAGAAAAAGGAGCCTTGTAAAAATGTCATCTTCCCATCTAAAGAGATGAGTTCCAGATCTCCAAATTCCTGGTGGTTTTTTGTAAGTATTTCCACCAGGTCATCCTCCTGCAACTCAGCGTTCTCTCTGATGATGTGCATGTTCATGCACATTATAATAAGTATCATGCACATTATAATAAGTATCCTTATTATAACGCAGAGGCCCCAACTCACAGGAGTTTTAGCATATCTTCCAAGCTCGCACAGTCCACACCGAGCACAGAGAAAATTCCTGGTGTCCTCCAGTTCCTACTCTGCTGAGTAGGTTTGTTGGGTATAGACCGCAGTTCTAGGGCTGGGTACCCTACAGCTTCACGACAACTGTGTCCTCACAACACACCCCAAGGGCCTTGCTGCCCATGAGCAAATCCTGCATCTGGGCTATCAGGACTCCTTCACCTTTGCTGATGGACTTCCAAGGATACTCAGCCCTTCTCATGAGTGATCTCAATGCCCTAAGTCTTCGCCACAGAGAAGAATGGCCTAAGAACCTGGCTTGAAACAAATTTTGTCATGAAACAAATCACATAGAAGGACAGGATGCCATTTCATGAGTCAGTTTTCTAGGGCTACTGTAACAAAGCACATAAACCTAGTGATTTAAAACCACACACACCTATCCTCCTCTATGCTGGAGGCCAGAAGCCAAAATCAGGGTCATCAGGTGTGAGTCAAGGTGTGAGCAGGGCTGTGTCCTTCCGGGGATCCAGGGGAGAATCTGTCTCCTGCTTTCCCAGCTTCCAGAGGCAGCAGACATTCCTTGGCTCAAAGTTCCTGGCTCAGCTACTCTAATCCCTCCTTCCAGTGTCACATCGCCTACTTCTCTCTCTGTCTGACCCCTCCTGCCCACTTTCAGAAGGACACTTGCAATTATAGCAAGCCCATCTGAATGATCCAGGGCAATCTCTCTGTCTCAGATACTTAACTGCATCTCATCTGTATACAGTCCCTTTTGCTGGGTAAGGGAACACAGTCACAGGCTCTGGAAAAGGACCTCGTAGGTGTGATGGGTTGGCATTAGTCATTAACATCAGTAATTGTAAAATAATGAAATGGAACCCCAGGGTCTCATTCAGTGTTGATGTGACAAAGTGTTTTCATAACTCCTCTCTCTGGCTGTGTGAAAGGGGTGTGTGTCTAGGGCTACACCTGCCCTCCCACTCTGAAGGGTGTCTATTCCTTCTAATGACAGCCTTCCTCTGCCAGTCAGGACCACACTTCTCTCTGCAGGCACCTGAGAGAGGTGCATTCCTGATCACCAACTGCGCACACATGCAGATTGTAATGAATTCCTGGTTCACCACTTCAGGGCAATGATGTTGGGGACAAATCATCTCCCGGATTTGCATTTTCAGCATTTCTTTTCTTTCTTTCTTTTTTTTTAAACATACAGTGTTTTATTAGTTTAGAGATAGAGTTCAGTGATTCATCAGTCTTATATAATATCCAGTGCTCATTACATAGCATACCCTCCTTAATGTCCATCACCCAGTTACCCCATCCCCTCAGCCCCCTCCCTTCCAGCAACCCTCAGTTTGTTTCCTATGATCAAGAGTCTCTTATGGTTTTTCTCCCTGTCTGATTTCATCTTGTTTTATTTTTCCTCCCTTCCCCTATGCTCCTCTTTTTTGTTTCTTAAATTCTACATATGAGTGAAATCATATGATAATTGTCTTTCTCTGTTGTATACATATACCCACACCTTCTTTATCCATTCATCTGTTGATGGACACTTGGGCTCTTTCCATAGTTTGGCTGTTGTGGACATTGCTGCTATAAACAATGGTGTGCAGGGACCCCTTCAAACCACTATGTTTGTATCTGTTGGATAACTACCTAGTAGTGCAATTGCTGGGTCATAGGGTAGCTCTATTTTTAACTTATTGAGGAACTTCCATACTGTTTTCCAAAGCAGCTGCACCATTTTGCATTCCCACCAACAGTGTAAGAGGGTTCCGCTTTCTCCACATCCTCACCAATGTCTGTCATGATTTGTTAATTTGTTGATTTGTAGATTTGTTCCTGATTTGGTAACTTTAGTCATTCTGACCAGTGTGATATTCTATCTCATTGTGGTTTTGATTTATATTTCCCTGATGCTGAGTGATGTTGAGTATTTTTTCATATGTCTGTTGGCCATTTGTATGTCTTCTTTGGAGAAACGTCTGTTCATGTCCTTTGCCTATTTCTCGATTGGATTATTTGTTATTTGGGTGTTGAATTTGATAAGTTCTTTATAGATTTTGGATACTAGCCCTTTATCTGATAAGACATTTGCAAATATCTTCTCCCATTCTGTTGCTTGTCTTTTGTTTTTGTTGACTGTTTCCTTTGCTGTGCAAAAGTTTTTTTATCTTGATTAAGTCCCAAGAGTTCATTTTTGCTTTTGTTTCCCTTGCCTTTGGAGACATGTCTTGAAAGAAGTTGCTTCGGCCCAGGTCACAGAAGTTGCTGTCTCTGTTCTCCACCAGGATTTTGATGGATTCGTATCTCACATTTAGGTCTATCACCCATTTTGAGTCTATTTTTGTGTATAGTGTAAGAAAATGGTCCAGTTTCATTCTTCTGCATATGGCTGTCCAATTTTGCTAATACCATTTGTTGAAGAGACTCTTTTTTCCATTGGATAGTCTTTTTTTTTTTTTTTTTTTTTTATTATTGAAAGCTTTTATTTTTGCAGTATACATGAGGGAAAAGAAGTGCTGATGGTCCTCCTCTGACTTAACAGAGCAATTTTTAATGTATTTATGTTGTTTAGAAACAGCAATCTTTCAATTTTAATATTATTCTAAGTCAAGAAATTATTGGGACAACCAATGAGTTATGGGTTTCTCTTTGAAGTTTACTTTCTCAGAATATGACAACAATTTCTAAAGTTTTTGGAATTTCTTTTCTTTATTATGTTCAGTTAGCCACGGTATGGTACATCATTAGTTCTGATGTAGTGTTCAATGATTCATTAGCTGCATATAACACTCAGTACTCATCATAACATGTGCCGTCCTCTATACCCATCACCCTGCTACCCCATCCCCCACCCCCCTCCCCTCCAAAACCTTCAGTTTGTTTCCTAAGGTCCATAGTCTCTCATGGTTCATCGACCTCACTGATTTCTCCTGCATTTAAAAAATGTGAGCCTGATGATTCGCAGACATGTACCCTGGGGCAAATAATACATTATGTGTTAATAAAAAAATAAAAATAAATAAAAAATGTGAATAGTAATAGATGTGGGTCGTATCTAAATGTACAAAAATAATAATTTATTTTGAGACTTAGAAGAGTGAGTGCACAGGAAACCCTTCCCACAACATTTGGCAAGCAGCAGACACTCATATGTGATAGCCATTCTTATGTTTATTATTATAAAAAACACCTTCTGCCAACAGCCCAAATATCTGGACACAGCTTTGAGTAAGAATTTATATCAATGGAAGGACAGCTCCCTGGATCCTCAAATATATGCTTCCCAAACCCCAGCATGGGAGTCAGACGGACCTCCATGTGACTCCTTCATTCAGGTGTTGTATGACTTCTGCCAACATTTCTCATCTGCATATTAGGAGTACCCATATCCTGACCTCTCCTTGTGCCATCTTGATACAACACTGTGCCTACAACACATCCCCCAGATAAATTCAAGGAAACACAGGAATAAGAACTTGCTGTTTTACTGAAGGCAATGGGGGCGAAAAAGGAAAGGTACTTCTATAAGATGTCAGATACAACCCCCCACTTTTAACATTCTTTATGTCCTTTCCTAAGCATTGAAACCTCTCACCTTTGTCTGTCCCTGCCTCTGTCTCTTTCTCTTTCTCCACTTCACATTCTGACATACTTAACTAAACTCAGATCAACATAGAAACCTCCTTAGGGTCTATATGCTCCAAAAACATTGAGGAACTATAAACAGTCAACCATATACTTGGAGACAAATAGTTTATGTTCTTTTGTGTATATATTAAAATTAAAAGATAATACTTTTACAACACTGGACACAGTGCTTGTTAAGAAATGCCTTGACACTTGTGGCATTTATTATTCTGCTTATTTCTGTTATCCTTACGGTGGAGGAGGGAAGGTCCTTCCTTGCTTGTCCATTCAAGAAAAACCATTGGCATCAGTGCCCAGATGCATCCATGTGATGTCTCCCACCAGCGCGTATGTAGATAACACATATTTAGACAGAGGTAATGGGATGGAGTTCATTACACGGGGTCAAGACAATAGATAGAGTCTATTCAAGAGGGGGCAACAAATTGGGGAAAAACAAATACATCGCCTGCTCCAACACCTATGGATGCATCCAACAATACCTATTTAATATTTTCATACACTGAATTCCTATAACAGGCCTATGGAGAATGTCATTATTATTCCCAGCCCTGCTATCATATTTCCTTATGACCAAACTGACCATCAAGAGCTTAGGGGATTGAATTTTCTCTGGAAGCTTTTCTTTATGGCATTCTTGAGCTCCTTATTCCTGAGGCTGAAAATGATCGGGCTGAGAAAGGGAGTGAAGACTGTATAGGTGGTGGCCATCAGAGTGTTACTGTCCATAGAATGGGGGCCCTTGGGCTTGAGGTAGATAATGGAGGCAAAACCATAGTGCACAATGACCACTGTGAGGTGGGACACACAGGTGGAGAAGGTCTTGTGCCTGCCCTCAGCTGAGGGGATCCTCAATATGGCAGCCACGATGAAGACATAGGAGAGGATGATAAGGAATAAACATCCCATCAGAACTATGACACACACCAGGATCACACCCAAGGTGACAGAGGATATCTCCTTCCCACAGGCCAACTTTAGGAGGGAAAGGGCATGACAGCCAAAATGATGGATCTCATTAGACCCACAGAAGGTGAGATGAAAAACTATCAAGGTCACCATCATCCCCATGACTGAGCCACAAGCCCAGGACCAGGACACTAGACAAGCACAGGTGCGGGTGCTCATGAGCACGTTGTACCACAGTGGGTGGCTGATAGCCACGTAGCGGTCATAGCCCATGACTGTGAGCAGGAAGGAGTGGGTGAAGCCAAATGTGAAAGAGAAGAACATCTGGCTGGCACAGGCCACAAAGGTGATGGTATGACGGGTGGAGAGCAGGTCAGTCAACAGGCGTGGTGTGATGGCCAAGGTGTAGAAGATCTCGGAGATGGACAGTGCACACAGGAAGAGGTACATGGGTGTGTGCAGGCTGTGCTCACTCCTGACAGTGGCCATGATGAGCAGGTTCCCCAGCAGCGTGAACAGATACATCAGCAGGAACAGCAGGAAGAAGACAGGCAGGAGATGCTGCGGGAAGTTGGAGAAGCCCACGAGGATGAATTCATACACCATGCTATAGTTCTGACCAGCCACAGATGCTGTGTCTGTTGAGACCAGAAAGGGAATGAACGTACATGGTTTATTCCATGAAGGAGAAGCGTAGTTCAGCATCAGAAAACCTATCATGTGGTTAGTCACATGAATAAACTAAAAAGGAAATGTCATATAATTATATCAATCTAGGCAGCAGTCCTGGATTACTAAAGTTCAATTCCTATTTATGACTTTAAAAATTGATGTGTAGTTGATACATAACGTTGCATTATTTTAGACAACATAATGATATATACACATATATTAAAGATTTTTATTTTTTATTTTTATCTCTTAATTTTTATTTATTTTTATTTGATTTTTTTTTATTAAAGATTTTTAAAAAGCTTCTCAACATAATATCGACTAGGACTTTCTTAGCTAACTAGAATATATACTGCAAAACTAGCAAATAGTGTATGAACTGGGAAGCTAGGAGTGCTTTGTTTTAGGATCAGGAACAAGCCAAAGTTACTCACTGTCTCTGCTGCTCATTAGCAAGGAACAGAAAACCAGGAGAAGTGCTTGAGGAAAAATATTGAAAGAAGGAATACCGAGACTGCAAGGGAAGAGATGTGATCATGTACCTAGAAAGGTAAAAGAATAAAGGTGGAATATATTAGAGCAAAGACAGAAAGAAGACAAGTTGCAGAAGACTAGATCAACTTCCCGAACTCATAGCATTTCCCATAGAATTACATCCATAATAATCCCATTAAAGATAGACTTTAAGGAAAACGTAAGATAACATTACCGATAGTGAGACAAACTATAACGAGAGAGTGCTCATACATATTGGTCTCAGGATATCTTTACACTAGAAACCTATTGAGTCCCCTAGAGAGCTTTTGTTTGAGGGAGTTATAACTCCATTTTTACCGTATTAGTAAATAAAACTGGGATTTTTTGAGACTATTTAGTTATTAACACATATAAAAGAACAATAATCATCCTTTTATTCAACCTAAAGGAACAATCAGCTCATGCTAATATAAGGAACACTTTAGGAAAGTAACTGCATTTTAAATAACTCATTTAGTGAGAAGTGTAGCTTTGTTCCACATTTTAGCAAATTTGTCCAATGCTGGCTGGATGAAAGACAAGATGATGCTCGTATCTGTTTCTTCATTCAGCCTGTGGCACTATGTGGTTTTAGTTGAAGCATATGACAAAAATACATCCTCTCATTTATTGGGAAATTGAGGGCCCAATGGCCCCCCAAAGGGTCTCCAGGACCCCAGGGATCCTCATATCACACTTTGAAAGCCTCTGGTTTAAAATATCTAGGAATTAACTAAGCAATGCAATATGTCCAAGGACAGAAATTTTTTTAAATTTAATTTTATTTTTTCAGTGTTCCAAGATTCATTGTTTATACATCACACCCAGTGCTCCATGCAATACGTGCCCTCCTTAATACCCACCACCAGGTTCACCCATCTCCCCACCCGCCTCCCTTCCAAAACCCTCAGTGTGTTTCTCAGACTCCACAGTCTCTCATGGTTCGGCTTCCCCTCCAATTTCCCCCAATTCACTTTTCCTTTCCTTCTCCTAATGTCCTCCATGTTATTCCTTATGCTCCACAAGTAAGTGAAACCATATGATAATTGACTCTCTCTGCTTGATTTATTTCACTCAGCATAATCTCCTCCAGTCCTGCCCATGTTGATACAAAAGTTGAGTATTCATCTTTTCTGATGGAGGCGTAATATTTTAAGCACAGATAGATACGTAGAAGATGGTCTGGATACATGGAAAATATGAAAACCACTGTGGTCTCTCGGACGGGATGAGCTAATATAGCAATTATGTCAGTTCTTCTCCAAATTATATTCAGCACAACTGCATTTACAATTTAAAAAGTTAAATTTCAGAACTACCTTAAACTTCTTTCTGAAAAATAAAATCAGTGAAAAGCTATACTAGTCTTCTAAAAATGGAGTACACAAGAGAGATAGAGATATCCCTCCCTGCATTGAGACTCACTATAGACTTGGAATCATTTTAAAAAGTGTGATAATGGAACAGATGTGTATAATATGTATGATATGTGGATCACGCTGGTTGGATATCTCAGAAAATATCCCTCCCTGATTCTAAACTTAATATGTGATAAAGGTGGGAACACAAGTCAAATGGAAAAAGTAGATTGTTGACTGATTTGTGATGGGAGACTGGAGATTTTATGAAGTGGTGCAAATCTGAATTCCTGCCTAAGATAACACCCAAAGTAGATGGATTCTACACATAAAATGAAATATGAAGTTAATAGGAAAGGGTGTAGAAGAATAACCTTGCAATTTCAGAGTGAAGAAGGACTTCTTTTTTTCCCCCCCAATTACTTTTATTTTATTTTCTCAGTGTTCCAAGATTCATTGTTCACATACCACACCCAGTGCTCCATGCAATACGTGCCCTCCTCAATACCCACCACCAGGCTCGCCCAACCCCTCACCCTCTCCCCTCCAAAACCTTCAGTTTGTTGATCAGAGTCCACAGTCTCTCCTGCTTCATCTCCCCCTCCGATTTCCCCCCATTCACCCTTCCTTTCCTTCTCACAATGTCCTCCATGTTTTTCCTATGCTCCACACGTAAGTGAAACCATATGATAATTGACTCTCTCTGCTTGACTTATTTCACTCAGCATAATCTTGAAGAAGGACTTCTTAACGAAAACTCAAAAGTACAAGTATTAAGGTGATGTGGAGAAAGGGGAACCCTTTTACACTGTTGGTGGGAAGGCAAACTGGTGCAGCCACTCTGGAAAACAGCATGGAGTTTCCTCAAAAAGTTAAAAGTGGAACTACCCTATATCCAGCAATTGTACTACTACATATTTACCCAAAGAACACAAAAATACTGCTTCAAAGGGATACATGCACCCTGATGTTTATAGCAGCATTATCTGCAATAGCTAAATTATGGGACCAGCTCAAGTGATGGATAAGAAGATGTGGTTTATATACACAATGGAATATTACTCAGCCATCAAAAAGAATGAAATCTTGCCATTTGCAACAACATGGATGGAACTAGAGAGTATAATACTAAGTGAAATAAGCCAGTTAGGGAAAGACAAATACCATATGATTTCACTCATTTAAGGAATTTAAGAAACAAATGAAGGAGCAAAGGGAAAAAAGAGAGAGAGAGTGAGAGCCAAACCAAGAAAGAGACTCTTAACTATAGAGAAAAAACTGTTGGTTACCAGAGGGGAGAGGTGATGGGGATTGAGAAATGCACTTGTGATGAGCACAGGGTGTTGTATGGAAGTGTTGAATTGGTATATTGAACACCTGAAACTAATATTACACTATATGTTAATGAGTGGGACTGAAATAACAACTTAAAAAATACATGAAATGTGTATATGCATGTTTTATGTATAAAAGAGCATTTGAATTTCATAAGTGTATTTTCTGTAAGTGCTGATGCCATCCTCTGGAAATAAATGTTAACTGCTCAGGAAAGGAAACGGACATGAAGAGTCCCCCAAGGATTTTGTTCAACAAAGGATATCAAGGATCCATGAACAGGCAGGTAGGTGGTAATTGGGAAAAGAACTTTGCATTGCTGAAAATTGACCAGTGGATACTATCTAAAAGAAATAAGAAATCAGTGACATTCAGAAGGAGAAACCTCAATGCAGAAATGAGTCAAGGATATGAGCAGAGAACTCACAGAAGGAGTTACACAGACACAAGAAAGGATGGTTTTAAGACAAGAAAAGGACAGAGGAAAATGATCATGGACTTTCATGGTATATCTACTCATTTCCCCAGACTAGAAAGTGCCCAGTGTTAATCGAAATATGGTCAGAAAGCAATCCTCGTGGCCTGCTGGCGGGAACCAAGAATAGAGAAGAACAGACTTCACGTGCTCTGTGCAACAGCCTATGTGCTCCTGAGCATTTACCTCGACTATTCACACCTGTCTGAAGGGAGAACATCAGGGGATGTTTCTGTGGCATTGGTTTGTAGTGGGGAAATGGACAAGCCTGCTTGGGAACCATAATTGGGAAGAGAGCAAGTCCATGGGCTGGATGCAACTGCTGGAGCTCTAAGCAGGAGTTTGATGCACACACAGCAGGTAAAGAACCTGTAAAATGATCTTGAGTGAATGAAGCAAAAGCAGATGAACACTGTAGCATAATTCCATTTGGACACATGAAAATTAGAGCACCTGAAACTATTCTGTAAGGGTGTATACGTGTCACTATACATTTCTCAATACCCACGGAATGGGTAACACAGTCAACCCTAATATAACCCATGGGCTGAGTTAATAATTATGTATCCATATTTGTTCACCAACTGGAACAAATGCACCACAAGAACACCAGATTGTACAGCCGTTAGCAACAACCCCGGCCTCAACCCACCAGATGTCAGTGGCATCGCCTCCCTCCCCATCAGCTCTGACAACCAAAATGTCCTCAAGGCAGGCACAAACATTTCAGGTTGGGGGTCAAAATTAGTCTCCAACAAGAATACAGACATAGAAGCTGCAAAGGGCACTAGGTTGGGTCAAGAACCCAAGACCCAGAATGGACAACCTGCGAAGACCCCCAGCAGCTGCCCAAGGCTGAGAACCTGTCTTATGACATTTCTTCCAGACCCTGTCCTCATCCTCAGTCTGGGTCTTGCTCCCCACAGCTATCCAAGTATTGCCACCTACCCTGTCTCTCCTGGTCCCCCTCAGCCTGGGCTGCCTCTTCCAGGAATCAGCCAATAGGAGAAGGCAGAAGAAGCTCTCCTGCCTGAGGCTGTCAGCAGCACACAGGGGCAGGTGTGGGGCCAGAACTTGGGGCTCCTGGAACTGATGCTGTGTGCTTTATCCCTGCTGCAGATTCCCAGGAGGCTGCTCCTCAGGGCCTCCCCAGGACACCAACCTGCAAGGTCTGCCCTCAGAGTCTGGAGAGGCCAAGAGGATCATCAGAAGGCCTCCAGGGACCTGCAGCTTCTACTCTTTCCTCCAACACTCCAAGACAATCAAGGCTCCCTAATGTCTAACTCTGCCCAGAGCCCCAGCCCCTGCTCAGGCCTGGGAACTCCCAGTCTTGGGGGAGACAGGACAGGATTAGATGCCCTCCAGTCCCATCCATGTTGATACAAAAGTTGGGTATTCATCCTTTCTGATGGAGGCATGATATTCCACTGTATATATGGACCATATCTTCTTTATACATTTATCTGTTGAAGGGCATCTTGGCTCTTTCCACAGTGTGGTGATTGTGGCCATTGCACGCTTAACCAGTGAAGCCACCCAAGCACTCCAACTATTCACTTTTTTGACATGCAGAAAATGCAAATCTGAGAGATGATTTGTCCCCAACATCATTGCCCTGAAGTGGTGAAGCAGGAATTCATTACAATCTGCATGTGTGTGCAGTTGGTGATCAGGAATACACCTCTCTCAGGTGCCTGCAGAGAGAAGTGTGGTCCTGACTGGCAGAGGAAGGCTGTCATTAGAAGGAATAGACACCCTTCAGAGTGGGAGGGCAGGTGCAGCCCTAGACACATACCCCTTTCACACAGCCAGAGAAATATACTGACTCCAGAGGAGTCATGGAAACACTTTGTCACATCAACACTGAATGAGACCCTGGGGTTCCATTTCATTATTTTACAATTACTGATGTTAATGACTAATGCCAACCCATCACACCTACGAGGTCCTTTTCCAGAGCCTGTGACTGTGTTCCCTTACCCAGCAAAAGGGACTGTATACAGATGAGATGCAGTTAAGCATCTAAGACAGAGGGATTGCCCTGGATCATTCAGATGGTCTTGCTATAATTGCAAGTGTCCTTCTGAAAGTGGGCAGGAGGGGTCAGACAGAGAGAGAAGTAGGCGATGTGACACTGGGAGGAGGGATTAGAGTAGCTGAGCCAGGAACTTTGAGCCAAGGAATGCCTGCTGCCTCTGGAATCTGGGAAAGCAGGAGACAGATTCTCCCCTGGATCCCCTAAAAGATTCAGCCCTACTCATACTTTGACTTACACCTGGTGACCCTGATTTTGGCTTCTGGCCTCCAGCATAAAGGAGGATAGATGTGTGTGGTTTTAAGTCACTAGGTTTATGTGCTTTGTTACAGTAGCCCTAGAAAACTGACTCATGAAATGGCATCCTGTCCTTCTATGTGATTTGTTTCATGACAAAATTTGTTTCAAGCCAGGTTCTTAGGCCATTCTTCTCTGTGGCGAAGACTTAGGGCATTGAGATCACTCATGAGAAGGGCTGAGTATCCTTGGAAGTCCATCAGCAAAGGTGAAGGAGTCCTGATAGCCCAGATGCAGGATTTGCTCATGGGCAGCAAGGCCCTTGGGGTGTGTTGTGAGGACACAGTTGTCATGAAGCTGTAGGGTACCCAGCCCTAGAACTGCGGTCTATACCCAACAAACCTACTCAGCAGAGTAGGAACTGGAGGACACCAGGAATTTTCTCTGTGCTCGGTGTGGACCGTGTAAGCTTGGAAGATATGCTAAAACTCCTGTGAGTTGGGGCCTCTGTGTTATAATAAGGATACGTGAACATGCACATCATCAGAGGGAATGCTGAGTTGCAGGGGGATGACCTAGTGGAAATACTTACACAAAGGAAAAACCACCGGGGATCTGGAGATCTGGAATTCATCTCTTTAGATGGAAAGATGACTTTTTGTTTTATCTTCATGTCTTTCTTTTTTCTTTTTTTATTTGTTTATTTATTTTAAATTTTATTTTATTTTTTCAGTGGTCCAAGATTCATTGATTATGCACCACACCCAGTGCTCCATGCAATATGTGCCCTCCTCAATACCCACCACCAGACTCACCAAACCCCCATCCCCCACTCCAAAACCCTCAGTTTGTTTCTCAGAGTCCACAGTCTGTCATGGTCCATTTCCCCCCTCTGATTTCTCCCAATTCACTTTTCCTTTCCTTCTCCTAATGTCCTCCATGTTTTTCCTTATGCTCCACACGTAAGTGAAACCATATGATAATTGACTCTCTCTGATTGACTTATTTCACTCAGCATAATCTTTTCCAGTCCTGTCCATGTTGATACAAAAGTTGGGTATTCATCCTTTCTGATGGAGGCATAATATTCCACTGTATATATGGGCTTTTTTTTAACATTTTAATTTAATTTTATTTTTTTCACTAAACAGATGCCTACCACGTATCCAACACATATGGATGCATCCCACAATACCTATTTAGTATTCTCACATATTGAATCTCTACAATAGTCCTATGGAGAGAGTCGTTATTATTCCCAGCCCTGCTATCACATTTCCCTACAAACAAACTGGCCATCAGGAGCTTAGGGGACTGAATTTTCTCTGGAAGCTTTTCTTTATGGCATTCTTGAGCTCCTTATTCCTGAGGCTGAAAATGATCGGGCTGAGAAAGGGAGTGAAGACTGTATAGGTGGTGGCCATCAGAGTGTTACTGTCCACAGAATGGGGGCCCTTGGGCTTGAGGTAGATGATGGAGGCAAAACCATAGTGCACAATGACCACAGTGAGGTGGGACACACAGGTGGAGAAGGTCTTGTGCCTGCCCTCAGCTGAGGGGATCCTCAATATGGTGGCCACGATGAAGATATATGAGAGAACGATGAGGAATAAACATCCCATCAGAGCTGTGACACACACCAGGATCACACCCAAGGTGACAGAGGATGTCTCCTTCCCACAAGCCAACTTTAGAAGGGAAAACACATGGCAGCCAAAATGGTGAATCACATTAGACCTGCAGAAGGTGAGGTGAAAAACTATCAGGGTCACCATCATCCCCATGACTGAGCCTCCAGCCCAGCACCAGGACACTAGCTGGGCACAGGTGCGGGTGCTCATGAGCACGTTGTAGCGCAGGGGGTGGCAGATGGCCACATAGCGGTCATAGCCCATGATCATGAGCAGGAAGGAGTGAGTGAAGCCAAATGTGAAGGAGAAGAACATCTGGCTGGCACAGGCCACAAAGGTGATGGAATGGTGGCTGGAAAGCATGTCAACCAGCATACGAGGGGTGACGGCAACAGTGAACAGAATCTCGGAGATGGACAGTGCACACAGGAAGAGGTACATGGGTGTGTGCAGGCTGTGTTCACTCCAGACAGTGGCCATGATGATCAGGTTTCCTAGCAGGGTGAAAAGGTACATCAGCAGGTACAGCAGGAAGAAGACAGGCAGGAGATGCTGCGGGAAGGTGGAGAAGCCCACGAGGATGAATTCGGACACCATGCTATAGTTCTGACCAGCCTCAGATGCTGCATCTGCGCAGATCACGGAGGGAATGAAGGCGATCAGAATAAAAATCGTAAAGATCATGAATCTATATAACATTAACCCTAAAAAAATCTACAAAATGGAGAAACTTTAGATGCAGTGTGTTAGGGTTGGGAAAATGACAAGGATACTCACTGTCTCTGCTGTTCTTTAGCATGGAACTGAAAGCCTTGTGTAGTGCTCTAAGGAAAGAAAAGAAAGAAGGTATGTAAGGATTTGACAGGAAGAGACCTGCTAGTCCAACAGAAAAAGCAAAAGAATGAAGTCAGAACATACCACAGTGCGAGAGAGCATAGAACTGTAGAAGACAAGATCTGCTTCCAAAAACCAGTATTTCTCATAGAATTACACCAGTAGTCATTCAAAATATGAATTTGAAGTAAAATGTAAGATACCATTCCCAAGAGTGACGCGAAGTATAAAGAAACAGCTCTCTAGCATTTCGGTCTGGCAATTTCTTTACACTCAAAAAAAGTTGAACCTCTAATGGGCTTTTGTTTGGGTGCATTATCACTCCCCATGTTCACCATATTAGAAAGGAACATTGAGATTCTCTGACAATATTCAATTATGGATACATTCAAAAGAAGAATTAACCTGTTCAATGTCAATGTAAGTAACATATTTTTAGGGAAGTAACTATTTTTACAAAATTAACATTTAATGACAAGAGTGGGTTCCTTTTTTTTGTTTTTTTTTAATTTTAGCAAATCTGTCCCATGCTGGCTGGGTGGGAGACAAGATGATGCTTGTATCTACTTCTTTATTCAGGCTGTGGCAATAGGTGGTTGAGTTGAAGAATATGATGAAAATATGTCCTCACCTTCATTGGAAAACTGAAAACCTCATGGTCCCCCAAAAGGATCTCTGGGACCCCAGGGTCCTCATATCACGCATTGGAAGCCTCTGTTATAAAATATCTAGGAATCCATCAAACACATGAATACCTTCAAATTCAGAAATTTTTACCATTAATAAAATGTAGAAGGCGATTTGAGTATATGGGGAATAATCTACACTCTCAGTTGTGGTCAGTGAATATGGAAATGATAATACTTCTTCCTCAAATTATAGCATCAGAGCGACTGCATTTATACTTCCAGTGAATCAACTGTACATCTCATAAAAGTTTCCTCAAATTCCTTCTGAAAACTAAGGTCAGTGCAAAACCATACTAATCTTCTAAAAATGGAGTCAATAGGAAGGAAATACTCTGGCAGGGATGGAGACTCATCATAGACATTATACACATCATGGTCACTTTTAAGTGTGAGCCTGGAACAGACACAGACACTGATCAAATTGGTTGGATACCTCAGAAAATATCCCCACATGAGTC
>CM052898.1:8803111-8847568 GCA_028534135.1 Potos flavus
ATAATTAATATATCATTCTGTATATTAATTACATTATGCATATATTATTACATATGATGTATATTATTGCATATTGTTATTGATAATTATTTATTAATTATATGCATTTTTATATAATATACATAGTTGTTACAAATATCAAATCTAATTATAAAATGCTATAATATATAATTATTAACATAGCATAATAACAGTATATATTTTTATAATGTTATGATTATATATTAATGTGATTATAACATGTAATATAATAATAATTCAATGAAATATAATACTACCTACCATATAATATTACATTATAATATGAGTAGATACAAAGAGACTTACTATAGGAAGAGTAAGTCTTCCTATAGTAGACTATATGAAGTCTACTTCATATAGTAGGTTTGGGGTTTTTTGAGCAGTGGTTTGAAACAACTCAAAATTTTTTAACAGATTTTCATGCAGATAACATGGTAGAGTTTTGTATAAAAAGAAAAAGCCATCATGTAATACTTACTAAAGCTTGCACACAGCTCAGAGTTGATGCAAGCATACTGGCCATAGTGATGTGAGATGTGCATTATCCTTTCAAAGATGGAATGCCAACCAGCACCAGATTGTTCCAATTCAATTTTTTTATTAGAGATGGCAGTATAAATTTTTTAAGGAAAGACTAGACTTGTTTTTTTCTTGAACTTTCCCTTCCTACTTAGAAAAATGCCTGGAGGCCTGACGAGCTCTGAAGTAGGACTCAACCCAGGTGTGGCTGAATACAGACGCTGAGCTCCTTCCATCAGGATTTTAGAATAGTAGTCATAATAATTATTAATATTATTTTGAATTCTTACTATGCACCAGGACCCATGCTGAGCACTTGAGGTGCATGATCTTGCATAAACCCCAAGGAGCTCTGTGAAGCATAGACCATTACCATGAACACTATGTTGCAAAGGGACGGGCTATGGTTGGGAGGGGTGAGGGACACTTCCAGGAAGTCCTCTCAGGCAGGGCTCAGTGGAGACCCTGGGCCTTCTTCCCTCCTTCCCCAGCAGGGATGGCCACATGTGGGGCCTACACCACAACTCCATGTCTGAAGTCATCCTTAAGGGTTTCCCAGCCAATGGTAGTGGGAAACCTAAAGGGAATCAATATAAAGAGGGTGAGCTGTCAAAGAGATCACATGCCACTAACGTTTGGCAAATTATCAACCCACATAGACAATTCATCAGTAAAAGTTGGGTAATTAGGCATTGAACATTATATCAAAACCCAATGATGTACTCTATCTTGGCTAATTGAATTTAAATTTTTAAAAACTTGAGGGGCGCCTGGGTGGCTCAGTGGGTTAAGCCTCTGCCTTCAGCTCAGGTCATGATCTCAGGGTCCTGGGATCAACCCCGCATCGGGGTCTCTGCTCGGCAGGGAGCCTGCTTCCCCCTCTCTCTCTGCCTGCCTCTCTGCCTACTTGTGATCTCTCTCTCTGTCAAATAAATAAATAAAATCTTTAAAAATAAATAAATAAATAAATAAATTTTTAAAAACTTGGGTAATTGGGGACAAATGGGTACTATGCATGAAAGGAGAACACAACTTTCAAAATACAGATAAAAAACAGAATTTTGGAGGGGAGGGGGTGGGGGGATGGGCGAGCCTGGTGGTGGGTATTGAGGAGGGCACGTATTGCATGGAGCACTGGGTGTGGTACATAAACAATGAATCTTGTAACACTGAAAAAATAAAATAAAAGTATTTGGGAAAAACAAAACAAAACAAAAAAACCCACACGATTTTGAGAAAAGATTCATCCCAGGACATGGAAACCAGGGAGCTAGATATTGCTTTGCTACTTTATGAGGCTTCCCGAGTTAGAGTGGCTGATGTCAGAGGTGTGGCAACTGCACACTGGAAATACCACCTGCATCTCTTTTCTCATGGTCTGTTTGATTGCCTGCCCCGAAGAGCAGGTTGTTTGAGGGAATTCCACTCGTTGCATGGATGATGCCCCCTTTTGCATTTGTGTTCTTCACTGCACATCAGGGTGAGACAGTGTGAAGAGGAATAGACTTCCAAGGAATGGAGAGTTTTCTCCTACGTCCACTTTCAAGTGACATCCGGTAGAGAGGCATTCACAGGATGGATGCAGCTCAGCAAGGTCATGACAATGATGCATTACTAGAGGTTTCATAAGTGGATAAGGAAGAAGCCTTACAATTGATGTCACATGGAAACTCCTTCTAAAACGACTTTTAACACCTGTGTTCTCTGCATCTCCCTTTCCCCCCAGTTCTTTACAAAAAGTTTTAATTATTAAAAATATTTTCAAAAAACATAAATAAAGAACATATAGTTCCAAATAACACTAAATTTAGCTTGGAATTTTGAAAGCCTATTATTTAGATACTCAACTAGATAACTACTATTCCTGCTGTGATCATAGATTATAGAATATGCAAGTGTGAGATTGCTATCTGCATCTCCTTCTTCACCAGGCTCCAAGCCATCAGCTCTCTCTTTCCCTAAAGATACCATCACTATCAGCAATAAGATCTTCACCTCTCTCCCACTGTTCTCTTTCCCACCTAGCAGAGCCTGCAGCCCTATCAGGTGCAGCCACCACTTCTTTCCCTTCCTTGCCTGTATGCCTTTCTCTGCTCCACTGCTAACTAACAGAAATCTCTCTCTCTCCCCCTTCCCTCCATTTTCATACCAAATGCTCCACTCAGAAAAAAATCTATACCTATGATTTCAAAGACATTGGGAAATTATAAATAACAAGTCATTTTTGTGCTGGCATAAATTGCCCCTTTGCCTTTCTTTACAGATTTTTAGGAATAAAGAGATGCTATATTAAAAGTGCTAAATATAGTAAGTCTAAGATTCAGCCCCTACTTCATGATATATACAAAATTAATTCAAAAAGGATCAAAGCCCTAAATGTAAGAGTTAAAAACTATAATGTTCTTAGGAGACAACATAGCTGTGAATCTCCATGACCTTGGATTAAGCAATCATTTCTTAGACATGACACCAAAACCATAAACAACGAAAGAAACCAATACATAAATTGGATGTCATCAGAATTAAAATCTTCTGTACTGCAAAGAATACCAATAAGAGGGTGAACAGACAACTTACTGAATGTGAGACAATACTTGAAACTCATGTATCTGTTAAGGGCCTTGTAACTAGAAACTATAAAGAATTATTACAATTTAACAAAAAGACAAACAAGCCAATTTTAAAAATAGCTGAAATATCTCAATAGCATTTCTCCAAGAACACATAGAAATGGCCAACAAGCATGTGATGAGATGTACAACATCGTTACTTATCAAAGAAATGCAAGTCAAAACCAGCATGAGATATCACTTCTTACCACTCAGGTAGCTATAACTAACAGGACAGGTAATAACAAATGTTGGCAAAGATGTGGAGAAATTTGAACCCTACTACATTGCTGGGGGGAATATAGAGAGGTGCAGTCACTTTGGAAAACAGTCTGGAACTTTCCTTAAAAAATTAAACATAGAGTTACCATTGAATCCAAAAAATCCACTTCTTAGTATACATGCAGCAGTATGAAACCATATATTCAAGAAAAAAGGGTACTAAATGTTCCTAGTGGTGTTATTCAAAATAGCAAAAAGTAGAAACACTGAGAAGTTCAGCGAGTGATAAAGAGACAGATGAAATACAGTCAGTATGCCCCATTATCAACAAAAGCCAAACTATGGAGAGATACTCAATGTCCACTGAGTGAAGAATGAATAAGGAAGTTGTGGTATGTATATACAATAGAATATTATTCAGCCATCAGAAAAATGCAATCTTGCCATTTGCAATGACATGGATGGAGCTAGAGGGTATTATACTAAGTGAAATAAGTCAGCCAGAGAATGACAAATACCATAAGATTTCACTCATATATGGAACTTAAGAAACAAAACACATGAAGGTATGGGAAGGGGAGGAAAAGGAGAGAGGGAAACAAGCCAAAAGAGACTCTTAATGATGGAGAACAAATTCAGGGTTGATGGAAGAAGGTGGGTGAGAGATGGGCTAGGTGGGTGAGGAATATTAAGGAGGGCACTTGTGATGAGCACTGGGTGTTGTATGTAAGAGATGAACCACTGAATCCTACTCCAGAAACCAATATTGCACTGTATGTTAACTAACTAAAATTTAAATTAAAAAAAAAAGAAAAGAAAAGAAATACAGTCTGTCCGTACAATGGAATAGTATTTGGCAATAAAAAGGAATGAAGGTCTCATACACCTACAACGTGAAGGAACGAACCTTGAGCATATTGTGCTAAGTGAAAGGACTCAGTCAAAAAGACCACATAATGTAATTCCATTTATATGAAATGTTCAGAACAGGCAAAGTGGAATGAGTAAGTCACAGGGATGAAAGGTACAATGTAGGGAATGTAGTCAATGGTATTGTAATAACATTGTGCAGCATCGAATTACTATGTTGTACAATTGAAATTAATGTAACATTGCATGGCAACTATATTTCAATTTTAAAAAATTTAAACAATGAATTAGAAACCAGAAATACAGTAGAACAGATCAATGAAACTAGAAGCTGGTTCTCTGAAAGAATTAATCAGATCGATAAACTACTGGCCAGACTTATCCAAAAGAAAAGAGAAAGGACCCAAATTAATAAAATTATGAATGAAAGGGGAGAGATCATGACAAACACCGAGGAAATAGAAACAATTATCAGAAATTATTATCAATAACTATATGCCAGTAAATTAAGCAACCTGGAAGAAATGGATGCATTCCTGGAAAACTATAAACTGCCAAGACTGAAACAGGAAGAAATTGACAACCTGAATAGACCAATAACCAGTAATGAGATTGAAGCAGTGATCAAAAACCTCCCAAAAAACAAGAATCCAGGGTCTGACGGATTCCCTGGGAAATTCTACCGAACATTCAAATAAGAAATAACACCTATTCTCCTGAAGCTGTTTCAAAAAATAGAAACAGAAGGAAAACTTCCAGACTCATTCTATGAGGCCACCATTACCTTGATCGCAAAACCAGGCAAAGATCCGAACAAAAAGGAGAATTTCAGACCAATATCCTTGATGAATATGGATGCCAAAATTCTCAACAAGATCCTAGCTAACAGGATCCAACAGTACATTAAAAGGATTATCCGTCACTACCAGGTGGGATTTATCCCTGGGATGCAAGGGTGGTTCAACATTCGCAAGTCAGTCTGTGGGATAGAACACATTAATAAGAGAAGAGACAAGAACCATATGGTCTTCTCGATAGATGCAGAAAAAGCATTTGACAAAATACAGCATCCTTTCCATGAAAACTCTTCAGAGTGTAGGCATCGAGGGAACATTCCTCCATTTCATAAAAGCCATCTATGAAAAACCCACAGCAAATATCATTCTCAATGGGGAAAAGCTGAGAGCCTTTCCCTTAAGATCAGGAACACTACAAGGATACCCACTCTCACCACTATTGTTCATCGTAGTACTAGAAGTCCTAGTAACAGCAACCAGACAACAAAAAGAAATAAAATGCATTCAAATTGGCAAAGAAGAAGTCAAACTCTCTCTCTTCACAGATGACATGATACTTAGGTGGAAAACCCAAAAGACTTGGCCCCCAAATTACTACAACTCATACAGCGATTCAGTAATGTGGCAGGATACAAAATCAATGCACAGGAATCAGGTGCTTTTCTATACACTAACAATGTAACCACACAAAGAGAAATTAGGGAATCAATTCCATTTACAATAGCACCAAAACCCATAAGATATCTTGGAATAAACCTAACCAAAGACATGAAGGATCTATACTCTAGAAACTACAGAACACTTGTGAAAGAAATTGAAGAAGACACAGAAAGATGGAAAAACATTCAATGTTCATGGATCGGAAGAATAAACATTGTGAAAATGTCTATGCTGCCCAGAGCATTCTGTACTTTCAATGCCATCCTGATCAAAATACCATCAGCATTATTCAAAGTGCTGGAACAAACAATCCTAAAATTTGTGTGGAACCAGAAAGGACCCTGAACTGCCAAGGAAATGTTGAAAAAGAAAAACAAAGCTGAGGGCATTATGTTGCCTGATTTCAAACTATATTACAAAGCTCTCATTACCAAAACAGCATGGTACTGGCACAAAAACAGACACATAGACCAATGGAACAGAGTAGAGAGCCCGGATATGGACCCTCAGCTCTATGGTGAAATAATCTTTGACAAAGCAGGAAAAAATATCCAATGAATAAAAGATAGTCTCTTCAATAAATCATGCTGGGAAAATTGGATAGCTATATACAGAAGTATGAAACTTGGCCATTCTCTTACACCATACATAAAGATAAGCTCAAAATGGATGAAAAAGGGGCGCCTGGGTGGCTCAGTGGGTTAAGGCCTCTGCCTTTGGCTCAGGTCGTGATCTCAGGGTCCTGGGATCGAGCCCCACATCAGGCTCTCTGCTCAGCAGGGAGCCTGCTTCCCCCTCTCTCTCTGCCTGCCTCTCTGCCTGCTTGTGATCTCTCTCTCTCTGTCAAATAAATAAATGAAATTAAAAAAAAATGGATGAAAGACCTCAATGTGAGACAGGAATCCATCAAAATGCTAGAGGAGAACATAGGCAGTAACATTTTCAACACTGGCCACAGCAACTTCTTTCAAGACACATCTCCAAAGGGCAAGGGAAACAAAAGCAAGATGAACACTTGGAACTTCATCAAGATAAAAAGCTTCTCCACAACAAAGGAAACAGTCAACAAAACAAAGAGGCAACCCACGGAATGGGAGAAGATATTTGCAAATGACACTACAGACAAAGGGCTGGTATCCAAGATCCTAAAGAACTTCTCAACACCCAAAAAACAAATAATCCATTCAAGAAATGGGCAGAAGACATGAGCAAATACTTCTCCAAAGAAGACATACAAATGGCTAAGAGACACATAAAAAAATATTCAACATCATTAACCATCAGGGAAATTCAAATCAAAACCACACTGAGATACCACCTTACACCATTAGAATGGCAAAAATTGACAAGGCAAGAAACAACAAATGTTGGAGAGGTTGTGGAGAAAGGGGAACCCTCTTACGTTGCTGGTGGGAATGCAAGGTGGTACAGCCACTCTGGAAAACAGTGTGGAGGTTCCTCAAAAAGTTAAAAATAGAGCTACCCTATGACCCAGCATTTTCACTACTGGGTATTTGCCCCTAAGATACAGATGTGGTGAAAAGAAGGGCCCCATGAACCCCAATGTTCATAGCAGGAATGTCCACAATAGCCAAACTGTGGAAGGAGCCAAGACGTCCTTCGACAGACAAATGGATAAAAAAGATATGGTCCAGGGACGCCTGGGTGGCTCAGTGGGTTAAAGCCTCTGCCTTCGGCTCAGGTCACGATCTCAGGGTCCTGGGATTGAGCCCTGCATCAAGCTTTCTGCTCAGCGGGGAGCCTGCTTCCCCCCCCCCCCCCGCCCTGGCCCCCCGTCTACCTCTCTGCCTATTTGTGATCTCTCTCTGTCAAATAAATAAATAAAATCTTTTAAAAAAAAGATATGGTCCATGCACACAATGGAATATTACTCATCCATCAGAAAGGATGAATACCCAACATTTGCATCAACATGGATGCAACTGGAGAAGATTATGCTAAGTGAAATAACTCAAGCAGAGAAAGTTAAGGAGAAAGTCATACGGTTTCACTTATTTGTGGAATATAAGGAATAGCATGGAGGACATTATGAGAAGGGAAAAATGAAGGGGGCTGAAATCAGAGGGGGAGACAAACCATGAGAGACTATAGGCTCTGGGAAACAAACTGAGGGTTTTAGAGGGGAGAAGGATGGGGAGATGGGTTAGCCTGGTGACAGGTATTAAGGAAGGCATGTATTGCATGGAGCACTAGGTGTTATACGCGAACAATGGATCATGGAACACTAAATAAAAAACTAATGATGTACTGTATAGTGACTAACATAAAATAATTTTAAAAATTTTAAACAACATTTTTTAAAAAAAGTGATTTTCTAGGTCTGGGAGTTATGGGAGTTGGAGAAATGGGCACTAAATGGGTAGGGGTTACATTTTTGGGTGACAAAAATGTTTCAAATTGATGGTGGTGATGATCACATAACTCTGAATATACTAAAGACCAACTGAATTGTGTATTTTAAATGGGTGAATTATATGGCATGTAGATTATATCTCAAGAAGGCTGTTTGATTACAAATAAAACTAATACCCAAGACACAAATCAATGGAGGAAGAAGAAGAAAAGTTCACATTTATTGAACACTAGCTATGTCGTGAGTGTTATCACACATCTTTTTATCAATCTTACTAGGTAGTCATTGTTAACCCCATTGTACAGATGAGGCTATGGTCATTCTTCTACCTTCTTCTAAAACCACCTTCACACTGGCCACTTAAATGTTGGGGGGATAAAGTTTGCTGAGGAAGGTCTTCTTCATGGTAGTCTTCAGCTCCTTGTTCCTGAGACTAAAGATGATGGGACTGAGAAAGGGCGTGAGGACCGTGTAGGTGATGGCCATCAGGGTGTTGCTTTCCTGGGAGTACAGACCCTTGGGCTTGAGGTAGATGATAGAGGCAAAGCCATAGTGCACAATGACCACAATAAGGTGGGACGCACAGGTGGAGAAGGCTTTGTGCCTGCCCTCTGCAGAGGGAATCTTCAAGATGGCAGCCACAATTAAGGTGTAGGAGAGGAGAATGAGGAGAAAGCAGCCCAACAGGTTGGTGATGCACACCAACCCCACACCCAGGGCCACTACTGGAACATCAGTTCCACAGGCCAGCTTCAAGAGAGGGGGCACATGACATAAAAAATGGTGGATCTCGTTGGGTCCACAAAAGGTAAGGTGGAAAATGGCTGTGGTCACCACCAGTCCTATGACCGAGCCACCAGCCCAGGACCAGACCACCAGGCAGGCGCAGCCACGGGGGCTCATGAGCACATTGTAGCGCAAGGGGTGGCAGATGGCCACATAGCGGTCGTAGCCCATGATGGTGAGTAGGAAGGAGTGGGTGAAGCCAAATGTGAAGGAGAAGAACATCTGGCTGGCACAGGCTGCAAAGGCGATGGTGCGATGGGTGGAGAGCAGGTCAGCCAGCAGGCGCGGGGTGATGGCCAAGGTGTAGAGGATCTCAGAGATGGACAGGGCGCACAGGAAGAGGTACATGGGTGTATGCAGGCTGCGCTCACTCCTGACAGTTCCCATGATGAGCAGGTTCCCCAGCAGCGTGAACAGATACATGAGCAGGAACAGCAGGAAGAAGACAGGCAGGAGATGAGGCGGGAAGGTGGAGAAGCCCACAAGGATGAATTCAGACACAGAGCTGTGGTTTAGACCCAGAGTGGCGGCCATCCCTGGGTGGGGAGAGAGTGAAGGCGGCCTGATGGGCAGGAGCTCTGGGTCCACGCTGAGCATGGCCCAAGAGGACTTCCCCGGGGGCAGAGTATCCTCGCCCTACAGATCATGGCCAGTCCCTCCGCCACCCGATGCTCATGATAACTGTCAGAGCACCTGGGACCTGCATGGGGTTCACGGAGGATCCTGAGCCAAGTGCATACGGCAGGCCCTGGAGCATAGTAAGAACACAGTAAAAAGTAATAATGATAATAATAATTACAACTACTGTTATTACTATTATTGACTCCATGCGCAAACACCTGGCTTTCCTGCCTTTGTGCATGCTGGCCACTCCATGCTTCTCTCCATCTCTGTGATTCCAAATCCTTCCTGAATTTTAAGTGCAAGCTACTCCCTAATTGCTATCTTCAGCTGGAGGGCACCTCTCCTGTGTGACATGGAGAGGATGTAGGCTCTGTTCAATTCTCAGCATTGCCCCTTACTGGCTCACTGGGGACATGGAATAATAATCCTTATTCCACAGGGCTATAGTGGCACTAAGGTGAGGTGTGCACGTTCAGCTCTTAGCTATTATTGCTGTTGTGTGGTTTAAGTTGCGTGAGTCCCCCACAAGGATGTGGCACTGACCAGCATCACCAGATCACATTCTCTGACCCCTGCTGGGCACTCTATCTCTGGTCACTTACCAGTGCTATTCACTGAATCTCCTTCCCTCTCCTCAAGCCCTACCCACTCTCCTATCCACAACCTCCTGCTTCTTGGAGCAACCAAGGCTCCCAGCTGTGGGTTCTCTATCTCCTTCCCCGAGTAGCAACAGACTCACATCTGCCCCAGCTCCTTCCTTGCAGCTCTCCTTCCAAGCACCTGCTCCATCCAGTGTTACTTCTCTGTCTTTCTGTCTCTGTCTTCCTCTCTCTGCCACCAACAGACTTGATGCAAAAATGCAACACCTTTTTAACAATGCAAGATGGATCAAGAGATGAATGGATAAAAAAAAGTGGTATATCCATATGATGGAATATCTTTTAGCCATACAAAAGCATGAAGTACTGACACACTTTACAACATGGATGAGCCTCAAAGACAATATGCCGAGTGAAAGGAGCCAGTCACAAAGACCACATATTGTATGAGTTCATTTATTTGAAATATGCAGAATAGGTAATCGCATCAAGACAGAAAGCAGATTAGCGGTTGCCAGGGAATGGGGGGAGGGTGGAATGGGAGGGAACTTTTAACGGGTTGCAGATTTCCTTCTGGGATTGGGAAATGTCTGGGAACTAAACAGAGCTGTTGGTGGCACAACACTGTGAATGTCTAAATAGCACTCAGTTGTGCCATTTAAATTGGCAAGAAGGTGGAGAAGTTGGAACTCTGTGTATTGTTGGTGGGATTGCACAGTCATGCAACAGCTATGGGAAACAGTATGAATGGTTTTCCATTCATAAATTAAAAATTAGAAATAGAACTACCTTTGCCTCAGCCATCCCACTTCTGGACGAATATGCAAAAGTGGCATAAGCAGGGTCTGGAAGACATGTTTGCACACTCCTGGTCATAGCAGCACTGGTCACAATAGCCCTGAGGTGGAAACAACCCCAATGTCCATTGGTGGATGGAAGGATAAACAAGTTGTGATAATTCTGTACAATGGAATATCATTCAGTCTTGAAAGGGAGGAAATCCTGTCACATGCTACAACACCAATGAAGCTTTATGCTATGTGGAATCAGCCTGTCCCCAAAAAGGAGAAATCCTTTATGATCCCACCTATCCGAGTATCTAAAGCAGTCAATTTCATAGAAACAAAGTAGAAGGGAGGTTGCCAAGGACTACAGGGAATGGGAAATGGAGAGTTTTGTTTAATGGGTATAGTTTCTGCTTTGCAAGATGAAAAGAGTTCTGCAGATGTATTGTGCAACAATGTAATATACTTAACACCACTGAACTGCATACTTAAAAATGGTTAAGATCATAAATTTTATGTTGTTACACAACAAAGTAGGAACACATGCTACGTCATTAATGAACTATGTAAACATTATGCTATGTGAAAAAAAGCCAGGCACGAAAGGTTGTCTGAAGCAAAGGTTGTCTGATTCCATTAATGTGAAATACCTAAGATATGCAAATTCGTAAGCACAAAAAATAGATTAGAGGTTGGGGGAAGCTGGAGCCTGGGGAGGGAGGAATGGGTAAGTGACTACTAAGGAAGGTAGTGTTTCCTTTTGGGGTGATGAAAATATTTGGCAACTAGAAAGTTGTGGTGGGGGCGCCAGGGTGGCTCAGTTGTTAAGTGTCTGCCTTCAGCTCAGGTCATGATCCCAGGGTCCTGGGATCGAGCTCTGCATCAGGCTCTCTGCTTGGCAGGAAGCCTGATTCTCCCTCTCCCACTCCTGCTTGTGTTCCCTCTCTCACTGTGTCTCTCTGTCAAATAAATAAATAAAATCTTAAAAAAAAAAAATAGAAAGGTGTGGTGATTGCACAACATCATGAATGTGCTAAATGCCAATGATTTGTACAATTCACTGAGCCTCTGCCCAGGAGCTTGTGAGAACAGAAGGGAAGGCACCTCAGAACAGCTCTCCTCAGGGGTGGGCAAACTCCTGTCTTACAGACTGGGATCTGGGGGCCCCGTGTGTCTCACAAACACCTCCGTGTGGGCGTGCCCCCACACCTCCACATACCTGCATTCTGCTTCCCACCCATCTCCACACGCGCAGCTGCCTCAAACTCTCACAGCAGATAGGCACACAACAGGCCCACAGGCACCTGAGTCCGGCTGTCAGTCCCGCGCACTCACACAGATGGGGAGACCCGGCTGCAGGGATGGACCCACGCAACCGCAGAGTCGCGGCCACAGGCACACCCGCAGGTGCGCACAGACGTACACTCTCACAGTAGGACACAGCAGAAGCAGGAAGATGATGACTAACACGGGTGTCCCTGACACACAACCTTCCCGCTAAGATCTGCAGCGACAGCCAGGAAGCACAAGGGACTCTCGAGGACCAGTGCGCACCTGGCCCGGCCTGGATGCGGGATTCCGGAATTAGAGGCCTCCGCCCAGGCACTGTTTGCTTCAGACTTCGTTCGGCGGGGTTCTGGGTCCCAAGATCCACCCCAACATTCTTATTACCCACAGCCCTTCCCCGCTTCCCGCGTTTGCATCACCTCCTCCTGAAAGGCACCCAGGGACGCACACTCGCCTCTGTTGGCGGCAGCCGGGAGCAGTCTGGGGGCGTCGCAGAGGAAGCCCTGAGTCCCCTCACTGACATTCAAGACCAGGAGCTCAGAAGGGGTGTGGGCAGGGCGGAAGGCTGCACCTGCACTTTATCTAGCCGTACTCCAGTGGCATTCCAAAGGCTTTCCAGGGGGAGGCGGGCTGCTGACTCAGGTTGTGGGCGGGGCCCCCCTCAGGGCCCGAGTCGGGCCCGGGGAGCGCGCGGGGGCGGGCTCAGGAGACTTCCAGAGGTTTCCTTGAGATTAGCCCAGAGCGGTACGTGCAGCCTCCAGACCTTCTCTGAGGTCTCCCAGCTGGGCTGTGCCGAGGATGCTTAAGTCAGGAGATGGAGGTGACAAGACTGCCTCTAACTGCACAGGGGAAGGAATAGAAAAGGAGGCTGGCGCCCCTCCCCTACTCTCTGAGCATACTCCTTTGTTCCCCTGCATGCTGGACTACCCACATTCCATTCCCAAAGCTCGAGCTCCATCCACACCCCACAAAGAGGTACCCTTGGGGCATCCCAGAGAGGACCCCACAGGTTCCCAGAGCTTTGGTGGGGAAACCGTCAAAAGCTGGGTCCCAGGCCCTGAGAGTGGTCCAGAAGAGGGCTGATGTCTGGCCTCTGCAGAAGCAGTGGTGCTGAGCCAGAGAGGGGATCTCTAAGGCATGGCCCTGCTCTGGGCCCAGGCTACCCCAGGCTGAGGACTGAGGGAGGGAGGAGGCAGTGCCAAGCCATCACAGCCACCAGCAGCCAGACCTGCCTTGTGCTTGGGCCACAGTGCAGCTCAGTGTCCACTTACCTCTGGGCCCCCTACCTCGTGTGAGCACATCTGACCTAGAAGACAGCACCCGCCCTTGTACTAGTTTCCTGGGCCTGAAGAGACTAATTGCCACAAACTGGGGGGAACCAAAACACCAGAAATGTGCTCTCTCACAATTGTGGAGGCCGGGGGTCAGCAGGGTAGTTCCTTCTGAAAGCTCTGAGGGAGGATCAGCCCTATGCCTCTCTCCTGGCTTCTGGTGGCTTCCAGCACCCTTGACTGCATCATTTCGATCTCTACCTGTCTTCACATGAACTTCTCCTTGTGTCTGTATGTCTTCTCCTCTCCTTATAAGGACACCAGTCATTAGACACCAGCATTTAGGGGCCCAAAACACAGGATGATTTCATCTTGAGATCCTTCACTCATTACATGTGTAAAGACCCTATTTCAAACAAGGTCATATTCTGAGGTTCCAAGCGGGCATGCATTTCTGAGTGACACTGTCTTAACCCACTACAGCATCCCTCCTGATTCAGTTCTCTGCTTCATGTCTGACCTCTACACCTGCTTCCTATACAGCATCAGAGGGATCCTGCTAAACAAACCACATTACATCCTCTCGCCTGCTTGGAACCAGCCATGGCTCCCTAGTCCCAGATGCTTCACTGCAGCCCGAAGTTTGATCCCTTGTTAGCCTCTCTGGTTTCCTCTCTCAGCTCCCTCTCCATCTTCCAACACGGCACCCCCACTTTGTATCTGTAGGCTAAAATGAGATGGGAGCATTTTCAGTTTCTTGAGTGTACCAGACTCTCTTATCCCCAGGTCCCACTGCATCCCTCCTGCCCCACTCCCATCTGCTTCAATCTACTGGTCTCAGGTCACATGCCACCTCCTCCAGGAAGCCATCCTTCATCTCTGGACCCTAGACTTGGCCAGGGGTCTCTCTGACTCCCAGCTTGCCCTGAAGTCCCCCATCACATGGTAATGTCATCACCTGGTTATGGGTCTGTGTCTCCCACTAGACTTCGACAGACCTCCTGAGGGCAGAGATGGCATCTCATTGGGAACATGCTGTGTTCCCAGCACCCAGAATGGTAAAAATTAAATGGAACAACAAATATTCCATAAAATACATTAAAGAAAACAGTGAAGGAAGGACATGCACAGTGCTGCGAGCCCCTACAGTGCAAGTGGGAAAAGAGGGAGGTGGCATCTGAGCTGAACTCCAAAGGATGAACAGTCCCCAGCACAAAGAGTCAGGGAGGGAACAGCAGGCAAAGGAACCAACTTAAGAAAAGGCATGGAGAAGTGCTCAGAATGGGGCCGAGGGAGGCTGGGAGGTCAGACGGGGTCAAAATGTGAAGGGACTTCAGGCACCTTGGATCCATCCCTGTAGGGCCCAGGGGAGAGGAGGTGGAAGGAGGTGCATTCCTGGACTGAGGGTCCCATCAACACTCTCCTCTGAGCTCTAGCCCACTGGCACAGCAGAAGACCCAGAATGTGGGGGCAATCAGGGGGATTTCCTGGCACTACTCAAGTCCAGAAAGGACATCAGAGAATCAGATGTTCAACCAAGAAGGGAATTCAGGACTAAGGAGAAAGATGTTTGTTGTTGCTTCTGGATGCCCAGAGAGGTCAGGATATAAGGCTAAGGTCACAGAAGGGGGTCAATAGGAAGCCAGGAGATGGAGTGGAGCTCAAGGTTGCACTGCCTGGAGGGGGCGCTCTGACCCTGGACAAGTGGCTTGACCTCTCTGGGGCTCACTTTCCCTTTTATGAAATGAGGCCGAATGATAAGGAGAAGAGACACAACTTGTATAAAGAGCCTGGCACACAGTAGGTGCACATTCAAGGTGAACTCTCCTCCCTTCAGAACCCATTTCAACCTTTTTCTTGAACTGTGGGTACCATGCTTTCATTTTTCATTTTTCTCACAGGTATTTCTTGTGCACCTACTGTGTGCCAAGTAGGTCCAAGTCACTCTCCATCTCTAGCACAAAGTAGGAACACCACGAATGTGTATAGCACAATATTCACCTACAGACTGGACAGTTAAGTCAATTGAAAAACTCTTCAAATCCTTGGTCATTGTCTTGCTTAAGAAGTCCCCGCTCATTTTCCCAGGTGGCAGTGTGTTAGTACATGGAGGGAGGAAGCCTCATGCTTGATCTGCTCTTTGATAACTGGGTAAAGTCGGAACAGGCCACACTAGCTGGTTAGTTTGATAAGTGTGACCGACCTCAGTACCCAAACACCGTGCCCCAGATAACTCTTATCTCCAGCTCAGAGGACATCCAGCCCCAGCTAGCATGTGTCCAACAGCTGTGTATGCAACGCCTGAGCCCTTCTCTGGGGAGCCCACAGTGACCAGGACTGACATGCCTGGTCCTGTGCACATGACAGTAGAGGGGAGATGGTGGATAATGGATAACTGAATTTAGACAAGAATGTGAGATGTGTGAGGAAGGGAAGGTGGTAGGCTATGAAAGCAGGGGTTTTATGGAGAAGGGGACATTTTAGCTGAGACCTTCTCCTTTATGGGTAGAGTATGAGGAAAGGGTGCGTAAGGCAGAGGAAACAGCATGTTCTGGGGATCCGGGTGGGATGAAGATTGTCCATTTAAGAAATGGAAGAAAGCCAATGTGACAGGGGGCTTGGACAGGAAGGGAGGAGTGAGTGGCTCAAGATGCCTTAAAGACAAAAAGGGATCCAAACAAAAGGACCCGACTCCGTAACCCTAACTGCCACGGGATAGAACTCATCTACAGGAAATACTGGCTATGACACACACAAGAGGGTAGATGGGTTCGTGTGATGTCAGTCACATAGTAACACCTGAAAAGTGAATTTCAGATAAATTAGGGATGAGCCATTCTTACTTCTGAAGGATTTTGCATTCACGTGCTTTCTGTAGTGTTGTAATGAGACACAAGTTTGTTTTCGTGGCCAGTTTTATTGAACACCTATTAGGTGCCCAGCTAGTTCGGATTGGTCCTACCCTCTCAGGGCTGCTTGTCTAGTGGGGAAGGAGGGGAGGTGTTGATCAGGTAATACTAGAATGTAGTGCAGTGAGCATTACTGTGGAAGTAGAAGCCTCAGCCGCCCTCAGAGCTCTGGAGTCCTTTCTCCCTCTCTGTGCCCAGCAGCATGCAGTGCTCACAATGGCCACTTGGCACCACGTGGTTTGCAGGCTACGGTTCTGCCATGGTGCATGTTGTAGAACTTGGCCAGTCTGAGCTCCAGGAAACTGCTGCATGGGCCAAGAAATGGTCACCTCCATTTCCCACCAACGTCTCTTGGTGCTAATCAAACTTGAGACCAAGTATGAAAACTCCCTGGGGACCATTCCTCTGGAGTAAACTGAACCCACCTAAGCCCTGAGGTGTGCATTGAAACTCATCTGCCTGCAACTCTGTGGCCAATCCTTAGGTACTCTTTAATTCCACAAATGAAGTGGAGATGGGGAATTGTGTGTCAACTTTTAATGAGCTCCCAGCTGTCACTTAAAATCCTGTGACTGGTTCAGTAATAAATCATGGTCTTGGTTTCTAGGGATTGGTATGCCAGGTGGGCTTGGCAGGTTGTGCACGGAAGGGGTCCCACTGTGCTCTTTAATGCCATTGACTGACTCCTGATGAGCTTAACTCAGTTCACTTCTCTCTGTGTCCTCCAGGAAGCAAGCCCAGGGGCCCTGGTAGATGGGCTCTGAGAGCATGGGGGCAGGGCTGGAGGCGGTGGATTGAGACAATTCTACTAATCTCCTGCTATCCCCAGACATCACTTCCACTGAATTCTCTGGGGGCTTTTTGTTTACTTCTTTAAACAAAGACTAGCTAGCCACCAGTGTGAACGGTTCAGCTCTCTTTAGGGTCTTAAACACAGGTTAATAGGCAAAGAGAGACTTGCGTGTAGTAGCTCGGGTGGCTCTGTGCCTCAGGGCACCGACTCACATCAGACAGACTCAGGTGGAAATCCCAGCCGGCCACTTCCTGGTTGTGGGACCTTGGTGAAATGACCGGATCTCCCTGATTCTCTGTCCGAAAACGGGGACACCAATAGTAATAGCACTTGCCTAATGAATAAACTGTCCGGCATTTAGCAAATGTTCAGGAAGTGCTCGAAATTGTTATTTCATCACTTAGGAGAGCCCTGTAGCAGTCTGAGTTGAGTGAGTGGAGCCAGCTCACTGTCTACCTACCTTACCCCTTGCCTTTGGAAGTCCTCCATCCATTCATCCATCAAACATTATTGAGAGATTTCTGTGTTCCAGGCTCTGGAAATTCAAATACACAGCAAGAAAGTTGAGGTTTCTTTTGGTTTTATGAAAATATGAGTTAATGATTCACACAAATAAATGCTAATTTTAAGGAAATGGATTTGTGGTTGAAGTTCTTGGGCCAGATGTAGCATCAGAGTCGACAAATAAATGGATATTATATCACAGTCGGGGTGGGCTGTAACAAAACTATTTTCCTGGATTTGGACCCTTCCCCAGTGAGGATCAGGTCCCATGGTTGTTTGTTCAAAACTACCATCATGAGCATGCTATGAAGGCACATACACCTGTTGTATCTTTCCATGATGTCTGCTTTATTCAGTCATAGAGCAAGGTTAACATAATTGTGAAGCATGTTCAGGATTCCAAATTCACTGACATTTTACTACATATTTAACTTAGCTTCGTACATGTCACACAATAGTCTTCAGAGAAGCTGAGAATCTCCAAGTTCTGGGACCACTCTCTTGATTGCCTCATCCCACTGACCCTCTCCCCGTCTCTGAGGACCATTTATCCTGAAGCCAGAATTTACACAGTCCAAGTTCTAGCTCTGCCAAATGCTACCTACTTAATTTCTGAGTCTCTGTTTTCCCCTTTTGCAAAATGGGAGCACATTCTGAGGATGTGATGACCAGTGCATTGTAAGGTATACTGTATGTGCTCAGACAGCAGATGAGTTTACCACGGAGATGAATTCTGCCCTTAGCCTGGAACAATCCAGAGCAGTTTGCCAGACAGGGAAAGGTCATCCTGGCAGATGGAAATATCCAAAGAAAAACAACGAGTGTGAGGGGGCAGGTAACCTCCAGGAAGACATACTGGGTTCAGTGTTGTCTCCACCAAAAAGATATGCACATATCCTAACACCAGGTATCTGTGAATGTGATCTTATTTGGGAAAAGGGTCTTTGCAAATGAAATTAAGTGAAGGATATTGAGATGAGATCATCTTGTATTAAATGAGCAAACCCTAAATCCAATGACAAGTGTCCTTATAAGGAACAGAAGAAAGAAGACAGGGGAGAAGAGAAGGGTGTGTGACCACAAAGGCAGAGGTTGGAATGATGGGCCCATGAGCTCTAGGGATACCTGGAGCCATCAGAAACTGGAAGAGGCAGGGAAAAGATCCTCCCCTATAACCTTTGGAGGGAGTGTAGCCCTGCTGACATGTTGGTTTGGGACTTCTGGCCTCCAGAACTGTGAAAGAATAAGTTTATGTTGTGTTAAGCTACACGGTTTGTGGCTTTTTCTTACAGAGTCCACAAGAAACTCATACAGTTAGCAAGTGCTGCATTATTATACACCTGAATAGGCCCAATCTGCATATTAGCACCTTCAAGGTTCTGAGAAGTCCTGGGAAGTCCTGCAACAATGAATCTATTGTTTCTCAAGCATTTAAATGGAATACCCTCCCCAAGTAACAAAATAACAATAGTTGGTCTGGCAGAAAGTGTGGCATGTTGTTTGGAAGTTGCTGCCAGTAGATAGTGAGTGGTCATAAACTCACTCTTCAAAAGTCCTGCCAATCTCTTGGGGGGGGAGGGCGGAGACTGTTGTGGATAGTTAGGGGCACCTGCATTGCAGACAGGGAGGGAGACTCACATGTAGGTGGGGGTTGAGCCATCCATCCACTTGTGGTTGCCTTTCTGGCCCTCTTTGAAGAGGCCTATCCAGGATGTCACCTGCCCAGTTGATGTCAGGAAGCCCTAGAAGGGAGAAGGCATGCTGGGAGGTGAAATTCCATCAGAGCTCAAAGGACAGAGGTTGGAGTGCCTGGGGTTGGAAGAGGACTAAAGTACAGATATGCTCTCAGGTGGGCAGGCAGACAGAGACAGCCATGCACAGCACTTTATATCCGATGCGAACTCCAGACCCACTATGTGCATGTTGTATGTCCTCAGACAAGTTACCCACCCCTTGGTCTCCCCATCTGTACAAAGCAAAGAATAGAGTCTCTACCTCCCAGTATATCCTCAGGAGTAAAAGAATCAATTGTGTGAGGTATGTGCATGTAGAAAGAAGTACTGGACAAATATTGGCTGAGAATGTTTTTTAAGGTTGATGCGTGTCAGAGCAAGGGGTGTGATCTGTAGGCTATGGGAATATCTCTGGCTGGAAACCCAACTCCAAGGACATTCTTGATGCCCTACTTCGAGCCAAGCCTTGTTCTTGAGATTATTTAGATCCAGCCACAGACCTATAAGAGGGCAAGCCTGATGTAGTGTGACGTTCTATGATGAAACCTCTGATGATGTCATGAGAGAATATGGAGAAGGGTTGTTTGCATGGGGGTTTTGACAGGTGAGTAAGAATTCTCCACACAGATAGCAAGAGTAAGAGTGCTCCAAGCAGAGGGACCTACATGAATCAGAGCTTGGAAGCAGGACCACAGAGCAGAGAATCCATTCCCTGCATGTCATAGCAGTGAGGTTGGGTTGAGGCAAGAGAAGGCAGGTCTTGAAGACCATACTAGAAGTATTGCACTAGATCCCAAAGGGGACAGAAATATGAACCCCCAAATTCTTTTGTAATACCTCCCCTGCCCTGCTAAGAATCTGCTTTCCCTTTTCCACCTGTTCTCTTCTGCTGTTGATGATAACCAGGTGAGCTTGCTTCTGGACACAAGAATCATTAGCCTGGGTCCAGGTGAGGTTGTCTGGGGAGAAGTAGCAGGAACCCTGAAAGAACTTCCAGCCCGGGGGGCAAGGCTCACAAGAGGATTCTGTGGGAATGGAGCCATTAGCAAAATCGGCATGTCCAGTTTTCCATCCAGTGAAGAGCTGTGTAACACATCACCCCCTGGTCACATTCCCAATGGCCTCCCTTTGAGCACACCCAACGTTGGAAACTCACTACCTGGTAAGTTGGTGCTTCCCATTATTGAACTGTATCAGAAGGAAATAGTAAAATGCTATAGATATCCTGTGACGTGGGGGAAAAAAGACTCAAAGAACACTGTGGAATTAAGATCCTACATTTGTATAAAATAGAGGGACATATGTTTGACATCCTTATTTGCTTGAAGAAACTCTAGAGTAGTGATTCTCAGCAAGGGGTGATTCTGTCCTCAGGGGACGTTGGGCAACATCTGCAGACCTTTTTTAGTTGTCCTAACTCAGGGAGGGTTGTCACATGTGGTGGGTTAACAGCAGAGATGATGCCAAACACCCTACAATGCACAGGACAGTCCCCCACTGTAAAGAATGATGCAGCCCCAAATGTCCATAGTACTCAGTTCAAGAAACTGTGCTCTAAGGGAAATCATATATAACTACATAATATAATTACAGAGGTTCCTGAGGATTAGATGGGAACTTGGCAGTGAGGGCTCAGGAGTGATAGAGAGGATTCTCATCTCATTCATCTATATCCAGTTAGTGAATAGACATACACGCAATTAATCCTCCTTATTTGCAGATTCCATATTTGCAAATTCACCTACTTACTAAAATGTATTGGTAACCTCCAAATCAATACTTATGAAGTTTTCGTTGTCACTCTCAGAGATGCATACAGCAGCAAGAAGCTGGAGTCTAAGGTAAAATAAGGCAAGACTCTGCCTTCTTGTTTCACCTCTCAGATCGTAAACAAGTGTTCTTTCCATGGACCATTTTGTGCTATGATTTTCACATTTTTGTGCTTTCTGTTGGTGATTTTGCTGTTTAAAAATGCCCTTTGGGCGCCTGGGTGTCTCAGTCCATTAAGAGTCTGACTTCGGCTCAAGTCATGCTCTCAGGGTCCTGAGGTCGAGCCCTGCACTGGACTCCATGCTCAGTGGGGAGTATGCTTGTCATTCTGCCCCTCCCCCACACTCATGCTCTCTCTATCTCTTTCTCCCTCTTTCTCAAATAAATAAAATCGTAGAAAATAAAATAAAACGAAAAATAAAAGACCCTCAAGTATAACGCAGAAGTGCTGTCAGTGTTCCTGAATGAGCACGAAGGTTGCAATATGCCTTACAGAGAGGGGGCGGGCATTGGCTGAGGCAGCGCCAGAGCCCACGTTTTATTTTTCTGAGTTACAGGCCATGATCCATCATTTGGTAAGAGCCCGTGTACTCTTCGATGGCAGAGCAGCAACCTAAAAAATAAAATAAAAACAAAAAAACAAAACAAGCAAACAAAAAAAGTGTGCATCAGAGAATAGAGACTCAAATAAAAATTTCACAAAGAACTTTGAAGAAAGTTAAGAAATAATTAAGAGAATGTAAATGTGATAAAAGAAACAGTTTATTTTTATTTATTTATTTTGGAAGTTAGTTTAAATAAAGAGAAAAAGTGGTGAAAATGGAAGATACAGAAAGGAAGGATAGCATTTATAAAATTGGTATCTCTGAAGAAAAAGAGAACAGAATAATGTAGCAGAACTCATATTTAAGGGTATAATCTAAAAAATTTTCTAGAAATAAAAATAAGCCCTGACTTTACAAATGAGAAGTTCCTATAAAGTACATGGGAAAATCAAGTCGGAATGTTCAACTCCAATATGTATCCTTATAAAACTATTAGATTTCAAAGATAAAGTAAAAATCAAATATTAAAAAGAGAAAAGAAAAAAAAGTAACAGCAAACTAAAATAAGATGAAAACAGAGAGGGATGGGATGCCTGGGTGGCTCCGTTGGTTAAGCGGCTGCCTTCGGCTCAGGCCATGATCCCATGGGTCCTGGGATCGAGTCCCACATCCGGCTCCTTGCTGGGCAGGGAGCCTGCTTCTCCCTCTGCCTCTGCCTGCCTCTCTGCCTGCTTGTGATCTCTCTCTGACAAATAAATAAATAAAATCTTAAAAAAAAAAAAAAGGGAAAAAAAATACAGAGAGGGAGGCAAACCCTAAGGGACTCTTTTTTTTTTTTTTTTTTAAGATTTTATTTACTTATTTGTCAGAGATCACAAGCAGGCAAAGAGGCAGGCAGAGAGAGAGGAGGAAGCAGGCTCCCGGCTGAGCAGAGAGCCCGATACGAGGCTCGATCCCAGGACCCTGAGATCATGACCTGAGCCAAAGGCAGAGGCTTTAACCCACTGAGCCACCCAGGTGCCCCCCTAAGAGACTCTTAACTTTAGGAAACAAACTGAGGGTTGCTGGAGGGGTGATGGGCATTAAGGAGGGCGCATGATGGAATGAGCACTGGGTGTTATATGCAACTGATGAATCACCAAATTCTACCTTTGAAACTAATAATATAGTATATGTTAATTAAGTTGAAATCAAATAAAAATTAAAAGATAAAAAATAAAAATAACAGGGGCACCTGGGTGCCTCAGTGGGTTGAGGCCTCTGCCTTCGGCTCAGGTCGTGATCTCAGGGTCCTGGGATCGAGCCCTGCATCGGGCTCTCCACTCAGCAGGGAGCCCGCTTCCCCCTCTCTCTCTGCCTGCCTCTCTGCCTACTTGTGATCTCTCTCCTCTTTGTCAAATAAATAAATAAAATCTTAAAAAAAAATTTAAAAAATTTCAAAAATAAAAATAACAGCAAACTTCAAAATGCACACAACTAGAAACTGGATCGATGAAACCATTTTTGGAAACAGCAGAAAGGCAGGTCCGGGGTGAAAGTTAAGAGTTTAGTTTGGACCTATTGAGCCCAAGAGCTCTATCGTTTGGAGATGTTTCCAGTAGCTTTTATAATCCAGAGGCCTCTACTCTCCCCAGTCTCCCAGATGCGTGGAGATGTCAGGAATCCTATTATTACACACTGCAGGTCTTAAATTTTGTTTCATTAGGAAATAACTTAGATCTATTTACTTTCTGGTTATTTGTTTTTTTACAACTTATATTTTAACTAACTTCCTTTCACTTTTCCATCTTTTTAGATTTCACATTTATTTTAATTAGCAATAAAGAAACCTGGTTTTGAAAAATACCACACAGAGGGAGACTTCACACACATAAAAGACCTCTCATGTATCTGTTCGCGCATGAACCTAGTGAAATCATACATGGACATCCATTTAAAACCTCTGGAAATGGTCCTGGGAGCATACTGCAAATGAAAAAACATTTATTTATTCCGGAATTGCCAGGTGGTCTCTTTGCTAATGATGGATCCACAGAGCAGCACATCCTCCCATTGCTGGCTTTTGGAATCTCCTCTAAGCAGCTTCTCCAATAGGACTGTGATCCCCCTCTGTCATGGTTTGCTTGGGGCTTTTCACACATTCTTCCTTCGGGACAGGATACTTCTCTCCACTAAACCTACCTTCTCCCGTCCTCTTGTAATTCTCCCAATTTTTATCTTAGAATGCCTTTCACTTTCATTTTTGAAAGGCAGCTTTGCTGGATATATAACCCTCTTTGTCTCTTTCCTTGACCTGGTGCTCTTTCCCATGAGGCATGAGCAGGTTCATGGAAACAAAACCCCAAATCATTACTAAAGAATTATTCATGGGATTCTCGGAGAAGCCAGAGGATCAGTAGCTTCTCTTTGGGCTGAACTTGATCTTGATGGCTGAGTCCTCGCTTACTGTCACCTCTGACTCCCACCTCCACAACCCCTTAGGCTTTATCTTCTCCAACTCCTCCTTTACTTGACATCTTTTCACCTCCATCATGGTCCCTGAAATACCAGAAGACATCCAGAAGGGTACAAAGCAATCACTTTGGCAGACGACCTCACCTGGATGGTTTTAGCTGGGATGAACAATTGACCATGATTTGTTTGTAGTCATTGCTGCCTGTAGGTATCTTGCCTGCTTTTGTAACCTATAAGGTTACAGCTCTGCGTCCAGCCGGTTCTGCATCTTGGTTCATTACTCTTGTGCACTCCCTGATTCATTACCTGATTTTGATCAGGGTATTATTACATAAACACTAAGACTTTTCTCATTTCTTCAGTTTTCTTGCCAAGGTGCTTATGGATACCAATACCTTCAATCTTCACTGAGTTCTCTTGTGTCTGTGAGTTCGTGAGCACCCTTAGAGACTAAGAATTAGAGAAGAGAATTACTTTAAAATAGGTAGGATAAGTGGGGCTATTTCCTGGTTATTCTTCCAACATCACAGCTTCATTATTTCACTCAGAAGAAGAGATTCTCTAAAATTGGAAATGCTATTTTTATGTGTTCATGTTCATTTGTGTCCATGTTAAAAATACATTTTAAATAAATAAACAAACAAACAAACAAATAAATAAAGATTCTCACGATCCCTTCTCCCACAAGAGGACAAATAAAGACTTCTGAATTATCTGACCTTGTTGTTTGGCTTTAGATTCTCTGAAAAGTTCAATTATCCACCCAGGGCTTCCCACCTTCCTGGAACTGAAGGTTGGAGAATGTATCTCCTGGCATAATTTCAGTCTCAAGGGCTCTATCTCCCATGGTGATTAATTTTCTCTGATAAAAAGGGAAGATAAAAAGAAGCTTTCTGATGCAACACAGTCCCTTGGAGCCTCTCTCCTCAGACAATTTCGTCAGTCACCCCATAGACCAAGGCAAGATTCATTAACCAAAGGTGCTGGGTCCCAGGGAGGTTTTATCAAGAAGGCATCCCAGGATAAGGAGAACTGAAGTATGTGTGGGAGCCAAGAGGGGCTCTCTTAGACCCTGGCAAGTAGAGGTGAGAGTCTGGAACCCCACTGCTTGTGATGCTTTCTGGAGAATAGACATGTTTAGAGAGGAGATACTGATGGCAAGAAAAAGCCCCTGAAGTTGATAATTTTATACACATTTTTATGATCGCGTAGAGTTTGAGGATATGCAGGCATCTGGAGGGACAGAGAAGACTGTATATGCCTCTTAATCTTCCCCGGCTCACAGGTGAGCATCTCACTATTTAGTTTTTTTTTTCCCCCCAAATACTTTTATTTTATTTTTTCAGTGTTCCAAGATTCCATGCAATTCATGCCCTCCTCAATACCCACCACCAGGCTCGCCCAACCCCCCACCCTCATCCCTCCAAAACCTTCAGTTTGTTGCTCAGAGTCCACAGTCTCTCATGGTTCATCTCCCCCTCCGATTTCCCCCCATTCACCCTTCCTTTCCTTCTCACAATGTCCTCCATGTTTTTCCTTATGCTCCACATGTAAGTGAAACCATATGATAACTGACTCTCTCTGCTTGACTTATTTCACTCAGCATAATCTCTTCCAGTCCCGTCCATGTTGAAACAAAAGTTGGGTATTCATCCTTTCTGATGGAGGCATAATATTCCATTGTATATATGGACCATATCTTCTTGGTCCATTCATCTGTTGAAGGGCATCTTGGCTCTTTCCACAGTTTAGCGATTAGCCCATCAGCACTTCCTCAAGCCTTGAGCCTCGAGCCTCGTGCGGCAGGCAGGGGTAGGGGAGTTGTTTATTTTAACATCCACACATGAACTTCCATAGAAGCTGCTGAGCTGGGAGGACCTGGTGTCCTTGATCATTGCCCAGAGATTGGACTTAGGACATGCTCCCTGCCACAGCCCAGAGACATCCTTCTGCTCCCCTTCCAGAAAGTCTAAAACACTGACATCCCGAAGCAGTTTTCAGAGATCAGATCAGATCAGCTTGGAAAGCCAGGACAGAAAGAGCCAAACCTCTGTTCAACTGGCAGAGTAGAAAGAACACATGACCGGGACCGTCAGAATGGGTTCAGGTCCCAGTACTGTCAGTCAATCCCTGTGCCACCTTAGACATGTCATTACACTAAGTATTTCCCTTGCAGATTTTGTCACCCAGCAAATGTATAATGAGCACTTCTTTGTTGCTTGTGCTGTATGGTCAGGAGTGAGGGTCAAACAGAAAATACTTTGTGAGCTGAGCTCACAAGTACTCATTATTTGATTACCAAACTAGCAAAGGGAGGGAAAGGCAGGAATGCAGTGTAACTTGAATGGGTCAGAGGCATTTTTGCTTCTGTGGACCCCTTCTTCCATAAATAACAATGTTAAAAAATTGTATTTTACAGCTTGTTGTTGGTATAAAGACACTTATGGTTCTGGTTGTATGCAATCATCTTTTCTCTTCTGATTTTAAAATAAATAAAAACATTTTAATGTACCCTGGACCACCTGTGTCGTCTGATGGAGGAAGAGCTCAGCCATGCTTCCTCATAGGTGAGAGATGCTGTGAAGGTTTTATTGGCAACGGAGAGTCTGATAACTCCAGTGCCTCTTCTCTCATCTTTCATTTCAGCTAAGGACATCAGATTTTAAAAAGCAAACAGTAATGAGGCAAACATAGAACAGAAGGGGTTTAAAAGTCAACTCCAAAAACAGTTGGAGGGACACCTGGCTGGCTCAGTTGGTAGAACATGCAACTCTTGATCTCAGGGTCATGAGTTCAAGCCCCATGTTGAGTGTAGAACTTACTTTAATAAAATAATTGGAGTTGGAGGGGCTTTTCATCCTAAGATGTGAGGTAGCTGACTTAGAACAAGGAGACAACACACCCAATGCCAAGACTGGTCTCTGTCCAGTGCTTCCTGCTGCCTGACTGGGGAAAGTGGGTTTAGTGGAGGGAAGCATCCTGTCCTGAAGGAAGAATGTGTGCACAGCCCCAAGCAAACCATGGCAGAGGGGATCACAGTTCTGTTGGAGAAGCTGCTTAGAGGAGATTCCAAAAACCAGCAATGGGGGGATGTGCTGCTCTGTGGATCCATCATTAGCAAAGGGACCACCTGGCAATTCTGGAAAGGAAAGTGAGGTCAGGGAGACAGTTGAGTATGAGGGAAGTAAGGGGACCTTTCATAGGTAAGACGTTGGGGAGACATCATATAGTCTTCAGAGGTAGAGGATCCAAGTTACCAGGACAAGTACTGCTGAGTTCACATCATGCTCTAGATGGAATGACACTTCTTGGAGGTAAACCATGGTTGACCTTAATGGTTTCTTAAGGTGGAGACTGGGGAGCTGTTGACCAATCCACTGAAAGGACCACTGTGCCAAAGCCAGGTGAGTGAGTGGGGGAGCATCAGGGCAAGGGAATTCAAGACCATGGACCCACAGCTGGTGAAGTGGCTCCTGACCCAGGACAGGCAGTAGGATAACTGTCAAACAGAAGAGAAAAACTTAACATGACTGGAGCAGGAATGCCAAAGCTTTACTTAGGAAAGCAGGATCTGAACGATCCATTATTTTTTGTTGGAAAGTAAGGTGTGAAGAAAAAACACAGGAACTCTAGAATCATACCAGCTGTTGTTTGAAAATTAATTCTACCACTTTTTTGCTGGGTGATCTTGGACTCATGTATGAGTGTCCGGGGGCCGCTGTGTGGTCTAAAACAACAGACATCTGTTCTCTCACAGTTCTGGAGGCCAGATGTTCAAAATCAAGGTGTTTCCAGGATTGAATCCTTTAGGAGGGTCTGAGGGAGAATCTGTCCCACGCCTCTCTCCTAGATTGTGACAGCTGTGGCAATCCTTGGCGTTTCTTGGCTTATAGCTGGGTCAGTCCATCTCTGCCTCTATCTTCACATGGCCACTTTCCTTCTGTTTCTGTGTGTCCTCTCTTTGTCTTACAATAACACTAGTCACTTGATTTAGAGAACACCCTAAATCCCGGATGATTTCATCTCAAGATGCTTAATGTAACTGCGAAGACCCTCTTTCCATATAGGGACACATTCTGAGATTCCAGGTGGACATGAATTTGGGGGCAATGCTATTCAACCCAGCATAGTTGGCTATTGCACTTCTTTGAATCTATGCTCCTTCACCTATACACAGCAGATGATAACATGTACCAGTATGATCAAGTGAAAAAATGCCTACAACACTTAAATGTTAAATGCCTATAGTACTTAAAGTTATCCAGCCCCAAATGTCAATAGTGCCAACATTGAGAAACACTCAACTGAAACCCATCAGCCTTTCTCTGATCCTAACATGGTGTCTGGTACATAGTAAATGCTTAATAGGAATCACTTCCCTTTTCTCCCCTTTGGTGGGGGGCTCGAGGTGGAGATGTGGATGAAAAGAGAAGAAATAAGTACACTGTCCACTTGAAAATCCTTTGACAAGGTCCAGAGAGACTGTTTGGTTATGAGTTTACCCCAAAGGATAATGATTAAAGAACAAACCCTTCTCTATACAGAGTCATGGAAACAATGCAATTCTCCAGGGATTTAAGTTGGGACTAGTCTTATGAATAATTCCTTTAAAATATATGTGGAAATTCAAATTCACTGGTTAACCTCTAGGCATGGATCAGACATGAAGCTTATCTCTGCTAGAAGACCAAGACAGTGGACCCAAGAGACCTCCCAGAGGCTCTGCTCCAGGTCAGAGAAGAGTTGATGGATGTCAGTTGAAGGGTTGCTCAACCTTGGCACTATTGAAATTTGGGATCAGACAATTCTTTGTGGTGGGGACCATCCTGTGCATTATAGGATATTTAGTAGCATCCCTGATCTCTACCCACTAGAGATCCATTAGCAACCCCAGCCATGACAATTGAAAATATCTCCAGACATTGTCAGTGTCCCAGGAAAGAGGGCAAAACCACCTCTGGTTGAGAACCACAAGTTTAGGATAAGAACAGGGAAATTGTCATTTCAGGAGAGCATGACTGAGAATAAACTTGAATTGATCAATTTTTGTCATGCAAGTGGACAAGAGTTATAATGTTGAATAACAACAAAAAGGGCTAATACATGTTGAACAGTCTTTCTATATGCCAGACACTGAGCTAAGTGCCAGGCATACATTATGCTATCATAAGTGAACCATCCTACCCAGCTGACTTTTTTAATGTATACATTTCCTCTACAATATGAGTAATAGTTGTAAACTTGAATCAAGAAATTGCCATATGGTTGTCATTGAGCTAAGCTGTTTAATTCATTATCTCATTTAATACTCACAGCTATTCCTGCAAGGAAGGTGTTATTTATCCCTATAGACAGATGGGGAAACTGATTCCCATAAAGGTTAAATAACTTATCCAAAGTCACAAAGCTAGGACACAGCTGAGTTGGTATTCAAATCTTGCTCTATCCCAGAGTATCTTCCCTTAACCATATACCAAACAATCCACACACACCATATTCCTTCTCCGGGCTCATCATCCCTTATTATCTTTGGCAAATTCTCCTTACTTGATATCTAATCTCTTTGGAATACCTCCCCTGCTTTGGCTGCAGGGCGTCTGGGGGGGGGGTATATTCCAATATTCCACTGGGACTAACTTGTATTCCCTAGCTCGGGGACAGAGAGTTCAACTGAAAATATTGGTGGATAGTGCTTGGTTGGAGGGCAAAGACAAGACTTTGCTATTCTCTATCTCCTAAACAAAGCAGACATAATAAATCAGTGATTTTTTTTTTTTACTGAGACTGAAAGTGCTCCTCATCCTTCTTGAGACTTTAAGCAAACACTACCAAACAATTTTATTTGGCATGTAAGACAAGACTATTACCCACTGAGACTCCTTCCAAATATCCTGTTCTTCCTACAGATGAGTAATGCTTCCTGGAGGATGAGAGAATCAAATCAGTCAGTAACCTCAGACTTCACTCTCATGGGGCTCTTCAGCCACTCGGGGCCACATCTGGTCCTGTTCTCCTTTGTGGCTATCATATTCACTATGGGCCTTCTGGGCAATGCCATCCTGCTCTTCCTGATCCACATAGACTCCAGGCTCCACACACCCATGTATTTCCTGCTCAGTCATCTCTCCCTATTGGACGTTGGCTTTCCACTGGTCACCATCCCCAAGATGGCAGTCGACTTCCTGCAGGGAGAGGGTTCCATTTCCTTTGGGGGTTGTGCAGCTCAGATGTTCTTCCTGATGCTGATGGGTGTCTCTGAGGGTGTCCTGCTATCCCTCATGTCTTACGACCGCTATGTTGCCGTGTGCCACCCCCTGCATTACCCAGTGCTCATGAGACGTCAGGTCTGCCTGCTCATGGTGGGCACCTCCTGGTTGTCAGGTGTGCTTGTGGCCTCCATCCAGACCTCCATCACCCTGCACTTCCCCTACTGTGCCTCACACACTGTGGATCACTTTTTCTGTGAGCTGCCTGCTCTGCTGAAGCTGTCTTGTGCAGATACCTCTGCTTATGAGCTGTCGCTGTCCGTCTCAGGGGTGCTGATCTTGCTGCTGCCCCTGTCACTCATCACCACCTCCTACAACCACGTGTTGAGGGCTGTTCTCCGCATGCACTCTGCCGAGGCCCGACACAAGGCCTTTACCACCTGCTCCTCGCACATCACTGTGGTGGGGCTCTTTTATGGAGCAGCCGTGTTCATGTACATGGTTCCAGGTACCTACCACAGCCCACAGCAAGACAATGTGGTATCCCTCTTCTACAGCCTTGTCACCCCCACACTCAACCCCCTCATCTATAGCCTGAGAAACCGAGAGGTTCGAATGGCTTTGGTCAAGGTCCTTGGCAGAACTGGTTTTAGGTCAAAGAGATGACCTCATGGAGGATTCTGGGTTGTTCCTAGGACCCTCCCTTACAGTTGAGGCCTGTCTTATTTGCAGTTCATGTGGTGCAAGGTGTACTATAATGAACTCTTTTTTTCCTCCCAGACCTGCTTTTTCTCTTGGGGGTTTATAGAAAACAAAAATAGTGAACCCAATCACTTAAACAAGAGGAGGGGCTGTTTGCTTTTTTTTTTTTTTTTTTTTCATTCCTAAACAGAAGGAAAATTTCACCAAAATAATGCTAACCCAATAGCTTGTGGATATTTCAGCCATGCATTAGTGTCCTGGCTTACACCTCAATCTTATACATTTATGCATAGTGAGTGGTAAGCTAGTGCTCTTGCATTGGTGCTCTATAAGTCCCTGCCCATGTTGGTTCTCAGCAGTATCTTTGTTTGAGTCACACTTTTAGGTTTCACAGAAGTGGAAGACTGTCATTCAAGATGACCTTGGTTGGGCAGTCCAAGCATGTGTTACTTTTATTGTCTCGGTTTCTATGAAGCAGGTACGTAAGATGGTGAAGCCCACTCTTATCTGAATATCAAGGCTGTCTAATATTGGATGCTGTCGTTTTTAAACTTTTGTTGTCATCACCATTGGATACAAGAGTTACGATTACTCAATTAAAGATTTCCAGAGGAAAGACACATCCTTGATCTTTATCTTTGCAGAGCTATTTACCAAATGTATAGGAATCAGAGCTGCTCCTGTGCATATGAAGGCTGAGTTGACAAGTCGTCCTAAGCATTTTGAACAATGGGTGCCAATCCATGTGTGTGTCAAAAAAAAAAAAAAAAAAGGGCTAATTGATTGGGGGCTTTTAAGTATTTGAACTATGTCATCAAGCCCACATCTAAGTCCAAGCTCCATTTTCAGAGCTGTCTGGACCTGCCAATATAGGTATCAGGGATGATACCTATAGAATACTGTACTACTTGTAGTATACAATACGATAATAAAGTATCGCAACTTGACTACAGAAGAGTACCGGGGTAGTATAGTATGGTATCAGAGGTGACCTACACTGGAATTTATATGGGCAACAAATAAACTTTTATCTATAGAACCAACAGGGTTTCTATTATCACAGCATACACCCTCAACAAACCTGTGAGTACATACTATTATTGTCTTATTTATAGATGAAGAAACTGAAGCACAGGGAGTTTAGGCAACATATCCAAAGTCCCGCAGCTAGAAAGTAGGGGAGCTGGGATTCTAACCCACGCTATCTGAGTCTGTGTTCAATATATCACAATGCCTCCAACTGGCAAATGCTCCTGAAGACTACAAAGGAAATTGGAAAAATCAAGTTAAGGAGATAGAGCGTGGTGGCGAGACTTCTCTTGTCTCCTGGCCGCGGTCATCCTTGGGCAGATCACTCTGAGGTCATAGGTGAAATGAAGGTCAGACCCTTATCATGGTTTTGCTGCTCTTAGGACTAGGCAGGTGAGTGGAGTGGGGAGGGCATGTTTTAATGCAGTTTTATAAACCGGTAAGAACAAGCCAGAAGGACCTATATCTTCTCTTTTGCCCTTCTCTTTTCATTTCTACCCTTGCTCCTCCCAGATCCAGTAAAGCTTCCCTGAACTTACAAAAAATGGACTGGATGTGTGTATATTTCTCCCCAAACTTGAGATGCTTTTAAAGAAATATTCCACTGTGGAGGTTATAGTGAAGGGAACATAGAAAAGAGTAAGGTTCTGTGGGGCTGATTAGGTTTTCTTAAATTCAATTAGCCAACAGATAGTATATCATTAGTTTCAGAAGTAGTGTATTTTCCAAGGATGGCCATACCAATGTCTGTCATCCCACATATTGTCCTTGCAATGTGATGTTGATACTTTTTCATCAAAAAGTGAGGCATAAATCCCCTCCTCTTAAATCTGGGGGGCACTGTGACAATGGCAGAGTGGCCCCATGTGACTGCCAAAGCTGTATCATTAAAGATCATACAGTTTCCACCTGGTCCTGTTGGGATGCTCGCTCTCGGAACCCAGTCACATGTTGTAAGGAAACCAAGCTGTCATATGGAGACACCACCTACAGGCTCTACAGCTCAGTCCCAGCTGAAATGCAGCCAACGACCAGAATACACTGTCTCCAATGATTCCAGCCCTCAGCCTTCAAAAGGAAGAGATGAGCTGGCCTTGCCAAGCACCACTTAAGTTAAAACTCATAAGCAAACAAAGACAATTTTACTACTCCCTTTCCACTTTGAATGTCCTTTATTTCTTTTTCTTGCCTAATTGCTCTGGGTAGGACTTCCAGGACCATGTTGAATAGGAGAGGTGAGAGTGGACATTCTTATCCTGCTCTTGATCTTAGAGGAAAAGCTTTCCACCTTGCACTACTGACTATGATGTTAGCTGTAGGCTTGTCATATATGGCCTTTATGATGTTGAGCTACATTCCTTCCATATCCAACTTGTTGAAAGTTTTTATCATGAAAGGATGTTGAGTTTTGTCAGATGCTTCTTCTGTATCTAATAATATGATCGTATGATTTTTACCCTTCATTCTGTTAGCGTTCTGTGCCATATTTATTTATTGACATATGTTAAACTTACCTTGCATTCCAGAGGTAAATCCCACTTGGTCATGGTGCATGATTCTCTTAATGTGTAATCGAATTTAGTTTGCTAATATTTTGTTGAGGATTTTTGCATCCATGTTCATCAGGGATATTGCATTGTACTTCAAAGAGATATCTGCATTTCCATATTCATTGCAGTATTATTCACAATAACCAAGATACGGAAACAACCTAAGTGCCCATCAACAGAAGAATGGATAGAGAAATGTGGATACACAGCTATAGATCTATAGATACGGATAAGACAATATGGGTGAACCTTGAGGGCATTATGTTAAGTGGCATAAGCCAGGCAGAGAAAGAAAAGTGCCGTATAATCTCACGCATATGCAGGATCTGGCGGGAAAAAGTCAAACTTACAGAAACTGAGCAGAGTGGTGGATGCCAGGATTGGAAGGAAGAGGAATGGGGAGATGTTGGTCAAAAGGTACAAACTTTCTCGCGGCCTCTGGGTGTCTCAGTCAGTTAAGCAACTGACCCTCGATCTCACCTCAGGTTTTGATCTCAGGGTCGTGAGTTTAAGCCTTACATTGGGTTCTGTGCTTGGTATGGTGCCTACATTTGAAAAAAGGTACAAACTTTCATTTATAAGATGAATAAGTACTGAGGATCTAATGTACAATGAGGAGACTATAGTTAACACTTCCGATCATACACTTGAAATTTGCTAAGACAGCAGGTCTCTCGTTTTTTAAGTAGGCTCCATACTCAATGTGAAGTCCAGCTCAGGAGCTTGAACTCATAACCTGGAGATCAAGACCTGAGCTGAGACCAAGAGCCAGTTGCCTAACCAACTAAGGCACTCAGGCACCCCGAGACAGCAGATCTTAAGTGTTCTCATCACATAGACAACTTTGGTAAATTTGAGAGGTGATGGATATAGTAACTTGATTGGAGTAATCATTTCATAACAAATGCACATAACAAATCATCACATTGTATGCCTTAAATATATACTCAATTATAATTCAATAAAGCTGGGGGGGTAAGATTCAATCTAAAAAAAAAAGAGATATTCATAAGCAAAATAAATGCTGTTGTTGTTGCTGTTTTATTTTTTTTTAATTTTTTTAAAGATTTTTACTTACTTATTTGACAGAGAGAGAGAGATCACAAGTAGGCAGAGAGGCAGGCAGAGAGAGAGGGGGAAGCAGGCTCCCTGCTGAGCAGAGTCCGATGCGGGGCTCGATCCCAGGACCCCGAGATCATGACCTGAGCTGAAGGCAGAGGCTTTAACCCACTGAGCCACTCAGGCACCCCTGTTGTTGCTGTTTTAATCCACTGACTTGGGAGTTATTGGTTACAACTGGAACAGCCAGGATAGAAGTCAGCCTCCCCACAAAAAAATTTGAAAACATCAAGAAGACTATCATATATACAGATTCATATAGACTAATGTTAACCATGATATGTGCCTTGAAGTGCAAGCTAAGAATACTATGAAGCTCCCATAATTATAAATCATTTAAATAGGATTTATTTTATTCTTGCTTTTTGTAAATTAATATTTATTTACAGGATGTGGTTTATAAATTATTGTCTCTTCCCTCTGTAGTAGATGTGCCTAATTTATAAATAAATATGTGGCTTAAATGCTTTTTTAAAATAAAATGTTATGCAGGGATGCCTGGGTGGCTCAGTGCGTTAAAGCCTCTGTCTTCGGCTCAGGTCATGATCTCAGGGTCCTGGGATCGAGCCCCGCATCGGGCTCTCTGCTCAGCAGGGAACCTGCTTCCCTCTCTCTCTCTGCCTGCCTCTCTGCCTACTTGTGATCTCTCTCTGTGTGTCAAATAAAAAAAAAAAAATCTTTAAAATAAAATAAAATAAAATAAAATGTTATGTAAAAAAAGTTGTGGAGGCCCTTCCTGGTGGTGGGAGCCATGGTAGGATTTTGAGCAGAAGAGCACCATGATTTGTCACGAGGGTGCCAAAGCGCCAAGGGAATTCTGCCACTTCCAGGGCCATTGAAGAAAGTTCTCCCCAATAAAAATGCCTCAGAGATCAAGGCCTCCACAGAAGTAGAAGGAAAAGAACAAGAAAGAAATGATAAGCGTTGCTCACTTTCCCCAAGAGACCACATCTAGCACGGGTTCCATTTAGGGCAGATTATTATTTGGCATCTGGATTATTTGGCATCTGGATCTCTAACAAAACACTCAGGGGCTCAGCCCAGAGCAATGGGACCAGGACATGAGCACTAAAGCTTCTTCCCGAGGGACCACAGACCCACCTCCCCATCACTCAAAGCCCTAGGCCCCATTCCCCATGCAACCCAACTCACCACTCAACTCCAGATCCAGAAGGCAGGGGTGCATGGACCACCCTGGGCTTAGTGCCTGATGTCATAGCTCACCTGCCAGGTGAGTGCGGAAAGAAAGAGCAGGAGTTCTGAAGATAGCCAGACCCCCTGTGTGACCTTGGACTAGTGACTTTGCTTCTCTGAGTCTTAACTAGTTAGTTCTCATATTGTATGAATGGGACCAGAAAGTCTTTATGTGTGTAAGCCATGCTAAAACCAATGTTGTGCTGTATTATAGGAGTGGACTTTGGAAGCAAATAGACCTGAGCCGTTTGACCTCCTTGAACCTCAAAGTCTTCCTTTAGAGAATAGGATTAACAGTAGCTACCTTGGAGAATCAGACACAGTCATATGCAGAGAGTCACGCATAGTGAGCCCTCAGTACAGGTGAGCTGTCAGCAGGAAGAGCTCTTGCAGGGTTGCCGCAGGGAGGCCAGTGAGGTTGTGACTGGAAGAAACTTACAATGTCTGACTCCATATTGCTTCTATTTCCCTTGCTACTGTGACCCATAGCTGAGAAACTTCTGATGATCCCTATAGGCATGTTAATCATCAGAGGAATTTTGTGTGCAGCTGAGATTTGCAAAAACTGCTTTTTTACCGGAAACCTACTTCACTTGAGGAGATAAGAAAGAACGTACAGAAATGACTTACTAGGTTTAAAATTTTCAGGAAAGGCATGACCAGATTCCTACACCCAAGGATCAACTGACCAAGAGCAAAGAAGTTTCACGTCTTTCCTGGGATGTGAGTCACCTTTTGACTGCCATGTCCTCCTATTTCTCCCTTTTGCTAGCATAAAAGCAGCTCAAATTTCCTATCCAGCAAGATGGCTCTTTGAAACAGTAGTCCACCATCCTCAGTTTCCTGGTTTGATGAATAAAGTCACTTTCTTACCCCAACAACTTGCCTCTCCACTTACTAGCTTGTCCTGCCGGGAGCTTGGGCTTGGTTACAAGATTACTTTGGGGATTGTCCCGGGGAGCAGGGGAGAAGGAGGAGATATGAGAGTGATCAGTGAGGGCACGGACTGGGTGTCCAGGAGAGAGAGGAGAGGCAAGGGACTGGAGAGGTTAGGAGGGGACAAGGAAGGAGGGACATTTTAGGAGGAAAGAGCGGCAGGAAGTGGTGATCTATTGGCCATAGAAGTGAGGAGGTGGGTGGGAAGGCTGGACAACACCCAGACTCTGCTTCAGGGGTGGGAGGCTGGAAGTCCTGGAGGATATCCACCAGGAGATGCCCAGGGCGCTGACATCAGCCTGAGCATTGCAGACAGAACCCAGATACAGGCCAATGGATCCATTCTACTTGTTCCCACATTCTTCTTTGAGAATGGAAGACAAGAACCAGGAACTTCATCAAGAATGTATGAGAGAGACAGACAGAGACAGAGAGTAGGACAGACACAGAGACAGAGACACAAAGAGAGACAGAAACAGGGAGAGAAATAGAGACAGGAAGACACAGACGCAGAGACCTAGAGAGACCAAGACAGAGATACAGAGAGAGACACACAGAGAGAGGGAGAGTCAGAAACAGAGACAGAGACACACACACACACAGAGAAACAAAAAGAGAAGCATTTGGATTTCAGGAATTCCAAAAATGTTCAGTATCTTGCTTGTGGTAATAGTTTCACAGGCCATACATAGTCAGAACTCATCAATTTCTGTGTTCACATATATGCCATTTATTACACAAAGTATACTTCAAAAACATAGTCATACAGGACAAAAGAAAAAATGTAAAAGTATTCTTTATAATATAACAAATATCACCCACCTTATGAAATAAAGCATCACAGATACAGTTGAAAATCCTGTGTGTACCTTCCCCCATCCCATTATTTCCCTCCTCCAAGGTGACCACTATTCTAAATACAGCCTTTGTCATGACCCTATGGGTTTTACAATTTTTATGTAAATAGGGTCACTCTACACATCCTTCTGCAACTTGCTGGATTTTGCTTAGAATCATATTTTTAAGATTCATAAAAATATTCATATTTTAAGATTCACATCAATACACATGGCTCTAGTTCATTTGCTTCCAGAGTGGTAGAATATTCTATTGTGGAAATATACCCTCATGTATTTGTCCACTTTGCTGGTGATGGAAATCTAAGTATTTTCCAATTTTCCACTATTACGAGAAGTGTTGTTCACGATTTGTTTTCCAAATATTTTATTGTGGTCGAATACACATGACATAAAATTTACCATCTTAACCATTTTTAAGTATCCAGCTCAGTGGCATTAAATACATTCACATCGTTGTATGACCTTCACCACCAACTATCTCCAGAACTCTTTTCATCTTGTGCTAATTAAACACTGACTCCCCATCTCCTCCCCCAGCCCCTGACTCCCACCATCTACTTCCTATCTCTATGCATCTGACTCCTCTAAGGACCTCACATAAGTGAAATCATACAGTATTTGTCCTTTTGTGTCTGGCTTCTTGCATTTAGCATAATGTCCTCAAGTTTCATCCATGTTGTAGCCTGAGTCAGACTGTCATTCCTTTGCAGGGTCATGTAATATTCCATTGTATGGACGCACCATATTTTGCTTACCTACCATATACATTCTTGATCACACCTTCTCATGGGCTCACATAGAAGCATATACCCTATGCTTCCCATAGGGCGCATCTCTACGCCCTATATTTCTGCAGGTGCACAGCTAAGAATTACTAAATGTTAGAATATGTGCATTTTCAACCTTTCCAGATATCGTCCGGTTATTCTCCAAAGTGATCTTGCCAATTTGCTCTCCCCCCAGCCATGGATAAGGGTTTCTTTGTTCTACATTTTCAGAAAGTCTTGGTGTTGCCAGACTTATTCCTCCACCTTGGGTGATGAGTGAAATGGGATCTCGTGGGGGCTTCCAGCTCCTCATTATTGGTGAGGTTGAGCATCTTGTCTTTTTTCACATCCCACCTGGTTTCCCCTGTCTGTGATATTGTTTCTTCAAGTCTCTGCTGCAGGTAAGGAGGGGAGCTTACACTGGTCATCAGAGCGTCTGGTCACAGTCTAAGAGTACCCCAACATGAGATGCTTAGCAAGTGTTTGATGAATGAATGAGGAAGCGAAGGCTGTGCATATAGACTCACTGGGAAGTGAAGAGAGACCGGCAGCAAGTAGAGGAGCCGATGGGGCGCGAGAGCGTTCCTTCCAAGTCTGGACAATACCAACCCAAGTTCTGCTGCCACTGCTGCCGGAGCCCCAGCCGCCTGTTGATGCTACCAAGAGAGCTTCTGGCATTATGACAGCCACCTGTCTCTGATTCTACCTCCCTCTAACCTTCTGAGCCTTCCTGAGGCACTCGGAGTGGCAGAAACTCACTGGAAGCCAGCTAGAAAGTGGGAAGGCACAGACTCAGAGAAGCAGAGAGGGGAATGTGAGAAGTGAAAGGGCCTGTGTCCCTCCGCACGCCTTGGGAAGCACCACATCCTCTCTGGCCCCAGCACAACGCAGCCCACACACCCTCCACCCACAAAACTACCTGTCCAAGTAGCCTTTGCTGGCTCTTCCTCAGGACACCCCATCCCTTGGTCTCCCCAGAAACGTGAGGCTTCCAGGTCCCCAGAGAGGGAGAAAGAAATAGCACTGGGTGATTCCTGAAACAATGAGCCAAGGAGGACCCAACACCTTGTCTGTGCTTCCTGCCAAACTACACAACTCGATCCTAATCATGAGGAAACATCCGATAAACCCGCATCGAGAGACACTGTATGAAAATCCACCTGGTTTTTTTAAACGTGTCAATGTCGTAACTTTGGGAACCATTGAACCTGGTGCCTGGCATAATCGGAGCTTGTCGTAAAGCTCTCTCAATGTTTATACCCATTAGGAAAATGTATAATAAAAAATAAAAAAAAATTTTAAATGTCATGAAAGAGCAAGAGAAAGCCGAGAGGCTGGCCTTTATGAAAGGAGACAAAAGAGACATGAAAAGTAGAAATGGATGTTGATCCTGGACTAGATCTAGGCACACCTGATCCCGCTTCTACCTTCTGGAGCCTGGAACAGAGAAGAAAACCGCCATAAATCGTAGCCATTCAAGGACAATTGGAGACACTGGAATCCGGGCTAGCTCTTACATAATAAAATGTGTCAGTAATGAATTTCTTGAATTTTATAAATTTGCTGTGGTTACGTAAGAGAATGCCCTTGTTCTTAGGAAATGCCCATAAAGTATTTAGGGGTAAAGGGGCACTACGTCTGCAAGTTACCCTCAGGTGGTTCAGGAAAAAAAATACGTGTATATACAGAGATGGAGCTATAAAGCAAATGTGAAAAACAAGGGTGAACAATCTCAAAATAGGAGAAGGACACGAAAGAATTCTTTGTAATATTCTTGCAATTCTTGGGGCGCCTGGGTGGCTCAGTGGATTAAAGCCTCTGCCTTCTGCTCAGGTCATGATCTCAGGGTCCTGGGATCGAGCCCTGCATGGGGCTCTCTGCTTGGCAGGGAACCTCCTTCCTCCTCTCTCTCTCTGCCTGCCTCTCTGCCTGCTTGTGATCTCTCTCTCTCTGTGAAATAAATAAATAAAATATTTTTAAAAAATTCTTCCAATTCTTCCATAAATTTGAAATTATTATTTTAATTTTATATTATTTGTATGCTATATATTTTAAATTATTATTATAAATAATTATTATTTTAAAAGTATACGTGTACACGCACGTCAGAACTTATCAGATCATACGCTCTAAATATGTGCCCTTTGTCGTATAGCAATGATACTTCAATCAAACTAGTTTAGAAATAAAATAAGTAAGTAAAAGAATGGAGAGGGAACTTCATTTGCAAAGGCAGAGAGGCATGACAGGATCTTGTGTCGGGGAGGAGGACACTTCCTGCTATAGTTGGAATTTGGGTTTCATGGGGGCGGGGACAACTATGAGAGAAGGGTGGGGAGCCGGAGGCCATCAGTGGTTTGTGGGTTGACTTTCCTGCAGCCCCAGGATGGGCGTGACCCTGCATCCTTGCAGGGTGCGTTTCCCAGTATGGACGCTGGGGGGCGCCAGTACAGCCACGCGCCAGAAGGTTTTCTAGAAGTCTGAGAATATTCAAGACCTGGAAGAAAACATTGAAAACCACACACTCCGATGTTTGAAAACATAAAAGCAAGGCTACGAAAATCAAAATCAATAAAACGTTTGGAGGAAATGTCTTCTTAAAATAGCATATCGACTTCGTTCATTGTTAACCTTAGCATTCCCCCAAAATGTCATTACATTTGGAAAGTTATCTGTGGGTTAGTTCTCCATGTGCAAGAATCCCCGCAGGTGCCCAATAAGCAAATGGTGCAATAATTTTCACGGCATCTAAATAATTTCAGAAGCATAACAATCTTTTCTACTTTTTTTTTTTTTAAACAGAAGAAGAGATACATTTACTGTGAGTGGCTTGTTACAATGTTTGCTACGAGGCAGGACGGGACTTCTGGGAGTGCAGGTGCCCTGGGATGTCCTGTCCAGCTTCTTGCCTTCACACCTGCTGTTCCTTTGGCCTGAATCACTCTTCCCTCCCTATTTTGGCCAACTCTGTTCCCTTTCACCCTTCCTATCTCAGCTGAAGCCCACCTCCTCAGGGAAGATTTCTCTGACCCTAACTCAGGCTCCCATTACCCTCGCTCTTAGCATCAGATGCTTCAGAGCCCATGTCACATTGTAACCATAAATTATTGTTTGTGCAAGTATTGGGTTTCTGTCTGTCTTCTCCATTCAAATGTGAACTGGATGAGGGGCAAAGATGCTGTCTTTCCTCCCCTGGCCCAAGTCTTCGCACATAGTAGGTGCTTAATAATAATCGAATGAATGAATGAGGGAGGGAAGGAAGGAAGGAAGAAACAGGTGCATGAGAATGATAAACCTGTTCTTGTCCGGTCTTCTAATCCAAATCAAAATTCCTATGATTCTATTGCAAAACTCTGAATATTAGTTGTCAAAATTCTCTTTAAACTCATGCTTGTTATTTCAACAAGAGTCCCCTCTTCTCCTGCTGACTCTCTCTGCCCAGTCTTGTGCTGAGTAGTGTTGAGATAGCAGAGAAAGTTCAGTCCCAGACTCTGCCCTTGAGAAGTTCCAGTCTGAGTTGGGAGCACAGAGATGGACACAGACACCTCCAGCCTAAATGTTTAGAGATGGGTCACAGTGAGGATCCCAAGGGCTGATGAGCAGTGAAGGAAAAATGTCCTAGAAAAGAGGCTTGAACTTGGCATGGAGAGCAGAGGATAAAGAATCATCAGTCCATGGTGGCTTTCCTAGCTGAGGGACCGCATATGCCAAGGCCCTAAGACTTGAGAAAGCATGATTTTAGGATAGAGTGGAGATAGGAACCGTGTAGAGGAGATGGGCAAGCTCCACTGTAAGGGACCCTGTTACAAGTGAGGGACTACATCCCACCACAATAGACCAGCATCAGCTATTGTGAATGTGGCAGGCAAGGTGCTCCAGTGAGAATCCAGCTGGGCTGCTAGGAAGAGTGGAGCAGTTTGTATGCACTACGCTAACCTCGGGGGGCACCATTCACACAGACAATAATGAGAATGGTGCTTACACACACACTCCGCACTGAGGAGTTCTGCCGTAGAGTGTCCCTGCATATGGGGAGAAAACAGAACTTTCATGTACATTAATTCTTATCTCCCAAGAACTTTTAAATTAATAGTAATTAGAGAATGGACGGCAGGCTCGCAGACGTGAACACTGCACGAAGGCAGATATACAGATGATAAAGACACACGTGGAAAGGTGTTCAACATCGTTAGCCATTAGAGAAATGCAAATTAAAGCCATGAAGGTGATACCACGATACACCTATCCGAATGGCTAAAATAAAAATACTAACAATACCGAGTGACACCAACCGGGACTTCCATACATTACTGGTGGGGAAGCAAAATGGTGCAGCTCACTCTGGAAAACAGTCAGACAGTTTTTTAAAGTTAAACTTACACTTACCATATAATCCAGCAATCTCACTCCTGGGTACTAACCCTCAAGAAACGAGATTTATATAAATGAAATTCATAGCAATTTTATTTGCAAGAGCCAGAAGCTGGAATAACCTAAGTGTCCTTCCACTGGTGAATGTCTAACCAAACAGTGGTCCATGCATACAATGGAATAAGACTCAGCAATGAAAAGGAAGGGGCTAATTTTTTTTAAAGAATTTTATTTATTCACTTAAAAGAGCAAGAGAGTGAGTGAGAGCAGGGGGGAGAGTCAGAGGGAGAAGGAGAAGCAGGCTCCCTGCTGAGCAGGAAGCCCACGATGGGCTCAACACCAGGACCCTGGGACAGAGGGCTATATCATTGGTTTTGATGAGTATACCGACCTTGTATTAGATGGTGCAAAGAGATTCATTCTAAAGCAAAGTTAAGAGAACAACAGGGTCAGATCATGCTAAAAGGACATGATATCATTCTGCTCCAAATAAAATAATCATAGGCACCTGGCTGGCTCAGTTGGTGGAGCATGCGACTCTTGATCTCAGGGTCATGAGTTCGAGCCCTACGTTGGGTGTAGAGATGACTTAAATAAAAAAAATGTAAAAAAAAAAAAAAAGTGAGAAATTGTTGAGAAGACAAAGCAGTTTGTTTTCTTAGGTGTCCTTTGTTGGGAGAATAGTTCTAATTTGTTCATATTGTTTTGATTACACTTATGTTATTACCAAATGACAATAAATGCTGTAGGATTGTTTTTATTAAAACAAACAAACAAACAAAAAACTCAGCGGCGCCTGGGTGGCTCAGTCCTTAAGTGTCTACCTTCCGCTCCAGGTCATGATCCCAGCGTCCTGGGATCCAGCCCCATATCAGGCCCCTCCTCAGCGGGGAGCTTGCTTCTCCCTCTCCCACTCCCCCGTGGTTGTGTCTCCTCTCTCACTATCTCTCTCTGTCATAAATAAATAAAACCTTTAAAAAAATCTCAATAACTTCGTTGACCTCATCTTAATGCAAACTTGAAATCTGTTTTAGAAGTGGGGTGCTGCTGTGAGAGCAGAGGGCATTATCTTAGTGTCTGTGTGTGAGGACGCAGTATTTCAGGCTAGAAAGCTGGGTATCCTCTGTAGGTCAAAGCCAAGGTGAAGCTATAACTGTTGAGACCTTGGAAGATGATTCAAGTGGTAATGGAGCCCTCAACTCATTGTGAGTTGGTGGCTCCTTGCCAGTTTGTGCAAAGTATTACAAGACAATGTGGACTCAGGGGGACACACTCGGCCCACAGAGATAGAAAAGTCCACACCTGAGGGTCCTCAAGGGGCTGGAGAAGCCCCACGATCCTGATTTCTGAAAGAGCGGTGAGGAGGGCATTGCCTTCTGCAGGGTAAGTGGCTGACCCTAAGCTTTTAAGCACTGAGGCATCCATTTCAAAAGATGTCCATTTTTTAAAAAAATATATTTCAATTCAACTTTATTTACCAAATAAACTGTAGACTGACAGAAGTTTGCTGACTCTTGTCCTAACTCAGATCGTAGTGTTTGCTTGCTTGCTTGCTTGCTTTTAGTTTCAGGGGTGCAATAAAATGATTCAA
>CM052898.1:8848068-8864642 GCA_028534135.1 Potos flavus
CCTATCACTCGCCCTCAGCCCCTGGCAACCATCCATCAGTCCTCTGAATCTAGGAATTTTTTTCTTTTTTACTTGTTTGTTTTGTTTTAGATTCCCCTTACAAGTGAGATCAAATGGTATTTGTCTTTCTCTGCCTAACTTATTTCACTCAGCAGAGTGCCCACCGGCCATCCATGCTGTCGCAAGTGGCGGGATTTCCTTCCTTTCATGGCCAAGGAATTCATCCATTTGAATCAACGTATTGCCATCGGCATGATGGGGCTCCTAGCAGAGCAACCAGATAAGGAATTAGGCCACCGTCACCATGAAGTTCCCCTTTTAGAAAGCTCTGGATAATCTAGGTAACTGACCTCTCGACTGGCCCGACTTTTCCCTTCCCACTCCCGAATTCCTGCTCTTATGCTTCATTTTTTAAAAAAAAATTTAAGTTTATTTTTTTAGCAATCTCTGCACCCGGCATGGGGCTCGAACTCACAACTCCGAGATCAAGAGTTGCATGCTCCACTGACTGAGCCAGCCAGGCAGCCCTGCTCTCATGCTTTCCATTAGCCAATACAGAGTGAACCCCTGAAACCCTGGACACCTCACCCATGGACCCTGGTAGCTGCAGAGCCTGAGGTCTGTGCTCTCTCTCTCCACCCACAACTTGTGCTGCGGACCTTGGAGGAATACCAGCAATAAATCTTATTTTCTTCAAAGTTCCCTCATGCTTGTTGCCGAGGTGCGTCCTACAATCCTAAGAAGCACCAGGAGGACTGGTCCCACCATAATACTGACTTGGTCAGGAAACGTCGGGGGGACTCCCACAAATAGGGGAGGGCCTCGGGCCTTCCTAGGCAGAGCAGCACTGTCAGCAGGCTGAGACCAGCACACCATCCCACCCAAGACCTCTGTTTCACGTGACCTCAAGTAGCGACATTAACATGCTAGAGAGACCTGAGTAAACCTAGAAATGCAAACATTCTCTCCGGGAAAGAACTTGGGCTGTGGTTCCTGACTCAAAGTAAATAGCCTCCTAAATGTTCTAGAGAATTCTTTGAAATCCAGAGCCCAGCCTAGGCCTGTTTGAGCCTTAGAACAATCCCCATTTGCACTAATTTGCACCAGAGGAATCAATCTACAACAGCTGCAGAGTGCCTAAGAAGGGCATCTCCTTCTATGTTCACGTTACATGAGTCCACGGAGGGTGAATGGACAAGGGGGCAGGTGGCAAAACCAGAGACCACGGTGAACAATGGACGATGGGGTCTCCTGCAGCAAGCCAAGGGACACATTTCACCTCGCAAGCAGGGCATTCAAATAAATCCTACCCCAGGACATTTGATCATTATTCTGCAGTAGCAGTAGCAGCTGGGTCAGATAAATGGACCTTTAGTTTGCAAATTCTTGGGTCACGGGGAAACATTCCACCATGATGAAGGCAGCCGTGTATCAGCTAGACATTCTGAACTGAGTTGACTGCATCAAGGAGATGGGACTTCAGGCTGTCTTGAGGCTAGGGAGTTAGGTGGATTCTCTGGGTGGGGCAGAAGCATGCTTTCATGTAACTGGCAGCCAGAGGGGTGGAAGGTGGACTGCTAGCTCTCCGCCAAAATCTACCCTCTCCCTCTTCTGTAGTAAGAGAATCAGAGCCTTACTGGTTTACTGGCAGCTACACCACGTTTCCTGGCCTCTCTTGCAGCTAGCTGCAGCCTGGTGCAGGATGGGAGAAGTATGTGGCACTTCGAGTGCAGGCGCTTGCCTCCCTGTGCTCTCTGATGAGTTCTTTTTTCTTTTTCTTTTTGTAATAATATTGTAATAACAATTTCCGGGAAATGGACCAGAAATAAGATATGAGGAACTTGGGTCTGTGAACGATTTAAAGCAGAGTCACCCACTGACCTAGAACGCTGACTGTCGCGTGAGAGACAAATGAACTTTTACCTTCCTCAAGCCATACTCCTTTCGAGTCCTTTTTTTTTTTTTTTTTTAGCAAATGTTACGGGTTGAATTACATCCCCTCCCCAAATTCCTATCTTAAGTCCTAATCCCCGGTATTTCCAAATTTGAGCTTATTTGGAAATAGGATTGTTGCAGATGTTACGGTTAGGATGATGTCATACTGGAGTTGGCGGGCTCCTAATCCAAGAGAACTGGTGTCCTATTAAAAGGGGACATTTGCAGATAGACATGCACACAAGGAAGATGTCACATAGAGACAAAGCATGACCTGCAGGGTAAGGGACACCAAAGAGGGCCAGCCGAGCACCGGCTCCCACTGGAGGTCGGAGATGGAGCTAGGATGAGATGGAGCTAGGAGAGAGGCTCAGATGGATTCTCCCTCACAGCCTCAGAAGGAACCCACCTGCCAACACCTTGATTTTCCACTTCTGGCCTCCAGAACCGAGAGACAACAAATTCCTGTGTAAGTCACCTCCTTTGTGCTATTTTTTTCAAAACAGAATTCCCAGAAAACTAATACAGCACATAAGCTAGTCATCCGACTAATACAGAAAATGATAGCAGAAGTAAGATGCCGACATCACAAAATTGAAAAATTAGTAGGGGAGGGGGTGGGGGGATGGGCGAGCCTGGTGGTGGGTATTGAGGAGGGCACGTATTGCATGGAGCACTGGGTGTGGTACATAAACAATGAATCTTGTAACACTGAAAAAATAAAATAAAAGTATTTGGGGATAAAAAAAAGAAAAGAAAAATTAGTTGCATGAGCTGAGTGGTCTGGTGGTAAGGACACAGATGTCGCAGGCTGGAAAGCTGAGACCCTTGTTATGCCAAAGACCAACATCTGGTAATATCGTCACTGGTGATAACCTGGAAGGTAGATCGTTTGTTCACTGAGCCTGTGTTTCTAGAAGTGATTGGAAAGAGCTATGATGTCACTGTGAGTTAGCTACTTCTCGCTGCTTTGCAGCAGGGATCACAAGAAAGGAATGATCCTAGACCAGAACTGGCCACTGTTCAAAGTCAGAAACATCACAAGGTTAGAAGAACCAACAGCTTCCTGTCCTTCAAAACAGTATAAATAAGGATCTTGCCTCCTACCCAAGGCTATTGTTTCAGATGACCATTAACGGAGAGTGACCAAAATGTAGGTAGTTCGAGGAAGCAAATATTGCAAAATCAATAAACACAAGAACTCTGGCTAGAAACGCACATTGGATCTGGTGCCTCGCAATGGAACGTGCTAGAAACAACTAGACCAGATGTCTATTGTAAGGTTTTTGAAGGAACTGTGTTGTATCAGAAACAAAGAGTTCAGCTTGCGAAATCTTATGACTTTTGAGGCTCTGCACTTGCGACTTTTTTTTAGAGCAGATTAACCTGAACCTTAACCAACGTGGGGCTTGTATCCTGATCTTTCTGTTTGCCGAGAACTTCCTTTTAACCACGATGTGTTCTTCAGACTGCAGTGCGAGTGCCACAAGGTCAGAGATTTTGTTTGTTCCCTTCTGGACCTTCAGCCCTTAAAAGAGTATCTATAATATAATAGATGTTCAAGAAATAGTTGTTGGAAGAATGAAGTAATACACAGAGAACCAAGAGTGATGCGAAGGAAACATCTAAACTTGGGACTGTGCAGGAAAATTTTGTACAGATGACTGGATTTGGGCACTCAAGCATCCCAGTGCTGTGGTCACTGAAGAAAAACTGGCTTCCTATTGATGAGGGCCCCCAAGGCCGCCTTCATGTCACTGTTGCGTAGGCTGTAGATGAAGGGGTTCAACATGGGAGTGACCACTGTGTACATCACCGCAGCGGCTGTGTCCTTCTGGGCCGTGTGGGAGGACGTGGGGCTGAAATAAACCCCAATGAGTGTCCCATAGAACAGGGACACCACAGACAGATGAGAGCCACAGGTGGAGAATGCCTTCTGCTTGCCTCTTGTGGAGGGGATCCTCAACACTGTGGCAAAGATGTGTGTGTAGGAGACCAAGATGCCCACAAAGGGAGTGATAATAGGCAGGGCACCCACGGTGTACACCATCACATTGTTGAGAAAGGTGTCAGAGCAGGCCAGCTTCAGCAGAGGGCTGAGGTCACAAAAGAAATGGGGCACCCGGTTGTGGGTGCAGAATGAGAGGCGAGTCAATAACACTGTGTGGGTCAGAGCATTGCCAAAGGCTGCAGTCCAGGATACAATCACCAGGAGGCCACAGAGTTGCGGTGTTATAGACCTGGCATAGTGCAGAGGGTGACAGATGGCCACATAGCGGTCATAGGCCATGGCGGTTAGTAGGAAGCTATCGATGCCAGCAAACCAAATGAAGAAGAACATCTGGGCCAGGCAGCCTGCATAAGGGATCCCTTTGTGCCCTGACACGTAGTTGGCCAGCATCTTGGGAATGGTGGTGGAGGTGAAGCAAATGTCCACAAAGGCCAAGTTAGCCAGGAAGAAGTACATGGGAGTGTGGAGTTGGGGGTCAGTGGCGATAGCCAGGATGATGAGCAGATTCCCCAGTCCTGTGACCAGGTACATAGTCAGGAAGAGTATGAACAGCAGCTGCTGTTGCTTGGGGTTCTCTGAGAGGCCCAGGAGCAGAAACTCAGAGACAGAGGTGACATTTGCCCCTTCCATGACCATCCTAGATCAATCAGAAAGGAAACCCAAGAGTTGTCCAGGGTCCTGATAATGGCCAACCCTTCCACCTGACCCTGATCCCATCCCCCTCTCGTTAGTTTCATCATTCATCAATTCTTCCCACTCTTTCCTGCAACAGGACCCCATGCGCCCACCTGTTTGCTGCATCCTTTCCATCAGTGACACACCATTCTTTCCCCACAACCCACCTGCAGGATGGTGGACGGCAGCCAAGCATGCAGACCATTTCTCACACTCAACCCCGACACCTCGATGCCTCAGGTCATCATCTCAGTACAGTAGTGAGCTCAGCCGGCACACGGGGTAAGGTGGAAATGTGGGCATTAACACCCCCAGGTGTGACTTAGAGTCAGCAGAGGACCTGTCCTTGTTGGGTGGCTCCCATGGCTTCATCAGTCCTGAGTGAGGCATTTCTGAAGTGTGTTCTCTTGGAGATCCCTGGAAGGATCTCCCGTCAGCTGCCCCAAGTAGGAATCTGCTCATCCTTGCCTCCCTTCCCCAGATGTTCACTGGATCTCCTGCGATTACCTTTTAAACATACGATTTGCACTCAAGTCCTTGACTCAGAACCTGCTTTGGAGAGAATCCAAAGTAAGACTCAAGGATTTCTTCCAATTTTGAGAGAATCCCTTCTTTGTCCCCAGTAGCCCTCTAGCTTCTGCCCCTTTCTTTGCTTCCCTGGATCTGAATACTCCTCAAAAATATTGCCTGCCTTTGCATGTCAAGAGCAACCATGACCTCCTATTTCCCCTCTAAGTATGCAGCCAGTATGTGCCAGGACAGTTGTCCATTGCTAAAATCTGGAAATATTTGGCAGAGGCCAGAACATACCCTGATGGTACTTCCAAAGAAGAGTAAATTAATTAACAACACAAGTTATAAAGTAAACTCAATATTTGGAGTTCGTTGTTGTTAAAGGTTGCAACGAGCTTCGATGCACCAGCAACATCTGAGAAGTGTTTGCAAAACTTTTTGTCAGTTTGGCTATTGTCACTGTGCGCAGCATGGTCACATGCTTACGAAATGCTCTGCACTATAGGAGAGGGGCCCGTCTGCTAGTATCCTCAAATCTGAGGTTGACTCTGGTTTTAGATAGTTAAGATTTACTTCGGTGTTTACTCTTTTTGCGTTCTAAATTTGCGTAAGTGTGCAGTGTTCGGATAATGATCAAATCGAGTTTATGATAATACGTTAAAGGAAAGTATCCAGAATGAAGAGGCCAGAGAGCTTGCATAAGCTTTTCAAGGTTCAGATTAAATATCATGAACAGTACTCTGCTGGATTTGTGGGAGAACAAGGAGGAATGTTATTTATAGTGATCTGTATCCCAGCCAGATCCCATGCTAACAGAAGTCAGGGCAACCTGAAACAGTCATGTTTCTGCATAAGACTCACTATAAAATATCACAACTCATTTATATTTTTTGCAGACTATTATTTAACACTAAAAATATAGGTAATTTATAATAACAGATGAAGGAAATATTGGATCCAAATACTGCTCACAAGCTGTTCACTGAGGTTGATTTCATCTTAATGGCAATCATGTTTAGTTCATTTGGGGCTCAAACAAAGAAAATTTGTAATAGTCAAGGACAAACATCGTTATTAAGTGTCACAGTAAAAAAACATTAGAATAATAAAAACTTCTGGAAAAAATTGCTTTATGCCCAAGTACGTTGGTAAAGCAGACAGAAAGTATTTAGAAAGCGGTATGTCTTTTAGAATACTCTGATGTATTGTTAAAAGTCATTGAGATTGTTCAGTTATGAAATAATTAATAAAACATCAAAAACCATAATATCGATATTTGCCATTCAGACTGGTGGATATGCTTGTGGCAAAACCCATTTCCTGAAAAAAGAAAACAGCTTAGTGTAAAATTACTCAAGTAAGGAAAACCTCAACCGTGATCGGTGTCACTAAAATTATTTCCGTAATTTATTTCAGAAGCGAAATTCACAGACATAATGTAAGTCCAGAGTTTCGTACAAATCTTGCAGAACTTTCCGGATGTTAATTTGGTATCATTGAAGCCTCTTTGTTCAGCTTTGCCGGATGATTCAAAAAAGATACAACAAAAATGGAGCACTTTAAATATGCCTCTTAAAACCTTACATACACCGCCACGCGTCCAATAAACACAGAGAGAATAAATGAATGTGTCCGAAGAGCTGGGGATTGAAAAAGAGAAAATTGGAAGTGCATTTGGATGCAAATGGAGAAACTGAGGAGATGAGGCTTCAAAGAACAGTGTGGAAATCCTGTCAGGTCTTGTAAATTCTTCTCAGTGATAATTGTGGGAAAGGAGTCAGCACTTAGAGAATAAAAGTATGTATTTTTTGGTTTGTTTTTAGATTTTAAGAGTTGGCATTAAGAAATACAATTCTAGGGGCACGTGGGTGGCTCAGTCGGTTGAGTGACGACCTCAGCTCAGGTCATGACCTCGGGTCCTCGGATCAAAATCAAACCCCCTGTTGGGCTCCCTGCCCAGCGGGGAGCCTGCTTCTCCCTCTCTCTCTGCACCTCGCCTCCTGCTCATGCTCACTCTCTCTCTCTCTCAAATAAATAAAATAAAATAAATAAATGCAATTCTAACAGGGATATCAACACCTTATCTGGTTTTACAAGAAAGGAATAGTTGGGTTATTAAAGCTGATGATAATTTGATATATAAAAAGAATTGAGGGGCACCTGGGTGGCTCAGTGGGTTAAAGCCTCTGCCTTCAGCTCAGGTCATGATCTCAAAGGTCCTGGGATCGAGCCCCGCATCGGGCTCTCTGCTCAGCAGGGAGCCTGCTTCCCCCCTCTTAAAAAAAAAAAAAAAAAAAGAATTGAACACATGAAAATAAGTGAAAAAAAACCCCACAGAAACAGAAGTGTGAGGTATTACAGGAATGAAGAAATGTGGGATGCTATCTGAAATCCAACAAAATAAGTATTGATCCCCAGGTGCAGGGGCCGGGAGATTATTCGGGAGTCCGCCACTAAATTTCATGAAAATGAAACAATTATTTGATGACAAGAGTAAAAATACATCCATTTATTGAATCCTAAAAGTTGATCAAAGTCTATCCATGAAGCTCTGTGGGGCAAATATTAATAAAATCAAGCCCTTCAAATAAATAGGACAATTAAACCATTGGTAGAGCTTCATTGGGTGGAGAGGTAGCGAGGGAGTACGAGAGCTAGGACTTTGCATTTGGTAAAATTGTTTGTTAAAAAAAGAAGTATGCTCAGTAGAAGGCGAGAGAGGACTTTAGCACCTTAAACAACACTATTGATGTTAAGAGAAAATCTTGATTTTTTGGAGCTGCCATGACCTAACGGCCATCACCTTGAACTGTCCCTCCCTCCGTCTTTCCCTCCTCATCTCTGATTTCACCTCCTACTCTCCATTGCACTCATTCTGGTGTCATCGATGGTCCCTGAACAAGCCAGGCATGCTCCTGCCTCTGGACCTCTACACTGTCTGTTCCCTCGGCTTAGAACATTCTTCATTCTTCTCCCCAGATAGCCACATGGCTCCGTTTTCCACTTCCAGCCCCTAAAATAACATCTTCGTGAAGCAGACAGGAGGAGCTTTTTACAGAAGTCAACTACATCTTGTCCCACACATAGCACCCTTCTCTCCATTATATGCAGAGGACAATTCCAAATCCTGGTGCAGCCACTATGGAAAACAATATGGAGAGTTCTCAAAAAATTAAAAAGGAAATGAAAACAGAATGTCTAAGAGCTATCTGCAATTCCACATTCCTTGCTGCATTATTCACCGTAGCTGAGAGTTATGGAAACCACCCAGATGTCTGTCAGTGGATGAAGGATCAAAAAAATATGGCACAGACATGATTGGAGTATTGTTCAGCCGTGGAAAAGAAGGAAATGCTGCCATTTGCGGCAACATAGATGGACCTTGAGGGTCTTGTGCTAAGTGAGATAAGCCAGATGAAAAAAGACAAATACTGCTTGTTATCACTTATGTGTGGAATCTCAAATCAAACAAACAAAACACAAATCTTACAAAGTCTGGCCCCTGCTAACCTCCCCAGTTTCTACCCTTGTCACCGTCCTCCAGCCACACAGATGGGTCCAAGATCGGCCCTTCCTCAAGGACTTGGTCTTTCCTCTGCCTGGAGCGCTCTGCCTTTAGGAGCCCTTTCCAGATTCAAGACCCACCACAGGTCCTTCCTTCTCCTCCGAAGCCCAGCCCACAGTGGCTGCTGTGTCCTCTGTCTTCCCAGGACTGTGTTCTCTGGGCCTGAAGAGGAGCTTCCTCCCTGGGACCCTGTGCCTGCTGCCCCGTCTCTCTCCTCCCCGGCCCAGGAAGTCAACGCACCCTGTTGCACTTGCTTGTGGGGTCGTTGACCACCAATGGAGCATCTTCAGTGTGGCATTCCCCAGGCTGTGGACAGGAATTCCGAGATGATGGCAAACACAGGGACCTCCTCCCGAACCTGCAATTCCACCACAGAGGAATTCTCTAGAAGGTGCATGGTGAGACATGGTCAGGGAGGTTTGGAACGAGTAGTCCTCATCCACAGTAGGGGTGCGGACATCCATCGGGACACTCTCACTCGGTGGACATTTCTACAGCCGCAGGAATGGAGGAATCGTGGAACTGCTCTCACTGACCGGGATGAATCTCAAAAGCAGGGACAGAAGAAAACCACAGAAGGATGTGGGTAGAATCGTGTTGCTCACGGGAAGTTTAAAGACAGGCAACATGATTCTGTGGACCGTTCGTGGATGCGTCCCAGGGAGTAAAGGTGCAAATGTGTATGGGAGTGACCCACACTAGTCGTAGGATGTCCTTATCTCAGGACCAGGGGGAGGGAGGGAAAGGGAGGGAGGGGTGCGACACAGGCGTATGGGAGTGGGGGAGGGGAGGGGGGATGTAAAGGGATGTTTTACTTCTTAATCTGGATGATGAATACAAGCCGGACTCCACCTTGAAGTATGATCTATGTTTGGTTTTTTTTTTAAGATTTTATTTATTTATTTGGAAGAGTGCAAAAGGAGAGAGATCCTGAGTGGGGGAGGGGCAGAAGCAGAGGGAGAAGCAGACTCTGCACTGAGCAGGGAGCCCCTGAACAGGGATCTCAATCCCAGGACCCGAGATTGTGACCTGAGCTGAAGCAGACGCTTAACCGACTGAGGCACCCGGGTGCCCCTAGGATCACACACACACACACGTCCCCAACAACCTTTAGGGAACTCATACGAGACCGAGGCCCGGGTGGGTGGGGAAGTAAATGATGGATTCCACCTCATTCTCTGCCCAAGGTCACTATGTCCCCTGAGGTCCCATCCCAAGCTTCCAGACGCCCCACCTTTGCTAAACTTACCCTGGGTCCCCCAGACCCCATGTCTAGCCCAGCTCAGCATCTACCCCTAATCCCGTGCTTCCTCTGTGCCCAAGCTGAGCGCTGGCCCCACTGACCACCCAGCCACCTGGGCCAGAGATGCTGGCGGCATCCCGGTCTCCTTCTGCCCCCTCATGCATCCTGCTTCTTATCTGAGCTTCCTCTACTTCCTCTCCTCCCAGTGCCCCACCGAGTTCTCCTCTTATCACTCTTTGACGTCCACCCTGCCCCTTCTCTGGGCTTTCCGGGGCCAGGCTGCTTCTTCTGGGTGACCTTGATAATGGCCATGACCACGGTGAAAAGACCTCTCCCTTGCTGAGAAGCCTGCGCTGGCTCCCCATGGCCCCTCTGCTAACAGTGACCATTTCTTCCACGCCGCCTGTGCACCCGGCACCACAGCAAGGAGTTTGACAGGCTTTGTCTTCCTTAACCCTCTAAGAGGGGCTCTCGTACCTCCATTTCTAGGATGAAGAAGCTTGGGGAGGTCAACCAACTACCCACCTCTCAGTCTCTCTTGTTCCAAAGCTCCTCGGTCTCTGCACTGAGGACCCAGAAGCTGGACCCTCTGAGTAGGGCTTACACTCGCTGGATGCTTTCTGTTTGGTCTTCGTTTCATTGTACAGACGAGCAAATTGACCCCAGAGAGGTAGAGCCACTTCCCTGAGGTCACCCAGCAGGCCTAGGGGAAGACTCCACAGTCCCCTGCTGGCTGTTGACTTACCCTGTCTGCCTCCCTCTCCCCCACTCACCCGTGGAAGGTGTCCCCTCTGCTGCCACGATGCCTGGTCGAAGGTGAGCCGGCTTCTGCTGGGAGAGTGCTGTGGGCCGCCCCTGATGTTGAAACAAGTCTTTGGCCTCACAGGAGGGAGCCGGAGGACCCGACGGAGCCGAATGTACCCCTCCATCCCACTCCTCGGGCCCAGTCCCTCGTGTCTTGTTAAGGCACCTGCTAATTGTCCGCCCCACACTCTGTCCCTGCTGGCCTGCCCCTTTGGGGACGAGGGTGACAGCAGCTTACCCTGGGCTCTCCCTCTACCCCTGAGGTGCGGGGGAGGGCAGGGGCTCCGGGCCTCTTCTGGGGGACCTTCCCCAGGGGCCTGCGCCCAGCAGATCCCCACCACCTCTGCTGGAGCTGCCTCACGGCTGGGCTAGTCCACGGCTTCCCATCGCGGGGAGCCAAAGCCTACTGACCTGTATGTCCTCATTAACGTGAAGTTCACACGACCCGGGAGTAACCATCTGGAAGTGAACGCTCCCGTGGCACGCAGCACATTCACGATTTTGTGCAACTGCCTCCTCTATCTAGTTCCAGAACATTCGTATCCTCCCATCCAGAGGGAAGCCCCGTCCCCGTGAGCAGTCACTCCCCATCCCCCTGCCCCAGCCCCCGGCAACCGCCAGGCTGCTTTCTGTCTCGGTGGGTTTTACCCCTTCTGGACATTTCATACACACGGGATCCTAGACGGTGGGGCCCTTTGTGCTTCTTTCCCTTCGCTCGATGTTTTTCACGGTTTATCCGCGATATAGCGTGAGTCACAGCTTCGTTCCTTTCCATGGCTGAGTGGGATTCCGCTAACGGAGAGTCCTCGAGTGTGAAGGGAGTACTCTTCCGCCGTTAAGGACGAACCACACTTTGTTTATCCATTCGCCACGCACATTCGGGAGGTTGCCCCCTTCGGGCTGTCGTGGATAGTGTTGCCCTGGCATCTCTGCGGGTCCCCGTTGTTACTTCTCTGGGGAATATCCCCACGTGCAGAACGGCTGAGTCCTGCAGCAGGTCTAGGTGTAACCTTCTGAGGAGCTGCCAAGCTGTTTGCCACAGCGGCTCCCCGGTTTTGTGTTCCCCCCGCAGCGCACGAGGGCTCGATCTCGCCCCATCTCCCCATCCCTCGTCCGTGCTTCTTACGAGCGCCACTGAGCGGCGTGAAGCGTTATGTCCTCACGGTCTGACCTGCACCTCCCTTCACCAGGAATCAAGTTGAGCATCTTTTCCTGCTCTGAACACTTTCGAGCTTGCACATCTACTGGTAAAATATATCTGGGCACATACTGCCGCTGTAGGAATATTTATTTAAAAACTCAGTATTGCAGCACCACGGAATGCTATGAGCATTGTGAAACACTCCCTAAGAGAAGCTCTTAGGATGAAATAAACTCTTGGTTACTTCAAATCACCCTGACAGGAACCCTGACAATAGCTAGTACTTCAAGGTACCCTGGGGCCAAGTTCATGGCTAAGGTTATGGCTAGAAACTCTTATTAGGAGGTATCTAGGTGGCTCAGCCGGTTGAGCGCCAGACTCTCCGTTTTGGCTCAGGTCACGATCTCAGGGTCCTTGGATCCAGGTCTGCACTGGGGTCTGCCGCTCAGTGGGGAGTCTGCTTCAGGGGTCTCTCTCCCTCGGCCCCTCCCCCAACTGGGGGTCGCACCCTCTCTCTCTCTCCCTCTCTCCAAAATAAGTAAATAAATCTTAAAAAAAAAAAGAAAAGAAAAACCCTTATCACTTGGGCTTTTTGACAATTGAAAAATGTTTGACTATTTCCAATCACAACTGATTTCTTTGTCATTGCCTTTCCGGGTCACAATGGGGCTGACACAGAGTTCATTTTAGGGGCGGAAGTGACACCAGCAGCATTCTCTGGTTGGCAGTGGGGTCCTCGTGCAGCCTTTCATGCCATAGGCTCATTTTTTAAAAAGATTTTATTTATTTATTTTTTTAGAGACTGAGAGAGGACACGTGCACAAGCAGGGGGAGGGGCAGGCAGAGGGAGAAGCAGGCTCCCTACTGAGCAAGAAGCCTGATGCAGGACTGGATCCCAGGACCCTGGGATCGTGACCTGAACCAAAGGCAGATGCTTAATGGACTGAGCCCCCCAGGAGCCCCAGGAACGGACTACTGATACAAGTGACAACCTGGATGGTTCTCAAGGGTTTTGTGGTGAATAAAAGAAGTCAATCTCAAAAGGTTGCATACTGTATTTCTATACATGACTTTCTTGAAATGTCAGAATTCAGGGAGTTATATTGACCAGAGTATGTTGCCAAGGGTTAGGGAGGGCGTGTTGACTATAAAAGGGAGGCACGGGGGTTTCTTCGGGCTGATAGAACAGTTCTGTGTCCTGACTGTGGTGGTAATTACATGAATCTACACAATTTCATAAAGTGTTTCAAAGCAATTGAGTGCATATAAAAAAGCGATGATTTCCAAAAAAAAAAAAAAAGGTATTTAGTTAATAGAATTGCGCTGCCTTCAATGTCCTGGTTTTTATAAATGTGCTATAATTATATAGTATTAAATACATACAAATCTATAATCATATATATACATTATGTAATATATAATTATTTTTAATATGTTTTTATATATAATTATATAATTATAAAATGCTTTCATTGGGGGAAGCTGAGTGAAGGCTGTACAGGATCACTTCATCTATGTGTGACTTTTATGTGAGTCTAAGATTATTTAGAAATAAAGTGTTTAAAAAGTAAAAGGGAAGTGCACTTTGTTAATATTTTCTACTTCACCGGTTGAACTCTTAAGCTCTCAGCCTATTTTGACATGCATTAATGCAACTAAGGCACACCACGATGAGTAGATTTGCAGGTTGTATTAACCATTTTTATATCATTAATCATCAAAAATGAGCCTGTGGCATGAAAGACTGCCCTCCCCCGCACCTCAGGGGTAGAGGGAAGAGCCCAGGGTAGGCTGTGGTCGCCCTCGTCCCCAAAGGGGGAGGCCAGCAGGGACAGAGTGTGTGCGGACAATTAGCAGATGCCTTAACAAGACACGAGGGACTGGGCCCGAGGAGTGGGATGGAGGGGTACATTCGGCTCCGTCAGGTCCTCCAGCTCCCTCCTGTGAGGCCAAAGACTTGTCTCAACATCACAGGTGGCCCACAGCGCTCTCCCAGGTCACTCCCATGCTGAACCCCTTCATCTACAGCCTACGCAACAGTGACATGAAGGCGGCCTGGGGGACCCTCATCAATAGGAAGCCAGTTTTTCTTCAGTGACCACAGCACTGAGATGCTTGAGTGCCCAAATCCAGTGTCCATCTGTACGAAATTTTCCTGCACAGTCTCAAGTTTAGATGTTTCCTTCGCATCGCTCTTGGTTCTCTGTGTATTACTTCATTCTTCCAACAACTATTTCTTGAACATCTATTATATTATAGATACTCTTTTAAGGGCTGAAGGTCCAGAAGGGAACAAACAAAATCTCTGACCTTGTGGCACTCGCACTGCAGCCTGAAGAACACATCGTGGTTAAAAGGAAGTTCTCGGCAAACAGAAAGATCAGGATACAAGCAAGCCCCACGTTGGTTAAGGTTCAGGTTAATCTGCTCTAAAAAAAAAAGTCGCAAGTGCAGAGCCTCAAAAGTCATAAGATTTCGCAAGCTGAACTCTTTGTTTCTGATACAACACAGTTCCTTCAAAAACCTTACAGTAGACATCTGGTCTAGTTGTTTCTAGCACGTTCCATTGCGAGGCACCAGATCCAATGTGCGTTTCTAGCCAGAGTTCTTGTGTTTATTGATTTTGCAATATTTGCTTCCTCGAACTACCTACATTTTGGTCACTCTCCGTTAATGGTCTTCTGAAACAATAGCCCTGGGTAGGAGGCAAGATCCTTATTTATACTGTTTTGAAGGACAGGAAGCTGTTGGCTCTTCTAACCTTGTGATGTTTCTGACTTTGAACAGTGGCCAGTTCTGGTCTAGGATCATTTCTTTCTTGTGATCCCTGCTGCAAAGCAGCGAGAAGCAGCTAACTCACAGTGACATCATAGCTCTTGCCAATCACTTCTAGAAACACAGGCTCAGTGAACAAACGATCTACCTTCCAGGTTATCACCAGTGACGATATTACCAGATGTTGGTCTTTGGCATAACAAGGGTCTCAGCTTTCCAGCCTGCGATATCTGTGTCCTTACCACCAGACCACTCAGCTCATGCAACTAATTTTTTAATTTTGTGATGTCGGCATCTTACTTCTGCTACCATTTTCTGTATTAGTCGGATGACTAGCTTATGTGCTGTATTAGTTTTCTGGGAATTCTGTTTTGAAAAAAATGCCACAAAGGAGGTGACTTACACAGGAATTTGTTGTCTCTCGGTTCTGGAGGCCAGAAGTGGAAAATCAAGGTGTTGGCAGGTGGGTTCCTTCTGAGGCTGTGAGGGAGAATCCATCTGAGCCTCTCTCCTAGCTCCATCTCATCCTAGCTCCATCTCCGACCTCCGGTGGGAGTCGGTGCTCGGCTGGCCCTCTTTGGTGTCCCTTACCCTGCAGATCATGCCTTGTCTCTATATGACATCCTCCTTGTATGCATGTCTATCTGCAAATGTCCCCTTTCAATAGGACACCAGTTCTCTTGGATTAGGACCCCCAGCTCCAGTATGACATCATCCTAACTGTAACATCTGCAACAATCCTATTTCCAAATAAGCTCAAATTTGGAAATACTGGGGATTAGGACTTAAGATAAGAATTTAGGGAGCAGATGTAATTCAACCCGTAACATTTGCTAAAAAAAAAAAAAAAAAGATGAAAGAAAGAAAGAAAGAAAGGAAGGAAGGAAAGGGAAAGAAAAGAAAAGAAAAGAAAGGGAAAAGAAAAAGAAAGTGAAAGGACTCAAAAGGAATATGGCTTGAGTAAGGTAAAAGTTCATTTGTCTCTAACGCGACAGTCGGCGTTCTAGGTCAGTGGGTGACTCCGCTTTAAATCATTCACAAACCCAAGTTCCCCATGTCTTATTTCTGGTCTATTTCCCGGAAATTGTTATTACAATATTATTACAAAAAGAAAAAAAAAAGAACTCATCAGAGAGCACAGGGAGGCAAGAACCTGTGCTCGAAGCGCCACATACTTCTCCCATCCTGCACCAGGCTGCAGCTAGCTGCAAGAGAGGCCAGGAAACGTGGTGTAGCTGCCAGTAAACCAGTAAGGCTCTGATTCTCTTACTACAGAAGAGGGAGAGGGTAGATTTTGGCGGAGAGCTAGCAGTCCACCTTCCACCCCTCTGGCTGCCAGTTACATGAAAGCATGCTTCTGCCCCACCCAGAGAATCCACCTAACTCCCCAGCCTCAAGACAGCCTGAAGTCCCATCTCCTTGATGCAGTCAACTCAGTTCAGAATCTCTGGCTGATACACGGCTGCCTTCATCATGGTGGAATGTTTCCCCGTGACCCAAGAATTTGCCAACTAAAGGTCCTTTATCTGGCCTGGAAGGGAAAAGTCGGGCCAGTCGAGAGGTCAGTTACCTAGATTATCCAGAGCTTTCTAAAAGGGGAACTTCATGGTGACAGTGGCCTAATTCCTTATCTGGTTGCTCTGCTAGGAGCCCCATCATGCCGATGGCAATATGTTGATTCAAATGGATGAATTCCTTGGCCATGAAAAGGAAGGAAATCCCGCCATTTGCGACAGCATGGATGGCCGGTGGGCACTCTGCTGAGTGAAATAAGTTAGGCAGAGAAAGACAAATACCGTTTGATCTCACTTGTAAGGGGAATCTAAAACAAAACAAACAAGTAAAAAAGAAAAAAATTCCTAGATTCAGAGGACTGATGGATGGTTGCCAGGGGCTGAGGGCGAGTGATAGG
>CM052898.1:8865142-8923963 GCA_028534135.1 Potos flavus
CTTCTGTCAGTCTACAGTTTATTTGGTAAATAAAGTTGAATTGAAATATATTTTTTTAAAAAATGGACATCTTTTGAAATGGATGCCTCAGTGCTTAAAAGCTTAGGGTCACCCACTTACCCTGCAGAAGGCAATGCCCTCCTCACCGCTCTTTCAGAAATCAGGATCGTGGGGCTTCTCCAGCCCCTTGAAGACCCTCAGCTGTGGACTTTTCTATCTCTGTGGGCCGAGTGTGTCCCCCTGAGTCCACATTGTCTTGTAATACTTCGCACAAACTGGCAAGGAGCCACCAACTCACAATGATTTCTTGCTCCTTCTAATCAGTTCATCTAGAGATGTGGGGTTCATTACCACTTGAACCATCTTCCAAGGTCTCAACAGTTATAGTTTCACCTTGGCTTTGACCTACAGAGGATACCCAGCTTTCTAGCCTGAAATAGTGCATCCTCACAACACAGACACTAAGATAATGCCCTCTGCTCTCACAGCAGCACCCCACTTCTAAAACAGATTTCAAGTTTGCACTAAGATGAGGTCAACGAAGTTATTGAGATTTTTTTTAAAGATTTTATTTATTTATGACAGAGAGAGATAGTGAGAGAGGAAACACAACCACGGGGGAGTGGGAGAGGGAGAAGCAAGCTCCCCGCTGAGGAGGAGCCTGATATGGGGCTGGATCCCAGGACGCTGGGATCATGACCCGGAGCGGAAGGTAGATGCTTAACGACTGAGCCACCCAGGCGCCCCACTACCATTCTTTTTTTTTTTTTTTTTTTTTTTAAGATTTTATTTATTGAGCGCCTGGGTGGCTCAGTGGGTTAAAGCCTCTGCCTTGGGCTCAGGTCATGATCTCAGGTTCCTGGGATTGAGCCCCGCTCCGTGCTCTCTGCTCAGCGGGGAGCCTGCTTCCCCCTCTCTCTCTGCCTGCCTCTCTGCCTGCTTGTGATCTCTCTATCTCTGTCAAATAAACAAATAAAATCTTAAAAAAAAAACAACAACAATCCTACAGCTAATAATATAAGGGTAATCAAAACCATATGAACAAATGTCTTGGGACTATACTCCCGACACAGGACACCTAAAAAAACAAACTGCATTGTCTTCTGAACAATTTCTCACTTCATTGGTTATTCCTTTTTTTTTTAAGTTTTATTTATTTGTCATCGCTACACCCAATGTGGGGCTCGAACTCATGACCCCGAGATCAAGAGTCACATGTTCTTCTGACTGAGCCAGCCAGTTGCCCCTGATCATTTCATTTGGAGCAGAATGCTATCATCTCTTTTTAGCATGATCTGACGCAGTTGTTCTCTTGACTTTGCTTTAGAATGAATCTCTTTGTGCCATCTAATACGAGGTCCCTATACTCATCAAAACTGATGATACAGCCCTCTGTCTGCATATTCACTTGCTTATAAAGCCACTCCTGAATCTAAGATCTCTTTCACAAATATCTGAAGATGATGGGCTGCACTGTCACCTTCTGCCTTTTTGGCTCACACAGACCACACTAATCTGCCTGAGACTTTTTTAAATGATAGACTTAAAGAAAAAAAAATTCAAGCAAATGGTAGTATCTTTGGTACACAGACATGACCTTAGCAGACTGGTGATGGCTCCTTGCCTGTATTCAACCCACCAATAGTTCACCTGCAGATGGTTTCCATTACATGCCTACGGTTTCCAACATGGAGTGTTCATGGCCCCTCATGGGGCAGACCAGAAGCATCAGGGCATTAATGCCTAGAGGGGAACCATCAATTAGTGATGGTCAGTAGTTGGTAGGCAATTGCCCCTAGCTTCCTGACCTTCTATGAGATGACTCTAAACTATCTGTGCAGTGGAAGTCAGAAGTCGCTGAGAAGATCCCAAGAGGAACAAATGCCCAGTTGCCTGTAGCAGTAGGCTACTCATGAATGAACCTCCCCTCCCTGTCTCCTTTCCCCATTCTCTCACCGGACTTCTAGGACCATTTCCCACAGATCCTTGTTTGGGAGGTCTGTTTTTTGGGAATTCCAAAGTAAGACATGCACAAAAAGGTAGGGGTGATATAGGAATGACCGAGGTTTGTAAACCCTGAGATAGTGCATCTAAAACACTCGGTGCCCAGCACAAAGTTATTACTCAAGGGATGTTATTGTTGTTGTTACTTTCAAAATTGTAGTAAAATATACAAAACATGAAATTTATCATCTTTACCATTTTTAAGTGTTCAGTTCAGTGACATTAAGCGCATTCACATTGTTGTGCAACCATCACCACCAGCATCCCCAGAACTTGTTCATTTTGCAAAACTGAAACTCTGTCCGCACTAAATGCTGACTCCCCACCTCCTCCCCCAGCCCCTGGTGCCCACCATCCTACTTCCTGTCTCTATGAATCTGACTCTTCTAGGGAGACCTCCTCTAAGTGGGGTCAAACAGTATTTATGCTTTTGTGACTGGCTTCTTTCACTCGGCATGACGCTTTCAAGGTTCATCCATGTTGTAGCGTGTGAATTTCCTTCCTTTCCAAGATTGAATAATCCATTGTATAGCTATCCACATGTTTGTTAAACAAACAAACGTGTTTGTTTATCCATTCATCTGTCAGTGGATGCTGGGTTGCTTCCAGCTGTTGGCTATTGTGAATGATGTTGCCATGAACATGGGTACACAAATCTGTTGTTACTTTTTATCGTTAATCCATTCATTCAAAGTCCCAGGAATTCTGATATGCCAATGTTCAAATGGAGGGTATTTCAGGAATTATTTCCATATAATGTGGGAGTATAGATGGATTCCTCAAAAAAACCTTTGCATGGAGCACTGGGTGTGGTGCATAAATAATGAATCTTGGAACACTGAAAAAATAAAATTAAATAAAACAAAAAACAAAAAAACAGACTTCATAAGTCAAAGAAGGCAACTTTGCTGGATGCCCAAGATGTTGGTCCTTCCTAGAAGGAGTGGTTCTCAACAAGGAGGACAATTTAGACTGCCACCCCCCGCCCCCGGGAACATTTGGCAATGCATGGGAACACTTTGGGTTGTCATGACTGAGGGTGGGGTGCTAATGACATCTAATGGGTAGAGGCCAGGGATGTTGCTTCACATCCACTGCACAGACAGCCTTGTGCTATGAAGAATGATCTGGCCCCAAATGTCAACAATGCCAAGGATGAGAAATAAGTCTTAAAAGGACGGCATACTTTAACTCCTCGCCACCCCACTTTGCACCAGCTCAGAAAGGCAGCAGCAGAGGTGAGACCTCAACAGGCTAGTCCAGCATCCCATGAGAGACACCTTGGTGACAAGTGGCATCAGAGAAAGCAAATAGGTATCAAGAACTATGAAGGGTCTGAGATTTCACCCTACTTGCAAGCTGACAATTTAAACGGCTGCCATTATGGATGCTGGCAGAAGACACAAGACTCCAGGGTCAGAGACAAAAGACTTTATTACTTGTGGTGCCAGCAGCTTGAACTTCCTGTTTGTGCCAGTTCCTGTTAAGTCCCACAGAGACCATGCAGGTGGATGCAGATAGGCACTGGAGGCAAACCCTGTTTGTACTACAGCCAAGGAATTCCAAGCTGAGAAGTCCCAGTCTTTTCCAGTAGATTACAAACAAACCTGCTGTACCCTTATCTCAGAGGGAGGCATTATCTTTATTATATGGACAGCAAACAAGCCTGCCCTCTGCTCTGCAGGAAGAAACTCTGTCTCCCATGGCTGTTTGCTATACAAACATCCTTGAAAAGATAGCCAGAAAAAAACACTGCCCACGCCACTGCTTGTGAGTTGTACAGAAATGCCAAAGTCTCAGAGAGTTGTTTCTCAATCGCGGTAGCATTGACCCCCATGGGTGGTGGCCATCGTTTGTAAGGATAATTTGGGTTGGAGGTCAAGCACAGAAGGCTGCTCAGGATACGGTGTAGTGTTTCAGTGAATAGACTCTAGAGCCAGACAGCCTGGGTTCTGTTACTTTTTAGCTGGGTGGCCTTGAGCAAGTACTTGACCTCTCTGTGCTACAGTTTCTCCTGCTATATAATGGAAATGGTAATAGCCCCTGTCTCATAGGGTTATGTGAAAATTAATACATGAGCTTACATATGCAAGGCACTTAGAAGAGCATGAGCAGATTGAGAGCCATGTTGGTGTTAACTATAATTATTATTAATTATCATGACAATGCCGCAGAGCTTGTGGTCATGCCTGTTTTTCGGCATTTGTGGGCAAGCTCTGTAACGCACACAGTTCCCTTGGAGCCTGTCTCAGAGATTTCTGGGAGAACACAGGGTTCTTTGCTCCCTCCTCCCCACACTGACTTATTAAACAGGGCAGCAGGGCTGGAGCGGTGGTGGTTTCAGGTCCCTGGGAATCAGACAGACTTGGGTTCAAATCCTGGCTTTGCCATGTGCCAGCTGTGTGACTATGGTGAGCAGCTTCCTTGTGGGGGTGCCTCCAAGTTCTTACTAACAAGGATCTGGGCAAAGGGTCAATGACTTTCCCCTCACATGAATACTACACACACACACACACACACACACACACACACACACACACACTGCACGTGACCCACCCAGCATATACTCCGGGTCATCCTTAGCCAGTGCCACTTTGATTATCACAGTTGTCATGTTATTATTCAACGAGCAAGACTCCATAGGGTGCAAAATGAGATCTTTGCCCTTTTCCACCAATACTAAGTTCATTCTGGCCCCTGTGTTCTCTCTGCATGCCTCAAACTCCAGAAGACAAATCAGGGGCCACCCCCCGTACTCCCCTCTGTCATTTGACCCTTGCGGGCTCATCTCCCACCTACCATGCTCTTCCCACCTGTCTCTTCACAATCAAGGCATATTCACCCCGCTCTCAGACCCTCTCACCTGTGGTCTTTATATATGCAACACCTGTTTCTCCCACCCCCACCTCTCAGTCCTCCTTCATAGCTCACTTCAATTGCCACCTCCTCAGGGAAGGCTTTCCTGACTTCCACCCAAGGCCAATCAGGTCCTCATATTGTATATTCCATTAACATTTTATCTGAAATGCTCAGTGCCTACCCAGGGGCCCTTGGCTCCCACTGTTCCCCTGGCATGAAGGGCTTCCTTCTTCCTGAACCCTCATGGGGGTGGGGTGAGAAGGGTGCCCCTAGCAAGGGCACCCCCCCCACACACACACACAATCAGCCTTCAACCAAGGAGGATGGGGATTGGCAGATAAATACCCCAGCTTCCCCGCCCCTCAGCCTCTACAACTCTGAGGAGTGTGTTCTCTGCTGCACCCCCAGAGGTCCTGAGTGGGACTGCGCCCCAGTTGACCAAAGAGGTAACCGGCTTCAGTATAGCAGCCTTCCTTTACTGCCCTCCTTTCCTTCTGTCTCATTTTCCTACCCTCTACCCATGTCTCTTTGGGTTGCCTCCCAACTAAATTACTTGCCCTCGAATTCTTGACTCAGTGTCTCCTTCTAGGGGAGCCCAACCTAAGACAGCAGTTTGCCCTATTATAATGAATTCCGTAACTGTTTGCAGTTATTGGTCATCTCTCTCCCTGGGCTGGGTCAGGTCCATCGCAATGTCTTCAAGCCCATATGGTGCCTGGCATATAGTAGATGCTCAATAAATGACCCCAAGTCTCATGGCTGTGAGGTGGCCACAATGGCAGTGGTCACTACGCTCACCATCATCCTCCGAACCCACTGTCGGGAGGGGAGTTCATCACGCCTTCTGAGCTATAAATGGCAGCTTCCACCCCCCTCACGCCCCACAGCCTGGACAGCTGGGCCAGGGCCCCCAGGAACCCTGGATGACCCTTCCAGCTCTGGTCAGCACTCCTCGGGTGTCCCTGGGGCAGATACGCAAAGAGGACACAAGTCCCGAGGCTGCAGGGCAGGGAGCACAGCTGGGCTCTAACGCCATTCCTAGCCTCCTTCTCCCCTCCCCAGCATCAGATTCCACCTCCGGGAGCTCCCTGAGCGAGAGGACATTCCAGTAACAAGGGTCTACCCTACAAGGCCACTGAGCTAGCCGGCACCTCCTGGGGGAGGGATCCCTTTCCTGAGCCGGTGGTGTCAGGCCTGGAATTAGCCACACCACCTGCGGTAAGGCTGGTTCAAGGGACTCCCAGGAGGCAGTGAGGGGAGGGGGAGAGGGGGAAGGAGATGACCTCTGATGACTCAGTCTGAGACAGTCAGAGGATGGGAGAAGAAGGGCAGAAAGACATGGCAGGGTGTCTTAGGACCTCTCTCCAGCTCTATCTAGAGGCAGCTGGTTCCAGTTCTGCCATTCACAAGCTCGGTGACCCTGGGTGGGCAACTCTGGGCCTCACCTTCCTCCTCTATAAATGGGAATAAACCCGTTCTTCTACCTCTTAGGGTTCAGGGAGGCTGAAATGAGATGCTTTGAGTGGAGTGTTCAGCATGGCACCAGGCACAGCACTTCATTATCTATCCCCAGTCTTTCAATCATCACTGACATTCTTCGCGATGCAATCATGATGGTCTGCTTGTATCCTAGGAGGAAACCGGGTCTGCACAGCCAGGACATGGGGAGGGGTGCGATAAGGGAGAGAGATGGAGACAGAGTTGGGGAGGGATATGGGCCAAGTCCCCTTGATTCCTGGACGTGGGGAGAAGCCAATGTTGTTGGAGCATGAGAAAAGTTCCAGAATGTTCTGTTTGCTACTGTTTGGGCTCCCATGCTGATGGGGGAGGGACAGGACTTCTCGATGTGACAAAGGAAAGGAAGCTGGTTTAAGGGGGGCAGAGGGAAGCAGGGACTCTCTATCTGGGCCTGACATCCGTGCTCCCCAGTGGTGCTGGCCATTGACCCATCCCTCTTTATCTCACTCCTTCTGTGGTCTTGGGCAGGAAACACGGAAACCTCACTCCTACTTCATCCCACATAGAAGCTTTGATGCTGGGGCTGCGGCTGGGGGTCCAGGGCTCTGTCTAGGAGTCCAGGAGGGCTTTCTGGAGGAGAAGCCACCTCATCTGGACTTTAAAGGATGACTAGTTTCCTAGTTGGAGAAGTTGTGGGGGAGCTGGGGGGGTGGTGTGTGAATGTGTGCGAGAGAGCGTGTGAATGTATAGAGGTAATTGTTCATTTTAATTAACAAGGGCTCTCTGACCTTCTGGAGGCCAGGTACTCAGGGGCCACAGACAAGACTGAGGCACAGGCCTACCCCAAAGCAGCTCATAGTCCTAACCTGATGACCAAAGAACAGTAATGGTAGGACTTTCCACGTTCTGAGCGTGTGCCACTGGGGCTCAGCACGTGAAAGGCTCTCTGTGTTCATCGCCCACAAGAATGAGTGACTACACCTTCCTGAAGGCAGATGGCTGGAGGACAGGGGGGCAGCGTAACGGGGCGGCTGGGGGCACCCTACCTGCAAAGGCTGGGAGGTGGAGAAACCACAGCCCAGCCTGGGAAACGCTGTTGGGGAGAGTTGGCGAGGGAGCAGCGGGCAGGAGACTGAGTGAGAAGCTGAGGTAAGGCTACCTCCGTTCCAGGGGTGCTGGGGAGCCGCAGACAGATGCAGAGCGGGGAAGCGAGGGTGTGCCATCTCAGGATGGCATCGGGGCCTGGTCTGGGCCTGCCTTGGGCTCCAAGGATTTCCAAGAGATGATCCAGGTCAATCTCACCCTGGTGATGCCGGCCCGCAGGGGCAGGGGAGAGGACAGAGAGACAGACACAGGAGGAGACAGACAGAAAGAAGGACAGGGGGAACCTGAAGGGATAGAGAGAGAGAGAGAGAGAGAGAGACAAAGAGATAGAGAGTCCAAGAGAACAAGACCAAAAGAGACAGGGAGACAGGGAGACAGGGAAATGAATATGCCGAGAGGTGGCGAGACACAGAGACAGAGACAGAGAGATGGAGAGAGACAGAGACAGAGAGAGACACAGAGTCATCAGAAAGGAGACGAAGGAAGAAGATGATGAGTCAGAGACTCGACAGAAAGAGGGGGTCACCCGGGGAGCCCCTGGGGCAGAGCAGGAGATGGAGGCAGGACCAGAGGGGAGGAGAAGGGAGGACGGGCGCCTCCTCACCCCACCTCACCCCTACTCTACACCCACACCCAAGCCCTCTTCTGTGCTCCCCAGCACAGACGGGGAAATTGAGGCCGGCTGACGGGCCCCCAGGGTCCTCCCAAGCCAGCGCTGTACCGCACACCCACCAGGGACCTGTGTCACCAGGTTAAAAATGGAAACGGGTCGGGTTTTTTCTTCTTCTTCTTTTTTTTCCCTTTGAGAAAATCCTAGGCCCAAATAAGGCGAGGGCTGCGGGCGGCCGGTGAGCTGGCCAAGCCCTCCTGAGCAAGCGAGTGGCGGCTGGCCCGGCGGCCTGGGCTTGGGCCTCCTCCAGGTCTCGCCCGGCAGCGGGGCGGCGCGCCCGGAAGCCTATAAGGGCCTCGCCCCCACCTGGCTGCTCACTCGGCCCGGCCCGGCGTGCAGTCCCCGCCACAGAGCCCTCTGTGCCCGCACCCCGCCGCCCAGCCATGGAGGCCATCAAGAAGAAGATGCAGATGCTGAAGCTGGACAAGGAGAACGCCATCGACCGCGCGGAGCAGGCCGAGTCCGATAAGAAAGCCGCCGAGGAGAAGTGCAAGCAGGTGAGGGCCCGTCCACCGGGTGGGGTCCGGCTGCCCAGGGCCGTCTCCAGACTGCTCCTGGCCAGGACGCCGAACTCTGGGACCCAAGGTGGGAGTTCCAGAAACCTCAGTGCCTGGAGTCGGGGCAGGGACTGGGGTGATGCTCCGGCCGAGAGTGAGGGGACCATGGTCTTTCCAGAGTCCCTGAGCTGGGAGAGAGAGGCGACCGTACCCACGCAGGGCCAGGGCGAGCAAAATGAGAGGAGGGGGCACGTTTGGGCAAGGCAGAGGTGTGTGTGCGCGCCCGGATGTGTGTGCAAGCTGGAGTGTGAGGAGGGGTGTTGGGATGAGGGGATGAGCGTGGGGCGTGTGTACTAGATGGGGTGGTTGTGTGATGCCGTGTGTGAGAGTGTATTTGTGTGTTTGGGCACACACAACTCTGTGTGTGCACAGGTGGTGTGTGCGTGTGTGTTTGGGCTGGAGAGAGCCCGGAAGGGTACAGGCGTCTGTGACAATGAGTGTGTGCAGACCGCGGCCCGAGCGTGTGCTTGTTGGAAAGTGGGGCTGCGGAGTCTGGATGTGTTTGGGAGTCTGCGAGGGTGTCGGTGGTGCTATCCCTGTGGGCTTGTGTGTAGCGGGGAGAGGCTGGCTGCGTGTGTGTGTGTTCGTGCCAAAGCTGACATGACAGTAATGGAATGTGTGTGTGTGTCAGGCTGAGCGTGTGTGTGTCAGGGTGACTGTTCTTGTACCGGCATGTGTGTGCTTGTTGGGTGATTGTTCCTGTAGAGTGTGTGTGTGTGTGTGTGTGTGCGCGCGCGCACACGCGCACACCTTAGTGTCCAGGTGAGCGTGGCAGCACCCAGCTACATGTGCGTGCGTGTGTGTAGGGATGAGGGTGGCAGTGCGGAGCTGCGTGTGAGTGTGGGTCACGCTGTCGCCGTGTCTGTGGGACTGTGCTGGAAGGGTGGCTGAGTGTGGGTGTGCAGTGGGGCCAGCTGTCTCCAGCTGCTGGGGCAACTGGGTGAGAGTCAGGACTGGGGTAGTTGGAGATTTGGGGGTGAACCTGAGGATCTCGATGCATCTCTGTGTATCTCCGGTGGCCCCGCCATCCCTGCCGGGAGCCCAGAGGGGAGAGGTGGGGTGCTAGTGGCAGGTGGGGGCCTTGGACCTAGAGCTCTGGAGACAAGTTTGACAAAAGGCTCTAGCAATAGGGTACACCGGGGGGCTAATGCAGCTGGCGGGCAGAGGCCTGGGCTGGGCAGTCCCGAGGCCATGAACAAAGCAGAAGTCAGCTGTCTGGGTGGCTAGATCAGCCAGTGGGAGGAGGGAAGGAGGTGCTGCTCTCTCCGTAGCACCCTGCCCCCCAGAGGACTCATAGGCACCCCTGGGGTTAACCACCCAGCCCTCAGGAGCATCAGGGTCTCGGATAAACCCCGGGAGCCGCCCAGGACAGCCACACTACAGAGTAGTAGCGTACATACGTCAGGCCAGCTTGGATGGTAAAGAGGACAGGCTCTGAGCTCTGGCTGTGTTCACAGCTGGGGCACTGAGCGCCGTGGAGCAAAGGCCTTCGCCGGTCTGGGCCTCCTGGCCACCTGTTTGAGATAGGAAAGTGACAGCGGGGCTTCCCTCATAGCCATGGAAGGCTTAGAGGTGACTGCAGGGGGAGCCCTTGTCCTGGGCCGGTGAGGAGTAAGCACTCAATAAATGCAAGATTATTTCCTCCCCCCACCCCACCCTACTTCCCCTATGGGCCTCCCCATCCCCCAGCATCCCGGGGCTTCCCTGAGAGCCCGTGACACATTCTCGGAGGCCAGCCCCACCCCAGCACTCCCTGCCACACTCCCTTCCTCCTTCCTCCCTGGCAGACACAGACACCCATCTTGCGCCGGCCCCGAGCTACCCACTCCCATCCATTATTTAGCCCTTGCCATGAGAGGCTTGGCTAGGGATTCAGAGAAAAGCAAGTTTATGGCTCTAATTTTCACTAAGGTGTGAGTGGCTGATACAGCATAATCTCCCAAGGCAGACACACATTCAAAAGGGAAGGCTTCTCAAAGCCTTCAGCCCTCAGTATGGCCAAAAAGGCAGGGACGGGTTTTCTGGCCTCCAGCTGGATTTTCGCTCTGCTCTTGTTTTTCCGAGAAGCCACCCACCCGGGTGGACTTGTGCTTGAATCCAGGCTGGATCTTCTGACTTTGACTCAGGACACATTGCTGCCCCTCTCTGAACCCTCAGTGTTCTTATCTGTGACATGGGGGCACGGGCTACCTTCTGATGGCCAGGCATGGAACCCAAGATTCCGGAGGCCCAAAGCAGAGGCCGCATTCCAAAGGGGCCGATGGCCTGTTCTGCCTAGGAATGGAGGCAGGAGGCAATGAGGGACTAGACTTACCTGGAGTGCCTCGCACTTTAGGAGGTCGGAGTGTGGGTCCTGGGCAAGCCTACCCCTTGGGGACCCTGCAGCAAAGTCTCGATTGTAGGCCCTGTTTGTCCAGTGTGGGAACAGGACCAGGAGGCCCAACCCCCCCACTTCCTGCCCGCTCCCCTCCCAGGGCAGTGACATCCGGCACAACTGGCCTTTGACCCCACATCCTGCCTCAGCCCTGTCCTCAGGCCCCATTTACAGGGACTAAGGTGTGCAGTCCATGACCTTCCCAGTCATTTTACAGGCAGGGAAACTGAGGCCCAGAGAAGGAAGTGACTTGTCAGAGACTGTCCAGAGCCAGGGCAAGGCTGCCCTCCCCAGCAAGGCGTCACACACCCCTGCACACACTTTGTGCTTGGAAATCAGGCAGAGGGAAAGGAACGCGATGTGTGTCAGTCTTACTGATTTTTCCTACCTGGCCCCAACCACTGAAGGTTTTGGGGTGTGTCACTGATTCATTCTGCAAACTTCCCCTGGACTTCTTTGGTGGGGATCGAGCCTAGCCCCATGCTGAGTGATGCTGGGGCTCGGCTCAGGGTGACCTCAGCCTGGGCAAACTCTGGAGGAGTCCCGGCTGGGAGAGACAGAGCCAAACGCAGAGGGACGCTCCCTGCCTCAGCAGTCAGCGCTGGGCCAGAGGGAGGGACAGGGACTGGGGGGGGGGGGGGAGGTCCAAGGCGGCGGTAGTCAAGCGATCCAGCTTTGGAATCAGTCTGACGAGGGTTCAAATCCCCTATCTGTACAGCCCGGAGCAAGTCCCTTCCTCAGGCTAGGACTCAGTTTACCCTTCTGTGACATGCAGCTTCAGTGAGACGGTATGTGTCATGTCTGGCACTTTCTAAATGCTTCATAGCCCCTGAACCACGTGATCCCAGTCCCCACCCCTTGTTGTCCAAACCTTGACAGAAAATGTCATGAAAAACCCACCCATCTTTACGCCTGGAGGAGCCCAAAGCTGCAGAACTTGCTCTCGCTCTGTCGTGTTAAGAGAGCACTGTGCTGGGCACATAGTTGGCACCTAGTAAATGCTGCACCACACAGATCCTTCCAGAAGGAAGTCAGGTGAACGCTGGGTCACGCTGACCTGTCTTTAAGGAAATTGGCTCATTTTCTCGGTCAAGGCAGAAGTTTCACAGCAGCTGCTGGGGCACTCAGAGACCACCACGACAAGGCTTCCATTTTGCAGATGAGAAGACTAAGGCCAAAAAAGGGGACAGGGGTCATACAGCTGGGATTTGGAGCCAGGCATCTAGGCTTATTGGTAATAATATTATATATATATTGTAGGTAAGGTCAAGATCAGGCCCTGGGGAGCCTGATATAGGCCTGAGCTGCTGTCACCCTCCTCCTCCTCTGAGCCCCCACTCCCCTCCCCATTTCCTAGCTCAGCAGTAGGACACTCAGTGGCCTTGAAGACAGGACAGGAGGCCTTTTAAGAATTTGCATGGAGTGGAGAGGGGGGAGAGTGGGGGGGGGGCAGGGGGCCTGGGTGGTCCAGTCAGTTAAGCGTCAGACTTTTGGTTTTGGCTCAGGTTGTGTTCTCAGGGTTCTGAGATCGAGCCCCATGTTGGGCTCTGCACTCAAGGTGAATCTGTTTGGAATTCTCTCTCCTTCTCCCTCTGCCCCTCCCACTTGTGCACTCTCTCTCAAATAAATAAATGTAAAAAAAAAAAAAAGAATTTGCACAGGCACGCACACGCGCGCACACACACACACACAGCATCTGGCACATTTTACACATCATCTCATGGGTGAGTGTGTAACCCAGATCAGATTCAGAGCTTGACCTAGAAGCCGCATCAGCTTTTATAACATACCTTCTTCCGGAAGTTAGAGAAAAGAGGAAGTCAGAAAGGGATGCAGGAAAGCAAGCCTGGCATAAGGGCGTGTTCAGCAGTGGGTTCAAATCCTGTGCTGGGTGACCTGCAGAAAGTCACTCCACCTCTCGGGGCTTCCTGCTGGGGGGAGGAAGCAGGAGGATGAAGCAGGGCCCAGGGAGAGCTGCTTGCCCATCCTGGGAGCATGGACTGGACCAGGGGGTCAAACTACCAGAGACAGTCATCGGATCAAAACATGAGCTGGACCGACCCCCTCGGACCAGAATTCGGGGCAGGGGAGGGAGGCACAGCCTGGAGGTGACAGAGAAGGCTTCCTGAACATGGCTCTTGACCAGTGCGGTGCAGGGCGATGTAGATGGAGAGGTGAAGGGGTCTGTGGTTTGCATCCCATAGATCTGAACTCTTCAAGCTCGGAGGGCCAAGAGAGGGGCAAGGCTCCCAGGATAAACAAAGCGAACTGAAAACTTAGGGAATGCGGGGGACATTTTTATTAAAATGAACATAAGCCAGATGTGCAGTAATTTTAAAGATTTAACCTTAGCCTTCAAAGAAAATGGTCTTTGAGGGGCAGCTCTCTTCTAGCCAAGCCCCCCAAGTACAGGAGTGGGGCCGGCCTGAGCCCTTCAACCTTTCACAGCTCTGTTTTTGTTGTTTTCGTTTTTTGTTTTCAAGAGAGAGAGAGCACAGGGCAGGGGTGGGGGCAAGGGGCAGAGGTATGAGGAGAGAGAGAGAGGCTCCACACCCAGCGCCAGCCGGACTGGGGGCTCCCTCTCGCCACCCTGAGATCATGACCTGAGCCAAAATGAAGAATCTGAGGCTTAACCTACTGAGCGCCCCCCAGGAGCCCCAACCTTTCAGAGTATTTTGTGGGAAAGTCAGAGAACCACTCTCTTGGGCAATGGGGAGCCATGGCAGTTCAAGGCAGGAGCAGGGCAAGCATACATTTAGAAAGTGTATCTGGCTGCCAGGGTAGGAGGCAGGACTAGAGAGGGGCAGGCTGGGGTTTGGGGGATGATTTGGGCCCAGAGTATAAGGCTCCTATTTCTGCTTAGCTCGGGATCCCTAGCAGTCGGCTCCCCTGAAACCGGGATGCAAAATTGAAGTGTGTTCTGGGAAGTGTGTCGGGACTTGTTTCCTCAAAGCTGTAATCGATTCTGAAAGAGTATCCGGGGACCCCCCCCCAAAGATAACCACACACAGCTGGTCCCAAGAGATGGGAAGAAGGTGAAAATCATATTAACAAGTGGCATTTGAGGGGTGTACAGTATGGTTATCCCTGTTTTGCAGATGAGGCAACTGAGGCCCAGAGAAACAGAACTCTTGTGAATGTGGGCGTGAGCCCCGGGCTGACACGTCCCCCCATCTGTCCCCAGGTGGAAGAGGAGCTGACGCACCTCCAGAAGAAGCTGAAGGGGACGGAGGATGAGCTGGACAAATACTCCGAGAACCTGAAAGACGCCCAGGAGAAGCTGGAGCTGACGGAGAAGAAAGCCTCCGACGTATGTGCACAGTACTGGGGGCGCCCGCGGCTGGGCCAGGCGGGAGCCCCGGGGCCCGGGCGGGCGGGCAGCGCCGGAGGAAGAGGAGGAGGAAGAGGAGAAGGCGGTGCCTCCCGGCGCTTTCTCCAAATAAGTCCCGAAAAGGGGCACTTTCCAGCAGCTGTGGCCAGCGGTGCCGACGTCAGGCCCTCCCCCAGCGGTGCTGACGTCGGCGGCCGGGCCGGGTGACCTCATCGCCCCGACGGCGGCCCGGCCGGGGGCGGGGAGAGGCGGGGGCGGCCCCGGCGCAGGCAAAGGCTCGGGGGCCGGGGCGCGGCTGGTGCAGCTTTCGCCGGAGCCGAGCCGAGCCGAGCCGAGCGCCCGCCGCTGCCCGCCGCCCGCTGCGTGCGCCCCCGCGCCATGGCCGGCCTCAACTCCCTGGAGGCGGTGAAACGCAAGATCCAGGCCCTGCAGCAGCAGGCGGACGAGGCAGAGGACCGCGCGCAGGGCCTGCAGCGGGAGCTGGATGGCGAGCGCGAGCGGCGCGAGAAAGTGAGAGCCCGCGCCCCGGCACCCCCCGGCCCAGCGTGCGCTCCTTTCTCCCCTTCTCCCCGCGCCGCCCGCTTCCCGCGCTCTCCGCCCGCCCTGGGCGGCCGCTACCCGGTTCCCCCCAGCCCCCCCATTAGCCCGCCTTCGCGCGCTTTGGCCTGGCGGCTCCCCGATCGCGGACCCGCAGCCCCCTCTCCCGGGCGGGCTGCTGAGACCCCCTTTCTCCGCGGTCATCCTCCTTCCCCAGCCTGGGACGGGGGAGGGGGCGCCGCATCCGGATCGGGCGTGGCCGGCCGAGCGGGTAATGGGGGGATGGGGCCGAGGAGGACGCACGATCCTGGAGTGGGAAGGGGGTCGTGGGGGGCGCCGCACTGCCATCTGACTCCAGGCTGGCGCCGGGGTCCTGGGCGGGGGGGCCCGGCGACTGGACTTTGGAGCGGGAAGTGAGAGTGGAAACATTGAGCTTCCATTGTCTGGGGCTGGACTAGCCGACGCGGACTCGGGGAGGGGGGGGCGTCGCACTTTCTCCCCTCTTACGCGGCTTCCCGGCTCCAGCTGAACTTTCCCAGCTGTTCCCAGGGGCGCGGCGGCGACGTGTCTGCTCCTGGCGGGGGGCGGAAGTTCAGCGGGGAGCCGCTGGCCTTTCCCTCCCCAGCTGGTCCCTGCGGGAACGACCGCCGAACGACCGCCGAGCGACCGCCGCGGACCCCGCCTTTCTCCAAAAGAACTTAGGAATGTTAGCTCGGGGTCCTCGACCCAAGATGGCTTGGTGTACCTCAGCTCCATGCTGCGGGTCCTGAGACAGATAATGGTGCCGATGGAGGAGGGCCCTCTTCGCCCTCCCTCAGTCCTCGGACTGCCCCTTGGGTCAGGACAGATGGTGGCAACTCCTGGGGCTGGGGAGAGATCCGCATTCTAATGCCGGCTCTTACCACTTGGTACTTAACCCCTGGCAGAGTGTCCCCTCATCTGTAAAGCAGCCGCGACAATAGCGCCGACCCCCTAGGATAGCTGGGAGGGTCTGGGGAGTAATGGCACATAGTAGGTGCTCAGTTCTGGGCTGTTTTTCCTCCCCTCCCAGTCACCTCAGAAGAGCTCACAACCTAATGGGTGTGGGGGGTACAAATAAGGCTGGATAGCATTGCAGAGGGGTTCAGTGTTGTGTTTTGGGAGCAGGACAGGGGAGCAGCCCCCACTCCCCCCCGTGGGGTACGCTTCAAAATGGAAGTCGAGCATATGTTATTATAAAATAAGAGTTGGCTGGGAGAAGAGTGTGCAAGAGAGTTGGGGGAGACGGTGGAAGCCCAGGGCCCCGGAAAGCTGGAGTGTTGAGGCTGAGGGTGGGGACCCCAGAAGTGGAAAAGATGCCCTGGGTGTTGACAGTTCTGGAGAAGAACCCCACACCGCCCCAGTGTTGGCCTGAGCGGAAGCGTTTGGTCTGTCAGGGCTGCTCTGGCGTGAGGGGGCCTCGGAAACCTGGTGCAAGCCTCCAACAGTAGCTGGTTTGGCCTCTTTCACACAAGGAACCGGCGGAACCCTCCCTCTGATCTCATCCCAAGTCATCTCGCTGGAGGACAATTACTTCTGCTTAAAAATGGCCCTCAGCCTCGAGCCAAGACTTAGGGGTACGACGGTCCAGTTGGGAGAATAGATGTTTTTGGAAAGTTGTGGACTTCTTAAAAAGTTTGCTTTGCAAAGCATGCTCCTCTTGGTGAGGGCAGGGAAGTCTGAAGAAAGTACTCGGGCAAAGGAACTGAGCCCAGAGAGGGGGGAGAAAAAAAAACCCTTTCTCAGTCTCTTGTGGAGAAAGCCAAGAGCCGGCGTGTGGCAGACTTCTGGGTCTGCCTCCGACAGCTGGTTTCGTTTAGATTTTTGTGTGATTAACCGACATCTTCCTGTTCCTTTGCCACATGTATCTAGCAAGCCTTTTACCTTATAAGGGAAATCCTTTGTAGAGTGTAGAAGCTTTGATTGCAGGAAGGGGTGGAGCCCAAAATGACTAGCAGTGACTAGCAGTTTTTCAAAAATACATATATATATATATATAGGCACGGACATAGTCGTGCATCAGCGTTCTTTCAATTCCAGACAGTTGAAAATGTGCCAAAGCGTGGTTATCAGGATTTAGAATTCCCCACAAAAGGAAAAGCTCACTTTCTAAAGACCACTCATGAATAAAGCACCTTTGTATGATCTTAAAAATCCATACCTTGACTGCTAATGGGGATGGGGTTTCTTTGGGGTGGGAGGGTGATGAAAATGTTCCAGAATTAGGTAGTGGGGTTGGTTATGCAGTTTTTCTAATGTACTAACAACTGTTGAGGGGGGCGGAAAAATTAATTCCTGCCCTTGTTGCTGGAGGAGTTAAAATTCATGTTATTAAAAAGAATAAAGGGCACCCACTCGTTGGAAGGAGTGGGTGAATTTCTTAAAATAGTTCATCGGTGGTTGTAATGTAGTCTCCAAATTGGTGTTTCAGAGGAAGTGGCGATCAGAAACACCTGTGGGAGTTTTCCCCCATCTGCTGCTTAAGACCCTGGAGCTGAGCACAGTTTCCTGAGTCTCTTGAGTTTTTCAGCATCTCTGCCTCATTCTTTTACTCTCTTTTTTTTGTCTGTATAAATTCAGGGAGGGAGCGGTTTCCTACTCATTTTTATGGCCTTCCCCAACTCAGAGATTGTCTCGATAGGAAAAAGCCAGTGTAGCTTTACACATCTTCCCTCGGTTGAGTCAAATTTCACCAACTCTTCAGTATTTCTTGCTGAGGGTGGCTGGCCTCAAAGCCCCCACAGGACTCTGCAGGGGAAGAGCCCTGGGCTGGGGTTCCTGAGGCCATTTTCTCACCAGTTCTGTGACACTGACGGAGCGACTGCCCCTAGCTGGACCTCTCCGTTTCCCGTTGTAAAATACCGGAGGATTCAATGAGGTGAAATCATGGGACTTCCCGCCTGCCAGGTGCAATGCCACACCCTCAGTGACAGTCTCCCCGGTGCTGGGGCTGGGATGGGGGGGCTCAGAGCAGTGAAGCAGCCTGCCCGATGCCACCCGGCTACAAATCGGCAAAACGGGGATTCTGACCGAGCGCTTTTTGAGCCGGGAGGTCCTGCTTTTATGTACGCTGCCTTATTACCTTCCTTGTAGTTGCAAATACCTTGAAAAGCCAGTATCACCATTCAGACATCCCTTCTGTGCCTGTAACCAAGTTTTCTTTTCTCTCCTTACTTAGATCTTTTTGTCCCGTCCTCTCTGGGCCAGACTTAGTTGGTCGGGGGGGGGGGGGGGGGATGTTTTGATGGTGCTGTCCCCCTCCTCCACATTGTGTGGCCAGCATTAACTGAGGGTTCCATACTCTTATATTTATCTTACCCTTGAGGTGACTGGGAGCAGAGCTTTTTATATGCCCTGGTGAGCCAGGGCACTGGTGGCCTTGCTCTCTAGGAATCCCAGAGAGGCCAGCACTGTCTTCTCCCAGGCACTCTCCCGTGTTGACTCGACCGCCTGTCCTCTACTGGGATGCACACCTTTGTCGTTGAGCATTGGATGTTCCCGGATATTTTCAGAGGAAGATCATATGGAAAATTCATGTTCTCCAGATGAGAGCATGAATTCCTTTCTGCCTGCATTCCCGGGTGGGCTTTCTCAGGCAGGGGGAGGCATGGGGGAAGTGTGTTAAGGGAGAGAAGAATGCCATGCAACTTGGGGATGCCGGGCTGGCCTTTCACTTCTTAACCCGGTTGCACCTCTGACCTCCCCAGGCCGAAGGAGATGTGGCAGCTCTCAATCGACGCATCCAGCTTGTTGAGGAGGAGCTGGACAGGGCCCAGGAGCGACTGGCCACAGCCCTGCAGAAGCTGGAGGAGGCCGAAAAGGCCGCCGATGAGAGCGAGAGGTAAGGATGCTTCAGGCCTGGCGGTATCAGCGCGTGCTTCTCAGAAGTGGGGGTGGTGCCGGGTGGCTGACCTCCCAGAGCTGGGGTGCGGCTGAAGGAGAACGCCCAACAGGGAGAGAAAATTTACAAATGGGTAGATGTAAGCCTGCGAGGACGATTGTCCCTGGCCACCTGTTTGCAGAGGCTGCTTCGTGGATTCTCTGAGAGCCGCTGTGCATCTCGCTGGTGTTCTCAACGATACCAAATTCTTGAGTGATGGGAGAAGGGGTCGGGAGATGAAAACTTGGAATGGGCCATCTGCACGGATGATCGATCGTTAAGGCTGCTGGACGGTGACAACTGTATGTCAGGGGCACTCGCAAACCAGCGCCATTAATAGGCTTGGAACTGACAGCGCTCTTCACCTCTGGGGCACGCACTCTGCCCTCGGGCCTCCGGCGGGATGCTCCGTCCTCGGGCGCGGGATAATTCATGCCTTGGCGCAGGCTCTGGAGGACTGAGGGCAGATTGTGTCATTCACAGAAGCAGCCGTCTCTGTGTGGTGGTGGTAAATGGGCTCCTTGTGCGGGGACGGTGTGGGCCTGGCCAGTGGTCATTGTGTATCCAGGCCCCGATCACACCAGGACTCGGATTTTTCCCGTCCACCACGGTTTCCTGGTATAAACTCCTCCAAAGGATTAACTTCTGACTGTGCTGCTGTGAGATGAAAAACCAGCCGGGGAATGTGGGAGGCTGACTTTGACGGTTGCCCATGCGGGACATTTCTTTCCGTGCAGCATAGAACAGCCTGTACCGGGAAGGGCATCCAGCCCCCCAGAGGCTTCCTGGTCATCACAAGTTGCTCGTGGCTGTGCCTGGGGCCTGGATTAGTTGCTGCCCGTCTTCACGGGCAGACCAGGCTGGCCAGACGTCTCCCCTCTATGACCTCACCAAACCCAGAGAGCCTAGGAAGGCCCCTCACTTCTCTGGGTCGCACCACCAGAGGCCTTTGGTGATGCCCTTGTTGGGAGACTGCTAGTTTGGGTGGAAAGAATTCTCTACTTGGGAACTGGAGGATCTAGATTCAAGTCCTTCCACGGGCGCTCTCTTCAGGTTGGGCAAGTCACTTGGATCTCGCTAGTGCTGCAAAGGTTTCCCAAGCTTGCTCGCGTGCCGAGGTTAAGGCTTTGTACGGGTGTGAAGGTGTCTTGACAGCGAGCTAGGATCGCTAGTGCCGTATTTATTAAGTAACAAGACGTGTATGGTCCTCCACTCTGGGCAGGCATGACACACATCAATGCGTTATCCTGAGTGGGCCTCTTGGGAGGTATCTGGTCTTACTAGTGCATTCCAAGCAGTGCAGGCCAGAGTAAGCCAGCTGCCCTGTAGATATCCAGCCATTTTCTGGACCCTGTCCTTTCCAAACTGGACCTATCCACTTCGGTTCAGCTCCTCCTCGCCCCTCACCTTGTGGGTACCTGCCTCTTACCTGCTCTTCCCACGGCAGTCCCTTTGCCTTTCTGTTTTCCATTCCCTCCTGTTCCTGAAACCCTCCTGTGGTTCCCTGTGTTCCTTTCTGGAAAGCCCGCCATGACACGTACACACTTTCTCCCCCAACGCAGTAGAATTCATCATTCCCACACCAGGCTGGCCGAGATCTCTCTCACACTATAGTAACTGTCGGCGTGCAAGTACTTCTCGTCACTAGATAGCGAGAGGCCGTATAGGATGGGAGTGTGGACCCTGGAGCCACATCGCCCAGGTTTGAAGCCCAGCTCTGCCACGTACGAGCTTCGCAGCCTCGAGCAAGTTACTTGGCCTCTCTGTGCTTCCCTTTCTTCCTCTGTAAAGTGGGGACCATGTACCTCATGGGGCAGCTGTGAAGTTTAAGGCAAAGGGGAAGTAAAAGAGAACCGCTCTACGGCTTCCTCTTTGGAGCACGGTTCTTGGAGAGGAGTCTGGATGAGCAGACGCACGGAGGTTGTGATGAGCGGTAATCCGTGTGTGGAGGTAATGACGAGGTTGCTGCTTGCAGAGGAATGAAGGTGATAGAAAACCGGGCCATGAAAGATGAGGAGAAGATGGAGATTCAGGAGATGCAGCTCAAAGAGGCCAAGCACATCGCTGAGGAGGCCGACCGCAAATACGAAGAGGTGAGTGGGGCTGGCAGAGGGTGGCCGCAGGACGAGGAGAGGAAATGGATCTGTGATAGGGAGAGCCCTGGGGCCGCCTAAAGGAAGTTTTTGGTTAGTTCAGCTGTCCTTCTGCGTCCACATCTGTTCTTCCAGAGACAGCTCCTTGGCTAGGAAACCGTATCTCCCACAAGGCCAGCAAGGCCGGGGAATGCTGCGACACTTGTCTAACTTAGTAGGGAGACCAACTGATCGGATCACTTTTGTCCCACAACTGGGTGTTTGGGCTAAAATTGAGAATCATGGGTCTTCAGACCACGAAAGCTCAGTTGCTCTTCTGCTGGCCTCCGTGGTCAGCTTCCCCTCCCGTCTGCCCCATTCCTGGGGCCCACCTGCTCACAGATGGTCTGGGCGAGGCCTTGCCGTCTACAAGGGTTGCGGGGGGAGGCATCCTCCTAGGCGTGGTTGTTGGGGTCTCAGTCGATCCTTTCCTTCTGCAGGTGGCTCGTAAATTGGTCATCCTGGAGGGCGAGCTGGAGCGGGCAGAGGAGCGCGCCGAGGTGTCTGAACTGTGAGTGCGGCGCGGGACCGAGAGGGGACCCGGCTCGGCTCCTGGGGCCGAGCGGGAGGGAGTTGGTTGTGTCCGGAGTTGACCTTGACTCTTTTTTTTTTTTTTAAGATTTTATTTATTTATTTGACAGAGATCACAAGTAGGCAGAGAGGCAGGCAGAGAGAGAGGGGGAAGCAGGCTCCCTGCCGAGCAGAGAGCCCGATGCGGGGCTTGATCCCAGGACCCTGAGATCATGGCCTGAGCCGAAGGCAGAGGCTTTAACCCACTGAGCCACCCAGGCGCCCCTGACCCTGACTCTTTAAGGCCTCTGCTCAAGTGAACAGGCACCTGGGATCCCTCTCAGCCCTCCCTCCTTGCTGCCGTGGCTGACAAGAGAGTGTCCTTTTGTTCTTACTGCCCTGGGAAGCACTGCCTACGTGCTCACCCTTCCCACAGAGGTATTGGGAAATAGAAGTGAGACAGGTCCTAGCAGAGAAGCCCGGAAGTCCCCTTCTCCCAGAGAGGGGATCTCAGGAGGCTGTGCCTTCTTACCCTTCCCTGTCAGCGTTTCTGTCTTGTTCTTGATGTCATCGTTGGCCTGTGACGCCTTCCTGGGTGTGTGTGGCGGACGGGAGGTGAGACGCCTGCCCACAGTCCCGCAAGCTCTGAACACACAAAAAAGCCTCTCCCCCTCAGCCTTGGCTGAGGGATCCAGCTCCGAGGAGCATCCCGAGGTGCCGAGAGAGGATCTAGTTTCGCAGATCCGTTCAGAGCTGGCCTCCTGGAGTGTTGGCTGCAAACCGATTGCTGTCTCCCAGCCTCCTGTGCTCCATTTCATCCTCACACCTTCCTCAGGCAGCCTCATCAATCACGATTTCACAAGTCCCTGTTGCCTCACCCTTGGCGAGAGCCCAGGAGTGCTTTACACGAACCTTCCAAGAACCTTCCAAACACTCTTTGGCCCACTGTGCCTTTGCCAGGCAGGGCGGGGTCTGGATAAGGGCACAGCACTAGAGCTCCCCAACAAGCCATTAACATTTCCACCCCCCCCCCCCGCATTCCTTCGGGGGGGGGCCCTAGGCAGAGGATTCCTCTTCTTGAAAGCTTTCAGGGGAATTGCCTGCGGGGGGGGGGGGGGGGGGCAGGACATACATTTCCTTTGTCTCTGCACAGGAAATGCGGTGACCTGGAAGAAGAGCTCAAGAATGTCACCAACAATCTGAAATCACTTGAGGCTGCATCCGAAAAGGTTGGTGGTCGGCTTGGCGCTGGCGATTTGCTGGGCTTTCTTTCCTTCTCCTCATGGTGCACATGGCGGGGGAGTATGTGCCAGGGGATCAGGGAGCTGACCTCTGTTTGCTTACGGTGGCTTTGGTGCCCAGCAGCGAGGTTTTCCGCCCCCAACAAAAAGAGACATCCGGTGGCTACAGTTTCTTCTTTGGTGGGGTCTTTGCACCTTCTTTCATCTCCACCTTTGAGGAGTGTGCAAAGGGAATGTGAGATTCATACCGGGTCAGGCTCCTCTTACGGAGATCTGAGCCTCGCTCTCAGATGAATCCCTTGGATCCCCCAGAAATACACTCTAAAAGGCCAAGCAGCAGATAGGAGAGGTGGATTTGGGCTTTTTAGGTTGAAATAGTACCCAGGGCAGTCATTACAGGAGAGAAGCACGTGAGGAACGATGTATGCTCTCTTCAATGGCCTGCCCCGTGATTTCGCCCTCCTCGCTTCCTCCCTCTCCCCACCACCTGCTGCCCTCCAGGGCCACTGAGCACCTAGGTTAGGGGTTTCCTGACTGTATAGCCCCACTACTTCTTTTCCTATCTTGATGGTTGATCACATTTGTCCTAATGAATTAATGACATGCCTTCCTTGCTAGACGGTAAGTTTTAGGGACAGGGACTATATCTGTCTCGTTTAGAGCTATGTCACTAGTATTCACGGGGATACGAGGATATTTGATGAGCCGACGTGGCTCCCGTGGGCATGCCAAGTGCTATCCTTGGCCGTGGGGTAGATGTCACAGTGATAATACGGCTTCTGCTCTGCAAGGGCTCAGAGTGTAGTTGAGTAGAAGAGACTGACCCAGGAATAAAGTGCTTGGAGACTTCAACAGAGGGACTTTGGGAAGCTGGGGACTGTGTCATGAGGAGGTGACGTTTACAAGGGCGGTAAAGCACGACGAAGGCCTGGAGCTCAAATTCCAGAGTCAGGTTCCGGTCGGTCATGGTGTGGTCACTTTGCAGCCGTGGGTCCCTAGACAAACTACTTAACCTCTCTGTGACTCCTACTCATCTGTAAAATGGGATTGTGGATGTCTAGCCACCTAGCAAGCCACTGTAAAGGTGAGCTGATACTAATCCAAGCTGAACGTTGCAAGACGAAAATCATTCCTGACAGGTAGACAGTGGGGAATGGAACATCCCATGCTTGGGGGGCCTCAGGCTGGGAGACTAGAGAGTGCACAGAACGTGCTTGGGAAAGGTGGCGGGGAGCGGGGTTGGAAACATCAGGCCAGCTGTGGAGGGCTTCACGTGGCGTGTATTTCCACTCGGCCGTCTGCTGCGTCTTCATCAGTTTCCTCAAGTGATGCAGCCCAGACCTTCAGCTCAGTCCCGCCCCCGAGGGCTCCTGTGCGGATTCTCTTGAGTGTCCTGCACATGGCTTCTACCTGGAAAGGTGCTGCTGCATGTTCCTTCTTTCCTTTCCTTCTTGGTCATGTTTGTCGTGCTTCAAGCACATGCTTTTCTCCAAGGAACAGAGAACCTACATTCTTCTAGGTGTTTTGTTTCGTTTTGTTTTGTTTGTTCTTTTGTCCTCTTTTTTTTTTTTTTTAAGTACTGTTTTGGTTTCTCCCACAGTATTCTGAAAAGGAGGATAAATATGAAGAAGAAATCAAACTTTTGTCTGACAAACTGAAAGAGGTGAGCGTGATCACACCCAGCTAGTTCAGGTTTCTCTCGCGGCTGGTCTTGAAGCCATCCTAGCGAGTCCTTTCTTTCCTTCTAGGCTGAGACCCGTGCTGAATTTGCAGAGAGAACGGTTGCAAAACTGGAAAAGACGATTGATGACCTGGAAGGTACGAAACTACCATCTGATTGCGTTTGCTCTGCCTCCCCCTTTGTGACAACCGGCTGACGGGGGGAGGAGTTTGGGGAGGGCCGAGTTGGGCTTTGTTCACCCCAGGGAAGTTAAGTGCAGCGTGATGGCACATCTGGAGGTCTGGGGCACTGGAACAGGGCAGTGCAAGTCAGATGCGGACCTCGGTTGCCATTTTTCAGGAACTTAAAGCTCTCTGCTTAATTGGCTCCACATATGAATACAGAGACCCAAATATGGCTGATTTTGTTTTAAAAAGTCTTTAGAATTTCCTTCAATTTGCTCATTCCTGAGAGATGCCTCGCATTTTTAAAATGCCTTCCATTTTTACAGAAGCTCTCTCCCAGAGAGCTCAGAGCTTATCACAGTAGGAGAAAATGGAAATACAGAGAATGTAGAGACTGAATAAAGACTCCAGTCTGCAAGTCTGGTGCCCACATATCCCAGAATCTCTTGAAGAGTTCCAACTGTAAAAAGAAAAAAAAAAAAAAAAGAATTCTGTCCTGTGTTCTTCATGAAATAAGCAGGAAATTCTAGCATCTTCGGATTCAAACAAAAAATCTCCTAAAACTGTCTCACTCAGAGAGGGTGCCAACCTTGTTCCTTGGACCATGTGTCCAGTGTTTGGTTTGGGAGGTGAGGTTTCCATATAAGGGAAAACACCCCATTCCAAAGTATAACCTTTGGACTGGGCGACGTCACTGCAAGTCAGAAATACCCTGGGGCAGGAGGTTGGGGGTAGAAGCTGTGTCCATTTCTAGTCCCCCTTCTTTTAGAGGTTCGTTATGGCTAATCCCCCGCAGAGCCTCAAACCACTTAGAAACCACTCCGTTGATCTTTTGCTTCCTCATTTGTTTTACACAACTTTCTTCTAGTTCATACTTTGTTTTCTCACCTTTTTTTTTTTCTTCCTCTCGTCGTTCATCTGTGGCACTCCATTCTGACTCTCACGTTCTGTTCCCTGTACCTCTTCTTCTGAACTCTCTCCCTGGGGACCTCCGCCCTCTAGACGAGCTATACGCTCAGAAGCTCAAGTACAAAGCTATCAGCGAGGAATTGGACCATGCTCTCAACGACATGACCTCTCTCTAAGAGGGGGCTGGGGTGCCGTCCTCTGTCCTAGCAATACCGAAGTTGGCCTTCTCACTGTGGTGCCTACACTTCCCGTGGGCTTCTAGAAGCTCGTTTCCTGCCTCCTGGTTTGGTCTTTCAAGCCTTCCTCTGCTGTGTCTGTGACTGTGTGACCGAAATAAAGACAGGCGCTCCTTGTGCCCAGGCCCTCATTCTCATTTTCTTCACTTGCCGCTTTTGAGCCGTAGCTGTGAGGCCCTTGACTGTGGCTACAGCAGAAAGTAGGTGGTAAATGATGCCCACGTGATTCTTTCTGCCTATATGAAAACAAAAGCCAATTTGGCATGAGCTCTCAAATATGTGCTAGCTAACTGTATCTGCATGCCAATAGCAGTTTTTCCTTAAATAGAAATTGTTTTTGAATGGAGACTCATCCAGCCTCTTAAGGAGCTTGATAGAGTCAGCAGAACTTGCAAAAACTGGCAGGCTTGTGTCTAAAAAGAGGCTTGTCTTGAATGGGGTTTGACCTACGGGTTCAAAAAGCGGCAATGGCATTCTGGTCTCCTTTTTCTTCCTTTTCGCATTTGTTTTCTGTGTTACACTCTGAAAGTGGCGTCCGGGGTTACCTGTGTCTTCACCGTTCATGGAACATCTACCCAGCCCTAGGGTCTTGGGAGGAAGTTCACCAGTGAGCCTCACCTCTATCCCCTGCCCTTAGGAAACAACTACACAAGGGAAACGCATCCCATTAGCAGGGAAAGGGGGTGGAAGCTGTTGGAAAGCCAGACAGAGGTGATCCATTCCCGAGTTCCAGAGTTGCCTGAGATGCTGACAGCTATCTCCTTATACTTAACTTGAATCAAGAACCTTGCTTTGGTTTGGTGAGAACTCTTAGAGTTAGCCTGTGGGTATTAAGAGATGATGCATATACTGACCAAAAGCTCATAGATTTTTCCACAAGAAGCCAGATTTTAAATATTTTATCTACTTCGCCCCTGCACCCCACCACCACCACCACCACCACCATAAATTATCCCAGAAACACTGCCATTTTGATGTCCACGCATGTCTTCTAGACTGCCCCTTGAACCTGGGAGCAGCATGAAGATCTCCAATTAGATCAACAATTTTTTGTCATTGTAGCTTATTATTCCTCATCCTGTAATTTTATTCACGTGGGAGGCTCTGTCCCAGTTCTCTATATTCATCCCTCCCAAATCCATCTCCCTTAAACTATTCACACCCTTTCACCCTCAGCCTCTCCCTGGCTTCCTAACTATCATCCACCCTGAACTTTTACATAAACTACTCCCCTCACACACTGCCATACTTAAGACTATGGAAAGGTTGCACTATGAAGGGGTGGGTGTGTTTTGTTTGCTCACTCTATATATTTGTTCCTGGGATTTTTCCAGATGTACGTGGCCTCCACCCTTTGAAATAACTGCAGCCCTACTTATGCAGTCATTCTACTTAACTTAAGCACCTAAGTGGAACTTGATTTACAGAGATTTGGGCTATCAAGATCTACCACCACCTATTGTCTAGGGGCCTGTCACACTTCTCGAGGGCAATTGATACATTAAGGGAAATGTGTTTTGTTTTGTTTTTTTTTTTAAAGATTTTATTTTCATTTATTTATTTGACACAGAGAGAGAGAGATCACAAGTAGGCAGGGGGTGGGGGGAAGCAGGCTCCCCACCGAACAGAGAGCCCGATGCGGGGCTCGATCCCAGGACCCCGAGATCATGACCCGAGCCGAAGGCAGAGGCTTTAACCCACTGAGCCACCCAGGCGCCCCGTTTTTTCTTTTTTAATCTCAGATCTAATACAAAGTGGATGCCGGGGAATCCAAGTGGCAAGGTGAAGTGTGGTCAGGATTTGTAGTGGGGAGACCTGGGTTTGAATCTCAGCCCTGTGGGACCTTGAACCAGCGGCTTATTAGCTTTTCTGCAAAACAAAAGTGGTGGCTCCGTGAGTGAGGATTAGGGGAGACCACGGAGTGGGCACTGTCCATCCACATTAGCCAGGCCGGGTCACTCGCTGTTCTTTTCTCTGACGGAATCCACCCCGATCACAGCAACCTGATGTTTTTAAGTGCTTCATCAGATGAAAGGTTGAGCAGTTCTAGTTGAAAGACTGCCATCTTTGCAGTCATTTTTTTTTTTCTTTCTGAAAATTTCCAAGCTGATCCTATCACAGTTTATGAGGCATTTTGCTTTCCTCCAGTGTTTTAATGATTCTTGGCCTAGTCTCTTATCAGCCATCACTGATTGCAAACCAGGTCTGTCTTGATCGCTGTTGTGCCTAGCTCTAAATGGCATCTTACTTTTTCAGTTGTTGAAAATTTATTTTATCAGCCTGGTCACTTAATAACTCACCTGTAGGCTGACTTAGATTTTCAGTCATGCTGCATTTATCTGGGGTTTGACTCCATGGCTGTGGACAAACAGACACAATAACACGATTATGCCTGGAATTTCAGTGGTCGTTCCCAATACCTCCAAAGGAAAAACGGGTTTCAGGATTATAATTTCCTACCAAAGGCTAATAAACTGGCACTAGGTGAGAAATGTACTTTTTTCCGTATCTAGGACTAAAGTCTTACGTTTGTGCAGCACTTCCTAAGTTCTGAAGCACCTCTCGTTTATTCCTTATGGTAACCCCCAGGCCCCGTATTGCTATTGTTATGCCTGACAGATGGGGAAACTGAGACTTAGCAAGGTTAAGTGGCGTATTTCAGTGGTACAACTGGGATTTAAGTCCAGGTGTTCTAACTCTAAATTGCCAGATTTAACAAGTGAAAACATAGGTCACCCAGTTAAATTTGAATTTCAGATAGGCAATGAGTAATTTTTTGGCATAAGTATATCTCATGCAACATTTGGGATAAACCTGTTCTAAAAAAGTATTTGTTGCTTACTTGAAATTCAAATTTAATTGAAGACTCTGTATTTTATCTTGCAATCCTGGCTCCCATATTTGATACTTAATCTCTATTATTCCATGGTATTCTGCTATAATTAAAATGTAAAGTACTTTCTCTGCTATGACTTCACTCTGACAGTTTGTGGAGTTTAGAAACCTTTTTCTCTGTAACAAAGATGCTTATTAATTTATTTTTCCCCCCCACTCTTAATCCTCACCAGAAAAACTTGCCCAGGCCAAAGAAGAGAATGTGGGCTTACATCAGACACTGGATCAGACACTAAACGAACTTAACTGTATATAACCAAAACAGAAGAGTCTTGTTCCAACAGAAACTCCAGAGCTCCGTGTCTTTCTCTTCTCTTGTAAGAAGTTTCTTTTGCTATTGAAATCTTCGCTTTGCTGGAAATGTCAAGCAAATTATGAATATATGACCAAATATTTTGTATCAGAGAAGCTTTGAGCACCAGTTAAATCTAATTCCTTCCTTTTTTCAAATGGCACCAGCTTTTTCAGCTCTATTTTTATCCTTAAGTTGCATTTATTCATAAGGTAGGCAGGGTATTTCATATTGAGCATACTCTCTTAAGGCTGAGGGCATTTGATTCCTGGGAAAATAGACAACCCTATACTTTTCAAAAACAACTCCAATATCTAGTCATGGGTCAGCTTAAAATGCCGAAGAATATAGAACTTTTTGGGCCACTGTTGGTCACATGACAGGTAACCAGGGACCATCACATTAAAATGTGGGTAGGGATTCTCCATCCAGAGCAAAAAAAAAAAAGACAGGGGGAGGGGGCTGGCTTTGTGGGAAGTCGTAAACCATAGACAGATTAACCTAATCAATTACTTGGCTCTTTCCCACACTCTACCATGCAGAACAAACATCCTCTGAGCAGTCAGCATGAGAATGCTCGGGAAATAATATTACCCCAACATTTTCTGGATAGATCCTTGATGTTAGGCTCTTCTCCATGTTCCTTTCATAGGCTCTTCTCCATGTTCCTTTCATTCTAAAGTTGTTCTCTGAGGAGCAGATAGCTTATTCCAATAATGACCCATGCTTGTCTGCTCTGATCTGAGACCATGTCCTCAGCAGGAATGAATGTGGTAGAATTCAGTCTTATTCAGAGAAGTCCTATCAAGAAGACCACTAGCCATCAGTAACTGAGCAGTTGTTAACAAATATTGGGCAGAAGGGGCCTCTCTGACAGCAAAGTAGAGATAAAGTAATCGGCCTAGCTTCATCTCCTTTATACTTCAGGGAATGGCAAACTGAAGATTTACTCATGTAGGACTTTAATTCTTCCTTCAGGACTAAGTTAATAAAAGACCAAGAAACTCCTGATTAAACTGGATATGGAGTATTTTGTAGGCAGGGCTGCACATTTTGGCTTTGTTATATTTCTGCTTTCTTGGTTAACATCTCAGAGCTGAAACATTCCACATTCCCCAGCAGTGTGGGGGCCAACTCAAGTTTACAATTCTGACAAAATCACCCTGCTTCTAGCTTATCCAAATCCTCTACCCCTCACTCCTATTTATTAAGCATCACACTACCCAGAAGGTACACTAGCAAATTGTGCAATTGAATAAAACCCACACTTTCCATTTAGATTCTTGCAACTGTATCATATGTAATAGTATCACTTTTTCTACATTTTGGTCAAATAAATTTTTACATAAACTATAATTTGTGTGAACATCAGAATGTGTTTGGGGGGACACTGAAGGTACTCTGGTTCAATGAACACTGATCGGATGGGAGGGAAAGATAACTGCCAAGATCATTAACAAATGTTACTTGCTTTATACCGTGACTTCAATATGAGGATTATGATCTCTGTATTCAGGTGAGAGCACTTTTCCTCAGTAATTCAAAAGCTCCTGCCCTTTGTTATACCCAGTCCTGCCTGAGCCAGGCTGTGAAGAGTAACTAGGATTTTAATAGATGAGACAGGAACAGGGAAAATGGTCTCTGTTGCTGGAGTCAGGAAAGCACAAGGCCTGCATATATAAAGGAAGGAAGTAGGAAAGCTGGAAGGTAAACTGGGTCCATACTGATGAGAGCCTGAACTTAATTTGGTCAGGAGTAGAGAGCCACTGAAGACTAATCAACAAAGAAACACATTAGGAAAATCCACTTAGTCATTTTCAGGAAGGACTAGAGTGGGAGTAGGCTAGAGGCAGTAAGGCCAGTTAGGAGGATGTTTCCATTAATCCCAGGTAGTGCTTGCCATGGAATGAAAAGAAGTGATCTGGAGGAAGTTCTCTTAAAACAGCCGACCAGCTGGCAGGTGATTTAAAGAAGAAAGTGTCAAAGATGACTGCAGTTCCACTACCTGAATTGCTCTGATACCTGCCTCAAGATCTGATCTTGGGGAAGTCGGGTAGGGAATCAAAAAGAAAAAGGAAAGCCTTTAAAACATTAATGTGGTAGGCAAACAATTTTTGTCACCAAGTACAATTAAAAATATTTCCTTCACATTAATTCAACATTTAGCTGATGCTGTGAGCTTATTTAGGTGGTAGATGCAGGGAATATCAATGACTATAATTCCTTCCCTAAGTGTCCTACCATTACTAGACTGAAGTTTAAGTTCTCTCCCTCTTGCCCACCACCTTGGGCTGCAATCTAATCTCAGGATAGTGTTACAGTCAATCTGGTGCCTCAGCACCTAACATAAGTGTTCAATGTTTGTTAAACTGATCTCAGATCTCCGGGAGTTCCCAGTGCCATGAAGTGTATGTGCAACGCAGTGTGAGCTTAGGGCCAGATTGTGAAGGCCTGATCCTGACAGACCCTGGATGGGTACTGGATAAGTGTTAGGATGAGCACACTGCAGAGTGAAATCTAGGCTAGAGAACAGAATACTCAGGAAGACCAGTGGAGAGAACAAGGTTCAACAACCAAGATGTGAGGGGATGAAAGAGCAGTGTCAAAGATGACTTCGGGTTCACTCAGGTAAATCGGGCCAGGCTAGTTTGAGTAAAAGTTGCCACGTTCAGTTGCGGACATGTCGAAATACCTCTGCCAAATCCAGAAAGCGGCTGGACACAAGGATGGCTGAGCTATGGATTTCCTTAAAGAATCACCTGTGCGCGTTGATGCTGGCAGCCACAGGAGTGAATGAGCTCTTCCTGAGCACGAGCAGACCTGGGACCACGGGGAACTCCCAAAGGACACGCGTAGATCCCGAAGTCTGCAATGCAATCTGAGAAGCAGCCCCCAGAGAAAGGGAGGCGCGGGCGACAGAAGAAACCGGCAAGTAGAATGGGGAGCGTCCCAGGAAGGGGGCCAGTGACACTAACGACGACGTGGGCGCGGCTCCGCCTCAAGCTCTCCCTACCGGGGCAAGATTCACGCAGTGGGCTGCGGAAGGACGGAGGAGCGGCGGCCAGGGCCACGAGTCTAGACGCCTCTCCGACGCCCTGCCGGCGGCGTGGCCCACCCAGGACCCGCAGGAAACCCTGGTGATCTCCGGCCTCCAAAGCCTGCACGTCCGAGTTCGGACCTAACTTCCCACCCTGGAGTCTAGGAACATCACTGAAACTCTGGCCTCGGGTTTCTCACCATAAAAAGGCAGGAAACGCAATACCGACCCTAGTGGGTTAGGGTGGGGATTAACTACTTTCTGTGTATTTAAGAGCGGACAAGGCCAGCAGGCAAAGAACAATGCTCCGGACGATCACCTAGGATCCTCAGGACCCTAGCTCCCTCGGCGGCTGTCTGGGTTGGGGCGGCCGAGGCTCCGGGGGAAAGCTGCAGGCAGACAGTGGTCTGGGCGATCTCTAATTAGGTCCGAGGGCGCGTCGCGAGGAGTCCCCGCGGGCCTCGCCACAGTGGGCAGCGGTGAAGCCGCTAGGGGGTGGAGGCCTGGGTAACCCCAAGTAGTCCCCTGGCCAGCGCTGAGACTCCGGAGGTTGTTTCGAGGGGGCCTCGCTTCGACTATGGCGGGTGTCCCCACTCCCCTTTCTTCTTCGGTTGCCCCTGCCTGACGCAGCACCTTCCAGACCGCAGGGCCACCTTCACGGTCCGTTCCCGCGTTCTTCCCGGCGCCTACGGAGGCTGCGCAGGCCGTGAGGGCGGGAGCAGGAGAGCCCGCCGCGCGTGCGCCCTCTGCTGGCGCCTAACGGTCTCCCTCGCCTGCGTACGCACGCGCCCCAAGCCCCGTCCCCGAGTTGCGGGCTCGCGGAGCCGTTGGCGACGCTCCCCGCCCTCCCCCTCCCACCGGGGGGCGGGGCCGCCTCAGGGTCGGGGGGGAAGAAGGCGGAGACCCGGGATGCCACGCCTCCTGCTGGTCTTCTTTTGAAGCCCCTCGACTTTTCACTGCGGGCCAATTGGAGCCCGCCCTGTCCCGAGCGCCGACCAATGAGCGGCGCGCTCGGGCCGCTTCCGGCACCGTGCCTTGCTCGCCCCTTCCCCAGGTCTCCCCGCGACGGGCGGGGCGCGGGAGCGGGCGACGGCCGCGGTGACGCGCGGCGGGCCGGGAGCCAATAGAGGGCGGGCTCGGCGCTGATGGACGGGGCTAGCGGCCAGTGGCGAGGCGCTGGCCGCACTTCCCGTCGGGGAGAGAGTGTAATATGGCGAAGACCTACGATTACCTGTTCAAGCTGCTGCTGATCGGGGACTCGGGGGTGGGGAAGACCTGTGTCCTGTTCCGCTTCTCCGAGGACGCCTTCAACTCAACGTTCATCTCCACCATAGGTAGCGGGGCCGGGGAGCGGCCGGGGACGCTGGAGGCCCGGGCCGGGCGCGCCCCTGAAGGGCTGGGGCTGAGGGAGCGGCTGGGCCGGACGGATCCAGGGATCTGAGAGGGTCGAGGGGACCAGGGGGGAGAACAGCCGCCTCCACCGCCTTTCGGGGGTTCCCGGGCTTTGGGGGGAGGGAACCAAGTGCCCATTTTGCAGATAAGAAGACTGAGGCTCCAACCCTCAGCCTGCTCGTCAGGTAGTATGTGCCTTGGGCTGGGGTCCTGGCGCTGGTCATCTCGTTCTGTCCACACAACAGCCCTCGCAGCTGTTCTTTTGGAGTCCCCGCCTTACAGAAGTGAAACAGGCCTGAGGAGTAGGCCATAGGAAGAGACCTATGACATCTGACCTTATTAAGCATTTACTGTGTGCTAGCCACTTTATGTGCATTATCACACTATCCAGTCCTCAGTGTTAGGTGCTCTTATGAGCCCGTCTCACAAATGAGGAATTTGAGGCCCAGGGAGGGACCAGACTCACCCAAGGTCACAGCCTGCAGGTGGCAAAGATGGAATTTGAATCCATGTGGGTCTAACTCCAAAACTCAAGGTTCGACCATCCCAGAGAGATGTGAGCACTCGCCCCCAGGGCAAGCACTGCTGGTCCATCTGAGAACCAGAACTCTAAACCAGCTCTCTCCTCCTCTTTTCCTCTGGAATGTTGAGCAGTTAAGCCTCTCTCCCTGACCCTATTTCCCCCACGGGTGGATTTCCTCTTGAAGAAATGGTGAGGAGTCTGGAGGCTTTCTCTGCCCAACCTCCCATCACTTGAGGGTGACAGCAATGGCGAGTGACAGCTGCCTGCCCTAGGACCTGTCATCCCCAAGGAGATACCAGATAAAGACCTTAGTGAGAAACCAAAATCAGCCGCTGCCACAGACAGCCCTGACTTCCCTATCTTGAGGCCCAGGACACAGGTTGTCACTTTGCAGAACAGCCTTTCCCACAGAGCCAGCCCACACTGTGGTTGAACAGAATTGGCCTGTTGCTTCTCAGTGCTGATATCCACAAAAGTGGAGCTTCTCCCCGTGCTACAAAAACGGCCATTGCCCATGAGAACGTTTGACCCGGAAGTAACACCAATCAAGTGGAGTGGCCTGTGAGCTCTGCAGCCTTGCTCCAGAATGGTCACCAAGCCCAGGAGTTGATTCTGAATGGGGAAAACCTAGGGACCAGGTTTTGCTTTACCCCCATGTAACTTGAACCCAATCACCTGTCTCCCTGAACCCCATGATGATTTGCTCTTTCCAACCTTGCCCTCCTCCAGGGGCTGCACTTTACAATTATATGCCAGATACAGAGTAGAGAGAATTGGACTGGAAATGGCCATGCCTGCTTTCTAGCTGCTGTTTGCACTTGAACAAGCACTTAGTCTCTCTGAGTCCTGTTTCTTCAGTTTAGGAGTAACACTGTCTGCCTTGACCCACTAGTGCCCTGGTTGGTTGAGGATCAGAAATGTAAGTGGATAAGGGATTGTCATCATGGCCAGAGGCTGCCTGGAGGAAGCAGAATGGCTCCTGCAGTGACAGCATCCCATCCTTGGACACAGATGTTTCTGATTCCTCCCCCTCCACCACCCCAAGGTCAAACTTAGGGATAACCCTTGCATCTCCACCAATCAGGAAGTGATGTTAACTCCTGGCAGGCTGTGGCTCGCTCTCAACCCAGACCTCAGTTTCCCGGCATCAGAAACTTCCTGTTCAGCACAAGCACTAGTAAGATCAGTTCAGGGATTGGGCTTTTTTGTTTGGTTCCTAATTCTGACCAGAAAACCCAGTCTAGCACTTAAGGGCTCTGAGGAGACTGGCCTCCACTTCCAGACAAAGACATGACTTGGGCAAGGTCACCTGGGAAGGTAGAGGTGGCCCTTGAACCCAGAATCCCTCCCTCCCACCTTGGTATTCTCATTACATTTGTAGTTTTCCTGCAGGCCTCTGTCTTCTAAGAAAATTTAATTCATCCTGACCTTTAAGTAACGGCCTCATAATCCTTAGCCTTATAAAACTTACACTTCCTAATTAAATTTGGTGTGTTAATGAAACCCAGGAAGAGGAGAGGACAGAGTAATGCTGTGGGACTTTGCCGATGAAACAGTGTTTATTGATTTTCTATGTCCCTGTGCGTCTGTGATAGGAGGTGGAGGGTATTTTAGGAAGCAGCATCACAGGGCCTCTTAGTCCTGAACTGCAACCAAATGCATAAAGGTGATTCTCTATTGGCACTAAGTGTACGTCTGGGTTTTCTTTATAGATCAGGGATTAAGTGGCTGTTTGTTTCCTTCCCATGTTTCATTTTGCCAAAGCCTATTCTCATAAGCTCCATCAATCATTTGTGGTGTAAACTTGGCCCCGTGGCTCCTGGAATTGGTTCTTTGCAGCCTGGCTCAGCTTCCACCGCCTTCTCAGGGCCCCATTCACTCATTCCTTCAGGGAGACAGTTGGTACAGCGTCAAAGTGCATTGTAAACTACGCAGCACCACATAGACCCCATTGCTCTTAGTTCTGTCGTCCTGCCGTCTTTCCCCGACACCTGCCGTGTGCCAGCAGGGCTGCCGGGGCCACAGAGATGACTTAGATGAATCAGAGGGAAACAGAAATGTAACAAGGCCTGTAGTCAAGGCGTGCGTGCAGGACTGGGCGATCAGCTTCTAGCAAATACACAGTTGGCCTCTGCTATGCTGAGTTACTGGAGACACAGCCATGAGTGAGACGTCTGAGTCCCTGCCCTCCTGGAGCTTATGTTCTAGTGGGCAAACTTCAAGTGCAGGCTGACATTTCCTGTGGCCCCCTGGACACTACCTGAGGCGGGCAGGGATGGAATTAGCATCCCCATCATCAGTTCTGAGGGGTCAAGCCAGGCTTCAGCCTCATGCCTTCACGAGTAGAGATTTGGGCTCTTTGCCCTCCGTGCAGACCATTCAGATGGGCAAGTTTTATTCCCAGGCCCATGGAGCAAATAAACAAATGTACACTGTCAGGGATAAGTGCACGAAGAAGAAAAAGAAGTGGGAGGAGAGAGCGAGGATGGTCAGGAAGGCTCCCTGGAGGAGGCAACTTGAACGGAGACCTGAGTGAAGGGCTGGCGTGGGGGGTGGGGCAGGTAACTGTGGAAGGAAAGAACGTTGCAAGAACAGAAAGAGCAAGCATGAGAGCCCCCAGGCCGGATCTTGGGATATCTAGGAAACAGTCACATGAGCCACAGGTGCAGAGAGGTGACCAGGCTCCGTGGGACCTGGAAGTGCACATGCCACTCTTCTCACTTTTTTCTGGGGCTGAGGGGGTGGTGGGAACCCAGTGGAAAGTGTTTTGTTTTTTCGAACAGTTTTATTGAGATACAATTCGCGAACTGTAGAGTTCACCCATTTAAAGCATATAAGTCAGTGGCTTTTAATATATTCGCCATCACCGCAGCCAATTCTAGAACATTTTTGTTATGACAAAAAGAAGCCCCAAACCCTTTAGTCAACCCCCGAATCTCCCAATCCCCCTGCAACCTCTGGCAACCGCTGATCTCCTTTCTGTTTGTCTGGATTTGCCTGTTCCGGAGAATTCACACAAATGGGGTCCTACGCTCTGTGACCTTTTCCTGTCTGGCTGCTTGCTCTCAGCATGATGTTCTCAAGGTTCTTCCATGTTGCAGCATGTGCTGGGGCTTTGTTCCTTTTCATGGATGAGTAGTAGTATGGATGGACCCCATTTTGTTCATCCATCCCTTGGCAGACACACTGGAATGTTTGGAACAGAGGTTAGCTTTGTGACATGGTTGAATGTGGTTTGGAAAGCCTGGGAAGGGACGAGGGGGTAGGAGCCTGGAGAACAGCTGAAGAGGCTGAGAGGTCACCCTGGTCTTGGGGAAAGGGGACAAGAGGGACTGGGGCAGGAAAGCTTCTTGGGAGGTGACCTTCCAGCATGTCCTAAAGGGGAGTTTGTCAGGCTGACAGGTGGGCGGGGTGGGGACTGCCGCAGAGAAGGAACAGCGGGTGGGAAAGCTGGAGGCCTGGAGGCCATGGGAGCGATATCGTGGAGTATCATGGGGCTCCATGCCCTGTGTACCTGGAGGGCCTGGTGCTGGGTGGCCCGAAGCATGGGGGCTCTGGCCGGCAAAGCGTCCTATGGAGGCCCACCCCGAGAGGCAGCCCGGTGGAGAGAGGGGATAGAACAAGGCTTTGGCACCTAAAGTACCTGGGTTTGCCCGCCAGCTGTGCTGCCTGCAGCTTCATTCAGGGCAGCTCTGTTTGCCCTCTGAACCTCAGCCTCCCCTTCCATGAAAGGAGAAAGCTCTCCAGGTGCCTCCAGATTTGTTGTGGGAGATTCCGAGATCCCACGTGCCCAGTGCTAGACGGGTGCTGCAGAAGCCGTGGGTGCTGTTACCCGCCCAGGCTGGTGGAGCCTGCCTCAGATGCAGCTTGGGAAATGGGCTGACAGTGATGTGCCTTTTTTTCCCCTTTCTTTCAGGAATTGACTTTAAAATTAGGACCATAGAGCTCGATGGCAAGAGAATTAAGCTACAGATATGGTAAGCATCGTTGTCGCCATCAGCCCCTTCGCCCATGAGCGCTTTGAGCCAGAAGCCCTGGTGCCTCTTTCCCCCTCCCTGTGACCATGGCCTCCATCTTTGTGCCCAGCCGTACACGTCAGGCTTTCCTTCAGAAACCCCAGGGACTGTGCTCTGCTGGTTACTGGGGCCTGGAGTCTGTGTCCCCAGTCTTCTGGGGACAGAGCTGCCAGTTCTGGTTAGCTCAGCATTCGGATGTGGGTACAGCTGGGCCTAGGCTTCTCAGTGCCCTACTTCCATTGAACTTGGAGAATGTTCTCTGTGCCCGGGCAGCGGTGAAGGCTGCGGGGCAGTGAAATTCCCCAGCCCAGCATTTCCTCTTTGAGCCTATCAGCTCGCTGAAGGAGGCCAGACATCATTTCCTCTTTTCTGTCCTGGGGAAGCCCAGGCCTTACTTCTCTAACACACAGACCCGAAACCCCAGAACCAAAAATAAACTGAGGCCACGTGCCCAACGGTGAGACCCATTTCTATTCCACTGACCTGGGGCCGATTTCTCGTGATACATAAAATTAGAGGCGTAGTGAGTCCCTGTCACTGACGCTGACTGTGGTCTGTAGCGCATGGCGCCAGGAAGGCCGAGCTCAGCTGGTCAGGTGGAGGGGAGCCCCTCCCTGCAGCCACGTCACTGACAGGGAAGTATGTGCCCTGAGCACATACCCGTTTGAGAGGGTGGCACAGTCCCCCGGCCCGAGCTAGCACCTGTGGTGGGAGGGGGTGCCCTGCGATGGGCCACAGAGCCACCGGCCCTGCAGCCTGTCTCCCTGACCCCGGCGTCAGAGCACGGGCATTGCCCTGCTTGCCGAGGACATCCCCTCGGCCTCTGTGGCGTTCGCCCCGGACTCAGACTCCAGAGTCCAAATCTGGACGAGGCCTAACGCTTGTCCGTTGGGAATCAGGCAGTTTCTGGCTGCCTCCAGAAGTGCCTTCACCTGCCACACATGGCTCCTGGCAGCCTCAGTGCCCGAAGTCCAAAGTGACACTGCGGCAGCAGGTAGAAGTTTCGCTTTCCTCTTCGCCTCTCTTCCGTCTTCTGTTCTTAGCAATCTCCACGGGGTTAGTGACTTTCGTAACTTTTCTAGACTAGGGCCACGGTTGAGAATAAAATGACTGTTCTTAACCACTAATGTCACCTGCTGTTGGCGTCAGAAGGTCGGCAGAGCCCCAAGTGAGGTGCTTCTGTGCGGTCCGGACAGAGAGCCCTCAGCCGGGGAGGAAGTGGGTGTGGAGTCGTGAAAGGAACCCTGGGTCCAGAGACAAAAGACTTGGGTCTTTCCCTGGCTCTGCCACAATCCGTGAAGTCCCCTCTATCCCAAACATTGAATACCCCCCATGCCAGGAGCTGGGCTGGGCGTGGCGTGTCTCAGCCCGGTGTCACCTCTGCCCCGCTGAGGGAGGGCTTTCTCCCTGGCCTCCACCAAAACAGCAAGTGCGGAAGTGCTTCCGGGGCCCCGCTGAGGTTGCCCAGCTCAGCCCTCCTGCCGTGTAGCCGACCCTTTCCAGACCCGTGTGGCCCTGGACTTTCACAGATAATATCTGACTTAGCTCTTCGGTGACCCAGAAGCTCTGGGGAGAAGCCCCGGGAACCAGAGGAGTCACGGGGGGACATGGGACATGACTTTACGCCCAATGGGGCAGGTCCTTCACACCTCAGTCCCCGTTTCCTTCTCTGTAAGAATAGGGAGAATGCAGGTGCGGCCCCACGGCAGGACGGTGAATTAGGAAATGACCCGTGAGAAAGCGGGGAGTCCATCCTGGGTAAATGTCCCTTGTTCCCACTGTAATGATTATTTGTGTTTGCCATCACTAGTATCCCTTCTCCTTTAGGGACACAGCTGGTCAGGAACGGTTTCGGACGATCACAACAGCCTACTACAGGGGCGCAATGGTATGGATTGGTTTTTGTTTCCTTTTCTTTCTTTTTTTTTTTTTAAATTAAAATGAGCATCACCGTCTTGAATACCAAAGCCTGGCTGTTTCTGGGGAGCCCATGCTCGGTCTTCTCGTTAGTTTCAGGAGAAGACGGTGTGCCCCGCCCCCACGTACACCCCCTTCTGCTTTAGAGATGATGCAGGGTTTAAGGAAACTTAATTCTTAGGGGATGAGGGAAGACCCAGGAAGCCGGTTCTTCCAGGTGAGGTCAGTGAAATTGGAGATGGCATGCCCCAACACTTAGGAGCCTTCGCGTGGCCCACGTAGTCTCTGTGGAATCTGCTCCCGAAGACTTGAAGATCATCCAGGAGCTGACTTGCTCTGGGCTGTTGGCCATTATATTTGTCACCTGGGCCAGAAGCAGGGTGCTGTGATAGGAAGACTTGCTCCTCAGCCCTCCAGTACTTTTACCGAGCACCTTCTCTAGGCCAGGCTTGAGCTAGACATAGAGGAGGACCTGGAATGGGCTGAGTTCCTGCCCTCGAGGGCTTTGAGTGGGTCCTGCATGTGTGAGGCCCATACAGAGCTGAGCGCTCGGGGCGGGAGGGAGAGGGAGGCAGATGCCTGCAGCCTGGCCCGGCGCCTTGGGTCACCCTCTGAGTTCCATCTCCTGGTTTGGAAAGTGGAACGGAGAGCAGGACTGTGTTCCAGGCAGCTGTGAGAATGGATGGCCAGCTGCCCCTTTCCAGCTCTCTCTGCACCCCACCCTTCCCAGTGCACACCCCATCCTATAACTGCATAGATGCCTGTTCCCTCCATTAGACCATAAGCTCCATGAGGGCAGGGCCCCGTCTTGGTCACTGCCACATGCCCTGTGCCCGGGACCATGCCGGGTATGTGGTGAGTGTTAAGGAAGTGCTGGCGGACTGCAGAAATGAATGGAGGCATTAAGTATTTATAATATCCCACACAGCTTCCGAAACATAATAGAAACTCAGTCATGTGGGTTGCAACCTTAGCACTCCTCATTAAAATTTATTTACTCATTTTCCTCTCACCTTGCTGTGCTCTGGTGGGGCAGGGGCCTTGGAGATCTGCAGTCCTGGGGGAGCTTCTGCTGTGTGGCCTCAGGTGGGCCCCATCCCTGTCTGGCCTGAAAGAGCCCCCCCACTGCCCCATTCGCTGAGCCCCTTCCTGGGCCAGCTCCTGGGCCCAGGTCTTGGCCATTAAGCCCTGAGCATGGGTGCCGTGGTTATCCCCATTTTACAGACGGGGGACCAGAGGCTCAGCACGGTTTCGCGCCCTGCTTAAGTTCATGCAGAGGGTAGATGGCCGGGCCAGTACTGATTGGCTGCCTCCAGTGCCCACATCCTCAGCCAGCCCCTGGTGACACTAGGCTGAGCCATTTGTGTGGACCTGTCCAGCCCCAAGGTCTGTGGCTTGCAGTCCTAGATCTGTGCGAACCCAGCTAGAAGCTAGCAACCACGTGTGGCTCTTTGAGTTTAAATGGATTAAAATAAGAAAGCCAGCCCCTCAGTAGCACCAGCTGCATTCTAGCTGCTCCAGAGCCACGGGTGGCCAGTGGTACCCTCACGGGACAGCTCAGAGGACATTGCCACCATGGAAGCCATCTTCTTCTCCCTGCATAGTATTAGACTCTGGGGTCCCAAATTTGGGCAACATTTGATGTCTGTCCTCCCATCATGAGCTTACAACCAGATACGGGGAGCTGTGCACAACGAGGGCTGGAAAAATGGTCATTTGCAGCTTCAAGGAGAGTTTCTGGGAGGACCTGGAATAGGACGATTCCCCGTTTTCTAGGGACTTCTCTTTCCCGATAGAGCTCTACCCACTGCTCGCACCCCTTGGTTGGTGAATATCTGGGACCTTGGAATTTTGAGCCTGGGGTATCAACTTGCTGGTGGTGGCGAGAGTCCTGGTCAGCCAGAGGGGCCAGTCCCTGGATAAAGAGTGGAAAGGCCTCCGGACCCTGTGGCATTCCTGGCCCCTGATGGCCAGAGGGCAGCTGCTGGGAGGCCTCCACGATGCTTGACTTACGGAGTCTGCACGTCAGGGTCTTCTGCTCACGCTGGCCTCGGCTGGGGCGTGGTGGACAGCGCGGCCGCTGAAAGCTCCGCCGAGTTACCCCGCAAGTAGCCTCTGTTCAGTTGCTCCAAGAGAGCCCTGAGAAAGGGCCCCCAGGGGGCATTTTGGAGGGGTCCTGGCCATGGCCATAGTTGTGGCAGGCTGAGGCCACTGTGCATCCCTTCAGGTTTGTGGCTGGGATTCAGGATTGCGGTGGCTCTCTCGCCCCTTCTTTGAGGTTTTGTCACATGTCCTCCCTGTGATTCCCCCCCTCCCACCCCAGCACCCACAGCCCTTGTTTTTTGCAGACTCAGACAGCCTCAGAGACTTCTTAGCCAGCGCCAGAGGTCATGGGTGCAGGGCTGGGCCCTTGGCAGGGTAGCCTGAGGGAATAGGATAAGCCAGGCCGGGGCAGGACAGCTGGGGCCGTGGGCCTCAGAGGTGGCCCTCAGCATCGCTTGGTCCCGAGGAGGGCCCAGGGAGGTTCCTAACAAGAGCTAGTGTGATCAGCTTCTTCAGAGTTCGCCTTGCCTGGGCTTCAATCTTAAAGGTCTCCTCTATGTGTCTCAGTTTTCCTTGTATCAAACAAGGATATTTGCCCTGCTCGGTGATGGCAAGATCATGGGGAACCCCTGGACTGTCCCCTGGGCGCCCATGCATTGGTTATGGAACTCAGGGGCCTCAGTGCTACCCAGCCCCATGCTCCAAGCTGCCCCCTCTTAGGTGGAGACACTGGAGTGTAGAAGGGTGTCAGCCTCAGGCCATCCGGGGTTCAGGCCTCAGCTGTGCCCTTTACTCTCAAATGGGATGGGAGATGGGCCTAGCCATCCCCCCACCACAGGGTCCTCGTCTGTGGAGTGGGGGTGGTGGCACCCATGTGACCAGAACCTGCGGCTTCACGGAGACCCTACTGTAGTAAGGGTCAGATAAGAGGTCATGCTGGAGTGCCCAGACGTGACTCAGGCTGGGAGGGGGTGGTAAGGGAGGGGGTGGGGGAGGCTGAGCACGGCAGGGGAGGGGCGTGAGGGGGAGCCCAGTGGGCACTGGGGCCATGGAGCTCAGCGTGCAGGGCAGGGAACTGTGGGCATGAGGCTGGGAGGTCAGCAGCCCCTCACGGGCTGCTGGACGTGGGCCAGACTTACCCTGCTGGCACTGGGGGCCTGCAGGGCTCGTTTGTAAGCCTGAGTGTGGTGGGAGCTGGTCTGTAGGGTGAAGGGTCATCTTGGAGGCTAGGTAGAAAGGACTAGAGCCTGGGAGACTGGGGAGGAGATGGTGCTGCAGTCCAGCAGAAGGAAGGGCCCCAGGGGTGGAGTGGAGGCCGTTAGGGGCAGGGGTGTCCTGTGGGGGTCGGTCCCAGCCACCCCACCTTGCTGGGGGCCTCCCCCTCAGTTCGCAGCTTGTCCAGCAGACGTGTCTGTCTCCCTCTGCTCAGGGCATCATGCTGGTCTATGACATCACCAACGAGAAGTCCTTTGACAACATCCGGAACTGGATTCGGAACATTGAAGAGGTAAGGCTTGTAACCTCTCCCATGGCACGGGAACTTCATACACATCCTCTTCCCAGTCCTCACCCCAGAGCTGCCTGGTCACGGATGAGATCACTGAGGCACAGAGACCCCTAGAAGTCACTTGCCAAGAGCCCCGTAGCTAGGGACATACTTGGAATGGGGACTGGGAGCCAGGCACCTGACCCTGGAGACCACACTTGGGCCTGGCCTCATCACAGGGAGGCCTGAGAGCCCATTTCCCCAGCGGGACTGTTGGGTCTGGGCAGTGGCTCAGTCGTGAGAGAAGGGATATCCAAGCTCTTGATCGCCGTGAGCATTTGGTGCTTTCTAGAAAAGGAAGGTTCTAGAATAAGCATGACCCTTGTGTTTGGCGGATGTGGTGGGAAGGCATTTCAGATCGTGCTGAGTTTCCACAGAGCAGGGCGTGAGCTGGTCTGAGCTACCTGCGTTCAGGCCAGCAGCTCTTTGACTGTAGCCGGCCGGGTGGGAAGACCTGGAACTGAGGAGGGAAAGAAAGGTAGCCAGCCCCACCTCCCAGCCCCAAAGCTGGCGTCCTCGCCTTCCGGCTCCATGTAGAGCTTGCTGTCACCCACCAAGCCTTCTTGGACGATGGCACTTGCGGCTCTTGATGACTTATCAGGCGGGGCTTCAGGTCAGAGGTGCAGCCAGAGGACTTCACCCATCCATAAAGCCACGGCCAAAGGTCCCGTCACCGCTGGCGTCTGTGAGCAGTGGCACCAGGCCGCCTTCCTGACAGCCCCGCATTGGCTGGCTGGAGGCTGGGCCCTGGGGGAGGACGAGGAACCGCTCATGATGGTCTTTGTGGAAACTCAACTGTTCCGGCTGAGAGGGGGCCTTGCAGTTAACAGGAAGTTAGGCAGGGATCGGTGCAGCATGTCTCACTGAGACCAGGCCTGAGCTACACAAAGAAGGGCCTTTTCCATACCCCAGTCCTTCGGGAAGCACAGACTCTTCACTAGGGCCTGGGAAAAGGTTGGAGGAAGAGTCCTGTTCAGGCATTGGGGGGGCAGTTGTCAGAGCGCCAGGGGGTGGGGAAGCACCCAGGGCTGGCTGAGGTTGGGGGGGGCCACCCCAAACAAAGGGTGCCCATTTCCAGAGCCCAGACAGAGTGAGCTGGAGTGGGGCAGAAGGTTCCAGGACAGCAGCTGAGGCCTCCGGCAGAGGAGACAGAGAGGGAGGGAGGCAGGAAGAAATGGCCCAGCCTTGCTTGCCTCCCATAGACCAGACCCACCAGGAGCCCAAGGATGGCCTTGGAGCCTGGGTGATGACACAGCCCATAGAGAAGCTGTCCTCAGCAGCCAGGTGTGTGCTTGGTCAGAGTACTAGTCAGAACCTGGACTCTGCTCTTGTATTGGCTGTGTGACATGGGACGGGCCACTCAGCCTCTCTAAGCTTCAGCTTGTCGCCGGTACAAGGGTGTGCTAGCAGTCTTGGCCCACCACCTGATTTCGGGACAGACTGCGTGTTGGCTTGTAGTCCCATCTGATCTCTCACCCTCCCTGTCTGCCCCTCCCCCCCAGCATGCTTCTGCAGACGTCGAAAAGATGATACTTGGGAACAAGTGTGATGTGAACGACAAGAGACAAGTTTCCAAGGAACGGGGAGAAAAGGTGGGCACGGCAGCCGGCTTGGGCCTGGCGCCTCGTGGCAGAGGTACCTCGGGGTTTTAGGGTTCTCTGCAGGGAGACCTGTTCTGGCCCAAAGGGTCCCCAATTGCCCAGTTTCTCCATGGTGGATGGAGTGGGGGAGACTCCTGCACGGTCTTTGTGAGCATACACTGACCCGCCATCCTGGCTGTTGTGAGACTGAGGGGGTCTGGGACTCGGGACTTCGCCAGGCAAAGCGGGACGCGTTGGTTGCGCCGGCGTGGTGCTTTCCTTGGGAAGGGCAAGTGGAAAGCACTCACCCGGCTGGGCTTCCATCTAAAGACCGCAAGCGCGAGGGCTTCTGGGGTGTGTGCCGCGTGCTCCCATACGGCATCTGGTGGGGACCTGTTGAGACCGTAGGGAGCAGAGGACAGAGCCGTGGTCTGAGCCAGGCCCCCTCCGTCCTGCCAGAGACATTTACCCATTCACCACCTACTCTCCACGGGGGGCTTAAGGGAGCAGCCCAGGAGGTCACATCCACGGCCTGAGAGCCATCCCAACTTCCTTGTTCCCCACTCCGTGGCTTGTGGGGTTCAGGGGCACCTGGTGGCTGAGGTGCACGTGTGTGTCTCCCTTCCTCATAGCTGGCCCTGGACTACGGAATCAAGTTCATGGAGACCAGTGCGAAGGCCAACATCAATGTGGAGAACGTGAGTCCTGGGCCCACAGCACGGACCCCTCCTGGCTGAGGAGCAGGCTGCACCCTCTGGGGAGGCTCTGACCTCAGGGGACTGACCTCAGGCTCTAGGCTGCCTTATCAGCCAGCTGGCCGGGAGGTACTTTTTGGACAGTGCCGTGGGCCAGACCCCTTGGGGGAACCGCTGCTGTGTTGTGACGTCAGCAGGTGCGGGCCCCGGCTGGCCACCCAGTCCGTTACCTCAGTGGCTCTTGGGCAGCCCTGGGAAGCAGGCACCGTTTTGCAGATGGAGAAACTGAGCCTCGGACAGACCGAGCTGGCTGACTGGTGCCCAGGCCCAGGTCCAAGTTTGTGCTCTTGGCCATGCTGCCCTCAGACAGGCCCCGGTCACAGCCCACATGGAGCAGGGAGCCCTGGCTGAGCCTTGGCCCAGGCCACCCTCTCTTCTCCGAGGGCATGCCGGCCCTGCAGCTAACCTGCTGACCGCCATCCCATTGCCCCAGTGATCTTTCTATGGTGGATCTTCTCCGTCACTCCTGAGCTCAACCCAATACACCTGGCACAGAAGGCCCCCCCTGACCAGCCCCAGCACCCTCCATGCCAGGCCACCTGTGTGGCACCCTCCTTGTACCCCCTTCTCCCTCGGGGCCCTGCCCAAGTGAGCCTTCCCTGGGGAAGCCTCTTGTCCCTCAGACCCATAGGCCTCCCGCTTTGGGCTTTCTTAGCACCCCAAGTCACCCTCCACAACAGAACTTTCCACATCAGGTGGCCCCCAAGAGAGGCCGGGTTGAGCCTTCATCACGCATGGGGAGAGAAACCTTTCACCCAGTACCTGCCCTTCCAGGCCTCCCTGTTGGCAGGGAGATGAAGCTTGTTGGGCTAAGAACGGTTCGCCTTTCTTTCTGCCCTGCCTCGACCATCAGAAGCAGGGGCAAAAGTGGACAGAACACAGGAGTTGGGGATGGAAAGCTGGGTCCTCCTCCTGGATCCTTCCAGCTCTATCAGTTAGGTACTGGGTGCCTTCAGACAAGTCACTGACCCCTTTGAGCTTGAGTGTCCTTTCTGTCCAGTCAAGGGTGTCCCCACATCCCCGGGGAGGTGGTGGTCCAGGTTGGCAGGAGACGTGGCTGGGCAGGGGACGCCTTCCCCCCCGGGGAGCTGCCCTAACGCTGCCCCCCTGCCCGCCCCATGGTCCCACCACGTGTCCTACATGGGGGCGGCCCGGAACCGACAAGCCCCTCTCTGCCCCCCATTCTAGGGGCACTAATGACATGCTTATTCCACAGGCATTTTTCACTCTCGCCAGAGACATCAAAGCAAAAATGGATAAAAAATTGGTGAGTGTACGTCCTTTTCGAATCCTTGCTCGGGTCGCTGTTGGAGCCAGCCATCCTTGGCTTCAGGGCTGTGATGCACCCTCGGGCCAATCCTGCTCGTCGGGGCCCAGCCAGACCCAGTAGGGCGTCTCCGGGAAGGAGGCAAGGGGTAGTGGGAGAGGTTTGGGCACTCGCACCCGGAGGCACTGCTCTGCTCCACCCTTCCTCCGTGGCTCGGAGCTGCACACGGACGAGCAAGGAACGCACAGCCCCTTCCATCCCGCCTGGGAGACGGCATGCATGAGGAGAGAGAGCCTCCTGCAGAAAAGCCCCCGGCGGGCCCAGAGCCACGGCCCGCCCGCCCCGGGACGAGGCCGCCAGCAGGGCTGTGTCTGACAGCTGCCGGCTCTCCATCTTGATGAGTCCACCCCCCATTCTGTAGGTCGGGACAGCTCTGTGACCTTCAGTGCGTCCCAGGGCCCTGGGCCCTCGGAGGGGTCCTGCCTGGATCCCTCCCCATCCACCTTTTTGTTCATTTTCTGGCTTCTTGTCTCATAGTCCCAGGCGCTCAGTATTTCTAGTGCCGTCTTCGGTCGTGTCTGCACACTTGACTATACTTGAGGCATGTTGAGCACCTAAAGGCTACTGTGAATCTTGCCCCAGAGCCTCCAGCCCAGTGGCCCCTCTTTCCTGGCCCTTTCCCACCCTTCCTTGTCAGATACAAGAGCGTAAAGCCGTCTGTGTGTCACTTGAGTCACATCTGGTCACACACGAGGTCACGTATGACACGACACACCACTCAGGTAGTTCACATCTGATTTAAAACGTGCCTTCGTAATTCTCAGGAGCCGTCGACGGGGTCATAAGGGATATGATCGATTAGTAGCGGCCCCTTAGCCGAAACAAGAAGCAGTCCACGTACACAGATACACTGACCAGCAACAGCGTGTCGTTTTCCTATCCTTTCTTTCCTCTTCGGAGTGACAGTAAAATTGTGATTCTTGGTGATCCCTCTGACACTTCCCCCCCAGCGGTTACGCCAAGTGTCATGGTGACGCTCTGCTTTCCTCGGCCTGTAGGTGGCCTCCGGACGTGCTGTATGAAGCATGGTGTGCAGCCTGAGTCCCCGTGTTTCCTCTTTCTCTGAACTGAGTTGCAAGTCACAGACGGTTAAGTTCCTACTCATTTCCTAACACCTTTGTTTATATTCAGAGTCGCAGCCCCGGACCACTTCCTCTTTGCCTTTTGTTTTTAATTGAAATATAATTGACATGTAACATAGCCAAGTTTGAGATGTATGATACTTAGTTTTAATATGTTTACATTTTGAAATACGATTACTGCGGTAGCGTGAGTGAGCACCTTTATTACCTCCCATACTCATCATTCCTCCTTTGTGCTGAGAACAATTACGATCGAGTCTCTTAGCAACTCTGGAGTTGATAATACGGTGTAACACAGTCAACACAGGACTGTTGATTGTAATCACTGTGCCCTGCGTTAGCTCTCCAGAACGTATTTATCTCCCAGTTGCTAGTTCCTATCTGTCGCATCGCGGCCAGCTCTGCTCAGCCCTGTCTTCGTTCTCGGGAGCCTTTTAGAGACCCAGGCTCTGCCTCGCCCACCCTGCTCCCAGACCTCTGGCGCTCCGCCCAGCGCTCTTCACTGCACCCAGAGCAAACTCTGCACCACCCAGGCCGCCGCCGCCCCCTCCGCCTTCTCTCCCCGCCGCTTCCCTGTCGTCCGCTCCAGCCACATGGCCCTTTCCTGTTCCTTGAACCCCTCACGTTCCTCTGGACTTTCCCTCCACCTGGGGCGCTCCTCTCTTGCGTCAGCACCCTGGGGCTACCGCAGCAAATTCCCGTAACGCTCTTAGCAGCGTCCACAACACACGCGCGTAAAAGTTCTGGAGGTCACAAGTCGGAAACAGATCTCAGCAGGCTAAGACCAAGGTGTCGGCAGGGGTGCCCTCATCCCCGGAGGCCGCAGGGGAGAACTCGCCTCGTCTGGCTCCTGGAGGCCGTTCCTTGTCTTGTGAGCTCTTCCCGCATCTTCCGAGCCAGCCCCTCGGCATCTCTCTGACCCTGCTTCCTTCATCCCCACTCTCTCCACCACAGCTGGGAAGTTGCTCTGCATTTAAGGAGTCTCGGGGTTCAATGGGCTCCCCCCTCCCGGATAATCCAGGCTGCTTGCCCCATCTCAGCTCAGTCACATGTGCGGAGTCCCTCCTGTCATGCCAGATTTTCTTCTGCACAAGTTCCAGGGATGAGGGCATGGACATCTTGGGGGCAGTTATTCCACTGACCACTACCCTTGGACCGTCCCTGGCCTCACTTCATGAGGCCTCTGTTCAGACACCACCATCAACACGCTTCTCCACCCTCTGCCTGTCCTGTCTCTCATCATTCACTGCTATGGGAAATCACTGCTTATTTGGTGGCCCGTGTGATTGGTCTGCCCTGGACGGTGTGAGCTCCCCAAGGCATTTGCCCACCACCGCATGCCCACACAAGGATCTAGCACAGCATAGGTGGTGTTCGATGGTTACTTGAATAAATTCGGGTTTTATCTAAGAGCAGAAAGATGAGAAGGAATTAGTCAAAGAAAAGGGACCAAACCATCCAAACAGGGTGGAATGGGAGAAAATAGGATCTGAGTTCCCAGGGTAGGCAGGGGCTGGATCACAGGCAGAGGGTTCAAATGCTAGGTGATGGATTTAGGGCATTCTCCCTGAGAATGGGGGAGTAGGGGCGGGTTTCAGTATGGATCGAGTGGACAAGATTAGAATTTAGGGCCTACGATACCAGCTGTGGGGTAGAAGGTGGACAAAGGGAGAGGTGGTAAGTCAGAGCCTTGGTATAAGGGACATGGAGACCAGCCAGGTGTGAGTGGCATAGTGACCTTGAACCCAACTCCCCTCTCCCCGCCCCCCAATCCCAGAGGGCAGTGTTTCTTCTGCCCCTGGGCTGCCTCACTGTGAGGGACTCAGCACAGTTGGGCAGATGGATTAAGAGAAGGAGGTTGAGATGGGGGGTGGTGAGCAAATGGTGGGAAAGACGTTGAAGGGATGAATGGAAGAGGAGGCAAGTAAGGGATTGAAAAAATGGGTGGTTGGAAAGGGGAGGTAGGTAGCAGATGTGTGCGTCTGAGAAAAGTGAGTTGTCAGTTGGAAGGGACGGTTGGTTGGCTGGCTGGAAGGTGACAGAGGTTTGACAAATGGGAGGGGATAGAGGAGTGGATGGCCTGGCAGATGGGTGGTTGGTTGGTTCATTGGCTGGTTGGCTGGTTGGTTAAGAGACATAGAGCTGATGCTCAGCCATGACCTCAGAAAACCTTTTGCCATTTCAGGAAGGCAACAGTCCCCAAGGGAGCAACCAGGGAGTCAAAATCACACCAGACCAGCAGAAGAGGAGCAGCTTTTTCCGATGTGTTCTTCTGTGAGGAACACTGCCTTACTCTGAGCCTCGCTCAGCGGAGCTGACTGTGCCTGTCCTGAGTGAGGCCCTCACTCAGCCGGGGCCCTCCCCTTCCAATACTCCCCGCCGTGCCGCGGCCCCTGGGCCCATGGCCACCAGACACAATTGAGAAATTGTTTATTTTAGTAACTGTCTGATCTTTTTCAACTTTGGAGACGGAATAAGTTAAGAATTTGCTATTTTTCCCTCGATGTCTGCTGAACGGGCCCTCTCGTCGTGTAACCAGAGAGAAAGACGGAGTTGAGGTGTGGCCGCCAACGTCAGCCAACATGGCGGGCCTCCATCTCCAGGCCTTTAATCCTCATCTCCCTGCAGCACAACTGAAGCCCCACCGGAAAGGCCGTTCACAGCCCCACCACAGAAGCCAGGCCCCCAGAGGCCAGCGAGGGTTCCGGGGAGGCCCAGGCCCCACACCCTGAGCAAGGCGGCGCATGCCGGGCCCACAAAGCGTCCACCTAGCACATCTGACGCCTACTTTCTCCTCTTCTGTCAGTTTTGGACAAGTGACAAAAATCCATTCTTTTCCCCCCCCTCTCTTCTTCGCAACTGTCAAACCAAACCAAAGGGAAGCACAAATTACGGATATCCTGAGGAAAGAAGCATGGGGCGGCCCTTCCTGGCCACAGCCAGGTGCTGGTCTGTAGTCCAGCGAGGCCTCGGGCGTGGTCACTGGGCCTCTTGGCTTTTCCCGCCTGAGCACCGAGGGGACGCCACACAGGCCACAGGTGACCCCGAGGGCGCGACCACACACGGGCCACCTGTGCTTGGAGCATCTGCCTCTTGCCCCCCACCAAGCGCCACCCCCTCCCACACCTCTTCCCTCCCTTTGTCTCCAAATTGGACATCCTTTCTAGCTGAGATTTTTATTTTTCCAGATCTGTAGTGTCATGAAGTGATTCCGTCTTTGATTTCCAGCGGCGGACCCAGGGGACTGGGAGCTCGTGCACATGTCTGGCTGGACGGGCCGGGAGCGGGAGGCCGCGCTTGGTGCGCGGGCCGAGGCACAGGCGACAGACTGAGCGCAGAGCAGTCTGAGTTGGTTTTTAACTGCCGTCACCGGGTTCTGTTGTGACAGCTCTGCCCTCCTGCGGAGGCTGTGCGACTGGGACCAGGTAACCAGGTCGGAGGGGCGTCACCCGGGAGCCTTTCTTTCTCTCTTTCTGCCCCCCCATCCTCGCGCCGCCCCCCCCCAAGCTGCTGTCAGTCCAAGCCATTGGTGGTGTAGTTTTTTCTTTTGTGAATTAAAACCAACATACCAGCAATAGTCTGCTCTCCCCTGAAATCTCTTAACATGCTCTGTTTACATCGATAAATGCACTTAAGGAAGACCAACAAATTAAAGCTCATTTTAAAGTTAACGGGTTGTTTTGTTTTGTTTTGTTTTACGGCTTATCTTATTTCTTGGCTTTAATTTCATCTATAAAAGTAGGGATTGGACCAGATTAAAGTTAATGGATTTTCATGTCCACATGTACCCTGGAGGTACACGGGTATGGCCAGGGGTTGGGTCGAGGGTCCTCAGGAGGCCTGTTATTTAAAGCACAGGCCCGGCCGGCGGGGCCTCCGGACCTGTTCCACTTTTGCGTGCCTGGGCTCTCGTCTGCTCCTCAAGGTGTGCCAGGTTCACTCCTACCCCAGGTGTAGACGGGATCAAAGCTCAGGAGGTCCCCATGCCCCCCTCGGCCCCCCGCAGCCATTAGTCTTTCTGTCTCTGCATTTGTCTGTTCTGGACATTTCGTGTAAATGAAAGCCTATACTGTGTGGCCTTTTGGATCGGGCCTCTCCTGCTCCGCGTGGTTCCCAGATCCATCCTGTTGTGGCGTGTGGGGGCTGCGTTCCTTTTTATGGCTGAGTGATGCTCCATCGTGTGCACGGACCATGTTTTCTTCATCTGTTCATCCACCGGTGGACGTTCAGTTATTTCCGCCTCTTGGACACCTGTGTCTGTTCCCCCAGCGTGCCAGGTGTGTTCCTACCCCAGGCCTTTGCCCTTGCTGTTCCCTCTTGTGCAAGCCTTTCCCGCATGCGGACTCGTGCGGTAACCATGTCCCCGAGGACTGCAGGCTCCGGCCGGCAGGGACAGCGCTGGTCCTGTCCGCTCTGCACCCAGCATCCAGCACGGCGCCCGCAGTTGGGGCTTGGCCGATGTTTGTGGAGTGAATGAATTCGTGAATTGAATGAAAGCCTCGTAGGAGGGATGGTGAGATGGTTGAAAACACATCAAGTTCAGCATTGGCATAGGCTCACTGCCCCACCCCTGCCTGTCCGCAGGGCTGAGAGGGCACTGTGGTCCCTGCCCCGGGAGCCACCCCACGTGGGGCCAGGAAAGTCCTACTCGCCAGCTGAGGCCTCCAGTGAAAAGCCCAGAGCTGACACTGGAGCGGGAGGGGCCTTGCAGTCCCAGCCCCGTATCCCCCTGCTGGTCCTTTTCTGGAAGTTCCTCTGGGGGCCACCTGTCCGCTCAGTTTTGAAGACCGTGGTCACCGAGGGGTGGGGGATGATTCTGTTGTGACACTCCCAGGGGAGGACTTCGGTTTGTGTAAGACCACGCCCCCCAAGCGGGTCAGGTTATCGGGGCGGAGCCCTCTGTGCTGGGGCCTCAGGGGGCTGGGCCAGAAGCGGGCCTGAGACACCCCGTGTTTCTGGAGACTGCACCGCATGCAAATGAGACCAGGCTTTCAGAGGGGTGAGGGTCTCTTGGGCTGGTGCGAGCCCCTACCCAACAGCGTTGCTCCTTATCATCGGGGCTGGGAGCTGACTCACCCGGGCCGTGGAGGGCACGGAGGTGACCCAATGGGCCCAAGGCGGCCCAGCCTGCGCAGTCCGGAGCCCGAGCTTCCGTCTCCCCAGACAGGCCCAAAGGCATCAGATTAAGACACAGCGAAGGGTCCTGATTTTACTCTTAACTGAGCCCCACGCCGCAGGCTTGATGACCATCGCTCCTGCCATCATCCTGTGATTAAGGGGGGCCGTTATCATGCCCATTTCACAGTAAGGCAACCGAGGCCCAGAGAGGTTGAGCGAGTCACCCAAGGCTACCCCGTGTGGTAAGAAGCCAGGTTCCACGTATCTCCCGCTTGGGCCTTGTGGGCCCACCGACTCCAGACAAGGCCACCCCCCACCGACCTTGAGCCTGCAACGGCGGGGGGGGGACACGACTACCTAGACGGGCTGGCCCTGGACGATAGGCTCCCGAGGGAGGCCCCCAGGGGAGGCCCCCAGCTCGGCCACGAGGATCTGGGCTATTTCTGCCTGAAAGGAGAGAAGGAAGTGGTTTGGCCCCTGTGCTGGGGAAGGAGGTGCAGCCGGCACACATCCGGGGCTGCCTGGTCCGTTAGACACGAGCTCCTGCACTCACAGCCTACGGGGGGTCTAGGGTTCCCTAGAATGTCTTAGTTTTTTAAAATCAAAAGAAAAAAAAATGAATGCAATAATAATGAATATATAATAATCCAGCCCGGACTCTATCGGTCTAGATGCCAACACAATCATAAAATATCATTTTAAATGTAGTTTTTTTAGTGTGTTTTGTTTTGTTACAGAGAAAGTCATAATGTGGCCCTGTGTGCATAATGAGGCCCCAGCCTGTCCAGGTTTGACCCTGCCTCAGGGCCTTTGCCCGTGCTCTTCTCTCCACCTTTAGCCCTCTCTTTTTTGCACCTTGCAATCAAGTTAACTCCTACCTGCCCCCAAGTGCCTCTTTCTCCGGATCAGTTAAACCCCCTCCGGGGGTTCTCGCAACTCCAGACCCTCCTTCCTGACAGGCTGTCTGCTTTGAAACACTAATCATTTCTTACTCTTCTTCATTACTTGCTAGATTATAGATGCCAAGAGGGGTGGGGCTTGCACCTCTTGGGGTCCCCTCTCTGGCCCCTGAGGATCTGGCACACAGTAGGTGCTCAGTAAAGGCTTGTCATTAGTGAAGCAAGGGTTTCCCCCCACTCTCAGCTCAGCGGCTTTGTTGGACCTCAGACAGAGGGAAACCAGCGTAGTCCCAGTCCCGCCCCTGGGGCTCACCTGCTTAAGGAAACAGGAACAGCCTGGGGGCAGCGGCCCCACCCCGCTGACGTGCAGACCCTGAATCGAAACCAAGGCTCCTGCAGGCTCTGAGGACAGCAAGAGTGAGAACCTCGGCTGCCCAGGGGTCTCCCAGGTACGTGCAGGGTGGGAATCCCTCAGCCAGCCACACGCCCACTTCTGTGCCTGCCCCATGCTGGGTGAGGCCAGGCTGGGGAGCCTCAGCGTCATCCCAGATTTCTAGAAGACAGAGCATGGCAGCCAGGCTGGGCCAGAAGGAGGGACAGGGTGGTAGAGACCAGAAAAGCAGAAGGAATTTCCAGTGGGAGCTGACCATTGAAAAATGGAGCTGGGGCTAGGGGAAGGGCGTTCCTGGCAGGGAAACAGCATGGGCCAAGGTATGGAGGGAAAGATAGCTTGGTCAGCTTGGGGTAGAGCGAGGATGTCCTTAGGGCCGGAGTGTGGGGGGCAAGGAGATGAGGGAGGCCCCAGTGTCAGGGTCAGGAGGCCAAAACTTATTACGGATTCATTCATCCCTGGATAGTTGATTCTTCAGCAGACACCCCTGCACCCTCGTCTGTGTCTGCCCAGCATCACGTAGTGCTGGGGACCCAGAAAAATCCAAAAGGACCTAGCCCTGGGCCCAGTCGCTAGGAGCCCTTGATGTGGGGGAGACAGAAACAGACACAGTGCTTTGTGCATCTCGGTCTATTGATAGGAAATGGCTGGGGGCGCTCGCCCAGGCCCCCTAGCTTCCCACGCACATCTCCCCTTGCCAAACCAGTGTGATGACAGCACTGACCCCTGTGGTTCTTAGGATTGCAGGCTGCCCATCAGCCATAACCATCTGGAAACTTTGAAGAAAAAAAATCTATTACTTACCAGCCTTGGTGTGTCCACGGCAGGCCAGGGGGGCACACAACTGGGTTGCCGAGAGAACAAGCCAGCGCACGTGGCCCTGGGGTTCTGCTTTTATTGCAGTTGAGGGAGGGGGGCTAGAGTCTGGGGGCTCACTCCTTATTGGTGAATATAAAACATAAAAGCAGGAATTTAAAGCATGGGAAGAGAGAAAAAGAAAGGAAAAAAAGAAAAGAAAAGAAAGAAGGGGGGGAAAAGTGATCCGAATGGCCAGTTATCTAAATCAACTAGGATGTCTGAAACAAAGGAGCCTCGTGGTGGGGATGTGGGGATGGGGGGAGCAGGGGGAGGGTGGCGGGGGAAGCATCCTGGCTCTTTATCTAGTTGTGTGGCTCGCAATGTGTTTATTCGCGATAGACTTCAGTGAGTTAAAGCAGATGACTTGCAAAGCTTAAGTCAGGCACTTGAATTACAGAAAGAAAAACCAGCTGTCAAGACTCACACTACACACAGACACTTGAGCTCCACGAGGCAAGGCCAGGCAAAACTTAGGCAGGAACAGAGGGGAAGATGGGAGACAGAGAAGGGAGCCAAGGCTTTGTCTAGGGGAGGAGACAGGAAAGCTGCCTGGAGGAGGGGATATTTTTGCTGGGTCTTGAAGGATAAATAGGAGTTCTCCCAGGCAGAAAAAAAGAACAAACCTGGATACATTACCCCAGGCTAGGACACTACTGGATTCATGAATATTTATTATATATACAGAACATATAGTTCTGAACTAACTGTATTTTCCCAGGCAAATATCATCATATCCCCAAACTACAGATGAAACTAAAGGCACAGAGATATTAAGTGACTTACCCAAGTCACACAGCAGCTAAGTGGGGGAGCTGGGGCTGGAACCCAAGCTATCTGGCTCTGATTCCAGGCTCTTGATCGCTTTGTCACCCTGCTTTATTAAATATTTCTTAACAGATCTCTTTAATTTTACTCATCCCAGAATGCCTTTGGGCCTCTCCCCGGAGGGCATGCTCAGCATCTGTCTTCTGGCAGAAGAAAGTCAATATTGACCGGGTTAGTCAGTATGTCCCCACCCTCTAGAAACAGCCGAGTAACAATGACCTGCAATATTGAAACATTACATAGGGCCAGTGTAGGGGGTGGGCCAGGTTAGGGACAGAATTAAGGGTGACCGTGAAGGGTCCTGAGCAGACCACCCAGCAGGGCATGACCCTGTTGCTGGTTTTGCATTGATTTGATACTCTTTTATAAATCAGGACTCTCGGGGCGCCTGGGTGGCCCAGTAGTTAAGCGTCTGCCTTCGGCTCAGGTCATGATCTCAAGGTCCTGGGATCGAGCCCCGCATCGGGCTCCCTGCTCAGCGGGAAGCCTGCTTCTCCCTCTCCCACTCCCCCTGCTTGTGTTCCCTCACTCGCTGTGTCTCTCTCTGTCCAATAAATAAATAAAATCTTTAAAAAATAATTTTTAAAAAATCAGGACTATTCTTTTTCTTCAGCTCCCTATCATTGGCTCACGAGTCCAGTGTTACCTTGAGCTTAAAACTGTCGAAACTCGCATGAATTGTTGTTGCCCCTGACACATTACACGTGTGCCTTAGGTGCCACCAGACATGACGATGTTGGGAGCAAAGGGAATTACTTGGGGCCACATCTCTCTAGTGTTTCTTCACTTACCATTTTGCCGTGTCCACATCCCTCCTGGGACATTGATATTTATTTAAATAATAAATATTTAAATATTTATTTAATAAATAAAAAATAAAAAGTATTTATTTAAATAAAGTCAGTTCTTCAGAGAGAGAGAGAGTACTAGCAGGAGGGGCAGAGGAAGAGGGAGAGAGAATCTCTAGCAGACTCTACGCTAAGCGTGGAGCCCAATGCAGAGCTCGATCTCAGGACCCTGAAATCGCACCCTGAGCCAAAACCAAGAGTCGGATGCTTACCCGACTGTACCACCCAGGCGTCCCTCAGTAAAGTCAGTTTTTAAGTTGAAATGTGTATATTTATAAAGGGAGCTTTCTAACACTTGGTAGTAATGGTATAATAAGAACAGAAGGACAAGGAAAAATTCTTGGGGGATTTTTGGAAGGAGCCAATGAATGAATGCATAGTAGGTGCTCAAGAAACACAAGCTAGTTTCAAGCCTGTTGCTCTTACCAGCTTGGAGGACTAATCCAAGGAGGAAGCACCGTGAGCTGTAAGAACAGAGTAAAGTAAGGAAGTGGACCAGGCTCGACTCTCTCTCCTCCCTCCTACCGCCAGGTAACCGCTCCCCAGGAAGCCATGGCAGAGGCGGGAAAACTGCCCCCACCACTGCCCCCGCGACTGGACTGGTTCGTGCAGACGCAGGTGGCTCAGCTGTCCCAAGAAGGGGTCCCTGCCTGGTTCCACGGTGCCATCTCGAGAGAGTAAGGACACACACGCACCTCCACCCTGCCCTTCGCCCTCTTTCCTTGTCTGCCCCAACCCTAGGCAGATTTTCTGCAGAATTCTGGGCTTGGCTTGGCTTGGTGAAAAGAGCTCTGAAGCCCCGGGCAGGAGGGGACTCAGCGTGGGACCCGGGCCAGTTACTTCCCATCCCTGGACCTCAGCTTTCTCTATACTAGTGGCCACCAGATCAGCACTGCCAGGGACCTGTCCTCCGAAGCCAGGCATCCACCATCAATGACGGCAGGGTGCAGCCTCTGAATCCTTCTTAACACAGTGTCCCAAACAGCTGCTCTCCGTCCATCAGGGACATGATCTACATGTGCTTTCTACACGGGACTGAGTTCTGAGGACATGAACAAGTGCACCTCATTAGTCACCCCCTCGGGTTCTCAAACGAACAAAGAGAAGAACATCTATGGCCACCATTAGCCTGTAGGGACATTGAGAGAATGTTGCGAAAGCCACAAAGAGGGCAAATTGGCCACTGTCTCTGAGTTTTGGGGCGGGGGGAGGGGCGCCCCTAAGAATATAATGTGAGCCGTGCATTCCAATTTTAAAGTTGGTTTTTTTTTTAAGATTTTATTTATTTATTTGACAGAGAGAGAGATTACAAGTAGGCAGAGAGGCAGGCAGAGAGAGAGGGAAGCAGGCTTCCTGCTGAGCAGAGAGCCTGATGCGGGGCTCGATCCCAGGACCTCGAGATCATGACCTGAGCCGAAGGCCGAGGCTTTAACCCGCTGAGCCACCCAGGGGCCCCCAATTTTAAAGTTCTTCGTAGCTATATTAAAAGAAGTAAAAAGGAACAGGCAGAATTGATTTTTTTTTTTAAATTTTATTTATTTATTTGACAGAGAGAGGAGAGAGATCACAAGTAGGCAGAGAGGCAGGCAGAGAGAGAGGGGGAAGCAGGCTCCCCGCTGAGCAGAGAGCCCGATGCGGGGCTCGATCCCAGGACCCTGAGATCATGACCTGAGCCGAAGGCAGAGGCTTTAACCCACTGAGCCACTCAGGTGCCCCTGATTTTAATCTTATCTTTTCTTCAGCCCAGTATATCCAGGATATTAATAACTCCACATGAGTACTAAAGCTCACTCATGACACAGTATCTGTTCC
>CM052898.1:8924063-8986944 GCA_028534135.1 Potos flavus
ACTCATGACACAGTATCTGTTCCTTTATCTTGTAGTAAGTCTTGAAACTCCGGTCTCCTACGCCAAAAGCACATCTTAATTCGGACCAGCCACATTTTAAGTGCTCAGTAGCTCCATGTGGTCAGCGGCCTCTGGAGCAGACAGCTCAGGGCCCGAGTCTCCCCATCTTGTCCTGTAGAAGGCCACCTTCCTCTCTGTGACCCCAGGATAATAGTAGTCATGATGATAGTGAATATGAGTAACAATTTGGTGAGCAGTTACCGGGTATGAGGGCATTTCAGGCATCAGGAAGGCAGGCAGGGGCGGTGGGGGATAGGAGAAAGTCTGTCCTGGGGTCAAAGTCATCAGAGGCCTTCTGCCACTGACGGGAACACCCCTGTGGCTGAGTATCCCAAGGTCTGAAACCACAACAGCAAAGGGCTTTAGGTTTGTTCAGTCCTGGGATGCCGGGTGCACATCTTCCTCCTGTGTCTGTCCTTCCAGGGATGCCGAGAATTTGCTGGAGTTACAGCCACTGGGATCCTTTCTCATTAGAGTGAGTCACAGCCACGTGGGCTACACGCTGTCCTACAAGTAAGGCCCGGGCTAGGGGCCAGGGAAGGGGCAGGAGGGCTCCAGGGTTTCCTGGGAGGGGGCAAGGGGTGCGTCATGCCACAACTGCTCAGAGAGAAACTGGTGTAAAGTTCTGGCCAATTCTGGTTGCAGTGAGCAGCTGCAGGTCCGGCTGTAACCAGCAGATGGGGACGTGGTGGTAACAGCCTGTGTGTCTGAAAGCAGGGGCTGCTGGGAGCCCAAGAGTGGCTACTGCCCTCCCCTAACCACCCCTTCCTCTTCAGCCATCTACTTGGCAACTCTCTGACTCCACCCGCAGGGACATGTTAGGGAAACTCAGGGCAGTCCAGCTCCTTAAGGCCTCAGAACCTCACCGGGCGTCCCACAGGATTCAGCAACACAGACTACCTTTCAAAAAGGACTCCAGGCCAAAGGAAGGAAAAAAAATCCAATGGCTCCACTGCAGAGTTACCCACCCTGGGAAAGCTTAGGCCCTGAGTCACACAGTCAAAGGATTGGTTCTGCCACTTATATGCTGGATGACCTTGGACAAGTTACTCAACCTATCTGTGCCTGCCCCAAAGTCCTCATCTCTAATATAGAAATGCTAAAATTCATTCGGACTCTTGTGAAAATTAAATGAGATATAGTAAGCACATAGTGGGCCATTAATAAATGCATCCATTCTTTAGCAGAGCATTTATTGAGGACCTGCTGTGTGCCAGGCGCAGACACTCAGCCTGGGCCTGACCCACATTTTCACTACCATCACTTCTACTGATCATTTGACTCCAGCCAGTCACCGAGCTAAGCTTTTATCTGCGGTAGCTTATTCCATTTTCATGAGAAATCCCGAGGTCAGCCTTAGTAGCCCCCCGTTATAGATGGGGAAACTGAGGCACAGTGTGGTTAGTGGCCTACGAGTGTCATATGGCTAAAACATGCAGAGGACTCCTGGGAACCTGAACAGCTCGAGGGCGGGGAGATGAGGACAGAAGAAGGAGGAGTAGGACTTCCTAGCCCCCGCAGTGTCGCCACAGAGCCCAGAGCTGCTGCCGCCACTTCATGGTGAAGCTGCTGGATGATGGGAGCTTCATGATCCCTGGGGAAGAGAAGGCCCATGCCTCGCTGGACGCCCTGGTCACCTTCCACCAGCAGCAGCCTGTGCGGCCACACGGGGACCTGCTGACCCAGCCCTGTGGGCAGGTGAGGGTTGGAACCCCCGGGAGGCCATAGACTCCCTTGCAGGGACCAAGCCCCCAGACTCATTTTGTTCCCACGCTCCCCATTCGGCTTCTTGGGATTCTGTCACTTTCATGGTCCCTGCCCTCCCATGGCCCCACCCCTTCTGGTCCTCCTTCCCTGCCTCACCCCAGCCCCCCAGGCTAATTTGTTACAAGGATTCTTTTGTGGGGGTATAACCTTGGCTGATCTATAGGAATAGCATATCTCCTTATAAGGCTCAGGGCGGGGGGGGGGGGGGGGGGGGGGGGGGGGGGGGGGGGGGGGGGAGGTAGAGTTGGGGGGGAGGCGTGGAGGGGGAGGGAGGGGGAAGAGGGTACTCCTACCCTCAGAAGCTACTGTGGGTGGGGCGTGCTTCCATGCAAGGTTCGTGGGCAAGGCAGCTCCTGAGCGCCACCTTCTAGGGTTTGCCTGGGACCCTGGGACCACACCATATCCCTCCTTGGGGCTGAGCAGTAGGTGCCCTCTGCCCTACAGAAGGATCCAGCGAACTTGGATTATGAGGATCTCTTCCTTTACTCCAATGCACTGACTGAGGAAGTCTCCAGCCCCGCCCATGTCCCCAGGGAACATAAGAATCCTTCCTCCTCCTATCCCAGGGCTGCACCTGAGGAGGTATGTGACAGAAAGCTGGCCTCTCCAGCACAGGGATGGGGCAAGGGAGAGGTGGCCAATAGCTGCCAGAGGAGACTTTCTAGAGTGAAAGTTAGACGCTATAGCTCCAAATATAAAACCTTACAGTGATTTTTCAAGACATTGCAATGAAAATCCCAACTGTGACCTCAGCTACTCCTGTGCCCAGCACCAGTCCAGCTCCAGCCCCTCTGCTAGCCTTTCTGTTGTTCGGATGCATCAAGCTAGCCTCAGGACCTTTGCATGTGCTCGTCCCACCTCAGGACCTTTGCACATGTTGGTGCCACCCACCTCAGGGCCTTTTCACATGCTGTGTGTGCTCTGCCACCAGATTTCCTATGCCTGGCTTCTTTCTTCAATTCTTCAAGTGTCTCCCTCCTCAGACTCCAGACTGAAAGTAGTCCCCTCTGCATTCTCCATACCTCACTCTGTTTATTCACCGCAGAGCACTCCTCACAATTTAAAAAGTCTTTTTGTGGGTTAAAAATGTGTGGGTTTTCATGTCTCCTGTCTGTCTCCCCTATCAGACTGTGAGCTCTGGGAGGTATTTACAATTTAAGTAGTCTTTTTGTGGGTTGAAAGTTTATTTGTAGGCTTTCATGTTTCCTGTCTGCCTCCCCTATCAGACTGTGATAGGGAGTGGTATCGTCCATGCCCCCACATGGCAGGGAAGTTCTGACAATAGTGGCAATGAAACAGGCCGGTCGGATGAACATCAGTGGGTGTGGGGCTAAGTGGTGAAGGGAACAGTAAGGGAAGACCTCCTGGGGGAGGTGGCATAGACCTGGGACGCATAGGATAAGGAGGAGTCAGTCACGCACAGAGATGCAGGGAGGGTGTTTCAGGCAGAGAAAAAAGCACATGCAAAGGTCCTGAGGCTCAGTGTATTTGGAAATCAAAAGAACAACAAAAGCCTATGTGTGGATGGAGTACGGTGAGTGAAAGGGAGGTCACTGGGAGGAGCAGGAGTCAATCATGCAGGGCCTTGGGGGGGCAGCCAGAGTTTGGTCTCCCTCGGGAAGACTGCGACTCTGCGTGGGACATGCACTTCGTTATCCACCTTAGCGGTGAGGAGTTGGGGTATTGATCCTCCATCTTCCATTAGTCCTTGGTCAACTGCCATTCCAGGGAGATTTTAATTCTCTGCATTTCTGGCCTGCCGTGGGGCCAAAGAAGGACCCCGGGCAGAGTCCCCGCTGCTGGCCTTTGGGAGTGGAGCTGGGGGCACTGAGTGCTCAGGGCAAAGGGAGATGGATGAGGCATTGTCGGCATCTGCCACCAAGATCCCCTGAACGACCAAGTAGATCGGGGCCCGAGGACCACATCTGGCCTGTTTCTGTATGACTCAGGAGCTAAGCACAGCTTTTATGTTTTTGAGCGGTTGAAAAGAATAAAAATAAAACTAATATTTCATGAGCTGTGAAAATCGGATGAAAGTGGAATTTCCACCTCCATCAAGTTTTGCTGGAAGGCAGGCACTCTCCCTCGTTGGCGTACCATCTCTGTTGCCCAGGACAGAGACTGTGTGACCAAGAAACCCGAAAATATTTGCTCTCTGGCCCTTTATGAAAGAGTTTGCCAGTCTCTGGGGAGATAGTGAAGCTGTTCATGGGGATGGGAAGGGGGCATGGGATCAGGTTTGGGGGCTCACCTGGGGTCCTTCTCACCCCCCAGATGTCTGAGCGGGACCCATGTCCCAACCTCCAGGGCAGATTCAGAGCTCTGGTGGGCGGGATGGCCCCAGGTCTCACCTGCTCTTGGTTTCAGACCTCAGCAAAGCCGGTCCTGCTTCAGTGGTCAAAGGGAAGGGAGCCACCAGCAGAGATGGACAGAGTTTCCACGGAGGAAGCCACTTCCTCCTGCCCCCCGAAAGCTCCTCTTGAGAAGGCCTGCCGGAAACTCTGGAAGAACCTCAAGACACTCCCCCAGACGGGCAAGAGGGTCCAGCAGCAGCTGACGTCCCACCTGCCATCTACGAACTTGTCATCGCTCTGGAGCACTGGGCCACCGGTAGTGACACAGAGCTCGGGGGCCAGGCCAGGTGGCACACACTGGGAAGATAATGTCGACACAGACCACTCTGTGGCCACGTCCCTTGCAAGCCCCTCGCAGCCCCAGGATCGGAGAGACAGAGCTGACCCCTCCAGGAAGGTCTCAAGATTGGCCAGCTGGAGCGAGGCGACCCCGAGGGTCAAGGGTTGGCACCAAGCAGTAGTGAGGGCCCTGTCCTCAAAAGTGTCCAGACCAGAGACGAAGGACTTGGCAGAATCCCAGAAGGACTGGCTCCCCGAGGAGTACCACCCACCGCCACCCTTTGCCCCGGGGTACTGTTAGAGAAGAGCTCTGTCCTGGCTCTGGGGGCTGCTCACAGCGGAGCCCTTGTTATTTACCCACCAGTCCTCAGGAACCTGAGAAATGTAATAAAGACATTGCTTGGGTCTGGTCCTGCAATTGCCAGTGGGGTGACCTGGTGATTTGAATAATAATAATAATCAGTTACAGCAAGGGTCTAGGGGACCTACTGTGCGCCAGGCCCCATGCCAGGCCCCACGCCAAAGCCTCCACGTTCATTAGTTCCGCCTCTGAGCAGGCCCAGCAGAGAAGCTCATGCTGCATATTTTAAAGAAGAGACTAAAGGTCAGAGAGGAGGCATGGCCAAGGTCACCCAGCCACAGGGGGTCAGTGCCAGGATTTGAAACCTAGTCAGTTGGAGCCCTTTCCCCACATTCTCTGCCCCTGGCTCACCTCTAAGTACATCCTCGCCTATAAACAGCTGTTCACACCTTCCTCCTGGGGTTCTCGTGCAAATGAAGGAGCTGAGACTTGGAGAGGGCTTGGCACACAGTACACCTTCCCGACCCCATTGGCTTTAGGAGAAGCATGTGCGCCCCTTTAAAGAAGGAGACAGCCAGCCCGGGGTCGTGGTTAGCAATGGGTTCTGGAAGAAATCCCAGGTCACAGGGCTGTGTGACCTCTAGCGAGTCACTAGACCTCTCTGGGCTTGTTTCCCCACCTGGAAAATGGGGAGAGAAGTCCCTCTTTCTCAGGACAAACCAGCAGGATGCACGTAAAACCTGAGGCTTTGGCTCACAGTAGGTGCTTAGTTAAGTGGAGGTCGGGGTGGGAGCAATGATGCACAGTGAAGGGGTATGGGAAGGGCCTTGGCGGCTAGTTTCGATTGCAGGAATGACCACCACTCCCTGGACTGACTGGGGCTCTAGATGGGCCCCTGGATGACCATAGGTGGAGTGGGCGCGGGGCTTCTCAAATCCGCAAAGTATAGATGTCCTGGGATCTGGAAAAAGGTGGGCCTGGGTTCAAGGCTGCCTTTGCAGATGACGTGAGGTGTGGCCTTGGGCTAATGAGTCTGTTCCCTCCGCATGAAGTGTGATTGCTTCTCAATCAACCCTGCCGGGATGCCACGGGCAGCCCATGCAATGGCAGAGAGACATGTGCTTCGTAAACTGTAAAGTACGGTGCCGGCCTCAGCAAATGACATTGCTGCCCCCTCCCCCAGAGGCCTCCTCTGGCTGTGCTAATGAATGAGCACGGAGTTAAAGCTTTGGTCCCCTTGAGCAGCTCAAGGATTGGGGGTCTCAAGAGGGGACTTGAGAGGTTGGGGGTAGGGTTCAGCCTTGGGAGGCCCGGGGGTGAGATCCCATGGGCCCGATCTCCACATCTGGTCTCTGCCCACCAAAACTCACAGCCACCAAGGCACCTCCAGCCCCCGGGGTGGACAGAGATCTAGAAGTCAGCCGCTTCTCGTATAAATGGGGAGACCAGGGCTCACAGAGGGCGTGACCACACCCAGGGTCGCACAGCGAGGGCAGAGGTGAGAGCCCAGGCTTCCTGCCTCCCATCCGGCAGGTTTAAGGTGAAACACGTGTCCTTCAAGCAGATGTGACTCAGTGACGTGTGTTTATTCCCAGAACCCAGGGAGACCGGAATCCACGGTGGAGTGAGGGGTCACCCCGTCCTCCTCTGACCCGGCTTCTCCCCCGTGGTGCGCTCAGATGCGGATGTGGAAGGTGCTGTGTGCAAAAAGAAGCGGAATCGGTCATCAGGCAGAGAGGGTGGCCCTCCTGCGTCCCCCCCCAACTCTCCCGCGGGGAGCCCCTGAGACAGGCCAGGAACCACAGCGGGAGATGGATCCCCTCAAGAACACAAGGCTGTGGCCCCCCTCGGTTCCCACAGGGATGGAAAGCACACCTCTCTAGATCGGAGTTGACATTCCGGCTCTGCCCCTCGAGTCTTTCCATGTACTGACTCAGGGGTCGGCCAACTTTTCCCGTAAAGAGCCAAATGGTCGATATTTTCAACATTGTGCAAGGACTCAGCTGGGCCTTGTAGCTCAAAAGCAGCCGTGTCCAATCCAAGTACGAGCAGGCCTAGCTGTGTGCCAGTAAACCATGATGGACACGGAAATCTGAATTTCATATCCATTTCATGTGTACGGAGCATTAGTAGTCTATAATCCTTTCCCCACCATTTAAGAAATGTAAAAATCGTTCTTAGCTCACAGGAGTTACAAAAATAGGTGGCTGGCCACTCCCTGTATTAACTCGCTATCAGCCCTACGGTGGGGGCTCTGATTCTCCCCAGGACTGCCCAGTACAGTTGTACACTCTGTTCACTGCCAAATGTTCAGGCAAGAGAGAGCTGAAGACCAGCCATGTTGCATGGCTGCGTCCCAAAGAGCTGCGTCCACCCACAGGGGTTGCCCATGGGGTCCCCAATTATCTCCATTTTTTTAAAGATTTTTAAAAAAATTTATTTGACAGAGAAAGACACAGTGAGAGAGGGAACACAAGCAGGGGGAATGGGAGAGGGAGAAGCAGGTTTCCCGCAGAGTGGGGAGCCCGATGCAGGGCTCGATCCCAGGACCCTGGGATCATGACCTGAGCCGAAGGCAGACGCTTAAACACTAAGCCACCCAGGCACCCCGCCAATTATCCCCAGGACTGAGGCCAGGAAGGCTGGGAAAGTTCTCTAAGGTCGCCAATGAATGAACGGAGGAACTTTCACAAATGGAGTCCGCGGACTAGTTCTATAGGAGCCCCTCTCAAACAGGCAAAGTGGCGAGGAGTGTCACACCTGAGGAAGTCGGGTGCCCGCAGGATCATGTTCTGGAAGTCTTCCAGGGAGAGCCGCCCATCGTGGTCGCCATCGGCCTCATCTAGCACCTTCTCACACACCAAGCTCACCTCCTCAGCGCTCAGCTCCCCCCGCGTCAGCTTGGTCACTGTCTGCTCCAGGTCCCACGCACAGATGTAGCCGTCATTGTTAAAGTCTGTGCGGTGGGATGGAGGGGATGTAGAGTGGGGGCACAGCCGAGGGCAGGCAGGCTGGGCCTCTTGACCCCGTGTAACAGAGGAGGAAACTGAGGCACTGGAGAGAACACAAGACCCTGCGGTAATAGCTGGGTCTTGCTTTGGAATTGGGCAGAGTCCTGCTAGGAGGTCATTCATTCACTCCCCAAGTATTTATTGAGCCCCTACTATGTGCCAGGCATATGTGACTGTTTTTCATCTACTCACTCAACAAGGATTTGGGGAGTACCTGTTATGTTCTAGGCACTGTGATAAAGTTTTGTTCATTCGATGCGTTTTTAGTGAGCACCTACTATGTTCCAGGCGCTGTGATAAATTTTCATTCATTCGGCCAGTCAAAAAATATTTATTGAGCATCTACCTTTTGCCAGGCATGAGAGACGGATGAGGAAGAAAATGGACACTGTTGCTGCCCTTGGGTCTCATCAGAGAGAAATTGGTAAGAAATGAATAGATTATGAACAGAAATTAAGCAGCATCGCCGGGTGCTGGGAGGGAACTAAGATGTGGGGTAGAGAGCGAGTGAAGGTGGAAGCTGCTTTTGAACTAGTAGACTTCAAGGTGAGCAGGAGTCAAGGGAAAGGTATTCCCAGGCACAGGGAACAGCAGAGGGAGGCCCAGAGGGAGGAAGGGTTTGGTGTGCTGGAGGAAGAGGAAGGCCAGTGTGGCTGGAAAGGAGTAAGTAAGGGGATGAGGACAGCAAGTACTAAAGTGGGGTGCAGGACAGGGCCACGCAGGGCCTCGACACGCCCGGGGAGACATCAGTGACGGCAGGGCAGCCCCTGGCCCGAGGCCTGGTCTTGTTCCCACTCCCCACCCCACCCCCACGCTCCCCCACCCCCGAGCCCTCCACGCACCATAAATTTTAAAAGCATAGTAGGCTTTGAGGTCACGGGGAGCCATTTCACTCATCACGGAAAACATGTCCAGGAAGTTGTCCAAGGTCATGTGCCCGTCCCCGTCCTCAGAGAACACCTGGGCAATCCTCTGGCGGAAGGGGTTGTCCTGGGGACAAAAAGCAGGGAGGCCATCCCTGACCTGGGACTCCGGGCTCCGTATGGAATCACTCTCAGCACCCACCTTCCTGAAACCAAGTACCCTCCACCTTCAAGCTTCTACCCGCCCACGGCCTTTGGGCAACTCCTCTCTCTGCCCCTGTGGTCTGGGCGGCCTTGATCCCACTTCCGGCTCCAGATGCAACCACGTGACCTGGTTGAGGCCAATCAGAGAGTGCTATGATTGGCAGCCATGATTGGTTCTGGGGTGGACAGGGTGACTCAAACTGGCCAATCAGAGGCTGCCCTGGAAGATGGCGCTGGAGGGACCTGCAGGAGGAATCCGGGACTGCGGGGGCTTCCCTCATTATGCGGGCGGACAGGCTGCCTCAGACTAAAGCTCCTTCCTGAGGGGAGCTGAGAGATGGAGGGAGACTCCTGAGCACACCCTCAGAAACCCTGGTTCCAGCCGTACCTGGCGCTAGCTCTGCCCCCTGGAGTTTCTCCTCCCGTGTTCCAATACATGTTGTCCCTCTCCAATGAGGTTTCTGTCCCTTGTGATAAAATCATCTCTACTCAGTCACTCACCCCACAAATCCCCTTAGGCAACACAAACCATGTGACAAACAACCAGCGAAGAAGGACCTGCCTTTTTAGTAGCTCTTGCGATGAAAAGAACTCACGTTCCCTGAGTACTTGCCATGCCATAGACCCTGTGCCAAGCCCTTTACCTGCATTATCTCATCCCATCGTTCCAGTGACCCCGGGTCTGAATCCTGTCTCTGTCACATCCTAGCTGTGTGACCATGACCAAGTTTCTTAACCTCTCTGAACTTTACTTCTTTCATCTGTAAAAGGCATCCACTTCACAGGAAAGCAGTAGCGGACATCCCTACTACTTTTTTCCTGCCTGCCCCGTGGCCCGCGCGTACCTTCAGCTCGGGCATGCTGCCGATGAGCTCGTAGGGCACCTTCACGTCAGGGCTGCTGGTATAGTCGAGGGGGACAAGCTGGGGAGCCAGGTCCTGGTAGCGATAGAAAAGCCTGGTGCGGGGAGGGAAACACCAGGCCGGGCTGGGAGATGGGATGGGGAGGACTTGTCCCTTTTCTCTCATTCTTGCCGCTGTTCACTACACACGGGAGGATTGAAGGATTGTGGGTCCCCAAGAGTCATCAGCTCTGGACCCAGTCCTCAAGCACACAGAGCCAAACACAGGCACATCGACCCTCTGGGGACAGGGCCAAAGTGGAGAGAGGGCCCCAGAGCTAAGAGAGACTCAGTGGGGACATTGATATTGGCCTTTGAAGAATGAGTAGGAACTGACTGGGCAGGTGGGGATGGCGAAAGGGGATGGCGTGCTTACGATGAGATCGTTTCACATCAAACATTCTGAGAATCCGAGTGAATCTCTGGAAATCATCACATTGTTGGCCTCTGACTCTAGAGACCCCCCCCCTCATTCTCACATTTTCCTTCTCTCAACCCATAATGCGAGTGTTCCCTAACTGGGGCAGAGCAGAGACAAAAGGCCAATATTTAGGGTTTTTTAATGCACGCAAGGTATTTTGCAAAACACCAAATGCCACTGACACCATCCAGATGGTGAGGCCAGCTCTCCTCTCCAATGCCCTCACCTGCTGTCACCCTATCTTCACTGGGGGCATGAGAAGCAGCAGCCTTGGAGAGACCAACGTTGGTGAGTCAGAGGTCCCCAAGCTGCTAAGGGTTGATTCCGAGGGAGATGGGAGCCTCTGGGTCATATGATGGCTAAGAACTCAAGGAGGAGGTATCCGGAATTTCAGTCCTGACCACCCAGGTCCCTGTCTGGGCCCCCTCAGGGAACAGCCTGAGTCTGGGCTTCCGTATGGCCTTGAGCATTTCCCTCTTCCCCTCTCAGCTTCAGTTATTCTGCTGATAAACAAGAAGCTCAGGGCGGACGAAATGTCAGCCTCTAACTCCTTGGAGCTCTGCCCATCTGCAGAGCTGGGGTCAGCCTCCCCTGTCCAAGCCTCAGTTTCCCCATCAGTAATCTGATCATGATGGCCAGGGTGACCCTACGAGCTGTCCTCACCCAGACAATGGGGCTCGCTGGTGAAAGGTGTGCCCATCAATAATGGATATCCCATGCCCACGCAATTGGGGCCTTGGCCCCTATCACTCTGTATCTGAACCCCGGCTAGCTTGGGTTTCACAGCTCTAAGTTCATGGGTCGGGGCCTCTGGATAAGGGCTCCATGGGCACTGAGCAGTAACATGGGATACCCAACTATGCCTCTCTCGCTCATGCCAGCGACCTGCAGCGGCCACAGGCTGCCTACCCGCACCCTTACCTTGATGCCACCCCCACAACCCAGAGCTTACTCTAGCCTCTGCCCCCAGGTGCTCAGCCTCCAGTCCCAGCCTCCTCGTGCTGGCCTCAGGGGGATCTTTCTCACATGCTGATCTGTCCTTCCCACCCACCCCCCCACCCACCCCTGCTCACATACCCTCCATGGCTCCGCACAACCTTTGGGAGAAAGCCCAAGCTAATCAGCCTAGAGACAGTAATGATATGACAAGATGTGGCTTCTCAGCGTCCCCATCTCTGCCTCCAACCAATGACCATGCCCGCAATCCCTCCCTTTGTGTTTTAACCACGACGCGGCACTCGGTCCTGGTCAATTGCCAACATCCTCCAGCGATGGAGAGAAAGTTCTTGCCAGGTCTTCCTCCCTTTCACCCCAGACTGACCTCATGATTTCCTTTCTTGTGAAGAAGGTGCAGTCCTGCGGAGAGAGATGTCGGCTTGGCCCAGAGCCTGCCTCAGGGACCTCCTTCCTCTCCCTCCCGCCGCACGCCCATCTCTGCCTGTTGCTGCACCAGGAACGCATGCTGACCGCGCACCCAGGACAAACGATGCTGTCCCCACTTCTCAGGCCAGGAAACCCAGGCTGCCAAACCTCCCGAGGGCCCGGCCCATCACCCCTACCTGATAGGCTTCCAGCTGCTCATGAGTGAAGACTGCCTGCTTGTTGCCCATGGTGAAGACCACCGCCAGGACTCTGGGACAAGCTCCTGAAGCCCCCAGTCTCCCCAGAACCACACAGGTTTCCAGGAGGCTGCACACCAGTGTCTGGGCAAATCTCCCTGCCCGGCTGTCACCTGCCCACCCGCCCTGTCCCCCCCAGCCTGGTGAGATCGAGTTACAGCTGAGCTCTCTGGGCAAGAGCCCGAGTACGTCCATGCCACCAGGACAAGAAGGACTGCAGGAGGTCCCAGAACAGCAGACCACATCTGCCATGACTGGGTGAGGCTGGGGGTACGGGGCCCCTTCCAGAGACAGGCAGGGAAGGGTGATGGAGAGACGGCAAGCAGATCGCAGCTCAAATACCAGCTCTCCGCCCACTAGCTATGTGCCTTAGACAAGTCACCTGACCTCTGTAAGCCCCGTTTGTAAGATGGAAGTTATATTAGTACCTAACTCATCAAGTCATCCTGAAGATCTAACGAGATCATTAATGCAACCAAAGAAAAGTCTTTTTTAACCATTGGGTTTAAGCCAGTTTTAGGCACTGGGAGCATAATAACTGGGTGAACAAATAAAGAGGTCCCCAGATGTGCATTGAAGATGATGATGATGATGTTATAGCTTAAGAAAAGTGATCCAAGGTGTAAGTTAGAGAACAGTCAGTTAAATAATATCAAACAGAATTCTTTATTGCAGGACTTTTCAGAGGCTTTACCATGCTAATGTTCACCATGCATCCTCAATGGGTAGACACAATGTAGCAGCTGCCAACCTTATTAAGACCCAGAATCCTTTTGGGCAGAACACCCGGGGGTCAAAAGTCCTTAACCTGGTGCTCCATGCTCTTCTTCCTCTGGATCTCTCCTGTCTCTCCACTTTCTTCTCCTGCTCAGCCTTTTCCACTGCCACACCCCAGCCCCCCTGAAATGTTCTTGGATCTTCCCTCATTCCTTCCCTCATTCCCACTCTCTCTGGCCTGGACCATCACGTTCCTCCCAGTCTCATCAACTCTCCTCTGCCCCAGTGTGTGAAGCCATCTTGTAGAACGTGACTGTGACCAGGCTTTAAAGACCCCCTTAGGATGATTTAAAAGAAAAAAAAACTGATAATATCAAGTGTTGGAGAGGATGTGAGGCAACTGGAACTCTTATTAATTGTTGGTGGTGGTGCAAAATAGTTCAGCCACTCTGGAAAATGGATCAGAACTTTCCTGTAGGGGCACCTGGGTGGCACAGTTAGTTAAGCCTCTGACTCTTGGTTTCAGCTCTGGTCATGATCTCGGGGTCATGAGATTGAACCCCATGTCCAGCTCCATGCTCAGCGCAGAATCTGCTTGAGATTCTCTCTCCCTCTGCCCTTCCCATTCTTGTTCTTTCTCTCTCTCAAACAAACTTTTTTTTTTTTTTTTAAGGTCTTATTGATTTATTTGTGAGAGAGAGAGAGAGAGAAGGCACGAGTTGGGAGAAGGGCAGAGAGAGGGAGAAGCAGACTCTCCACTGAGCAGAGAGCCCGATGAGGGGCTCGATCCCAGGACCCCGGGATCATACCAAAAAAGAGAGACAATAGCAAGTCATTGGCCAGGATGTGGAGATACTGGAATGCACATACACTGCTGGTGGGAACGTCAAATGGTGCCGCTGCTTCGGAAAACAGGTTGGCCATTCTTTAAAAAGTTAAACATAGAGTTACCGTATGACCCAGCAATGTGCACTCCGAGGTGGAGAGTATGGAAAATATATGTTCCCATAAGGACTTGTATGGGAATGTCCACAGCAGCATTATTCACAATAGCCCCAAAGTAGAAACAACCCAGATGTTCATCGATGGATGAACGGAAAAAGAAATTGTGTCCATTTATACAATGGAATATTATCCAGTCATATAAAAGGAGTGAAGCATTGATGCTCGCCACAACGTGGGTGGGCCTTGAAAACGCCACGCGGCGTGAAAGCAGTCAGACACAAAAGGCCACGTAGTGTGTGATTCCGTGTATGTGAAACGTTCAGAAGTGGCAAGCCCACAGAGACAGAAAGCACATTCAGTGGTTGCTAAGGGGCTGGGGGAGGGGGAGGGGGGATTGACTGCTCAAGGGGGTGGGGTTTCCTTCTGGAGTGATAACAATGTTCCGGAACTAAGGGTGCCTGGGTGGCTCAGTGGGTTAAAGCCTCTGGTTTCGGCTCAGGTCATGATCTCAGGGTCCTGGAATTGAGCCCCGCATCAGGCTCTCTGCTCAGCGGGGGGCCTGCTTCCCCCTCTCTCTCTGCCTGCCTCTCTGCCTACTTGTGATCTCTCTCTCTGTCAAATAAAGAAATAAAATCTTAAAAAAAAAAAAAAAGAATGTTCCCGAACTAGACAGTGGGGATGGTTGCACAACTCTGTGAAGGGGATAAATTTCACTGAACTGCACACTCCAAAGGGCGACTTTTATGATGTGTGAATTATATCTCTATTTTTAAAAATATCTGTACAGGGGGGTGCCTGGGTGGCTCAGTGGGTTAAAGCCTCTGCCTTCGGCTCAGGTCATGATCTCAGGGTCCTGGGATCGAGCCCCGCATCGGGCTCTCTGCTCAGCAGGGGGCCTGCTTCCCCCTCTCTCTCTGCCTGCCTCTCTGCCTACTTGTGATCTCTCTCTGTCAAATAAATAAATAAAATCTTAAAAAAAAATATCTGTACAGGAAGAGTGATAGCGACTCTGTGCATAATGACTAAAAACTAGAAACAACACAAATATTCTTCACCTGCAGAATGATTAAGCAAACTTCACCTACAGAATGGTCCCTACATACAAGAGACTACTACTCAGCCATAAAATGGAATTAACTACAGATATACACAGAATGAATGAACCTCAGATGCGTTATGCTAACTGAAAGAAGCCAGACTCAAGAGGCTACCTGCTGGATGATTCCATTAGTATGACTTACTCAAAAGGGCAAAACTATAGGGACAGAAAACAGATCAATGGTTGCCAGGGGCTGCAGATGAGGGAACAAGGGAAACTTAGGGGTGATGAAACTGTTCTATATTTTGATTGTAGCGTTGGTTACATGGCTGTATTCATTGATCAAAGCTTATAGAACTATACACCAAAAAGGGTGAATTTTTGGCATGTAAAAACATTTTTAAAAATGGAAACAATAAGAAAACGAATTAGCAAAGACCTCCTTACTCCCCAGTGCCTCATGGCTGAAGTCCAGATTCCTATGCCCGACCCCATCAGGCACTCTGTGATTTGGTTATGTGCCTCTCCGCCCATAAACAATTAGTTATTGAGCACCTAATGTGTTCCAGGCACTGTCCTAGGACCTGGCAATACAAAAGCAGTGCTCTCATGGAGCTCCCGTGCCAGTGGAGAAGCAACCAAATAAACACATCGTTAGTCAGGAGTGTTAAGATCCGAGAAGAAAAATAAAACAGGGCAGGGATAGAGAGAGAAGAGGTTGGGCTAAATAGATTGGGAGGGGAAAGCCCCCCTGATGAAGCGATATTGAGTAGTAACTGGAGGGAATTGAGGGCATCGTGAGTGGGAAGGGAGTCCTTGGCAGTGGGAAGAGCATGTGCAAAGGCCCTGAGGTTGGAGTAAGTTTGATACAGTTGGAGGAGGGCAGGAGGGTGCTTCTGTGTTGGAGCTCACCAAGCACTAATTACAATTACTAAGCTGCTGCTCAAGTCAGTCAGTCACCAGAGGCTGCCTCTCTGACACCTGGCTCCAATCATGGGATTTTTTTCTTTTTTTGCATTTCCAAGAAATAATTTTTGATGGCATAAATAAATTAATTTTATCTTTGTAGGGATAAATTCCAGCTTTATTATGATAAATAATGTGCAACAATATCCCCTTGTAATATAGGATAGAGAACTTAGAATCATAATGACAATACGGCGTTTCAATAAATTTGGGGAAAACAAATCAAAACAACAATGAGAAATCACTATCAGGATGGCTATTATCAAAAAAACAAAAACTGGCAAGGGTTGATGAGGATGTAGAGAAATGGCAACCCCGTGCATTGTGGGTGGGAATGCAAAATGGTGCATCCGCTATGGAAACCAGTATGGAGGTGCTTCGAAAAATTAAAAATAGATCTTCCATAGGAGCCAGTATACATCTAGAAATCAGGATCTCGGAAGAGGTATTAACACTCTTACGTGCACTGCAGCATTATTCACAATAGCCAAGATATGGAAACAACCTAAATGGATGGATGAAAGCATAAAAAAAATAGGGCATATACACACAATGGAAAAAAGAAGGAAATTGTGCAATATGTAAGAACATGGGTGACCTTCGAGTGCATTTGCTCAGTGAAATAAGGCAGTCACAGAAAGACAAATATTGTGGGATTACACTTACATGAGGAGAAAGTAGAAAGGTGGTTCACAGGGGCTGGGGATAGGGGGATTGGGGCTTACTAGCCAACAGGCAGGAAGCAAGATTCATCAAGCAAGACAAATAAGCTCCAGAGGTCTACTGGACATTATATCTATAGCCAATGATAATGCTTTGTACACTTAAAAATTTGTGAAGAGGTTAGAGCTCACACTGAGTGCTCTTACTACAATAAAATAGAATAAAAACAAAAATGTAACCACCATATGACCCAGCACTTGCCCTCTCGGGCAATCCCAGAGAAATGAGAACTTACATTCATATAAAAACCTGCAATGAATCTTTTATTCGAAATAGCCCCAAACAGGAAACAATCCATATATCTTTCAACAGATGAATGGTTAAACAAACTGGTCCATCCATACTGTGCAACACTACTCAGCAATAAAAGGGATACACCTGACAACTTGGATGAATCTCTGGAGAATTATGCTGACTGAGGGAGAGAAGCCAATCCTAAAATGTTACATACTGTGTGATTCTATCTACATAGTGTTCTTAAATGACAAAATTATAGGAATGAGAACAGGTTGCTAGCTGCCAGTGTGCAGGGATAGGGTGGTGGGGGGTGTGTGTGTGTAGATCAAGTGCATCAAGAGGGATCTTGGTGATAATAGACTGCTCCGTATCTTGCTATGGTAATGCCAATATCCCGGCTGTGAAATTGCACTAGAGTTTGGTAAGATGTTACCATTGAGGGAAAATCATGGTAAAATACACATAACATTTACCATTTTTAAAAATTCATTTGAGAGAGAGAGAGAGAGAGAGAGAGAGAGAGAGAAAGAGCACAAGCAGGGGGAGCAGCAGGCAGAGTGAGAGGGAGAAGCAGACTCCCCACCGAGCAGGGAGCCCGATGTGGGGCTCTATCCCAGGACCCTGGGATCATGACCCGAGCTGAAGGCAGATTCTTAACCATCTGAGCCACCCAGGCGCCCCCCATTTTGACCATTTTTAAGTGCACAGCTCAGCGGGATGGAATAAATTCACACTGTTGGGCAGCTGTCACCATCTGTCCCCAGACCTCTTTTCATCTTGAAGAACTGAAACTCTGTCCCCATTAAACAGCTCCCCATTCTCCCCTCCCCCAGTTCCTGGAACTCACCATCCTACTTTCTGTTTCGGTGAATTTGCCTATTCTGGAAACCTCATGTAAATGGAGTCATAAGGTATTTGTCCTTTTGTGTCTGGCTTCTTTCACTCAGCATGTCTTCCGGGTTCATCCACATTGTAGCATGTCAGATTTTCTTTCCTTTTTAAGACTAATATTCAATTGTCTGGATAGATCACATTTTGCTTATCCACTCATCTATCGATGGACATTTGGTGTCTTTCCACCTTTTGGTTATTGTGAATAACACTGTCAGAAACATGGGTGTATATATGCAGTCGCGTCCTTTCTTCTGTGTCAGGATCCCACACTGCACTTAGGATCTTAGGCTCCTGATTTGCAGTCTGTTTTGTTTTATTTGGTTTTGATTTTTTGGTCTTTTTTTTTTTTTTTTTTTCATGACTTTCATAGTCCTAAAGAGCACCGGTCAGGTACTTTATAGAATGTCCCTCATTTTCATTTGTCTGGTATTTTCTCATGATTGGACTGAGTTTATGGGTTTTGGGGGGAAGACCTCGGAGGTGAGATGTCCTCCTCATCACACCATACCTGCGGTTACTTGATAGCTACATGACGGCACCGACAATGTTGACCTTGATCTCTTGGGTTAAGGCGGCGTTTGCCATGTTTTTCCACCCTCGGGTAACTGCTTTCCCTTTCCATACTCTATTCTTTGGAAACAATGCAGATTGTGTTAAAGAAATGCTCCTTTTCAGGGCCCTGGGTGGCACAGAGGACAATATTGTGTGATAAAGCACTGGTGTGGACACTTACAGTTGGACAGTGATTTCAATGAGTTGTAACAGTGTCTGAAGACATTTAGAAAACCTTAGCTGATTTATTGTATTTTCTTTGTATGTATATACAAGAATAATATATTAAAAAATCTCTGTGTATTTAGATCTCATGACTCTTTAAGTAGATAGAAAATAAAAATTTTAAGTGAGCAAAAGCACAGGAATTTGGCACAAATCCTCCCTTAGAACATTAATTATCGATGGGGGCAATATTGCTCCTAAGGTGGTGAAAATTGGTTCCGGGAGGAGGGGATGCAAAAACCCTAGATATTTCGATGGTTTGGGGCCCTCCAAAGCTCAATCCTTGCCAAAAACGTCATCATTAATACTGAGCTTCTCTCATTAAATTAAACTGAATTGAGTTCTCTTTAGGGGCTGTTAATGAAACAGTCCCTATCATCCCCTCTTTAGGGGATGATAATGAAAAAAAAAAAAAAAGGTTGAGAAATGCTGTCATAGAGGTTTATAAAATAGTGACTCGTCTTACAATGGATAGCCTCATGCTGTGGTGACAAAAGCAAGGCTGGAACAATCAGCATAGGTTGGATTACAGTTTGTGCCTCAATTTCCCTACCTGTAAAATCAGGGTGGTTTGTGTAACAGGGTAACTTTGGGAGTAAATGAGATGATCCATGTAAATCCAAAGAAAGTATTAGCTGTTGTTCGCAGCAGCAGCAGCCCCATTTCATAAAAGAGGAAAGAGAAGGTCAGAGAGATCAAGCCACTTCCTGCAGGGTGCACAGCCTTGGAAGTGCCAGAGAGGAGCTTCAGACGTGCCAGGCTGGCTGGGGGAAAACAGATTTCCCCAGCTGAGTCTGTCCTATTCCTCCCTGAGATGCTGATTCTGTCAAGGATCGCCCCACCAGCAAGCCTGTACCGGCTGGCAGCACCAGGAACCCCATTCTCTCCGGCGCTCTCTTCCAATTCCTGAACACTAAGGGTTGAGGTTATGGCTAGGGAATTGGGCAGTCGCTTGCTGCCCCCTGCAGGTAGAACCGGAAATGTCAGGGCCCGAGCCCTCCTTTGGCCTGATTCCTGGAGGCTTGCTTCTCCCTCCTCCTCACTCCCTCAAGTCTTTGGCACAATTTGGGCAATAGCAGTCTAAATTAAAACGCACAAATGTACATAATCTTGGATTATGTAGTGTAGTAGTATGTAATACTACGGATTCAGGCCATTGCAAAAGTGAGCTGAGATTTGTGGGCACGTAGATGGGCGTTGGTTAGGGAGGGCCTCACTTAGCTTCAGAACATCCAGCCTTTGAGGAAGGTGAGTGGAGGTAAATGGGGCCTTGTAAAGAGCTGCAAGACATTTTGAGAATGTCGGAGCCTACACTGGGCTCGGCGTGGAGTCCCTTCGAGGGGGGGGTCTCTCTCCCTCTACCCCTCCCCGCACTCGCACGCTAGCTCGCTTTCTCTAAAATAAATTTTAAAAATCTTTAAAAAAAAAGACATTTTGCTAAATGAAAAACTGAGGACGGAAATGATAGAACATTGCACAGATATACGGATGTTGGCATACACACTTTTATGCTGAAAAATAGTAAAATGAAATTACTAATCATTTTGGAAAGAGGTAGGCAGGGAAGTTTCTACTTTTTTGTCTTCTTTTTCCTTTTAACCTTTTCCATACTGTGTGGTTTTCTCATATGGGGCATATGCGTGTATATATATATGTGTGTGTTTTTAATGTCAGCAGAGGATTATGGGAGATTTGGAGTCTCTGTTTCACTCAGTATTAACTCAACATACAAAAGCAGTCACAACATTCTGATGGGGAGAAGCTCAGTAATAAAGCAAGGATAGAATAAAATCCCATTTTGTTTATTTATTTATTTATTTATTTGAGAGAGAGAGGAGGGGCAGAGGGAGAGAGAGAATCCCAAGCAGACTCGAAAAGGCTGACTCGGGGCTCAATCCCATGACCCTGTCAGGCAGATTACCTCCCTAGTGCTGATCAGAGAATTCCTGATTGACTGGTTTAAGATTTCATTTCAAGAGCTAAACTGTAATGAAGTTAAATCTCCGTTTGGTGATGTGGGGATTGGCATAAGGCATTTTGGGCCTGTTGCCTTATTTTTTTTAATGTGTATTAGTCCCGGCTGAGGAAAAGGAGAGACTACTCTTTCCAAATCAAGTTCCAGACCTTCCACATATTGAATTGAGAACTATGTACTACTTAAAGTGACAGTAGTACTGTATATCACATAAACAATGAGAGAAAAGCTATAAGATCTGACAGCATTTTCATCCAGGGCCAGAGGAAGATGACCCACACTGAGAAATATAATGCTTAAAAGGAAGGAAGGAAAGAAAAACAGGAATGTTTCGGTTATGACAATAGTTCTGCTTATTCAATAAGCAAATTACTTATGATATCAGGAATGAAAAAACCCAACTCATTGGAGCCCCAAGGGTTATGGCTCTGCTAGATCAGGGTTTTCAGTACATCCTATGCAACTATTTTCTCTTATCAAACCCTCAAAACAGAGTGGCTGAGACTCAACATTTTACAAAGAGAAAAACCAAACCTTGCTACTATTCTACTTCAAGTAATGAAGGCATCATAAATGAGCCCAAGAGAAATGAAACTTAGGTCCATGCAAGGACTTATAGACTGATGCTCACAGCAGCTCCATTCATTAGGGCTCCAAACTGGAAGAAACCCAGGTGTCCATCTACAGGTAAGTAGATTTTAAAAAATCAAATATATGTATACGATGGAATAACACTCAGCAATACAAATAGAGTACTTTTATAACCAGAAAGATGGGAGTGGTTGAGTGGCTCACTTGGTTAATGCCTTGCACAGCATTGGGCCCCACATCTCTCTCTCTCTCTCAATAGCATGCTCTCTCTCAAATAAAAAAAAAAATCTTAAAAAAAAAGAGAATTTCAAACACATTATGCTCATTGAAAGAACTCTAGCTCAAAAGATTGTATATAATTCCATGCATATAGTATAATTCATGCATATGAGACTTTTATAAAAATCAAATCTAATCTACAGTGAGAGAAAACAAGTTCAAAGTTGACTAGAGAGAACAGTGGGGTGAGGGGGTGGTTAACTGGGAAAGGAAACAAGGGACTTTGTGGTGATGGAATGTTCTAGATCTTGATTGTGGAGGTGATTACATAGCTGCGTAAACATGACAATATTCATCAAAACATACAATTAAAATGAGTGCATTTTACTGTTTATAAATTATACCTCAATAGAATATATTAAAAATTTTTTTTTCAAATCCAATTGACATTGTATTTCACATAATATCATCATTCACCAAGACCTGAAAAAACTAGTAAGTTTTTTAGGTTTACAAAATTAGGTTATTAAACTCTCAGGAGTGCCTTGCTGGCTCAGACAGAACATAAGACTCTTGATCTTGGAGTTGTGAGTTCAAGCCCCACTGTGGGTGTAGGGTTACTTAAAAATAAAATCTTAAAAACAACTTTCAAAATACAGGAATAAAAGAGAATGTAACATGCATGTGCACACAAAACACTCAAAAGAACACTGCCCTTTAGGAAATGGGGATTTCGGGGCACCTGGGTGGCTCAATTGGTTGCACATCCGACTCTCTCGATTTCAGCTCAGGTTAAGATTTTGGGGTCCTGAAATCAAGCCCCACGTTGGGCTCCCAGCTAAGTGTGAGGTCAGCTTGACCCCCTCCCTCTGCCCCTCCCCCCACTAGCCATTAGCGTGTGCTCTCGCTCTCTCAAATAAATAATCTTAAAATAAAAAAATTTAAAAAAGAGGAAGGAAATAGGTGACCCCGCGTAGGGGCTTCGCAGATCCAGAGCACCCAAGGATGGAGAAACCGAAAGTGGGAGTCAAGCCGGAAGTGTGGCACGAGACTGGCTGCAAAGGAGAGGTCTACTAGGACTCTCCACGCCCCACCTACAACCGGAAAGTGTGACCCAGCTCCGGATGCCAAGAGCGCAGGCGCGCCTCCCAGCCCAACCAATCAAGACGAAGTGAGGCGGGCATTCGAACGTAAATGGCGTACTCAAACAGGAAGTGTGGCAGTTTACCTACGGAACCGCGAGCGGCATCATGGCGGCCTACGAGCAGGTTCAAAAGGGGCCCCTGAAACTAAAAGGCGTTGCAGAGCTTGGTGTCACCAAACGGTGAGTCCCCGAGAGCCCCTCAGAAGCTTGTCTTCTGTCCCCTTAAGCCTTTTCTAGATTCCCCGAGCTCTTTCTCCCTGATCCGCCCTCACCTTCTCTCCCTGCTTCTCCCCTCCCAGGAAGAAGAAGAAGAAGGACAAAGACAAGGCGAAACTCCTGGAAGCGATGGGAACGAGCAAAAAGAACGAGGAGGAGAAGCGGCGCGGCCTGGACAAGCGAACCCCGGCCCAGGCGGCCTTCGAGAAGATGCAGGAGAAGCGGGTGAGGCCGGTGGGGAAGCTGGAGATGCTCCGCGCAGCAGGTCTGGGTCTCCAGAGGTGGATGGAGAGGCAGGGCCGGACGACTCGAAATTGGGGTCAGCCCCGCGTGTCTCGAAGGGGTGGTGAGAGGTCAGAGAGACCTTGATTCCGGGAAGATGCTACGTAGGTGAGGAGGAGTCCACGGTCGGGGAGCTCCGAAGACAGAAAGCGCCTCTGGTCAGAGTGGACGGCAGAGGAAAAAGCTAGAGTCGGCGTTGAAAGGCCAGAGCTGGGGGCTGGATTTGGATTCCAGCGCAGTTTCTCATTTGCCCAGTGACGGGGCTAATGACTCATCTTCTTTCTGCCTCAGTTTACTTGTCTGTAAGGATCAGGATAGTGCTTTCTCCTAAAAGGAATGGGAACTTTAGATAAAGTCACGCAGATAAAGCATTTGGCACTCGGTCTGGCAAAAAGTCAGTGCTCGGTTGATGTTAGCTGTTGATATTAAATGGTGATGCTCCGGGCTATAAGTTTCCACAAAGTCTGTTTCCATAATGACTTTGGCAGATTGAAATAGGTTGTATTTGTATCCTGTGTCTGCTCCCATGAAGACATTTGGCAGTGGTTGAGGACATTTCTGTTTGTTAAAACTTCAGGGTGTGCTGGTGGCGGTGGGAAGCAGTGCTACTGGCATTTAGTGGGATGAGACCCGGGATGCTGCTTAACTTCCTACAGTAATCAAGACAGCACCCCCCACAGCAAAAATGATCTGGCCCCAAATGTCAAGTGTCTAGGCTGAGAAACCCTAACCCTGATCTGGGTGATTTGGTCCAGTGACATCAGAAAGACTTACCTCATAACTCTCAGGCTTAATTGAGTCATTTATTTATTTATTTATTTTTAAATTGAGTCATTTAAAAAAAAAAAAAAAAGGTGAGACTCACTGGCCTTGACAAAGACCGACCTGGGTTCCATTCTGTCTCTACCGCTTCTTGGTGGTGGTATAACTCTGGGCAGGTTGGTTAACCTCCCACGCCTCATTTTCTTCGCCTGTAAAGCGGGGCTGAAGTCCTTACCTAACAGGTTTGTGGTGAGAATTTGACAAGTGAATGCACTTAAGGTCCTTCCCTGAGGTTATAGTCCCAGGCTGGGCTGGGATGTTACTCCTGGAGTGAAAGCGCGGTGTGGGAGAGTAACCATCGGGTGACTAGGAACAGAATAGGACAGTAATAGTGGATGCAATGGAAAGTATCAGGTTTGGGATTGATTTTGGAGCAAGAACAGCAGAATTAGGTGATAGATTGGGTGTGGACTGGGACATGAGGAATGACCAAGATTTTTGGTGGGAGATACTGGGTAAATGAAGGTGCTATTTACTGCAGTAGGAAGGACAGCAGGTTGAGCAGGCTTCTAAAGTGGGGAATCAAGACCTTGGTTTTAGAGAACATTTGAATGTTGAATGGCTGTTAGAAATTCAAATGAAGGATTCTTGTGAACAGTTTGAGATCTGAGTCCCCAGTTTGGAGGAGAGGTCTAGGCCTCTCCTGCAAACGTTCTGGAATTGCTGTGGGACTGGATGAGATCCTCTGAGGAGGCACAGTGACAGAGATGAGGTCTAGGATCTGAAGTTGCAAAGGATCACGGGAAGGAGGAAAACCAGGAGAGTGTGTCCTTAGGAGCTGAGTGGAGAAAGTGTTTTAAGAAGGAGGAAGTGATCGACAGTGTCATGCTGCCAAGGGTCTTGTAGGGTGAGTACCGAGAGCCCTTAGTTGACATTTGGAATGAGGAGGAAGAGTGGCTGATTAGAGGGGATCATGGGGAGGGCGAGGAAAGGCAGAGGTGGAGACAAGACCCAGAAATAACTCTTGGGAGATCTATCAAGAGGAACAGAAATAAACCTGTAGCTGGAGGGTGGTGGAAGGTCAAGGGCAGTTTTTTGAACCAGGGGAGAGATGGGAGAAAGTGTGGGCAAAGGTCGGTGGAATTGGGAAATGTGGATTCTCTTGTGGAAGGGTGTTTGAGCATGAAGGCTGGATAGTTCTCGCAAGAAGGGCCCATGGGGCAGGGCCCCAGCCTGAAGGGATAGGGCTTGGCATCTCCAGTCCCATCACCCACTGTGCAGGCTGCTCCTCATTTTCTCTATCTGTGAAGTGGGAGTGGTTACAGCACCCAAGACACCCTATGAACTTGGTACATGAAGCGGGGAGAAGGAAGGCAGAGCCCTACCGAGTGCCTGGCATTGGTGACAGCTGGTCAGGTCAGTGTGGCCTCTTGTGAGGACGCACAGGCCTCGCAGGGGCTCATAGCAGCAGGAAGAGAGGCAGGGATGGGAAAGCAGGTCAGCCAGAGGGGAGCCAACTGGCTGCAGAGGAAGATGGGGCAGCAAATGAGACGAGGGACAGGAGGGAGCATCCAGGTGGTGGCTGACACGGTCTTCTCCTGTGGGTTGGCTCGGCTCACCTGGGTAGTTCTCCTGCTTGCCTCACTTGGAATCTATGCAGTCAGATGGCAGCTGGGGTTGGAGGCCCAACTGGGCTGGGACATCCAAGATGGCTTCACCATCACATGTCTGATGCCTTGTTGCTCCTCCCATGGCCTCTCTCCCCACATGTCATCTTATGCTCCAGTTCCTTTCTCTCTAGTAAGGTCATCAGAATTCCTGCATGGTTGCTGGCTTCCAAGAACACACAAAGGCTGCCGGGTCTTACGTCTTTGGCCCAGCACTAGCACTGCATTCTGTTAAGTAAACTGAGTCACGGGGCCAGCCCAGAGTCGTTGTGGCAGAGAACTGCACCAGGGCACCAATAGCAGGCAGCATGGGTCACGGGGGGTGGGGGCACCAAAGTTGGCCATAGTCACCCAGTCAGTAACCGTAGAGCCGGGTGTAGCCCCAGGTCTGTCTGGCTCTGTGTCCCGTGCTCTCAGCTCTTTCGAGGTCCCACCCGGTGTCGGGAATGAGGAGTGGGGCGGGTCATGGTGGTACAGATTCCCCACTCTCACCAGGGTGATCTGGATCTTGGAGCCCCCTTGGCACTGTGTCACCAGCACCTCCTCCCTCGAGCTCCTACCAGGTATTGGGCCCTTCACCTTCCTCATTTTTCATCCTTCTTCAAACCCCATCTGAAACTTCCTTTTTCTGCAAAATGGGAATGCAGTCAGTTGCCCAGGGATGCAGGAAGCACACCTACAGTTCCCAGCAGAGTCTGCTCAAGTCAGTGCTAGTATATTCCTTGCCACTCTGACCGAAGGGCAGTCGACTGGGGTTCCTGGTGGGACATGTTGGGGGCCAGGCATCCCTGTCAGACCAGCCTGAGTAGAGTTAAGGGAGGGACAGGATGTACAAGCTGTGCTCGGTGTGAGAGCCAAGCTGGCGGGGGCTTCCGTCTTCCACCCCATGCTGGCCTGGGCTGTGTCAAGTGTGTGAACTCACCTCCATTTCTCTCCTCTCTTCAGCAAATGGAAAGGATCCTAAAGAAAGCATCCAAAACCCACAAGCAGAGAGTGGAGGTAAGTTACATGCCCAGCGGGGAAGACCAGGCTATGTACGGTCCCGGCTGGGTCCAGAGGCTGGGAGCCTGGCAGAGGGAGCCATTGGAGTGTTGGGGTGCGGAGAGGGTACCCAACAGAAGCGACACCTCCCCAGGGTCATTTAGGGATGAGCCCAGGGTTCAGGGCCGGGTGACTTTGAGAGGAGGGGGCTCACTGAGGAGAGGCAGGATGTGGAGAAGTGGGAGTGGGCAGTGCCGCAGAGCACTGGTGCCCTGTCTGAGGCTGTGCTGATGTGGGTTTTCTTCTCGGCTTTTCCAGGACTTCAACAGACACCTGGACACCCTCACGGAGCACTATGACATTCCCAAAGTCAGCTGGACGAAGTAGCCTCCCCACCCAGGGTATGGAGTGGCATCAAGGGGAAGTGGAAGGCAGAGTTGGGGTTATGTTTGGTGCCTTTGGTATTTTCTAGAAACATTCTTTTACACACACCCTTGCGTCTTCTGCTGAGACAAGTGCTTTCCAAAGCAGTGTGCCCTCTTTCTGGAGCTTGATTAAAGTAAGACTGTCCTTTTACTCTATTTTGGTTTGTCAGTAGCATAGAAGATAAACCTTTTTAGTCTGGACTGGAAATTTTTGCAAGTTTATCCAGAGATTAAGGTTATTTCTGTATGTCACAGAAAAGTGTCTTTACCTCCAAGTTGCACCTAATCTGACAGTCAGCCAGCTGTTTCCCCAGAGGAAACAGACTCCAGAAGATAAGGAGCTAATGGCCCGACGGGGCCCTGCGTGAGCTGTCCTCTCAAGCTCCCTCTAGCTTGGGGCTTAGGCTGTTCCTTCCAGAGCCTAGGGAAGCCACTTGAACCTTCATGGCCTTCAGAATGCCTCCCCAGCCACCTGGTGTGTGAGACAATGCAGTTTGGGAAGCGGAACAAGCATCTAAGGCAACAATGGGATGCATGCCTTGTCCCTGTCTGAGCCTGTGGCCAGCATGCAGCCTCTTCCCCTAGTGTCTCTATTCCAGACCTGTCTAGAGGGTGTTGCCATGGCAGACATCGCTAATCAAGCATGGCATCCCTTTGTAATGGAACCCCAACACAGCCTGCTGCACTACCTTCGACCCTAGACTCTAAGCATCCCCTAGGTTTATTCAGAGTTGACACATAACGTGTAGCCTGCTTGGCCTTCCTGGCCTAAGGACACCTTAGGGGTGACAGGACCTGGGCAGAGCCCCAGCACAGACAGTGCAGTCAAAGAGGAGGACCCAGGTCCTGGTGCTGGAAAGCCATGATCTCTGAGGACCTACGTGTACGTACTTGCTAAGGATCAAACTGCGTACAGTATTGGGAGGAAGACTGTTGACCTAGGTAGTGACAGAATAGCAGTCACGAGAGAAAAACCAAGTGTTGGGTTTAGGGCTGTCACCTGTGAACAGAATAAAGCAAAAAATAGTTATTAAACAGAAGTCTGAGTGTCTTAATTATAAGTGGTTTGATTATCGCTAGAAACGCTGCTTTTTGGGTTATTGCACATGTAGAATGTGGATACTGCAAAGTGACCATTCACCCTCAACTTGGAAGAAATTAGGTGACATGTTTTTCCACCTGTGGCTTGCAGGGCCCACTCAGTAGTAGTGGCCCTTTGGGGCTGTTCCCCTACTGCCTAGCAGAAAGGCACTTGGAGGCCTTTTCCATGCACGAGCCAGCAGCTGGGGTTTGTGAGCATGATGGGATGCTGTGAAAAGCCATCGTCAGTATGCTGGAAGATAGATACTCCATCTCCCTGCCTACCTAATCTAAAGCCGAATGACTTAGAACAGCAGGATCTCTCTTCTGTGGGTCGACTGCTGGGCTGGACGGTTCTACACCATGTGTTACAGTTCACTTGTGTCACTGTTAACTTGCCTGGAGCCAGAAAGTCTAAGGTGACAGCTACTCCTTCGGAATCTCTGTGTAGTCTATGCCATTGGCCAACACAAGTCACATTGCCGGACCCAGTCAGGGAGAGAACTCCAATGGGCATGGACACCAGGAGACATGCTTGATTCAGGCCATCACTGTTAGTCTACCACAACATTTCTTGAACTCTTGTGGATGTTAGACTCTTCTGGGAGCATTAAGAACCACTCATGCTTCCTGGGGTGGGGTTCAGTCACTGAGATTTTTCAGAGCTCCTCAGATGACCCTAATAGGCAGCAAAGTTTGAGAAACTCTGGTCTACCACAGTGGGTGTGGTCTTTTCTGAGATGGTGCAGAGGTCAAATCTGGCTTCTACATTTAAACATAACTGCCAAAGAGGGTGACTTGAATTCCGCCCACACATGCATTAAGGAGGGTATGAATAATTTATGTAAACAGTGTTTACTGTGATGGTGCTCTTGGCACTTGGGAGTCTTGTTTTTTTCAAGACTTTCGTCTGATCCGTTCTAGCCTTATCCCTCGCCATACTGATTTTAAACATCTAAACATTGCCTAGAGCAAGCCTGAAATACTCCATAATGAGAGGGGTCACCTCTCCTGGGTGGTTTTTCTTTTTGTCTTAGACTTTTTGGCATTTCTGTAGGGTTTTTTTTCAGTGAAGTGTATAATTTTGTAATTTTCAAAAGACATGTTTTCCTAAAACATTGAAATATTTTGGGCAAACTATGAAGCTAGGTATAATAGGGTATTGTACAAGACAGTTGTCTGTCAAAAGCTTTCTCCCAGACATTTTGTGAAAGAATGCTTCCAGCCCAGGATTTACTTAGCAGTCTTTAAATACTCCAGTTTTCTTCTCTGGAACTTCATCTTTATCCTAAGCAGAGGATATATTGCAAAAGCCATCTTTCAAAACTCCAAAGGAGATAGGAGGGAAGATTGCAGGGTTGTGGTCTCCAGAGCACTGTGATGGTTCACTAGGACGAAATGCAGGCATTTCTCCACAGCCTGCGTGTTTATAAAAGCAATGAGATACTCAATTGATTGACCGGGGGTCGCAATGTGCATCACCCACTGTGGTCACTAACTACAGAAACGAGAGAAGTGCTTTTCACCGAGGTTCCATGGGGCGTGGTTTCCAGATCATTCCAGGTAATAAACAGGCACTGATGAATGTTGACACTGACAGGTAACAAGCAGTGACTTGTTGGTAAGGCTGGATTGCCATTCAGAGAGTTTGGCTCCTTTCCAAGTAACCACCGCCTTCCCTTTCCCTATAAAGCGTGTCATAATTGGAATTATATTTGTTCCTAGACTCCCCCACCAGACTATGAGTTTCATGGGACTGCGCCCAAGGTGGGTTCTACCACCGGTGTGTCACCTCACTTGGCCCACGGAGGCGGGCGGAATTTCCAACTTCCCTGGCCTCCTCGCCCCGCCTGGGAGCTGGAGCGTGCCGGGCTTCAGTCGGCCCCTCCTGGCCCCGCCTGGCCCCGCCTGCCCCGCCCCTCCGGGCCTTACTTCCGGGACGCTTGAGGCAGGAGCGGGAAATAAGGTCACATCGGGCGTACTGCGCCTGCGCGCGCTCCGCCTCGCGCCTGCGCCTTCCTGGCAGCCCCCTCCCCGACCGGACATAACGGTCCGCGCGCGGCTCCCCGGACCGGAAGTGGAGGTGAACTGTCGCGGGGCGCGCCCGGCCTTGCTCAACGCCCGGCAGTCCCCGCCGTCGCCGCCGCCCTCGGCAGCTGCCGAGGCTTCCCACAGCCGTCATGTCCGCCAGCGCCGTCTACGTGCTGGACCTAAAGGGCAAGGTACATATGGCTCTCCACCCTCCCCGTTGCCAGGCAACCCGTGGGGCCTCGCCCCCTGGAGGGGACCCACCCTGTTGCTAGGTAACCCGCCAATGGGACCCACCCTAGTCTTAGGTTTGGAGGCTGGTCGACCTCACCTGAGGGCCCACCCTGTTGCTAGGTAACCTGGCGGGGGCTTCCATCCGGGAGCCCCGCCCTGTTGCTAGGTAACACACCTGCACGGCCCCCCTCCCACTGTGGATTGGGTGCTCAAGCCTCCGTGGGGGCATCGGGGAACCCGAGGCAGCGGGGAGGGCGGGCCACAGCCGGCTTCGAAACAGGGACTGGCGCTCAGGGGCTGTGCGACCCTTGGCCAGAGGTGGTGAGACGTGTCGGGGACAGTGTGCCCTCGGGCCAGTCCCGCCCTCCTTCTCCGGCGATTTCTCTTGGCCAGTCCCTGCATGAATTTCTTAATGTTCGGCGTGACACCGAGTTACAGGATTAAGTGAAGTGGGTGGTGGGAGGGCCATTTTACAGAGGGAGAAACTGAGGCACAGAGAAGCGCGCAACCTCCCCAAGGTCACACTAGCCACAGGAAGGCAGGTCTAGGAGTCAGCTGATATTTGGGGAGCACCCATTAGGGGTGCTTAGGCTTGGGCTGCCTTTGGTGAGCAAAATTGGAGTCCTTCTGGAGCTCACAGTCTGTTGGGAGAAAGGGACACTGATCTCAGAAAGCACAGATCAATGTCATTTGCCATGATGAAGCAGTGACGATGTAACAGGAGACTATACCTGGGCTGGGGGTCAGGGAGGGCTTCCGGAAGGGGGCGACAAATCTGGCTGAGACCTAAAGGAAGAGTTGCACATGACTAGGACCCAAGTGCCATTCCCAGGGGACTCCGGGAAAACTTCTTCAAGGAGGGATCTCAAAGCCTTTCCAGATGGGCTGCTGCCTTCCCCCAAGTCTGTCCTGACTAGAAGGCAAGTGAGTATTGGCCTCTTGCATCTCGAAGTGAGAGGAACAGTACCAACAGTGCTAAACAAGTCCTGCATGGATCACTGGAAGAGAGGTGGGCGTCGGGCCCAGGGGGGCAAGTAGCAGTGGGGAGTGAAGAGGTGAGGTGGCTATCCCTTCCTGCCCCCCTCCCAGAGTACCCCGCACTGGCACTTTCCGAGAGTCCCTTGAGTGGGTCACGTGCCCTGGATGCCACCCAAAGTCAACAGCTAGTGAGGCCCAGTGCTGGACTCCCTTCCCCAGCCCTCAGGCAAGGGAAGACACGGCGCACACCAGGGACCGGGTGGGTGCAGTGTTCCCAGAGTCCTTGTCGCACGTGTTCTTCCTTCCACGCTGGCCACTGTGTCCCGAGTTCCCAAAGGCTGCCTTATCTCAGATCTCTCATTCCTTCTGCAAACATTTCATGAGCACCTAGCATGCACCAAGCCCAGTGCTGACTATCTCATCGTGACTATGCAGTTAGGGCTGAGTTCAAAACCCATCTCTGCTGCTCAGCTGTGTGACCTCAGGCAAGCACCTTCTCTTCTCTGAGCTTGTTTTCCTCACTGCTCAACACAGGCTGGTTATGGTGCTATTATGCAAACTCTCTGAGCAGACGTTTGAGACGGGCTAGCACCACCCATGGCCCACAGTCCTTGTTAACGCCATCTAGGGCCTCGAGGTCTAGCAGGGGAGACACACAGAATCTGATGGATCCAAATGGTCAGATCTAGGTAGCTTGCAAGAGCGTGGACACAGCCCCAGGTAATATAGATGCCAACCTCAATTTTGGCTGCAGAAGGAGAAGTAGTTACAGAAGGCTTCCTGGAGGAGGGAAGTGCCAGAGCTGGGACCAGGTGACAGTCAGGTGGACAAGGAAGCATCACAGTTGGCCTGAGGGGTGAGGGGTGGCCTGCTGGGGCTGGTGAGCCAGACCTGGGCAACGCTGGAGCCTGGAGGTTGGCACCAGCAGGGCCATGGGTGGTTGAGGATGTCCACATGGGAATGAGGAACACGGGACCATTCTGATCCCGAGGAGCAGGAGCCACCAGTGGAGATTGTAGACTGGAAGGAGCATGACCAGACCTGCCTTTCGGGACACTCCCAGGGCAGTCACGGACTTGCCTCCCGTCCTCAGCAACCATCATGCTGGAGTTTTTTACTCCATTCCCCATGGACCTCAGGTTTTAAAAGGACCTTTTGTGCAGACTATATTTAATAAAAAGTAAGGTGATGGCCCATTAAGACATTCATGACCACACGTTTGTCTGCCAGCCAGAACCTCTGATCACCAGGGAAGTGAGCATGGCCACATTTAGCTGCTAGAAAGCCCTCATGGACACCTCTTTGCCCTTATCTTTCTTGTTTCTCTGCAGCTTCTGACACCACTACCATACTCCTCGGTGGGCTCCCATTGGCCTCCGAGTTGCTGCTCTTTCTTGTTTTGCCCATTTCTGTCACCATGTACCGCCCCTTCCCTTGGATGGTGACTCGTCCTGCTCAGGCCTAGGAGTCCCAGCCACATTGTCCCCCTCCTTGGGCAGGCTTTGATTCACGTTCCTGTGCCAGGGACTCAAGTTTGTACCACGGTCCAGAGTACTTATCTGGAGATTGTTGTTCTTTGGGACACCTCGGAGATCCCGCAGCCACCACAAACCTGGCATTTCCCAAAATGAGCTCGCTGCCGCCCCAGACCTGCTCTCTCCCCATCTCAGTGAGTGACACCACCGTCCGTGGGACTGCCTTCATTGAAGACATGGGCATTGTCCCGGGCTCCTTTGTCTCCTCACCCCCATGTTCACTCCACAGACATTCACTGAGCACCCACCGGGATCAGGCTCTGTCGTGGGTGCTGGGACACAGTCATGAACGAGACGGAAGTGGTCCCTGTTCTCAGGACTGTTCAACTCTGGCAGAAGGGACAGACTGTAAAAGAGGACAGAAAGGATAGTGCCCAGTGTTGTGGGCAGCGAAGGAAAAGTGGAGCTGGGCTGGGGAGGGACAGGGTCTGCTCGCTCTGACTTCTTGGGAGAGGTGCCACCTAACGTGAGGCTTGAGAAATTGGAAGAGGCCTGGGCATTCTGGGCAGAGGGAATGGCAGGTGCAGAGGCCTTGAGGCAGGAACAGATGTGGATGGCTCAGAGAGCGGCTAGGGGACCAGGATGGCTGGAATGGAGTGACCTGGGTTAGGGGGAGTAGGGGTGGGGGCGAGATGGACAGAGAGGCATTGGTGAGGCCATGTAGAATCAGTTTGCCATGGGGTTCAGCTTGCAGTTTGGTTTCAGGATAAGGGGAGACTGGGTAGACAGCAGTTTCAATCCCAGTTTGACTTCTGCTTAAGAAGACCCCTCTGTCTTTTTTTGTGGGGAAGGAATTGTGAGGGTCAAGAGCAACCATAGGGGTAGAGGTTTGTCACCTCAACCTTGCCTGCCTCCCTTCAATCTGTCCTGTCCCCTGCCTTTGTCTTCTCATCTGGGACCTGCAGCCCAAGCTCCAAGGTTGTCCTCACTCCACCTACCCAACACTCCCAGGTCCCGCCATGGGCTGCACTCCTGACTCTACCTTGTGGCTTCAACCACCTTGGTCCCTCTGCCTCTCTCCTCCAGCCTCAGTTTGAAGGTCACACCCTCGGGAGGCTCTCAGTTCCTCCTAAGCAAGTGCCCCAGTGCAGGGACTCTGTTTTGGTCACCTCTGTGTCCCCAGGTCCAGCCTGGTGTACAGTAGGGGGGCACACAGTGCCTGCTGGTGGGGTGAGCGGGCCTCTCTTCAGCCCTGATGAGGAAGGTGAACGAGATAAGTTGCCCTTTCTCTGAGCATTCTGGGGGCTCGGCGCTCCCTGCCAGCAGCAGCCCCCAAAACTGTATACCTGGGGAAGAAGCTGGGCCTTGGGAAGCCAGGAAAGCAATGTTCAGGGAGCAGAAGGGGCCGTGCAGGGGGTGAGAACTGGCTAGAATCTGGACTCACCTTCGCTGGCTGTGTGACCGCGGGCAGACTGTGCACCTCTCTAAATTTCACAGTCCCGCCTCGTGGCAGGGCCGGTGTCTATTCCCAGCAAGGAGCAGCCCGGGCCTGGCCCACGAGCTCACCCACTGGGTGCTGGCTCCCTATGTCCTTCTGGACCTCAGCAGGAAGAGGGCACAGACCAGGACAGGAAGACCAGGAAAGAGGTTCTCGTTTTTGACTCTCTCTCTCTGATTCTCTCTCTGTCCTGGCTCGAAACGACAAAGACGGTGTATTTTGTGGAACTGCAGGTTCCGAGGCCGGTGCCGCCCGGCGTGGTCAGCGCCGCAGGGCCCCTCTCAGCTCGGCGCCGAGTTCTGCGGCCGCTGTCCTCCTGGGCTTGTGGCAGCGGCCCGGCACACACGGGTGACCAGGGCCCAGGGCTGGCTCAGGCCCGCCCGCCCGGAGCTCCCGTCTCCAGAGAGAGCGTGGCGCAGCCTGGCAGAGCCTCGGCCTCCTCCTTGTCCCTTCCGGGAGGGGTCGCTTTCGTGGACCAAACTGTGTTTATTTGATGAGTTCAGTCATTGTGTAAACCCGGGAAGCCGTACGCACACACTCCATCACCCCCTGAGGCTTCCTCGCATCCCCTTGTGTCCAGCCCGTCCCCAGGCCGCCACGGACGTGTTTTCTGTCACCACCTGCGAGGGCTTCATGTAAGTGGAATCCCGTGGGCCGGGCTGTACTGGCCATTGTCTGGCCGCTCACCTGACCCGGTGGTCCTGGGAGTCCCTCGTGCTGCTGCCCGTGTCAGTAGTCGTTCCTTCTCATGGCTGTGGATGGACTCAGTCCTTGTTTCCGTTCGCCTGTTGGAGGACGCTGGCTCTCTCTCCAGCCTGATCTATTTACAGTAAAGCTGCAGCGAATACGGGTCTTGGCGTGGATGTACGGTTTCGCTTCTCTTGGGTAAACACCTAAGAGAGGCAGGGCTGGGTCTTAAGCTAGGTCTCCCTGTGTGAGAGCCTGCCAGACTTTACCGTCCCCTGTTACGTTTCCGGGAGCAGCAGATGAGGGTTCTGGGTGCTGCGTGTCCTCACCCAGGGCCTATGAAAGATCGAGAAAGAAGCAGCAGCCCCGGAGGGGCTTCTCCTCGGGCCCCGGGGTGCAGGGGGTTCTGGTGGACACGAACACTCAGCAGTGTCCCCTGAATGGGCACCCTGACACAGGCAGAAGAGTGGGTTGCGTTAGCATAGGAAAGGCTCTGGGAAGGTCTGCAGCGAGAGCTGACAGGATGTTGTTTTAACGTGGCACCTCGCAGTGGGCTCAGTCCCGGACCCTTGCTCCCTATTCCCCTCCCCTGCGGAGCAGCCGGCTGGCCCCTGTGGAGTTCACTTTGGGAAGTGCTCTCCTTGAGGAATTCCCTGGGGGACAGAGATCAGCATGGCCTGGAGTCTCTGATGGACAGGGGTGTGACTAGGGTTCTCACCTTCCCACTCCAGACACCTGGCTTGTGGGCTCATGGTGAAAGCAGTGTTCCTCCCCTGCCCCTGCCCAGGTGCTCATCTGCCGGAATTACCGCGGCGACGTGGACATGTCGGAGGTGGAGCACTTCATGCCTATCCTGATGGAGAAGGAAGAGGAAGGGATGCTGTCGCCCATCCTGGCCCACGGGGGCGTCCGCTTCATGTGGATCAAGCACAACAATCTGTATCGTATCCCTTTGCGGGGGAGCTCCCCGGGGCCTCCTGTGTGCGCACACACACAGGCACGCATGGGCGACCGAGAGCTGCCGGCACCCGGCCTTGCCTGGCCCAGGGCTGGCTCAGGTGCACCCTCCCAGCGCTCCCCGCGCCCGGGGAGATGAGCGGGGAACACACAGGAGCAAGTGTGATGGTTGCTAGGAGAGGACAGGGTGCGGCAGGGGACCTCAGCTAGTCTGGGGATCCGGGAAGGCTTCCCTGAGGAGGTGACATCCGGAGGAGACCTCAGGAAGACCGGGTGTCCACTCTCCAGAGCAGTAGGCGGACACCAGGAGCGATAGGCCCAGGGCAGAGGCTCTGCAGAGGGAAAGCGAGACTCATTCTGGAAGCCGCAGCAGGGGTGGCTAGAGCACTGGGGAGGGGGCGCGTGGTGGGAGCGAGGCCCAAGTGGTCAGCCACACTGAGGGGTTTCCTAGGACATCACCTTTGATGGGCAGCCTTTGGAGGGTTTCAGGCAGAGGGGTGACACGAAGTCAGATTCGCATTTTCTGAAGGTTTCTGGCAGCTGCACAGAGGCCAGACTGCAGGGAACAGGAGCGGATGTGGGGCGGGGGCGAGGAGGCTGGGCTCAGAGTCGGCATGTTAGTGCGCCCATCCCTAGGGCCTCGTGTGCACGTCACAGCCACGGTGCTGGCCTGTGAGCCTCGTCTGGCTCCCTGAGGTCCTGCTCCCGCAGCCTCTGGTGCTCCTTCTCCTCTCGCTCCGGAGGGCCTGGGGGGCAGCTCCACAGAGTACCACAGGCAGCCTGTAGCCCAGCAGTCGGCTGTCTGTGAAGCTGCCCTGGGTCTGGGCGGTGGCCGCCCAGGTGTGGAGGTGGCGGGGGTGTGAGCTCAGCAGGAGCTGTCTGACCAGTTTCCAGTGGGGCCCCGGTTTCACGCGTGGGCAGCCGGGGAGGAGATGGCAGCCGCTCACCTCTCTGCTCAACACCCCCTTCCTGCTCCCTGGTTCCACTGTCAGGTGACAGCTCCCAGCAGGGCCCGGCCTTGAGGGCCTGCTGTCCCTCCTTAGAAAGCAGCTGAAGGACATGTGGTCCCAGGCTGGAGGACAGAGGCCAGCACTCCTTTGACTGGCCCAGCATCAGTTTTCTGCGTCCCCACTGTGGGCAGGAAGTGACATGAACATGGGCCCCGCTATCCCTTTGGCCCGGAGCTCCCGGCTCAGCCCCAGGGGCCAGTCGGCACAGGTGTATCGTGAATGGGCACGTCCAGGGCACAGCACATGGGCCTGCAGTGGGGAACCAGCCTCCCCAGGTGGCTGGAGGCCCTTTAGGGGAAGGAGCAGGAAGTGTGCAGTGCACGCTGACCCCTTGAGGCAGGGACACGCCCCCCCATGTGGGAGGGAGAGTCTGTGCCACACATTTTACACACATCACCTCGCTGAATCCACTGTCAGGCCCCCATCAAACAAGTAGGAAAATGGAGAGTCTGTTAGAAAGGTTTGCGTTAGGAGCCAAGGGTTGCAGAAGGGCTCAAGCCAGCGGTGGCCCTGGCTGCCTCCACTGGAGCCTGGCTAGGGAGCCCTGGGCCTCAGGGGATCGCATAAGGCACCGGCTTTGGGGAAGGACCAGTTGTGGTCCTGCTTTCTGCTCCCAGAATGAGCCGCGCTGCCTCCCCACCCTGGGCTGTTCACCCCACCGGAGGTGCACCCCCACCCCCACCCTGGGCTTTGGCTCTCGGCTCAGCACCTCCTCAGGGCAGCCCCTCCCCCAACACAGTGGCCGGGGTGGGTTCTCTGTGGCCCCTGCCGCCTCTCCTTCATGGAGGACCCCCTTGGGTCTGGGACCACGTCGGGTGACTGCTGTGTCTCAGGCCTGGCTCAGGCCCTAAGCCCAGTAACCCACTGAAGGCCAAGTGAATGGCTGGGGTTGGGTTGAGGGAGGTTCTGAGCCCCGTGTGGCCGAGGGGTCCTCCTCAGACTTGCGGTGAATCGGGGTCTGCGGGGCAGCAGCCCAGGCCTCTGAACACTCCTTAACTGGGGCCGCCATGCAGTGGTCGCCACGTCCAAGAAGAACGCATGCGTGTCGCTGGTGTTCTCCTTCCTTTATAAGGTGGTTCAGGTGAGTCGAGCCACAGTCACCGTGGCTCTGCGGTGCCCACACTGGGCCACCCGAGGGCTGCAGCATCCCCAGGGAGTTCCGAGGCTAGAACCCCAGGACATGGGAAGGGGGAGCTCCAGCTAACCCCTGTGTGGGATTTTATGGCCTTGGTTGTCCCTCTGACGTGGTGAGGAGGGGAAAGTGAACAAGAGGCAGAGCTCTGGGCAGGTCAGTGCGCCCTGACTCTAGGAGGGACAGCTGTGCCCCACAACTAGCTGAGGAAGGGTGGTGGGTGACCAGCTGAGAGAGCTTAAGGAGGTAGGCTGGCCAGGAGGAGGGCAGAACCAAATTCTGCTCAGACATGGGGAGGCAGTGAGAGCAGCACACGCAAAGGCCCTGGGGCAGGAGTGCCTGTGGGATGGTACGGTCAGGGAGCGTCAGGCTGGCCAGTGTGCTCAGGACAGTGTGGGGCTGAGGTCAGCAAGGTCGGCAGGGCTGGACTGGGGTTGGGGACGCATAGGGCCTAGGGAGGAATTTGGATTTCGTTCCAAGCCTGATGAGAGATGGTGGGGAACTCGAAGTGGGAGACTGACGAGACCTGACTGTAGTTGACATCGTCTGGCGGGCTGCCAAGTGGAGGAGGAGCTTGAAGGCGGCAGGGAGGCCAGTGAGGAGGTTGCTGCAGGCTTCCAGAGGAGAAATGGAGGGACCTAGCTGGAGCCGGGGACGGGGACGGGGGGGTCGAAGAAAGTGGAGAATTGGACCCGGGAGGCCAGGGTGGGCCCCGGAGAGCTGTCGTCCCTCAGGCGGTGCCATGTGCAGCTAGCTCAGGAGCCACAAGTGCTGAACTCTGGGGAATGGGCTGGGCTGGGCAGTGAGGACACGGGGGGCGGGAGAGCATGTGTCCCCCTGGGGAACTTGAGTCCGCGCTGAGGAGTAGGCGTTCGTGCCCGAGCGGTGGCGACAGCGCAGGACTGACTTCTGAGTACTGAGAGGCCCAGCGGCGGGTCCTGGAGTCCAGAGGGGCATCCGCAGACCAGAGAGGGGGGAAGGACGAGGGGGGAAGGTTCTCCCTGCAGCGTTTGGCATTTCCTTTTTGCCTCGGTGACTTTCCTTCAGGGTTAGTGCTAATGAAACTTTTCTCCCTTCTCTTCTTTGATCCTCTTAATTTCCTGTTGAACTGGGGGAGATGTGTCCACAGCTCAGGGGAGTTGGAAGAGTCTGGAAGAATCGCTTATTCTGTCCCCAGTGGCTCTTGCCCCTCACCTGAGTCACTTGTGACTCAGAGGCAAAGGGTGATAGTTAGCAATGGGGATTAAAGAGAAGCTCTGAGGGGGCCCTAGACCTGGTGGGGGCCGTCGGGGAGGAGAGGAGAGGGAACCCACCGGGGTGGCGATGCAGGGCTCTGCCAGGCCCCCAAGGACGCCTGCACTGCCCGCAGCCTGCTTCCTGCCTCTCCGGCAGCCGGTGCTGTGCTCCTGCCCACGGTCTCCGAGCCTGACGCCTCATCTGTGGCCTGTCGCCCGGCCTCGCACGTGGGCAGATGCAGCTGGTGGGCGAGAGGGCTGTGGGCTCTGGGGCCTAAAGGTCAAGTGGCTTCCTGCAGGCGCTCCCCCTTGCTTGGCCCCGTGTCAGCCATCTGTGCCCCCACCGCAGGTGTTCTCTGAGTACTTCAAGGAGCTGGAGGAGGAGAGCATCCGTGACAACTTCGTCATCATCTACGAGCTGCTGGATGAGCTCATGGACTTCGGCTACCCCCAGACCACCGACAGCAAGATCCTGCAGGAGTGAGTGGGCAGGGTGGGGACCCAGGCATGGTGACATCGCAGTGTTGGTGTTGTCAGATGTGGAGACAGGAGGAAACGAACGCGCCTTCCCGTTGTGGGCCGCCACCCCGTCTCCGGCTGTACCCGGGCGTTTGCGGGCTCCTGGGTGGTTGGAGATTCTTGGCCGCTCAGCGTCCCTGCACAGCACGAGCATGTCCCCCGTGCTAGGTGGTGTGCTACGTGCCTTGTCGTTAGGGAGTCACCTGCCTCTCTTTTCACTGTCATACGTGAGGCCGAGAGAAAAACGCATTCTTCTCTGCAGTCAGATCAAGTCCCTCCTGGGCCCCAGGCCCCGTGGCGAGCGCTTCACCTTCACTCCTTTGCGTGAGGGTGCGGCTCCCCATTTTACATGGCGCAAGGGGCACTCGGAGAAGCCAGGTCACGGGCCCGCATCTCGCACCTGTCGGTCCCCAGGTGGGATGGGGGTCACCAGCTTCCCCCCCAGGGGTCAGTCCCCTCCACCCACCCAGCAAGAGAGCAGTTGGTGCCCACTCCTTGTTTTCCTCACCAGTGCTGTCTCCTTGCCAACCCCCCCCCCCAAATGAATGCTCTACGCTCATTGTAACTTGAGTTTGTTGGGGCTCCTTGACTGTTTTCAAAATGTCGGTGCCCCAGCTCCTGACTGTGGGTGTGGTCCCGCAGATACATCACTCAGGAAGGCCACAAGCTGGAAACGGGGGCCCCGAGGCCCCCAGCCACTGTCACCAACGCAGTGTCCTGGCGGTCCGAGGGCATCAAGTACCGGAAGAACGAGGTGTTCTTGGACGTCATCGAATCTGTCAACCTCTTGGTAGGCTTCCTTTCCTTTCTTTTCTTCTTTTAGAGAAATTTTGTCTTCTCCGTGATTGAAAAAAAAGCAACTGGACTTTTAAAACTAGCCAGGCCCTGAGAGACGTTTGCTTTCTGTGTGACAGCTGATCAGCAGGTTCGGGTCAGGCTCCGCATTGCCCCCGGGGGCGCCTGTCTTCTCTCACCAGCTTTTGTTCTTACTTAGAATCAGTGTAGGCATGCTGCGGTTGTTGCTGTTTAAAGCAGGGTGGAAAGTGAGAAAGCAAAGGCCTCCGTATTCAGAGAGACCTCCTCACTTAAGATTCATTATCATCCAACCCCATTTACACATTTACAGACACACGCTGTATTTCCATAAGGCTGAGAGCAGTAAGACGTGGTTCTCCCACAGCTTAGTTCCTTATCATTGTTTGGCTGTTTTGTGCAGGTTTGCTTTTTCCTTTGATTTTATTTTGTAAATTATCACTAAAGAAAATTGACCTTCTTGTCTTAATTTTAGCACATGTACAGATTTTTGTAGCCCACTGCTGTAATCAGGATACACATCCCCTCTAAAGCCTCTCTCCCGCCGCCTGTTGGTGGTCCCCGCCTTCCGCCTCTCCCCTGCCCAGCGGCCACTGCTCTGGTCCCCTTCACTGTCCGGTAGCCCTCACCCTCCACGGTTTCTCTTCCCCAGTCAGCCGAGGTCCGGAATCCGACGGTCTTCCTCCTGACTATTGCCAGAAGGTCGGTAGCAGCCTTGCGCTGCATCACCAGGCCCATGTCATTCGCCTTGCTTCCTGTCGTCATGAGGGCATTTTGTCCTCTCTCGTCATCCCAAGAAGGGTGGGGTCTAGTACAATCAGATGTTTTGAGAGAGAGAGAGAAACCACATTCACATACCTTTTCTTATAGTATATTTTTCTTTTTTTTTTTTAATATTTTATTTATTTATTTGTCAGAGAGAGAGAGAGAGAGAGAGCACAAGCAGTGGGAGCTGCAGGCAGAGGGAGAAGCAGGCTCCCCACCGAGCAAGGAGCCCAATGCGGGACTCGATCCCAGGACCCTGGGATCATGACCCGAGCAGAAGGCAGACGCTCAACCAACTGAGCCACCCAGGCGTCCCTATAGTATATTTTTCTAATTGTCCCTTTTTATTATTAGTTCATTGTTTATCTCTCACTGTGCCTCATTTATAAATTAAACTTTATTAGAGATTTATACGCATAGGAAAAAACACAGTACGTGGAAGGTTCGGTACTGTCTGCGGCTTCAGGCATCCACTGGGTCTTGGAATGTATCTCCTGCAGATAAGGGGGGGACTACTCTAGTGTTGTCTTTTTGAGATTGTCCTGTGAATGGAATCATACAGTCTGTGACCTTCTGAGTCTGGCGTCTTCCACTTAGCATGATGCCTTTGAGATGCATCCAAGTTACTGTGTTTATCAAGTTTGTTTCTTCTTATATTTACTTATATTTATTTTATATCCTGAACCACGCCTTGTTTGTCCATTCACCGATTGAAGGACTGTTGGGTCGTTTCCAGTGTTGGGCAGTTGTGAATAGAGTTGCTGTAAACGTTTCATATACAGGTTTGTGTGTAGACAGAAGTTTTCATTTTTCTAGGGCAAATACCCAGGAGTGGGACTGCTGGGTCATATGGTAAGTGTGCGTTTAACTTTATAAGAAACTGCCAAACCATCTTCCAGAGTGGCTGCAGCACCTTTGCCTTTTCACCAGCGGTGGATTCCACATCCTTGATCGGTGTTTTGATTTTCGCCATCCTCATCGGTGTGTCATTAGCTCGTCATGGCTTTAATTTGTAATTTTTCTAATGGCTAACTATAATCACCTCTTCATGTGCTTCTTTGTCATCCATATATCATCTTCAGAGAACTGTCTTTTCATGTCTTTTGAGTATTTTTAAACTGGGTTGTTTTTTTCCTGATTGTTGGATTTTCAAAGTTCTTTATGTATTCTGGATACAAGTCTCTCATCAGATATGTGATTTGCAGATGTTTTCTCCCAGTCTGTCACTTGTCTTTTCATTCTTTTGGTGCAGTGTCTTTCACAGGACTAAAATTTTTAATTTTGACAAAGTCCAATTATTGATTTTTTTGGTCTGTGTGCTTTTGGTGCCATGTCTGAGAACTCATTGCCAAACCCAAGGTCATATAGGTTTCTTCCTAAATTTCTTCAAAAAGTTTTATAATTTTACATTTAGATCCATGATCAATTTTGAGATAAGTTTTATATAAGGTAGAAGGTTTATATACATTTTTTTTTTGCATCTGAAACAATGTTTTGCAGTTGTTCCAGTATTATAATTTAAAAAAAAAAAACTATCCCTTTCTCCACTGAATTGCTTTTGTATTTTTGTCAAAAAGCAATTGGCCATATTCATGCGAGTCTATTTCTCGACTCTCTTCTGTTCCATTGATCTGCATATCTGTTCATTTGCCCATACCTCACTGTCTTGATAACTGTAACTTTACTAAGTCTGAAAATCAGATTGTGTGATCCTCCCAACATTCTTCTTTTTCAAAATTATTTTAGCTATTTAGTTTCTTTGTATAAAATTTTAGAATCAGCTTGTCTATATCTACAAAAAGATCCTGCTGGGATTTTGATTGGTATTTTACCAAATAACTCTATTAATCAGTATGGGAGAAAATTGATATCTTTAGTATATTAAGTCTCAAAATCCACAAATGCTGTATGTCTCTTTCTCTGGTTAGGTCTTTGATTTCTTTCATCAACGTTGGGTAGTGTTTTTTACCACGTGTATGTTTCGTTAGAGTTATACCTATTTCATTTTTTGAAAGTATCGTAAATTGTGTATTTTTAATTTTATTTGGTAGAATTCACCTGTGAAACTATCTGAGCCTAGAGATATCTTTTTCAGAATTTTCGTTTTAAGAGAGAGGATGGGCAGAAGGAGAGAGGGAATCTTAAGCAGGCTCCACGCCCAGTGCAGAGCCTGACATGGGGCTTGATCTCACCACCCTGAGATCATGACCTAGGCCAAAATCAAGAATTAAACGCTTAACCAACTGAGCCACCTAGGCACCTCTTTTTCAGAATATTTTTAGCCACAAATTTCAATCCCGTAATGTTTATGGGATCATTCAGATTTTCTCTTTCATCTTGGGTGAGTTTTGGTAGTGTGTTGTTTTTAAGAAGCCGTTCCATTTCATCGAAGTCATTGAGTTTTGTGCATAGTGTTGTTTATAGTATTCTCTTATTGTCTCTTTAATGTCTTCAGGGTCTATGCTGTTGTCCCCTCTTTTGTTCCAGATATTGGCTATATATGTCATTTTTTTCTTTGTCAGTTTTGTGAGAGTTTCATCTATTTTATTGATCTTTACCAAGAAGTAGCTTTTGCTTTCATTGATTTTCTCTGTTGTTTTCCTGTTTTCAACTTCATTGATTTTTGCTATTAGCACCAATATTTTCTTCTCTGTGATTTGGGTTTATTTTACTCTTCTTTTTCTAGTTTCTTAATCTGGAAACTAAAGATACTGATTTGAAACCTTAGCCCTTTTCTAATGTAAATATTTAATGCTATTAATATATAAGTAATAATTTAGCTGCATCCCATAATTGGTTTGTTGGATTTTCATTTTTGTTCAGAATATGTTCGGATATCCCTTGAGACTTCCTTTTTGCTCCATGGATTTTTTAACAAGAGTGTGTTGTTTAATTTTTCAATGTTCACAAATTTTTTTACCTTATTGTCATTGATTTTTAATTTAATTGCATTATTATCTAAGAATATACTTTTAATAATGTCAGTTCTTTAAAACTTGTTAAAGTTTATTTTAATGACCCAGAGTATGATCTATCTTGGTGAATGTTCCTATGCACTTGAAAAAAATGTATATTTTGCTGTTGTCGGGTGGAGTGTTCTGTCAATGCCAATGAAATCCTCTTGGTTGGTGATGTTGTTCAATTCTTCCAGCTTTTTTTGCTAATTTTCTGTCTACTAGATTAAAAGCTCCAGCTGTTAATTGTAAATTAATGTCTTTGCTTAGCAGATTTTGGCACTGTGCTGATAGGCGCAAGCACATTTAGGATTCTTATGTTTCCTTGATGAACTGACCCTTTCTTTTATCATTATATAATGTCCCTCTTTATCCCTGGTAATTTTTTTGCTCTGAAGTCTATTTTGCTATTAATATTGTTATTCCAGAATTCTTTCAGTGTTACATATTATGTGTCTTTCTATCCTTTTACTTCTTTATCTAATCCTTTTATTTTATTTTTAGAGATCTTATTCTTTAGTAATGTCTACCCCCAATTTGGGGCTCAAACTCACAACCCTGAGATCAAGAATCACACACTGTACTGACTAAGCCAGCCAGGCACCTTGTCCTTTTATTTTTAACTTACCTGTATCATATATTTTGTAGACAACATACAACTGGGTCATTTTTAAAAGGTTTTTATGTAAATTCCAGTAAGGTAACATACAGTGTAATATTAGTTTTAGATGTACAATATAGTGATTCAACACTTCCATACATTACCCAGTGCTCAAACTGGGTCATTTTTTAAAATCTATTCTGGGAGTTTCTGTCTTTTAATTGATATGTTTAAAGCCTTTATACTTACAGTAATTATTAATTTGTTAGATTAAAGTCTACCATTGTATTCTTTGTTTTCTTTTTGTTCCCTCTATTTTTTATTCCTTTGGGGTTTTTTTTCTCTATCCTTCTATGGTCTGTTTGAATATTTTTAGCGTTCCATTTCATTTCTTCATTGTGGTCATTACTATATCTCTGTATAGTTTTTTTCTAGTTGTTGTTATAAAATGCATACTTACCTTTTCATCATCTACTTAGAATCAATATTTTATCATTTCAGTTGGAATCCAGAAACTTTCCTACTCCTTGATGCTAGAGTTGTTCCATATATTCATCTAGATACATTAGAAACCACATCAGACAGTGTTAAGATTTTTTTTAAAGATTTTTTAAATTTATTTATTCTAGAGAGTGTGAGAATGTGAGTGAGGGAGAGCATGAGCAGGTGGGTGGGGCAGAGGGAGAGGGACAGACAGACTCCCTACTGAGTAGGGAGCCTGGAATTGTGACTCGAGCCAAAGACAGACACTTAACCAACTGAGCCCCCCAGGCGCCCCAGACAGTGTTAAGATTTTTGCTTTCAATTCTCAAGATTAAAAGCAATCAAGAGGGGAAGAATAACAGTCTTCCACATAACCCAGACATTTGCCACTTCTGTTGCTTTCCCTTGGTTTCCTGACTTTCCATGTTTCCTTCTGGGATCTTGTCCCTTCCACCTAAGTGGTAGAACTGCTTTTAGCAATTCCTTCAGAACAGGTCTGCTTAGTTTTCCCTCATCTGAGAATGTCTTCATTTCACCTTCATTCTGAAGCATATTTGACTGGATATAAAATTCTGGATTGACAGTTCTCCTTTGGCACCTTGAAAATGTCCTGCCATCCCTTGGGGCTACATTGTTCCTGGTGAGAAATCCACAGTCACTGAGATCCATATCCCCTGAAGGGCATTGTGTTTCTCAGGATGCCTTCCAGATTTTGTGTTTGTCTTTCATTTTTAGCAGATAGATCATGATGTGTCCGGGTATGGGTATCTTTGGGTTTTTACTGTTTGAGATTTGTTTGGCTTCTCAAATCTGTAGGCTTATGTATTCTACTGAAATTGGGATGTTTTCAGCCAGTGTTTCCTCAAATAGGTTTGCATCATTTCACTCTTTCTCCTTTCTTTTTGGACTCCAGGGACATGAATGTTAGATCTTTTGTCAGTGACCCAAGGGTTCCTGAGGCTCTGTTCATTTTATCCCAACTTTTTTTCCTTTTTGTTGTTTAGATTGGATGATTCCTTTTGATCTGTCTTCAAGTTCACTGATCCTTTCCTGTTTTGTCCCCATTCTGCTACTGAGCCCATCCAACACATTTTGTATTTCAGTCATTGTATTTATTAGCTCTAAAAATTCCATTTGATCCTTCTTCTTTTAGACTATTTCTCTGCTGAGACTTTCTATTTTAACATTTGTTACCAGGGTTTTTGTGATTTTTACCTAGCTGTTTAAAGCCTTTGTCAGATAATCCTAGCATTTGCGTCAGTGTTGGCACCTGTTGACTGTATTTTCCATCTGAGCTAAAGTTTTCATGGTTCTTTGTATGCCGAGTATTTTTAGATTTGATCCTGGACTTTTTGAGTATTATAAGATTTTAGGTATTATTTAGATTATACCAGAAACATCAATATTTGTGTTTCAGCTGACAGTTGACTGGGTTAGGTTCAGGCCACAAGTCGCAACCCCCAATTGGTGGGCCATGAGTATCAGTTCAGTTTTCAAAGCCTTCATGCGGGTTGCTCTTTGAGCTTATCCGGAGTATGCACCACCCAGTGGTCAGTCTGGGACTGTGCCATTTGTCTCTCAGAGTCTTTGGCATACTAATTAGCATCATAGCCACTCATGCCTAGTTCTAGAGAGCTCTGGAGACATAAACAAGTGCATGGGTTTGTTTTCCTGGACTCTTCATTCTCGGCTATCTTTCTGGTACTTTCCAGTTGCCTGGGGCATCCCTTTTTGGTTCTGTAACCAACTGGGGGCCCTTGATCCCCATTCTGTCATGCTCGTCTGCAGTGGGCCCCCATCCTGGGTTTGCCCCATCCTCTGGGAACAGCAGCTAGGTGGCCTGGGGCCTGGGTGTGAGAGAACAGACAAAAGGGGGGAATTAGGGGATTTCTGAACGTGCTCTAAGAGGCAGGAGTTCCCCTTCTGGCCCTGAAGCCAGAGCTAGAGGCTTCTGCAAGCTCAGTCTGCACCCCAGTGCTCACTTCCACTTCCAGGTTTCCTCCGCACTTTCGCACGAAGGGTAGGTGGGGAGGGTTCTGTTCCTACAGCGGTTCTTCCCGGATCCACCTGCTGTGCCTTTCAGTCTTCTGTGGTTGCCCGTGCACCCTGCCCAGGTTTGTCGTCGTAGTCAGTGGCAGGGAAAGGGGATGCGAGCCAACCCCATGTCGCCTTCAGCCTGCTTCGTCTTCCCTTCGGAGATTACCATGACTGGGCCATTCCTGTTGTGCGGCTCGCTTGGGTGTGCCCACTTCCAGCTGCTGCAGACAGTGCAGAGATGGGCGAGCTTATGCATCCTCAGACATGTGTTTGGGACATCTCCCGTACCTGGGCAGGATTCCTGGAAGGGTGAGTTCCTGGTCATGGAATTATTGAGAGTGCTTCCCCAACAGATTCTCCCAGTGGGCTTAATGTAAGCATATTTTGCCTTCTTACTGTTAAAGTCGTGGAGCAAGACAGTGGCCTCAGTAACCGCATGCCTCTCCTGTCTTGGCACCTTTGTCTGAATTGTTTACTGAGCCCAGAACATGGTCTCTCTGGCTCTAGAGTGTCCTGGGCTAGAAAGGCAAATCCCAAGGAGCAGCTTCTAAACAGCTGTATGTGAAAGCACGAGGAGTTCAGGCGGTGTCCAGCACAGTGCGCCCCAGCATGTGTGTGTGCCCGAAGGAGCCCCGTTCTCCCACACACGGGGCAGCACGAGGTGGGTGTGGATACCCCGACATGTCGGAACACCATCTTCCTGGGTCTGATTGCAGAGCCGGCAGCCAAGTCAACACGGGCCTCCGGATTCTGGTGATCTGGACGTGGTGGGGTCCGTCAGCAGCTCAGCGGCCGTCTCTGCTGCGCCCACCCGGCCTGGTTGCTGCGCACAGGGCTGAGATTAGCCTCGTGGGCTGCATGGCTTTTCTGCCTCCCTTCCTGAGCTGGCCTTCCCAGCTCACATGTTCGGTTACAGGGGGCTGAGGAGTCCCTACTCCCCAGGGAGAAGACAGCCCTCCCAATCTAGGGGCAGTCACAACTGGGAGCCTGGAGGGCCCCCTGAATAAGGCCAGTCAGTGCCAGAGCCTGGCCAGCCAGCGAGGGCCCCCGTTGGCACGTGCTCTCTGAGGACCTTCTGCCCCCAGGCGTTGTCCTCGTGCTGGCCCAGCTGTGAGCAGCCCGACATAGCCGTCACTGCCCATCACCTGAGGGGGGACAGGGATGGGTGGGCAGACAGAGCTGGCGAGAGGCAGGGGAGGAAGGGGTGGCTGCTGTGTGCTGTGGGGGCAGGGAACTGCCTGCCCGGTGGGGACAGTGGGGGACAGTGTGGCCCCCACTGTCTGGAGTGAGCAAGGCAGGGGAGAGTGAGCAAGGGGGGGCGATGGAGCCAGACCGTGCAGGGCCTTCTGACCTGTCGTGTGCCTTTCCTGGGGTCATCTGCTTGGCGCCTCAGGTGTGTGCCTCCCTCAGAGGTGGGGGGCTCGCCTGTGTGCATGTGGTGCTCTCCAGACACTCCACGTAGAGGCTGGACGGGTTCTCCTCCTCCTCTGCCGAGAGAGGCAGCCCCGCACCACGTGAGTGTGGCTGGCCCCTCCGGGCCCCTGCGTTCGCAGCCCCGGCGCTCGCCTGTGGGTGTGGATGTGCTGGTATGGGGTGGCGGTCCCAGCTGTGGCCCCAGCGCCTCTGCCAGCCGCCGTGCGGCCTCTGCTCTGTGCCTCGGTGTCCTTGTACCTGAAATGGGCCTGTGAAGGGGTGTTGCCGCAGCCCGGCTCCCTCAGCACAGTGTCGGGGCTCGCCTGTCGGCCTGCCGTGACTTTCTCGTCACGCTCCGTGGCTTCCATGTCTGCACGGGAGGTAAAGCGTCACCCGAGCCAGAGCCCCGGCCCACAGGCTGTCGCGGTGCGCAGAGCCCCAGCCGGCGCAGGAAGAGCGCTCGGTCAGTTACTGTATCTGTGTAAATGCGCTGTTACTTTGGATCCGCGGTCCCAGACTTCAGGGCACCCCTGGGGAGCAGGGAGGGGTCAGGGTCCTGGAAACCCCATCTTCAGGAAGTAGGTGGCCTCAGGTCCCACATGGAGAAACAGATTTCAAGAAACGCAAGTGTGGCCTGAGGCCCTGGCACAGAGGCGGGATGGGAGGCCCGTGAGGCTCGCCCCGCTCAGGAGATGGTGAGAAGGGCGTCGAGAAGGGGCAGCTGGTGAGCGGGGACCTCCCGTCACACCCACCTCGCCGCCCCCCAGGTCAGTGCCAATGGCAACGTGCTGCGCAGCGAGATCGTGGGCTCCATCAAGATGCGGGTCTTCCTGTCCGGCATGCCCGAGCTGCGCCTGGGCCTCAACGACAAGGTCCTCTTCGACAACACGGGCCGTAAGTACCCCGCCAACCCCGCCGCGTCCCTGTGGCCAGAGCTCAGGGCGGAGCTGAGGGGAGAGTCAGCTGCGTGAGGGAGCACGCAGGTCTCAGGCACTCACTTCACACACATTTTCATGTTGTGTACGACACAGCTGTGAAAACTAACAAATCGATACCTAGACGTAGAAAACACGGAAGAGTGAAGATCCCAGAGTCAAGTCCCCTCCCCACCCCATGGGTCAGAGGACATGGGCCGGTGCCTTAGATGTTAAGTTCAGGGAGGGTCACGCAGCAGGTCCATGACCCCGCCCTACACCATCTTGGAGCAGCGGGCTCAAGGTTAGGCCTTGTTCTCTCCCCTCCCTGCGGAGCTCCTGCCCCTGCGTGGGGCGCAGGGTCTGGGCTGCTGGAAGGCTGCACACAGGGGCTCCAGCTCTCCCACCTGACCTGGTTGTGGTGCGAGACCCCAGGTGGGAGACCCCAGGGGCCTGGCTTCCTGAGGCTCTGTGTTCACAAACTGGACTGCCAGCCGCGGGAGCAGTGGCCGCGCCGTCAGACTTTCCTCCACAGCAGCGGGACTGAGGGCCTCTCTGGTGTTGGCCCATCAGGGCGGCTCCTGTCTCTGGCTGGGCCGGGCCTGCACAGCTCCTCCGTGGGGTAGAAAACCAAGACAGGACCCCAGAACCCAAGGGATGATGATGGGGCCAGGGCACCCTGGGAGCCCGGAGCTGTCGCCGTGCATCCCCAGCCTGGTCTACTAGTTATTCAGCCAACATGTCCCGAGCTGCAGCCCTGGCTAGACCCTGGGCTAGCTGCTGCGGACTCAGACTGAACCAGGCCGCCCAGCCCTGCCCCTAGCACGTGCCCAGTGTCAGGATGCGATGAGGCTTCTGAGGGATGAGGAGGGACGAGGGCTGAGGAGGGACGGGGAGGTTGTCTGGGAACCCGGCCCTTGGCCTTCATGACCCACAGATTTGAGAGGCAGCCCTGCTGTGCCAGGGGTGAGCCCGAGGCAATGGGAGTGTTGCTGACAGAGTGACCAGAGGGCCTAGGATCTGTCCCGCCCTCACCGCCGCCTCCCCTCAGGTGGCAAAAGCAAGTCCGTGGAGCTGGAGGACGTGAAGTTCCACCAGTGTGTGCGACTCTCGCGCTTCGAGAACGACCGCACCATCTCCTTCATCCCTCCAGATGGCGAGTTTGAGCTCATGTCCTATCGTCTCAACACCCACGTGAGTGCGCCCACAGGCACTGGCCCCCCGGGGCAGGCTTTCACCCAGACAGCAGTGGGCAGTGTGCCAAGGCCCCCGACAGGCTCCCGCCTCCTCCCCGGTGGGTGGGAATAGTCGCTGTCCAGGATGAGTCTCAATAACCACAGGGTGACACCCGGGGCAGGCAGCAGCCCCCACAGGCTGCCCAAACGCCTCAGAGCCCACGTTCAGCAGCTTGGGGCTCTGAACTTTCTGAGGGGCCGGACCCCATTCTAGGCAGCCCCAGTGATGTTTTCTGCATTTTCACAGAGGCCTCTCGGTCTTTATGTCCATCCCAGTCTGGCTGTGGACTCCTTCGATAGCCCTGGGCGTTGGCATGCTGGACTCACACTAGGCAAATGGTCCCTTACCCCAGGCCTCAGTTTCCCCTCTGTGAGATGCACCTGTGTAAAATGACCCTGTGTGAGCGCCACCTTCACTCTCCCCAACAGGTCAAGCCCTTGATATGGATCGAGTCCGTGATTGAGAAGCATTCCCACAGCCGCATCGAGTACATGATCAAGGTGCGCGTGCATCCCACACACAGCGTTAGCCTGGGGACGCGGGCAGGAAGAGAGGGGGCCGGTGGATGGCCCCGCCTGTTCAGGGCCTTTGGCACAGGGTCCTAAGCAGGGCAGGGGCCCCATGGTGCTCTGTGCTCCCTATCCTGGGAGATAGGGCCTGTGGCTGGTGCTTGTGCTGCCTCATTGTGAGCTAGAGGGAAGGATGGGGAGCCCTGAAGGTCGAAGGGATTGGAGGGCAAAGGAAGAATCTCAGGTGGTCGAGAGGGTGTGAGCTGTGCCTAGTGGACTGGGGGTCGGCTTGGTGGGGTCCACAGGCCAGGCCAAGGGGTGTAGGGCCCTGGTGGAAGCAGGCTGGGTGGGGGCTGGGCTGTTTCACCTCTGCCTTCCACAACCTTGGCCACACTGGCCTCCTCTCCAGGCCAAGAGCCAGTTCAAGCGGCGGTCGACAGCCAACAACGTGGAGATCCACATCCCCGTGCCCAACGATGCCGACTCCCCCAAGTTCAAGACGACAGTGGGAAGTGTCAAGTGGGTCCCCGAGAACAGCGAGATCGTGTGGTCCATCAAGTCCTTCCCGGTGAGCGCCCTTTTCAGCGGGATGCACCCCTCAACTTCCAGCCACACCCCACCTGCTCCCCGTGCCCATCGCAGTGCGGCAGCCTCGAAACGGGGCAGGGGGCTGTGATCTCCACCTGGGGATTCTGGGAGGCCAGCGGATAGAGGGGCCGGCCGAGCAGAGGGGAAGCTGGAGCTGGGAGAGGCAGCTTGTGTGTGAACGGCCTGTCTTCAGCATCAGGGCAGCACCCCGCCCCCCTTGCCCTCTCTCTCTGACACTGGTTCAGAACTCAGCTTCTGTCGAGGGGACCAGACTGCCTTGCGGCCTGAGCAGTGTGGGTTTCGGGAGTCCAGGAACATAGAGCACTTCGTGCTGGCCTAGCTGCCTGGCTTGTGTTCGGGATTTTCAGCACTGGAGTCTGGATTTGCAGCTGGTGGTACGCAGGGAGCCCGGAAGGTGGACGTGTGCCCCTGTGTCAGTTATGGCCCGCTGCCCTTTTCTCATTATAAATAAGGTGGAGCTCCTTTTCTTATGTCTGAGGGCCACTGGCATTTCTTTCTCTGGAAACTGTAGCAGCTATCCCTTGCTCAGTTTTCTGTCAGGTTTGGTCATTTTCTTCTTTTCCAAGAGCTCTTTGTATATGGGCAAGATGAGCACTTTTTCTTTGATGTAAGTTGCAAATGGTTTTCCCCAGTTGAATGTTTATCTTTTGGCTTTGTTTCTGATGGTTTTTGCTGTGTGACCTTTTTTGATTGCTTCTTTATTTCATTATTATTTAATGTCAGATTTCTTGATCTTTTTCTTTTACAGCGTCTGAATTGTAAGTCATGCTTTGAAAAGCTTTACCATTCCCAGATGTAAAGGAAGTCACCCATATTTACTTCTAGAACCTGTACAGTGGCATTTTTCGCCTTAGATTTTAGGTGCTTTCAGAGCTGGGTCTGGTAAATGGGGGGAGGTGCGGGTCCTATTTTATCTTTTTCCAAATAGCTATCCAGTTTTTGAACATTGTTTACTAAAAGGTCCATCTTCTCCCCAGTGGTTTGAAATGCCATGTTTATTAAATATCAGATTTTCACATGGCGTTAGATCTCTTTCTGAATGTCCTGTTGTCTCTGTCCATGCAGCAAGGCTGTGTTTTAACTCAGGGCTTTATTCTCTGTTTTAACATCTGATAAGGGCAGGCCCACCCCACCCTAAATTACCCACCCCCTTCCCCCTATACACACATCACTTGTTTGTTTCCTGGTGATTCTTGCTTGCTTACTTGTTTGGTGTTCCTTATGAATTTTAGAATCCGTTTGTTGGCACTAAATTTTTAAGTCAAGTCGGAAGAGCTAACACGTTTATGAGCCTTTGTGCCAGTATCACCTCAGTGCTTTGGGGGCTGTCTTTACATTTACCTTATGTACCTCACATAGCCTCTCTCTTGGTTTAAAAAGTACTTTCATTGAAGTACGACATGCAGAAAAGTAGACGGATGAAATGTGGACAGCTCGATGAACTTCCTCAAGGGGGACACATCCGTGTGTCCAGAACCAGATGAAAGCCGAACGCCCCCCACCCTCAGGAGCCCCCAAGGCTCCTGCCAGTTTGCACATTTCTCGTTACGATGAGCTTTAAGTCAGCGTCCTGGTGAGCGGGGTCTTGTCTTCTGCTGTGCCCCAGCGGGTAGCCGCTGTTTGCCTGGTAATTTCGTGCCCTGGTTCCTTCCTGGGTGTCTGCTTTGGAGTAGTTTTCCTTTCAATTCCCGTGGGTTTTCAGGTATTCTTTCGTATCATTTACAGCCAGATACAGTTTTCTCTTCTCCTCTGCTCTTCTTGGGCATTTGATGGCTCTGGCGCCTCCTTGCTTTGGCTGCTGTCTCTGGAACCTGTAAGTGGTGGTGGACAGTGGCCTCCTGGTCTTGCCCCCACGCGGACATGCCAGCCAGGTGTCCCCTCTAAGTCCAACGCTGCACTGGGCTGTGGACTCGGTCCCTCCCTACTTCACTGCGGTTTTGGCACAAATGGGTGACAGACTTATCCAAGCGCCCCAGTGTCTCTGAGTTGGGGTCTGTCAGCGGGCGGAGCTGGACCGTCCCTGCCTTCTGGTGAGCTCCACCCGATCGAGGTGTGTTTCCTTTTCAGGGCGCCATTGGCTTCTATCAGTAACGGTGTGTGTGACGTGTTCCCTTTGGTGATCCTAACGGAGCGGCTGTTTCGGTGCATCCTCTGCCAGGTGTTTGTGTTCTACCTGCTTCGTGGTTACTGTGTCCCATTCCCGTGCTGCAGGACAGTTCAGGGGACCAGGACATCGTCTGGGCTTGAGAAGGGCGATAGAGTTTGGCCGTGTCACCTTCCGGATCTACTCTTTCCATCTCTTCTGTAGAAGTCGGGTCATTCAGAGTTTCCATTTCTGTTGGAGACTGTTCGGGTAGATTATGTTTCCCTTCAAAATGATCCATCCTAAGCAGATTTTCACAGTTGTCTGCAAAGTTGGAGAAAGTGGTCTTTTTTTCTCCCCATTCACTTATGACGGTTACTTCTTCCCTATTCTTTCTTCTTGTGTGTCTTTGGGCCTTCTGTTGCCCTGGATAAGGCTGCCTAGCCCCTTATCTTTTTGTTTTTATTTTCCAGGTTTGCTTTTTAATTTTGTTGTAATATTTTTCTGTCTGTTACAAGTCTTTAATTTGAATTTCTTCATCCTTTCTTCTAATTTTTCAAGTTAGATATTTTCATTTGATGATTTCGTTTTAAAATTTACATTAATACAAGTATTTAAGCCACAGATGTTCCTCTGAGCCCTGCCTTACCTGTGGAACCCGTAGTTTCTGGCACATAATATTTGACTTGCTTGTCTAGAAATTCTGTAACCGGATAGAGAGTTGATTGCTATTGTTGTTGTTATTTCTTTTAAAGATTTATTTATTAATTTTAGAGCAAGCATGCATGAGCATGGGGGGAGGGGTAGAGGGAGAGAGAACCTCAAGCAGACTCTCTGCCGAGTGCAGAGCCCAGTGCAGGACCCCAGGATCATGACCTGAGCTGAAATCACGAGTCAGACGCTCAACTGACACCCAAGAGCCCCGGTGGTTCTTTTATAATTTCCTAGGGGGCGGGCCTTGTGATTTTCATTTCTCCTCACTACCGATCTGGAGCACTGAAGCCAGAGAGTGTTGTTCGTGCTGTTTCTACTTCTGGGATTTATCGACGTGTTCGTTGTGTGCTAACAGAAGGTCAGAGTTTGTAAATACTGCAGGTGCACTTGAGAGGAAGACGGGGCTTCTGTTACCGGGATAGGGAGCCCGCGAGGTCCGCCCGGTGCGCGCCGCCTTCTTCTGGGGCCCTTTGCCCTCTAGCATCTGCTTCACAGAGGTTGTGGCCCGTTAGTTGGTGCTCGTAGATACTCAGGACTATGGTCCCTGCCCTGTGGAGCACAGGACTGCAGCCTCCGGGGACCGTGGCTGGCCTCCCTTCTTGCCCTGAATTCTCTCCTGCGGCCGCAGCCGCCACTCTGTTTCTCCTCGTCCTGCTGCGGAGCTTTGGTCTGCTGTGGCCGCCCGGAGCTGTGTTTCGGTCCGTGAGCCAGCCTGTAGGTCTGCCTCGTTCGTGGGAAATCAAACCCATTGATATCGACATGACGGAGGGGAGCCGACTTGCACCGCCCTGCTGGGAGGGCCTGCCCCCTGCATGTGCTTTCGCTTTCATTTTCCCTTTTGTCTTCGTAAGGCCCAGATTTGGGGTCCGGTTATTGTGTCATACACAGGCTGGTGAGCTGATTTTGTTCCTTTGCCGCCTGCTTTGTCTGCTGCGAGGACCCCATTATTCTTCCCTCATTGTCCCAGAGTCTTGACTCAGCACATGTGCCTGACTGGGGCAGAGTCCCCGCTCTCGCACTGGCCCCGTGGTTGGTGAGCAGAGACTGGCGCCGTCCCGGGGTGGGGAGCCTGAGTGTGGCCCTGGGGAACCGGGGCTCGGCTCTGCTCTACCCGAGAAGCGCGAGGACGGCCCCCGGCTCGGGGCGGAGGCAGCCGGTCGGTCGGCAGCCACTCCTGGCGGAAGCTGGGCGATCGAGGACTACACGGTCCTGGGTGTAGCCAGAGCTGTGCTCTCTTCGCTCCCCACTGCCGTAGGCGAGACACACCGGGCCCCTGGACCCGAGATGCCTTCCTCCTGCGCAGGACTGGGCTTCCAGTCCTTCCTGGCCCTGCCTCAGGCCCCACCTCGAGTCACTGCTCAGCCTCCGGGGCCAGAGCTGCCCCCTTCCTAGCCCTCTGGGAGCAGGACTGCAGTCCAGCTCCTGACCCCGGTCTCTTACTTTTGTCACCTCCCTCTGTTCACCATCCCTCCCTTTGACCTTTCCCCCCTTGCGTGCACACGCCGCCCGGACGTCGGGCATGTGGGGGTGTTCACTCAGACTCTGGCCTGGCCGCGCGGCCCGTGTCCCCCAGAGGCACCTGCGCTGTCTGTGCTCTGTGCCCCCCTTCCTTCCCGAGGCCTGTCGGGCTAGGCTTCCTTGCAGCGACTAGTCTTCTCTCCCTGAGACACTGCGAAACTCTCTCGATGCTTGGAATTCACCGATTTTCCCTGGCACGCCTCGGATCTGCCTGGCACGGCTGGCCGGACAGTCCGTGAGGCCTGGGGTAAGGGTGAGTGCGCTGGAGGAGATGAGACCCTGGGTGACCCCAGCCACGCAAGAAGGGGCTCAGTGGCCAGGCCAGCAACCTGGAACCCTGGGGGCAGCTGTTGGCCTGACCATCTGTGCCTCGTCTGCTCCTCCAGGGGGGCAAGGAGTACCTGATGCGCGCCCACTTCGGCCTGCCCAGCGTGGAGGCGGAGGACAAGGAGGGCAAGCCCCCGATCAGCGTCAAGTTTGAGATCCCCTACTTCACTACCTCTGGCATCCAGGTGCGTGCGGCCGGGGTCGCCAGGGCCCCAGAGCAGACGTGGTCAGGCCCGTCTCAGGCCCGTGCCCGTCCCGGCTCATAGAGCTGCAGTCGACAGCTTCGGCGAGGGGGCCGGTCAGCCTGTGCCGGGGCGCCACGGCGCTGCCCTGCTTCTGCCTCTCTCCGCACCTGTCTACTCGGACCTGACCCCGTGCTTCAGCCCCCCAAGCTCAGAGATCGTTTGACCCCCAGTTTGACCCCCGGTTTCCCTAGGCACCTCCGTGGCAAATCTGTGAGGGGAGGTGAACCGTGGGCCCCCCGCCCCGGGAGTCTGCCGGAGGGCCGTGCCTGAGGGTGCACATCCCGGCTCTCTCCCACCCCTTCCGGCGATGACTCGTCCCTCCCACGGCCTCCGCATGCGACAGACAGGCCCCCGCCCGTCCCTCCCCCCACCCCCCGCCTGTGCTGGCCCAGTCCTCATCACAGCCTCCCCTCCCCGGCCTCGGGGGGAGTTGGGGGGGAACCGGGAGGGGACAGCGCGTGTACACCCCGCTGCCTGTGCCCTAGGTGCGCTACCTGAAGATCATCGAGAAGAGCGGCTACCAGGCCCTGCCTTGGGTCCGCTACATCACTCAGAACGGAGGTGCGCAGGGCTGAGAGGGCGGGTGGCATGCCGCAGCCCCGGGGGCGGGGGGGGCCCTCCCCCTCAGGTACAGAGCAGAAAACCAACGCCTCCCTCCCTGATTCTAGATTACCAGCTCCGGACCCAGTGAGGGGCCGTGCGGCCAGCGCCCCCTGGCCCCGGCGCTGGGGCTCCTGGCAGAAGCACCAGGAGGAAGCACCTGCCAAGCCTGCTGGATGGAGGGGGGCACCCCTGGCCACCGGCCACCCTCCCGGCTCCCCCCGGGGACCCCTCCTCTTCCAGGCACACCTGCTCTGCCGTTGCCACTCTCGTCTCTGGGTCCCTTCTCCCGGAAGAGACTCATCTTCGAGAAGTCTTGTCTCTCTGCCCCCTGAGTCAGTTTGAGGGGAAGGAAATGAAATCTTTCCCTCTAGAGATCAAATACAGCCTTCTGTGCTGTTGAGCTCCCAGGCACCAAAAAGATGGGGACACGCTCACCCGGCCGCTGGCTGCACGCGGACTCTGGCCAGGCTGGCTGGGCCGCTGTTTGGTTGCCGTCTTGTTGAATGTTACAGGTTCATGAGTGTTCCTAGTTTCTGTCCCATCTGTTCGTGGTTGTTTACGTGCACCCCACTGTCCGCGCCTCCCGCCCTTGTCCTGAAGCTCTCGGCAGCACTTAGTGAGGGCACAGTGCCCTCCTCCACAGCAAGGCCCACGTGACACCGGGTTCCCTCCCGCACCTGGCCTGACCCCGGCCTGCACCTCTGCGGCGGAGGCTCCTGCTCCTCGGGAGCTCCCGGCCTCCTCCCGGGGTCAGCCACGCCGTGCGATGCTGTCACTCAGCCACATCAGTGTTTGTCCCACCAAGGAGGTGGTGGCCTCGGAGGGCTGGGGGCACAGGTCATCCCTGTCTGTGCTGGGTCACCCCACCACCACCCTGTCTGTGTTCGTGTCACAATTACATTAAATTCCATTACTTAAACGTGCTGCCTGCTTTCCCTCTGATGCAGCACGTGGCCGACTCGTCCTGGGTGAGCAGGGGCCGGTGTGGGGCTCCCTCCAACCCCTGAGCCGGCCCGATGGTCTTCCTCAGAGTGCGGTCCTCAGAGCAGCATCAGTGTCGCCTCTGAGCCCACCCGAAATGCACACTCACAGATCCACCCTGACCTGCCGGGGAGAGTTCGCAGGTTCCACGTGATTCACATGTGCTGGAGTTTGAGAACCGGTACCTGGTCCGTAGAGGGGATCATGGTGGGGGGGGGTGCCTGGGCAGAGGCCCCTGTCTTCCCACAGTGGGCACCTCCCTCACACCCGCCCCCTATCAGTGCCACTGGCCCCGCCTGGATCACCCCCTCTTGCCTTCAAGGGCTGTGCTCCCCTGTCCCTGTCCCGTATCACCCAGCTCCCCCTTGGAGGACTGGTGGGCATCAGCCCAAGTAGGAGCTTGGCCTCTCACCTGCATTGAGTAAAGGACACTGCCTTGGCCCAGGGCTCGGGCCAGAGCTGCTAGAGGCACCCCTGATGCCCCATCCCTCACTGCCCACACCCAGGTCCAACAGCATTTCCCATCCTCACTGCCATCCCCGGAGGCCAAGATGCAGCCTCCAGAGCCCCTGTGGGACAGAGAGAGAGGTCATCTGCAGTATAGAGGGGGGGCCTCTGTTGAGCAATGCTTGGGACAAAGTCGTCTGCGAGTGCTCCCTTTATTAGCACATCTGTATGTGATGTTTAGTATAGTATATATAGGAGAAAGACTGAGAAAGGTGGGCTAAGCATCCATCTCGAGAAATCAGAAAAAACAGCAAAAGAAGCCTAAGAGCATAGAAGGAAATAATAGCAGACAGGAAGGAAGAAGAAAAATATTCAATAAAAAGTAGAACCACAAGTTGGTGCTTTTAAAAGATGAATGGAATTCAAAAGCTGCTAGGAAGCTGGATCAAGATAAAAAGGAGGCACAAGTCACTCTCACTGGTGACGAAAGACATTACTACAGCTTCTCAAACACGAAAGATTAGAGCAGGACAGCCGCCACCTCGCGGGGCATTCAGGCCGCCCTGTGCCCCCTGGAGCTCCAGCCACCTGGGGGAGGGGCTGTCCTTGTCCAAGCCACCCGAAAACCCCTAAGGGGGCGAGGGATGCCGGGAGCGACTTTGTGCCAGCACACTTGAAAGTGTTCACTAACGTGGGTAGGTTCCTAGAGGACAAGAGCTGACTCAAAAAGAAAGAAAAAATCTGAGCAGTCCCGTGGCTACTAAAGAGCCAGAGCCGGTCAGAGATCCGGGCCCAGATGGCCTTATTAGGAGAGCTCTATCCAACACTCACTGGGGAAAAAAGAGAATTGGACAAACTCTCCCGGAGATTAGAAAAATAGGAAATATTTCCTGACTCATCTATGAGACGCATTTCCTTGCAAAACAATATGAAACAAGAAAATTACAGACTAATCTCACTAATGGCCATAGATGTGAAGATCCTAAATAAAAATCGGAGGGGAAGTGGCGATGTATACAAAGGACATAACCTGTGTCTAAGGTTAAATCTTTGATAGGCAAAATCAGTTTAATGCTGGAAAATGCATTAATCTAATCCACTGCCTTAAAAAGAGCAAGGGAGGAAAACATGATTAGTTCGATAGGTGCAGGTAAAGGGTTTGATAAAATTAAACATTCATGATCAAAAAGAATAAACAACCCTTAAGCCAACTACAAACTGTTGACAATGGTACACCCCCCCCAAAATGAAGTACCTGGAATTAAACAAAAAAATACACACGGCCTCTTGGGGAACATTATGGAGGGTGTTCGGGGAAGACTTAAAGGAGAGGGGGTACGTCCTTGCCATAGAATGGATGTCCGTATCAAGATGCCAGCATTCCCTGTGGTCGGCAGAGTAACGGCTCCCCACAAAGATGTCCGTGGTCCCCAGAACCTGTGACTATGTTAAATTGCATGGCAAAGGGGATTAAGTTTGCAGATGGAATTAGGGTTGCTAACCCGATGACCACAACGGGGAGGTTACCCTGAACCATCTGGTGGGTCCAATGTAATCACAATGGTCCTTAACAGTAGAGGAAGGGGCAGAGGAGGGAGAAGCAGAAAGCAGTGTGGGAGGGACCCAGTCTGCGGTTGCTGGCTGTGAAGGTGAAGGAAGGGGCCATGGGCCAAGGACACAGGCTGCCTCCGGAAGCTGGAAAAGGAAGAGACAAATTCTCACCAGAGTCCCCAGCAGGAACACAGCCCCCACGGACACCTTGGCTTTAGCCCCGTGAGACCCTTTCAGACCTCTGACCTCCGGGATTTAAGTTAATAAATCTGTGTTGTTTTACGTTTGTGATAATTTGTTACAGCAGCAATAGGAAATGAATAGGCTTCAAAACTATTTATAGGTTGAAGGCATTCCCATTCAAAATCCCAATCGGGTTTTTGTGGAACTCGGCAAGCAAATTCTAAAATTTACAAGGAAGGTTAGAGTCAAGAATCATGAAGAATCTTGAAGAATAAAATGGAGCATCTGGGTGGCTCAGTCAGGTAAATGTTGGATTCTTGATTTCAGCTCAGGTCGTGATCTCAGTGTCATGAAATTGGGCCCTGAGTCGGGCTCTGCATTCATCGGGGAGTCTGCTCGAGATTCTCTCTCCCTCCCCTCTGCCCTTCACCCTACTTGCACTCTCTTGGAAAAAAAAAGGGGGGGGGGAGATGACCAATTTGTGCAGCAAACCCTACTTCGTCAATAGTACTTAAGACACAAAATAACACAGTGTGATCGTTTTAGAAGGAAATTCAAAACCAGGCTTCAATGATACTGTTCTTTGGGGATGCTTCCATTTTAAGGAGCAAATCTAAAGAAGAGGAAGTCAGAATGGGCCTACCTGTTGGGGGGGGAAGAGGGGACGGCAGAGGGGGCTCCAGGGTGCTGGCCGCTCTCTTTCTTGAGTGGGTGGTGGTGACATGGGTGTTTGCCTCATAATTTTGTTGAACAGTATGTTTATGTGTTATGCGCTTTACAGTATGATGTTATAATGATGTTTAAAGCATCATAAATCAGATAAATTTAATGTCATTTAACAGTTCCTGACTGTTATTGTTATGGAAATAAAAAAGATGGAGAGCACCCAATTCATTCTCTTAAGCAGCCAGCCCTGCCAAAACCAGTTAGGTAAGGACAGTAGAAAAGAAACCGTGGGGGGGAGGAGCAAGATTTTGGAGGAGTAGGAGACCTGAACTTCGTCTGGTCCCAGGAATTGAGCTAGATAGTTATCAAACCATTCCAAACATCTATGAACTCAACAGGAGATCAAAGAAAAGAATAATAGCAATTTTAGGAACAGAAAAGTGACCACTTACTGGAAGGTAGGACGTGCGGAGAAGTGAATCTGAGGCGATATATGGGAAGAGAGACCTCGGGGGGAGGGGCCGGCTCCCGGCAAGTGGTAGAGCAGCGGAGCACAAAATTGGAACTTTTAGAGTCTGCTCCACTGAGGGATGTGGCTCCAGAGGCTAAGCAGGGGGTGGGAGTGGGGGTGGAACCCTCACGGGGACAGTGTGGTATCAGGACCCAGACGGTCACAGAAAGACCAGGGATGTCTGAGGGTGGCAGAGCTCCCAGGTATGGGAGTGGGGGAGCCAATGGCAGAGATGGAGTTGAGGAGGGGCTCTCAGCTTGGGGTTACCTTAAACTGAGATCCAAGGCACAGTCGGGCCACTGCTCTTTGAGCAGGGACCCTACAAGTGGCAGACCTGGGGAGACCACCTCCTTCCTCCTTTGGGAGGAGCGGCACGGGAGCGCACTGCAGGAATCTGCTGGGTTTGGAGACTCCAAACGGGGCCGAGTGCCAGAGACAGAAATGCTCAGTCACAGGCCGGGTGAGCTCGGAGTGCGGCCGGAAACCAGGGAGACGGGAGGGACTGATTGCTTTTCTCTGAGGGCGCACCGAGGAGTGGGGCCCCGAGCTCTCGGCTCCCCTAGGGATAGAGATTGGGAGAATGCCATCTTCATTCTCCTCCTCCAAAGCTGTACAGAAAGTGTTCAGGGAGAAACCTGAGCAGATTACTCAGCCTGGCCCCTGGCAAAGGTGGTGCAATTCTGCCTCGAGCAAAGACATTTGAGAATCACTGCAACAGGCCCTTCCCCAGAAGATCAGCAAGAACATCCAGCCAAGACCAAGTTCACTGATCAATGAGAACTGCAGAACTCCAGAGCTAGGGGAATACAGCACGTAGAATTCATGGCTTTTCCCCCATGATTCTCTAACTTTTCAAACTTATAAAATTTTCTTTATTTTTTCTTTTTCTATTTTTTAAAATTTTTCCTCTTTCCTATTTTAACCAACATCTTATCTTAGCAATACCGTTTTTAAAATCTTTTTTAATTTTCATTTTTATAGTCATATTCCATCCCTTCATTGTACTTACACTTATTTTTGTATATATATATAAATTTTTCTTTCTTTAAAATTTTGGGAGGCAGTTTCTTTTAACAAACCAAAATACACCCAAAATCTAGTGTGTGGCTCTGTTCTATTCACCAACCTGACCAAATTCTTTTTCTTTCTTTCTTTCTTTTTCCTCCACCCCCCCCCCCCCCGAGGTTTCAGGTCTCTTTTCATTTGTTTAGTGTATATTTTTCTGGGGTCGTTGTTACCCTATTAGCATTTTGTTCTCTCACTCATCTATTCTTCTCTGGACAAGATGACAAAATGGAAAAACTCACCTCAGAAAAAAAGAGCAAGAGGCAGTACCGACTGCCAGGGTCCTAATCAATACAGACATTAGTAAGATGTTGGAACTAGAGTTCAGAATGACGATTATAAAGATACTAGCTGGGCTTGAAAAAAGCATAGAAGATACTAGAGAATCCCTTTCTGGAGAAATAAAAGAACTAAGACCTACTCAAGTCCAAATCAAAAAGACTATTAATGAGGTGCAATAAAAAATGGAGGCTCTAACTG
>CM052898.1:8987044-9002741 GCA_028534135.1 Potos flavus
TAGTTACCCTGAATGTAAATGGACTAAATTCCCCAATCAAAAGACACAGATTGGATAATCAGACAACAAAAAGAAATAAAATGTATCCAAATCGGCAAAAAAGTCAAACTCTCACTCTTTGCAGATGATATGATACTTTATGTGGAAAACCCAAAAGACTCCACCCAAAACTGCTAGAACTCATGCAGGATTTCAGTAGAGTGTCAGGATATAAAATCAATGCACAGAAATCATTTGCATTTCTGTATACCAACAACAAGACAGAAGAAAGAGAAATTAAGGAGTCAATCCCATTTACAATTGCACCCAAAACCATAAGATATCTAGGAATAAATCTAACCAAAGAGGCAAAGGATCTATACTCAGAAAACTATAGAATACTCATGAAAGAAATTGAAGAAGACACAAAGAAGTGGAAAAACGTTCCATGCTCATCAATTAGGAGAATGAATATTGTGAAAATGTCTATACTACCTAGAGCAATCTATAAATTTAATGCAATCCCTATCAAAATACCATCAACTTTTTTCAAAAAAATGGAATAATCCTAAAATTCATATAGAACCAGAAAAGACCCTGAAAAGCCAGAGGAATGTTGGAAAAGAAAACCAAAGCTGGTGGCATCACAATTCCAGACTTCAAGCTCTATTACAAAGCTGTAATCATCAAGACAGTGTGGTACTGGCACAAAAACAGACACATAGATCAATGGAACAGAATAGAGAGCCCAGAAATGGACCCTCAACTCTATGGTCAACTAATCTTCATCAAAGCAGGAAAGAATGTCCAATGGAAAAAAGACAGTCTCTTCAACAAATGGTGTTGGGAAAATTGGACAGTCACATGCAGAAGAATGAAACTGGACCATTTCCTTACACCACACACAAAAATAGACTCAAAATGGTTGAAAGACCTAAACGTAAGACAGGAATCCATCAAAATCTTTGAGAAGAACACAGGTAGCAACCTCTTTTACTTCAGCCATTGCAACTTCTTCCTAGAAACATTGACAAAGGCAAGGGAAGCAAGGACAAAAATGAACTATTGGGATTTCATCAAGATAAAAAGCTTTTGCACAGTAAAGGAAACAGTCAACAAAACCAAAAGACAACTGACAGAATGGGAGAAGATATTTGCAAATGACATATCAGGTAAAAGGCTAGTATCCAAAATCTATAAAGAACTTCTCAAACTTAACACCCAAAGAACAAATAATCCAATCAAGAAATGGGCAGAAGACATGAGCAGACATTTCTTCAAAGAAGACATCCAAATGGCCAACAGACACATGAAAAAATGCTCAACATCACTCGGCATCAGAGAAATACAAATCAAAACCTCAATGAGATGCCACCTCACACCAGTCAGAATGGCTAAAATTAACAAGTCAGGAAAAGACAGATGTCGGCGAGGATGCAGAGAAAGGGGAACCCTCCTACACTGTTGGTGGGAATGCAAGCTGGTGCAGCTACTCTGGAAAACAGTATGGAGGTTCCTCAAAAAGTTGAAAATAGAGCTACCCTACTACCCAGCAATCACACTACTGGGTATTTACCCCAAAGATACAGATGTAGCGATCCTAAGGGGCACGTGCACCCCAATATTTATAGCAGCAATGTCCACAATAGCCAAACTATGGGAAGAGCCTAGATGTCCATTGACAGATGAATGGATAAAGAAGATATGATATATCCATAATATTCATATACATATGAATATTATGCAGCCATCAAAAAATATGAAATCTTGCCATTTGCAATGACATGGATGGAACTAGAGGGTTTTAAGCTAAGTGAAATAAGTCAATCAGAGAAAGACAATTATCATATGATCTCACTGATACGAGGAATTTGAGAAACAAGACAGAGGCTCATAGGGGAAGGGAGGGCAAAATGAAACAAGACGAAACCAGAGAAGGAGACAAACCATAAGAGACTCTTAATCTCAGGAAACAAACTGAGGGTTGCTGGAGTGGAGGGGGGTGGAGGGATGGGTGGCTTGGTGATGGACATCAGGGAAGATATGTGCTATGGTGAGTGCTGTGAATTGTGTAAGACTGATGAGTCACAGACCTGTACCCCTGAAACAAATAATACATTATATGTTAATTAAAAAAAAAAAGAAACCGTGGGTGAAACTTACTCGTGAATAACAAAACAAGACTCCTAGACAAAATATTAGCAACCGGGATGGGGCAGCAGGTGAATGGTACTATATGCTGTGACGAAGCAGGGTTGATTCCAGGAGCATGAATGGATTCCTCAGAGGCCACTCAATCCCTGTAACTCATCCCACCACCAAACCAAACCATGTCCGTAAGTTTGAGAAAGAAGCGTTGCCACAACAGATAATGGAAACAGTCATGGCAATAGGAGGGAGCAGCTTCCCTACTACAAACGATCCCATTTCCCACCAAGCATCAGAAAGTGCCCCTCTAGTAGCAGACAATCAGGGAAGGAGAGTTTGGTTGGTGGCTTTCTCTAGCAACGTGCACAGCAGGCGGGAGTGGCCAGGACCCTCCCCAAAGTCCCCGTGATGTGACAGGTGCCGCTGGGAGATGCTGAATCTCACTTAGGGGCTAGTGAAAGCAACACTGTCATTGCCATCCTGCTGCCCTGGCCCGAGTTCCATCACACCCCTGCCCCCCCCCCTCGCACAGGCACAAATGTTCCAGAAGGCTTCCCTGCAGCCCCGTAAGAGCGGAACAGTAGGACACGGCCCAAGCACAGCCAGGGGGAGGAGGGCGGAGCAGCCGTGTGTCCATCCCCGTGAATATTCTGCTTGCTCAGTGACCGGCAGGGGCTGGGTGTGCTGACACAGCCACATCCCGCATCTCTGCTCGGTGGTTCCCATCAAAGCTGAACATTCATCCAGCCTGCGACCCCGCAGTTCTACCCCTGGGCATCTACCCATGAGACCTGAGCATGTGAGCCCTCCAAAAACACACACAAATGCTCACAGCAGCCTGACTCACAGTAGCCCCGAACTAGAAACACAAACGGTGGGGGCCCTGCTCAGCCCCATAGGACACAGCGATGAAAGGCACAGAGGTCCACTCCCCGCCTCCGCAGAACAGAGCTCGGGCAAGCGCGGAAGCATCTACTCCTGGGGGCAGCAGACTGAATGGAACCTTCTGGAACGATGGAAAGTCCTACATTTTGACTTGGGTGCTGCTCCCACTCGTGTGCACATAGGTAACACACACCGAGATGGACATCTAACACACGTGCGCTTTATACATTTCACCTGTGTGTGTGTGTCACACCTCAGTCCTGCAAAGTTTAAAAAATAAAAATACTAGTAGTTAAAAATATAAATGATCTTAATGAAACCAGCCAATTACAGAAGGATGTTGTCTTGTTATTTATATAAAGTTTAAAATCACATAAATCCTGTTGCCTATGGCCAACATAGTGCATAATAAAGTATAAAGCACATGAAGGAAGGACTGACTCCCAGTTCTAGACAGCCGTCCACTCTGGGACGGGAGAGGGACAGCTGGGGACCACGTGCCTCCACTCCAGCTGTCAAGTTCATTCCTTCTGGTCAGTGGCGCACAAACAAATATTTGTTAAATTATCACCAGTGTTTTTGTGATGTCCTAAGATGGCTCTCAGTAAAGGTCGCAATTCAGATCATGTTTCTCCTCTGCTCAAAATCCTACCATGGCTCCCCAGTGCCCTCAAGAATAAAACCCTTCCTCCTGCAGGTCCTGCCCAGTCCCCGCTCTGGCTTCCACGCACATCCTCCTTCCCTCTGCTCCTGCCACCCCTGCCTCTTTGCCCCCAGCTTGTCTCCCCTGCAGCCTTTGTACATAGAGGTCCGTCTCCTGGTGTAGCCTTCTCTTGGCTGCCTTCTCGACACCGACAGGTCAACTCAGATGGCACCTTCCCACCTGCCACTCCAGCTAGTCCCTACAGGCAATTGTCCTTTGTCCCACATGTTCCTGTGCTCTCCATCTGCCTTAGAAGGCCCCCAAGGGCAGGGTCCCCTGTGTGGTTTGTCATTGCAGTATCCCCAGGCTCCATGGCCTGCCGTCGTGGGCTGGGACAGGGATCTGTGGACACGCCCACAGGTTCTGCCAATCATCGCCACAAGGGGGCGCCTACAGGTCAGAAATCAAACCTGGGACCTGGCTACTGGGAGAGGTGGGCGGGACAGGCCCTCTCTGAATCCAGGGGTGCCCCTGCTAGCCCTCCTGGGGGTTCTCACTGTAGCCTGACTGTGACAGACGTGCAAACGGAAGCTTGGAAAGGTCATAGAAAGATGACAGGTTCTGAATGCGGCCCAGTGGTCCAGGGGAGCCTTCTCGGACCCTCTGGAAGAAGCTAGGGAAGCTGCCGATTGGGGGTTGGGGGGACTGGGAGCCCTGATTTTGGAGTGGGGCCTGTGGTCCCCACTGGCCGCTCTGTCCTGGCTAGAGGGACCAAGTCATGACCAGCCAGGGTTCAGGCTGACCCTCCCGAACTCAGGGAACCTCTGCTCAGGTTGCCCAGTCCCTGCCTGAGCCCTGCAGCCCCCACAGTACACAGGGAAAACTGAGGCACAAAGACAGGCCAGAACAGCCCTATTCCCAGTGCTGCCCACCCACCTGCTGTAGCTGCACTCAGGGGTGGGGAAGGGGGGCTGGGGGGAGAGCAGGCAGGTGAGGGTGCCCCTCACCCATTTCCTTCCAGCTCCCTATTCAACAAATAGGGAACTGGGTCTGTCCCTTACCCAGGCTTTCCCGGGGTCCCCAGTCCAAAATTGAGCCCCACAGACCAGCTCCCCTTGCTGTGTGACCTTGAGCAGACTCCTTGCCCTCTCTGGGGCTGTTTCCATGTCCATGCTGGGGCTTCTGCAGGCCAATTGGTTAGAAGAAAGAGTCTCTCGAAGAAGGAAGTTCCAGGTTCCTGTCAACCAGGTGGGAGCTCTTGGGTCGCCCTCTCTAGGGGCCACGACCCTTTCAGAAGGCACGAAGACTGCGGCGGTGCCAATCCGTCACCGTTTTTTGGCTGCGGCAAAGTTCACATGACATACAGTTCACCATTTATAAAGTGAGCAACTCTGTGGCATTTAGGGCATTCACGATATTATGCAACCACCACCTCTGTCTCATTCCAGAACATTCTATCGCCCCACGAGGAAACCTGGTCCACGAGCAGTCCCTCCCCGCCCCCCTTCCCCAGCCCCCCCGGCAACGGCCAATCTGCTTTCCGCCTCTGTGCCTTTGCCTCTGCTGGACGCTTCGTGTAAATGGGATCAGACGGTGTTTGTGCTTTGGGGCCCCACTTCTCTCACCCCGCGAAGTGTCCTCGAGGTTCGTGCACGTTGTAGCATGAGTCAGGGCTCCCCTCCTTCTTGTGGCTGCGTGACATGCCGCTGTATGGACTTGCCACGTTTGTTCACTCGCGCGTCCCCTGAGGGACACCTGCGCTGTGTCCACCTTCCGGCGACCATGACTAGCGCTGCTGTGAAAGTGGCGTAAAAAATCTATTTGGGTCCCCACCTTTGGGGTATATACTGGGGACTGAAATTGCTGATCCTATGGTAATTCGGGCTTAATTTTTGATGGATAGCCCTGATTTTTATAAGGTTAAAAGGTCGTGGCACCTGGGAATACCGTGCCTGGAAATTTCTGGCACGTTCTTTCGGATGAGCTCTTTCTTCTGCACCCACCTGCCTCTCCCATCAGCCCCTGCTCCGCCCTCACTGACCACGGCCCCTCCTCCCGGTGACCCCAACCCACCAGCCCCCCCCACCCCAGCGACTACACACTGCTTCACATCCACACGCCAACATGCTTTCTTTTTAAGGTTTTATTTATTTATTTGAGAGAGAGAGAGAAGGCAGGGGGAGGAGCAGAGGGAGAGGAACAAGCAGACTTTGTGGGGAGGGCAGAGCCCGATGTGGGTCTCGATCCCAGGACCCTGAGATCATGACCTGAGCCGAAATCGAGAGTCGGACGCCCAGGTACTGAGCCACCCTAAGCGCCCCCACCCACATACTTTTAATACTACTGATAGTTCGTGTATTTAAAGTCTACCCAATTTTTTGTTCGTTTAAGTGAGTCTGCATACTCACTTTCAGACGGAGGTAGCAAAATGTGCCCGATCTCGTATGAAGCCTGACGCATGTTTACCTCCGTGTGTTCAGATCGACACAGAACCCCCCCATCCACCCCCCACAGCGCGCCCCACACCACAGGCTCCCTCCCGAGCCTCCCAGAGCGAGCCACAGTGCGTCAGCCGTCACCGTCGCTCGTCTCCCCTGTTCCTGAATTCAGACGGACAGAATCCCACAGCGAGTCCTGTTTCGGATCTGGCCGCTCTTGCTCGGCTCTGTGCCGGGGAGATCGAGCCGCGTCCTGGGGCGCCTGGGCCTCGGTTTGCTTCATCTCCTCGCCAGCACTTAGCGTTACCAGCCTCTCTCACGGCAGCCCTGCTGGGGGTGCGGGGTTCACGCGCGTTCCGACCACGCCGCAATCCGGCTCCACTGGGGTAAATCCAGTGAGGTGCCGACTGCACTCGCTTTGTTGAGCTGCTCCCTCTGCCCTCGGCTTCTGAGCCAGGACCTCCTCCTGCCTTTTCCCCCCACCGCCCCCTCTCCACCCCTCAGATGGATCCTTTCTCCACTTGACCTTGAAACGAGGACGGCTTCAGGTGCTCCGGCCTCCCAGGAGAGACCACAGGGTAGACGGGTCCCCAGAAGAACTTGGTGTCTTTCCTGACACCCTACTTCTCCTCCTCACGCTGAGGGGCCTCTCCCGCTTCAGTGAGCACGGGCCCGGCTATTCTATGGCACAAACGGGAAACCGAGCTCACCTTCTCCCATATCAATCAGCGCCGTTCCCGCTCTTTCCACCTCCTGAATCTCACCTCCCCACCCACTGGCCTGCTTCTCCCCTCCCCTCCCACCTCACCTGGCTTGAGCCCCTGCACCGGATGAGCCCAGCTTCTGACAGCTCCCCCCCCACCCCCCGTCCCCGTTGGCACTTACCCCTTGGCCCAGCCCACCAAAGGGCCACTCCTTAGACCATGAGGGGCCCGGCTCACGGCGTTTCACCAACTCCCGGACATTTGTCCCCTGACCAGGCCCAGACCCACAGGCAAGTCCTCACCCCGCCTGGCTCCTCTGCCCTCTCCAGCCCCTCCCTCATCCTCATTCATTCAAGTATTTATTGAGCACCGGCTGTGTACAGGGTCTCTTTCACAATGCACAGAGGCAACTGGACCGGACAAAACCCCTCCCCTGGGGCACAGCGGGGTGGGGGTGAAAAATATCTCCATGCTCCTGCATGTGGGGGCCGATAGGGGCACAGAAGGCCCGGCCCTGGCATGCACTCACTGGGGAGCCTGGGGCTTGGGCAGAGGGCCGAGGCGGGGAGCCCGGGGTTGGAGCCACAGAGGGTTTGGTTTTCACAGCTTCCCCTGGCAGCTGATGGGAGAGAGGAGAGCTCAGGCAGGAGGGAGGCTGGGGGCCAGGGGCCGAGGGCGATGGAGAGGAGAGGTCAGATTTGGGGTGTGGCCAGAGAGCCGAGAAGGCTTGCGGACAGCGGGGCTGCGGGGCGGCCTGGGGGAGCCTCCCACACCCTCTGGGCAGCAAACACATCCCACCAGGGGATTCGGTTCCTCAAAATTGCCACAGAGACACGTGGGCACCCATGGGAGCAACGTGCACACAGGGAGGCTCACAACAGCAGACACACACACACAGAAAAGTGTACACACGCGTGACCTGCCTACAACACACAAACACGCAAAGAAACACATAACAGACATGGATACAAGGCGCGGATGTGTCTCGCTTTCAAAACTGGCCTCTGGAAGGACATTCGTATCTGCCTCTCCTGCTTCTCCCTGCAGGGCCCCCTACTCCCGACTCCAGTGTCCCTGAGTCAGTCACACATCCCTCTCTGCCCCTCGGCCCCGGCCCGGTCCCGGCCACACGAGGCACACCGTGCTCGGTCCAGCACACCGGGTTCTCCTCGGGCCACACGGCAGGTGTGGGCAGGGGAGTCAACAGTGCCTATTGAGCAAAGGGGTCTTGGTCCCCTAAGTGCCCCCTCCCTTGCTGCTGCTCTACTCTCCTACCCTCCAAGCAGGTCTCCCCACTCCCCAACTCCTCACCCAGGCTAGCCTCACTCCTTGACAGATACACAGATGCTCCAGCTCCAGGGGGTCACCGACGAGCCAGAGGAAGGGCTTCGGGGGCCCAGTGGCAGAGCTAGAATCGACCCAGGAGATCAGGGAGGGCTGCCTGGAGGAGGAGGCATTAGTAATGGGTTTTTTGCAGGTTGAGCTGGAGCCTGCCAGGGGACTGGGGAATCCTCTAGTCAGAGGGACACCCCAGCGACTTCCTCTAGAGCAGTCTGAGCCCACGGTAGTTCCAGCGGGAAGGATCATCAGTCTGGTTCCTCTTTTTTTTCAATTGTGGTGAAGTACAAAAGCTAAAATTCACCATCTTCGAGTGACTCCAGGGGCATGAAGTACCACGCACACTGTTGTGCATCCCTCACCACCCCCCATTGCTAGAACTTGGTCATCTTCCCAAACTGAAACCCGTGCCCATTAAACACGAAGTCCCTGCCCTCTCCCCCAGCCCCTGGTGCCCACCATCGACGGTCTCTGAATCAGATGACTCCAGGGACCTCCGGTAAGGGCGAGCATACAGTAGTTGTCCTTTCGTGACATGATTTCAGGCAGCTCAAGCCCTCCAGGTTCATCCACATTGTAGCCTGTGTCAGACTGTCCACCCTTTTCAAGCCTGTATCATATCCCATCACATGTATAAATCACGTCCTGGTCACCCATCCATCGGCTGCAATCCTATTTGCAATTTTTGAGGAACTGCCGTAGGATTGGCTGTTGGCTTTAAAACCGGTGTTTCTCAGTTGTCCCATCTAAGACCCACACAGCCCTCTCTGTCCCTACCTGTCAGAAAAGTGGGGGTTCCCCTCCACTGAGCCCCTCACTTGTTTCATTCATCCCTCAGATCTACCCTGAGAGGCAGTGAGCGCTAGACAGCCCTTTCAGAGAGATCGGAGGTCAGAGAGCAGAATGGACATGCCCACTGTCGCTCGGCAGGGACTGGCATGTCCCAGCTTCTGAGACCCACAGCCTGGGAGCTCCCTCTCCCCGCCAAAGCCCAGAATAGTCCCAGGCCCTTAGCGGTTCCTGCACAGCCCGGCCCCCCGCTCTGCCTGCGCTTGGACGCTGAGAGCATTTCCCATCCCGCTCCTGGCTCTGCTTCCTTCCCAGAGAAGCAGTTTGCAGCTAGCACTGCATCCCCGCAGGCCCCGGGCGGCAGGAGCCTGGCCATGTGAGTGCGTGTGTGTGGAGGCGTGCAATCCCGTTGCGGCCCCCACCACGCCACCGCGTGGGAAAGGAGGGGCCGTGGGTTCCAGATACAGCAGAGGGGGGGCCCCGGACCTGAGTGCGATCTGGGCTTTCGGGCCTCAGTCCACCCTGTGGGAAACGGGCTCACAGTGGCCCTTGCCTCTCGGAGAGGCTTCTGCAAGAGGATTTGGGGGACAGTGCAGGAAGGGCCCCGGCGGGCTGGGAGAGCTGACGCACTCCCGGGCACTGGTGTCGACACGGCCATTATTAGAGCAGGGCTGGGACCCCACCCAGCGCCAGCAACTGGTTTTCCCACCAAGCACTGGTTGCCTGGATGGGGAGCCCGTCCCACCTGCAGACAAAAAAAAAAAAAAAAAAAAAAAAAAAAATCAGAAAACAGAGAGTTCAAAGGTTCACCATTTAAAATTTCTAAAAACCACCCAGAAACCACCCCTGAGAAATTGCCACGCATTTTTTTTTAAATCTTTTGTTTTTAAATTCAGGTGAAATTCACATCACATGAAATGAACCATTTTAAAGTGGACGATTCAGTGGCATTTCATGCGTTCACAAAGCTGTGAACCACCACCGATATCTAATTCTAGGATATTTCCATTGTCCTGAAAGGAGACCCCCGACCCCATTGGCAGTCGCTCCCCCTCTCCCTCCCCCAGCCGCTGGGAAGCCCCAATCCGCTTTCTCCGTGGATTTGCCTGTTCTGAACGTTTCATATACATGGGATCATGGTCCACGTGGCCTTCTGTATTCGGCGTCTCTCCCTCAGCTTGGTGCTTTCGAGGTTCATCCCTGTTGTAGCGTGTGTCAGGGCTCCTTCCCTTTTCATGGCTGAGTACTATTCCACCGTACGATGGACTGTTTTGTTTATCCATCCCCCCCGACGATGGACGCTTGGGCGATTTACGCCTTTTGACTGCTGTGAGTCATGCTGCTGTGGCTATTCACGTAGGTGTATTCGTGTGAGTCCCTCTGACACACGGTTTTCGTCCTCCCACCAGGAGGGAGCTCAGGCCCCAGGAGGCAGTGCTGATTTATTGAACAAAGTTCCACCTTTGGCTCATATCTCTGGAAAAACATGAAAGAGACCCCCAACCAAAGGTGCCCTCACCTGCTTCCCCATAGACCCTCCCTGTGTTGTGCACAAAAGCCCCAGACCTGTGCCAGCAAGGGAAGGGTAGGGTGAGCCCGTAGGGGGCTGGGGTCTTTGGGGTAAAGAGTCTTGGGTGCAGGCACCTTGGGGCTCCTTGGCCCCTCTGAAGGCAGCGAGGGTGTGGACAGCCTCCCTGAAGCCACAGGGAAAGACAGAAGCAGGGCCAGAGACCCTCTCTCAGACCCTGGCCAGCACCGGGGATTCATCTTTGACCCCAGCCTCTTCCTTCCCGGTGCTCCGGTCAGAGCCCCAGCCCCAGCGACCAGGACCTTGAGGGCCTTTCCAGCCACCGCAGCAGAGCTGATGTGACACAGGTGAATCCGAGCATGAATGAAAAGAATAATGTTCAATTTCGGCAAATCAGTTCATAAAACAGTGTAGGTGCGGTGAATTAGCAGGACACAGAAGGGCAAAAAAGTGCATCACGCTTATACCAAATTAAGCTTGTGGAGTTATTAAGGTAGGCCACTGTAATCTACAATAAAATCAATTTTGAAATCTAAAAAGTCCCCGAGGTCCCGAGGTCCCGAGGCCCCGAGGCCCCAACTGAGAGGGGACATGTCTCCCCCTCCAGGAGCTCAGGTCTGGGCAGCAGGTGCGAGAGGAAAAGTCGGGTTTCAGAAACACAGCATCATTTCCTCTGGGAATTGGGGTTTCCTTCTCTGCGAACTGGGGAGTGTGGCACTTTTGACTTCAAGCATTCCTCACACTGTTCTCTCAGCCTCGCCGTCCCTTCCACGAGTTCTGCCTGGGGAGCTCCTACGTATCTGCTAAACCCCAGCGGTGACTCCCCTCCTCCAGGCAGTCGTCCCAGACAGACTGCTGGGTCCCTCCAGCCGAGCCTGGATGCTGCAAGGCTAGGGGGTGTCTGTGTCGAGCTCTGTCTTCCCCAGACACGGGGGTCCTTGAGGGGCCAGGCTGGGGGCCCGGGGGTAGGGAGTTTCTTTGCAAGAAACTGGAGACACCACCATGCCCACTTAATAGATGAGAGTAATTTTGAGAGGGGCCCAACTGCCCAGGGTCATCCAGCCATTTAAGCCCAGATTCACAACTCAACTCTGGAGCAGTTGGACTCCGAGCACAGTGCTCCTTCCCGAAACTTGCGTGTTGGCCGAACAACCACCTGCCAGGGGCTGCTCGCCCTGACCGCCTCCTGGGTCCCTGCTGCTCCTGTTTGGTCCAGAACAGCCTGTCCTCTGTGTGTGTGTGTGGGGGGGTGTCTTCCCAGTGGCCCCGGGGTCAGAGATAAGGCCACTGGGCCCTGCTATCGGCAGGAAACATCTTGGCAGGACAGGAAGCCACGGCGTTGGCCAGCCGCACCCTCGCCTGCCTCGGCCTATCGGCGGCCAGATATTTTGGGAGCCACTATATAAACCCGGACTCAGCCCTGAGCTGTTCCCGGGGGAAGCCTGAGCCTTCACGTTCCTCGGCAGCCCCTGCCACCGGCGAGGCTGCGGGGACACGGGCACCTGGGGGCCCCAGAGCGGCGGGGGCGGGTGCCGGCCAAGGGCCGCTGCCCGCTGGAGGCCCCCAGCTCTGGATCCAGAAGACCCCTGTTTGGTCCTGGGGCAGCTGCTTGCTTGCTGAGCGACCCTGGCAAGCGTTCTCCCCTCTCTGTGCCTCTGGTGCCCGCCTTCACAGCCTTCCGTTGTCCTGCCTCAGGGAATGCGGACGTGCCTCCTGAAGCTTCTGGGCCTGACGAGGTCCCTGCTCACACCTACCTGGCAGGGCCCAAGAATCTGCATTTTAAACTAGCCTCAGACTGAGATCCTCAGACAAGCTCAAGTTGCTCAAATTCAAGGACATACGACTGGTCCAGCCCCTCCGCTCCCCCGGGCTTCTCCTCGCCTTCCCCGGCCCAGCCCCCAGCCTGACCTGGCACAAGGGCTGGAGCCGACAGAGACCACATTATGAGGATGTGGCTGTAGACATCCTCGTCTTACAGAGCAGAGAACTGAGGCCCAGAGAGGGGAAGGGATTTGCCTGAGCCCACACAGCAGAGCGGAAGCAAGGACGCATCAGAACCCAGGCCCCAGGTCCCTTCCCACACCCCATCCCCCTCACAGGAGGCTCAAGTGGGGGCAGGGGGCCGAGGGCAGCTCCAGGGGTCATGGGCCAGCCAGGGCCAGGCCTGGGATTCAAACCTGGGTCTGCCTGCTACCCACCCTCATCCCCGGTCGGCCCAGGACAGAGGCATCCCGGACCCGGTTGCTACCATACGGGGGGCTGAAAAACAGGCACATTTCACCCGGGACAGTAAAAGTGAAACGCAGAAGTGAAATAAAATACTCAAAGAGCTCAGTGGGGCTCAGAGTCGGCTCCTGCTCTCAGACCCTCAGCCTTTTCCTGGTGAGAGGTGAGGGGGTGGGACAGCCCGCCAGGCGGGGGAGACCAAGCGTGGTTATGTAAATGGCCGGCCCAGCACCTGCGGGCCACCAGCCAGTGCGAGTGGCGGAGCATACCCAGCCGTCCCCACCCCGGGCAGCTGCAGCCGGCGAGAGGGAACGGCCGTGCCAGATATAACCCGACCTGAACTCCACCCAAAGCCGGAGCTCCAAGCCGGGCCTGTGTCTGGAGAGCTGATTTGGGCTAGATGACCCGGGCAGCTCATCCCTAGTTCGGGGCTTCATCTCCCCCCAGGAAAGGTCTCAGTGTGACTACGTGTCCCCGAAGTCCTCCCTGCCTACCTCTCTGAAAGGCCTAGTGGGGGGCAAAAGGCAAAGCTGCCCCATCTTGGGCAGCCTGGGTTCTGAGCTCCTGCACGGTTTGCTGCCAAGGGGGCACTGGGCTGGAATCTCTCTCCTGCAGGATGCTCACTACCACTCAAAGCAGCCTGTTTTATGGTCTAGAAACTGGCTGATGAGCCTCGGTGGCTCCCTCCGAGTGGACCCCCACCCCACCCAGCTCTGCCATTGAGCCACCTGGAGCAGGTGACAAGGACCTGGTCTGTCCTTGTCTAGTGAAACACCTTGAAGCCTCCAATACCCTCTCCCAGGGCCCCACTCGGAAGCGTACACACACACACACACACACACACCCCATGTGATGTAGTTGGTGGTCTTTCCTGAACCCTCTGCTGTATGTCTACCCCCTTCCAAACTGGCAGGGGCAGCTGCCTGCCTGCTCTGACCAGCCCAGCATGAGGAAGGAAATCACCTCCCTCATTCTGGAGTCTATCCTCTATTAATGCAACCCATGAACCGAGCAGCTTCTGGAGCAGTTATGTCACAGACAGAGGGCCCCTCATGTAATCATTAATCATCAAGTCAAAAGGGAGCTTTATCAGGAGAAGGTGAGGCTGGGAATGTTCTGTTTCTTGATCTAGGTGCTGGTTAGCTACATGGGTGTGTTCACTTTATGAAAACTTATTAAGCTGTATTTGGAGGATTAGGCACTTTTTTGTCTCTATGTTATTCTTGAATAAAAGGCTTAAAAAGAAGGGAAGGAACGAAGGCAGTCTGACACCAGGCCAGAACTGCCGGCAAGCCAGCAATGAGTGGATCGTTTGGGGACATGAGTAGACGTAGGAAGAGCGTCCCCGGTGACAGGCACAGCAGGTGCAAAGGCCTGGGATCCTGATGTGTTTAGGGATCTGGCAGAGGCCCGGGTGGCCCAGGTGGAGGGCAGGGACTGGCCATGTGGATCCTCTGAAGCCACAGCCAGCAAGGCTCGCTACTCCCGAGACTAATGTGATGCCACCAAGACCTTCAAGTAGAGGCTGATGCCATGGGGTGGACGCGTGTGAAGGCCGCCAAAGTCACAAATAGGAGCAAATGAGAGGTGCTCATTGGGGAAACTGAGGCCCAGCGAGGACAGGCTGCTCGGCTCCATGTCAGGTGGAGCCTCCCAGGCCCTCTTTCTTTTCGGTCCAACACCCCCATGTGAAGGAAACCCCCCTGGGTTTGAGTCCCAGTCCGAGCTCGCTGGCCCCCGTGTCCTCCTCTGGGAAATGCGGGTCTGGGAGGGGGAAGGGAGGTCATCTCCAGCCCCGCTGCAGGGGCGCTTGGCGGGCAGGGGCGCAGAGGCCTGAGGGCACCCAGCCAGCCCAGGGAGCATCTCAGAGCCCGGGACCTCGGGGGTGGCTATTCCGAGAAGCCTGCGGCTGAGGAGGAAACCCTTTGCCCGCAGTGGTGGTGATGGTGGCGGCACCCCTCAAGCCGCCCCGAGAGAGATTCTGCACAGTGGGGAGAAGGCAGGAGTTTTGAAAAGAAGATATGTCCCAATGATGCAAATTCAGGCCTATGGGAGCAAAACCAAAGCAGAGAAGAGAGAGTGATGGAGGAGACGCGAGTCAGGGGACGCCCACCTTGCGCAGAGCAGGGGGCCGCCCAGCGCCAAGCGGCCGCAACCCTGCCCCCCTCGCGTGGCCCCTCGCTGCGGCTCTGGGACCCCGCCGCCACCCCATCACCCTCCCTGCACTCTCCCCAGTCACCTTGCTCATTTGGCTTTGTCTGTCCGCTGGCCATCGGCCATCAGTCATCGGGAGGGCGAGACCTTCTGGCTGGTTCCCCATCCAATTTCCGGCCCCCAGCCTGGATGGACCCTGGCACCGGGAGGTGCTCAGTAAATATTTGTTGGCTGAATAAATGGGGGCAGGTCAGCACCCCATCTTATCTCAAGAGGGGTTTATCAGCCTGGGCTCGGCACCATGGCCCGAGCCCAGAGCCCAGCCGGGCCTCAGAAGTCCGGCCATCAGATTCCTAAGTCCCTGTGTTGTCAGCTAAATTCCGGGTCTGGGGTGATGTGTCTTATGGGGGTTCCAAGAGATCACACAGAAAGCTAGGGACACAGGAAGTGCTCCATAAACGGTCACGGTCATCCCCCTCGGAGGCCCACCTCGCATCCCCGCTGACGCTGTGATAGAGCTCCTGTCGATCCCCTCCCCCTGGAGAAAAAGGGGGCAGAGGCGGCTACAAGGACTTGCTGGGGGCTGGCCGGCTCCCCCACCTCAGGCTCTTTCTAAGAAGCCAGTGGTGATAACATTCCCCCAAAACAGGAACCGGTGTGCTGGGCCCGGTGTTGTAGAAACCTCCAGCAAGTCTGACCTCCATGCACGGCCTGACCCCACAAGGCGGCTTCAGGGCCCGCTGGGCACAGCTTGGAAAGATTTTTATGTAAAAGTGGCCAATGCAAATCCAGGGGCCCAGCGACCTCGAAAGGCCCCACTTCCCCCTTTACCACCTTAGCCGGGGTGGTAACCACCTGGGCGTGG